>OY740773.1:80874002-81529029 GCA_963513935.1 Aphrophora alni
TTATATTGAAAGACCGGGGTACATTAAAATAATAATTTCAGCGATTGAAGATGAAATAAGAGATCAACATTCTTCAAAACTGTCCAAATCAATTTACGTAAATTTTGTTGAAAAGCATAGATATATCTAGAGATCCAATTTGAATTTAATGACAATTTCGACCTAATTAGAATATATCAATTGTACATATTGAAAGGTTCTATTATATCTGGACAGGAAATATAATTAATTATAAATTGTTATATATATATAACAATTAACAAAATAACTAGAGCTGATTTTGAGATATAATACTTTTACTACTTCTTTAGTGGCCCATTGTCATTTTTAAAATTAGAAAAAGCCCATTTGAATTTGCAGGACATAATTGGTAAATTGGTATTATGTAGATTTTTTTGAAATTTCTAGCAATTTCTGATTAATGGTATATATTTTAATTTAGTGTTTAAACAATATCTATGGTTTAATTTACAATTTAATCCTCTCAACGTATTTAAACATGCCGTTTGAAATAACAATAATTTCTATTAATTTGACATCTTCTATTATTTGAATGAATAATGATAGCAAACAGAAATTTCTGCTGTATGTACAAGAGAGGTCCTCAGGGTAAATATTAATATTTAATGTGGTTCATGAACAATTGTCTCAATTTAACTTCATTTTTTTTAAAAATGCTTTAAAATATGTAGATAATCTACTGAATCTCGTTATTGTAAGTGAAGACAGCTCAAATATGAATTTTAGTACAGACAATACTTCTATTGTGGATTCAGATTATATTATTTATTTTGAAAATGTAAATATTTGAAAAAAAGATGTGAAAATATAGCAATTACATCCTCTCTTCTAAAAACTCTCTACTGTCATCTGACATTACGCAATGTTCAGAGATTTCATAAGTAATTGTTTATCATAGTCTTTAGCGGGCTGTATTTATTGTAATTCTTGTCTGATTTAATTAATATTTATTGTGTTCAAACCTCTGAACAACTTTTCACAGAAAGATTGGTTGTAATACCTATATCCAAAATGTGTAATTTTTAATAAGTTTAATTATTGTGTGAAAATGCCACACCTGTACAATAAACTTCAGTTTTTATTTTGTGCAGGTTTTAAATTTGTATCACGTGTCCAAGCAATATGTTTTTAAAACAAGATCTTAAACAGCAAAATCAGAAAAATATATATAAACTTGTTTGTTTTAATGACTGGAGTTTGAACTGGTTTATATTTTACTCTTTGTTGAAAATTGTATTTCTAATAATGAATGGTAGGCAAAAACTAAACATTAAAACGTTTAAAACTGTTTTTCAGGCAGTTCTGGTCCTATATGACTTATAATATTGATTTTTTAAATTTTTTTTTTTTTACATTTAGATAGCAATAGATGCAAACCAACGGATCACGTTAGCTCACCTCCTCCAGACATTTTTCGAGTACATCAGATAAAAAACTAAATATTCAACAACAGCTTTTGGACTGTAGTAAATAGTATACACAATAAAGGTGTCAGTTCCACTTTTTTTTTGTTAATTTAACACTTTCCTTGTTTCTTAGCGTGGCTATTTCGTCTTCATGGAAACATCGTCAGGCTTGCATAGGTTAACATTGTTCCAATCTGATGATGTTTCTATGAGTACTAAACTTCTGTTTTACTTATATAATGGGGAAAAAATGAATTACTAAAATGTAGACGATTATGTAAAAGTAATAAAAAAATGTATAAAAGTATATATTTATACAAGTTCAAATTATATCTGCTCCAAACATAATAGAGACAAATTACTATTAATATGTACAAATTACAAATTTAAGAAGAGGACATCTAATGATAATCATCTGTTTATTTGAAATTATGATCCTTGACAAATTCTACGATGAGTTCATCAAATTTTATATTTTCTTAACTGACCTTTAGAAATTGAATATGGCCTCAGATGATAATTATGATTTCACAAATAATATTGAATTATTATTTTTCAAAATAAACTAACCTTTAAACATTATATCGTACTTCATATATTTTCATAGGATTTATATAATATCAGTTGAGATGGAGAGGGGGGAAATTTTTGTTTGACGTAAACATGGTTAAAAAAATCGCTGTTTACATAGAAATAAAATAAGGGAAATACATTATTTTAGAAATCAATTAAAATCGTTATACGCAAACTTTATTATTCATGTTTTTATTTTTTCCTACTTCCTGGAATGTTAAATTATTAATATTTGTATTATATGAATCACTTATTTTCAGATAATTTTCGACACCATATAAGAAAGACAGATGTAAGGAACATCTAGCGAAAAGCACTACCAACCAAACATCAACATATGATGAACACTTTATAGACTCCAACAACGCAATTAAAGGCATAATGCAAGGCTTACAAATATTAAAAAAGTTGTAGAAAGTGTAAAGTATTGGATAATTTAGAATAGTTTTTTTTCATTTATAAAACAGTAAAAAGGGAACCCGTCAACATCCTTAACGACCAAATACAATTTGGATCCCACGACAGCATACATAGCATCCACAGTTCACGTGTTTAAGACAGCCAATCTGTAGACGTGCGTATTGAGTGTAACGTGATTATACATTTTAACGACCAACAAATGATGATTATTTTATAGTTTTGTACATGAAATGTTATTTGGTGTTCTTTAAGTGTAATGTGATGTAATTGTGTAATGAAAAATAAAAAAGATTCTTGTCTTCGACAATGACAGTGTGATGTCGAAACTGCAGTTAGACGTATCTGAAAGTGATTGTTTGAAGGTTAGTATATAATACTAAATATTTAAATATTAACAAATTATTAAATTGCGCTTATGGGCTTTTTTTCATTAGGTAAGAATGAAAATCAGTTTTTAATAAAAGTTTTGTTTTTGACAGATGTTTAAATTTACAACTTTTCTCCGCCTCTCTTTTTCATTTATTCTTTAATATTTTAGCTATTGGACTCAACACATGAAGTTATTTTGACACACATATGTTTTATTTATAAGTCAATAAATAATAATTATTTATTATAAAGCGAAAATTTATGTTAATATTGAAGAAAAATCTACTAATACCTGAAAATGTATATTTGAACGGAAGATCTGAAGATGCTTCTATATATTTTGTTGGAATCTCTCTGGATAACGCTAAGCTTGCGGAAAACAGAATCTGAAACAAATATAAAAAATATAAAATAATAATAATAATAATAATACATTTTAAGAATTTAACAAATTAACTCTAATATATATTAAATATTATAATTATTATAATATTATATATAAAAATTATTAATATATATTAACTTTATAATATATGGTAAATAATGCAGTGTGGTGCGTAATAAATGATATTTGATAAAATAAATTTCAATTCCTTTCAATTTCATATTAAATAAAGAATTACCACAAGCCTTTATTTTTGGTTTTGAAATAATTATTTTTTATTGCATCAATTCGTTATGGTGGTGTCTCTTTGTTAGTTCTACGTGTGTAAATAATAAGTTCATTCTTTTGCTGACAATTGCAGGCTTCAAACACCACTTCTTTTATCGTCGTACATTTGATAAAAGTAAATAAAGAAACGAATAGCTTCTTTCCTAACAACTTTAGTCTATCGTTAAACAATATATCTAAACAATATACAAGTTTCAATTAACACACAAACGTTTTAAAATATATTTTTTTTAAATAATTGACCCCTGAGGGGCTTACGTATAGTAATCCCTAGATACCTTGCTGTATCTACATCTTTTTAAAAAAGTAGCATTGGGTTATCTTCCTTCCTTTAATTTGTGTTATAAAATTTCTCTTAACCAAGTCTTAAAGTGTTCGAAGGCTATTTTATTTATTGTATATTCTTATCTTAGGATTTGTATAAGGCAATGGTGACTGAGAGGTTGTTTTCCTTTTAAAACAGAAGGAATAACAAAAAAATGTGTCAAAACAAAACGTATTCTGTAAAGATACATATCATTTTTGCTTTACAACCCACTTAAAGTATTACCAGATGCATGACCCACACCAGCTACAATCAACATTCAACAAGGTGATATAATTAAACATTGTAATACTTGTGTTTTCTTGCTCACATCTGTTATACTAATAAAAAGATGACTAGTTTAAAATTAATCAGGTCACTCGCCTTTATTGTTGGTCAAATGAAATACTGCCTAGTAACGCTTTGTCTCAGTATTCTGATTCTTTTAATACACGTATTACGAGGTTTTGTAAAACTTATATTTATATGGGTGTTGTACCAAAGTGGTTACACTTTAATATATATTTATTACATTTTTGTTGTAGGTTGTTTTTTGTGTTATTTTTGAGAAGTACATAAATATCAAAGTCGTTTGAAACATATATATAATGAGATGCATATCTATAAAGCCAATAAAACAATGTTATAAACACATTTTTTTCTATGACTTTTGTAGCAAAACTTATAATATTGCGTGTGAAAAATAAGATTTCTGATAATAACAAATATCAAATTATTTGATAGATCCTATTATTTATTATCATATTTCTAATACATGTTGGAAGGAAGAAAATCAAAAAAATTTTAAATAAAGTTAATCTCCGTTTTTCAAATTATTCGGTATCTAACTTTTGTCTTGTATCCTTGTGAACAGAAAAAAAGTTAATCAAAATCGTCAGACAAACAAAAAAGTTTTAATCTTAGTCAAATGTAACTTTTACTATACTAAAATCGACAAACTAACTTCAACCAAAAACTAGTAGTCATCTGGTTCTTATTGTAAACTCTCTGGCGAAATGAATTGAAATATTAATTATATTAAATCAAAAAGCTTCATTATATCCTGCAGAAAATATAAAGGGATTATATTTTCCTCAAATATAAAACATCCCTTCACAAAATTGTAAACAGTTTCTAATATTTGGTTGTTTATAAAAAAAAAGAATCGTTATAATATAGTATTTGAGACACTGAACTTAAGTTCAGTACTTATTTTTATCTAATATAAATTAGAAATAAGTTAAGTTAGACAAACACAATTAATCAACAATTTAATAACGACTATGATTTCGCTATTTAATCAATTGTTACCGAGATCAACTGTAATAACAAATTTAAACAATATGTTGTTTTCGGAGTTCACTGCACAGCCTTGAATCTCGACATGCACTCATTACGTTTAAAATTTTTTTTTTTTTATTTGATAAAACAATGATACAAACAACGGCTAAAGTAAGGTGTCAAGTTCAAAACAAACATTTAAAATGGGGCCATCTTTTGTTCTTAATTACAAGTCATAATATGTATTTTTAGATTTAAAAAGGTAAACTTATCACTTTTCATTTTAACTACATATTTAAGGTAAAATATTTAACAAAATTATCTTTTAAAATGGAATAAATTTATATCCTTTAAATTATCACTATCCTCTTTGGCCGTTGTTCTAGTTTTACCCAAGATTACAATTTTTTGAGATTACAAGATTTAATTCGAAAATATCCACAAAGCCTAAAAACATTTAATACAAAAAAAAGGAATCCTCTTAAATATTCCTTCATTCTATTTACGAACTGCATGAATGAAAATTTTTAAGATTTAAAAGATCACGTTTTTCATTATAAATCATAACTCAATATTATAAATAACATTTCCCAAATTGCATTTACATTGAAATATATAGCAGTGTACGTTTTTACATTGTAATTATTCATATTTAAATCAAACAGACGTCTACACAAATTTGGAAAGAAATTTGATAAATATATTTTTAAACTTAATAAAAAAATTAATAAAGAAAAAAAATTATAATAATAAAATCAATTTATTATAACGTAGATTATTTATTTAGAACGTAACATTTATTCCTCATCAACAAATAAGTATGTGTTCTTACATACTTTCTGGTTATTCCCAGTTTTATACATTTGGACCAAACATCAAGATTTTTATTTTAGGCTGTAAACTTAAATAACTTTAAAGACTCCTCAAACATTTTACTTATTTTCTAACATTTAATTATTTACTTTTTGTTCAGTAGAAGGTATAGTTTTAAAAATTTCAAGTTGGGTGTATTTATAAAGTCATTACTAAATGTTATATTTCTCTTAAAAATTAAACGAGTAATACATTTACTTTAAGGGGATATCGTACCGGTACCTTTATTTTTGAATTTTTTGACATTTTTGTTTTTTGTAGATTATTGTAAATTAGACTTTCCTAAATACAACGATGTGTTTATTTTGTTTCTATGACAATCCTAACCTAGCAAAACATGAATTTGAAAAATAGTTTGCACGCAAATTCCAATTAATTGTTGATAAACAGCGGGCTCTATACTTACAAGTTGTTTTTATGAGCACATTATATTTTATATTATTTTCAAGGATTCATGAAAATAATTCTGTTTCTTGTGTTTGGCTAGGTTAGGTTATGTTAGGTTACGTTAGGTTAGGTTAGGTTAGGTGAGGTTAGGTTAGGTTGGTGTAAGTGGATTTTTTCATTTATATATTTCTCAAAATAAACAGCTTTTATCTTTAAATGCGTTTTCTGAAAAAAAAAACAACTTTTTCACAACAAATGTTCCTTTTTCTCAGGAACCGTTAGAGCTATTAAAACTACATCTTTACTGAATTTGTGCCTTATGTACATGCTCTTAAAAATAAAAAAAATAAATAAATAAATGTTTTCGTACAAAAATATTAAAGAAAAATAATTGTTTAAAACAAAAAATTTAAAATACAAGAACATGTAAGTATATAATAAATCTTTTGGTTACACAGCTTTATAACAGTATGAAGTAAAACCACTGAAAATTGCAAACCTGTACCTCATGTAATGTCTGAGAAAAGGGAACATAAATTTGGCCAATTTAACATGGGGAAGATAAGGGGTACGATGTCCCCTTAAGGTAATGCACAAAACACGATTTCAATCGACGAGATATAATGAAAAACAAAATTCATTTATGAAAGAAACCTCCTCTGGAGGTAGAAAGTAATATATTATACTCCTCTATATTTTAAAACCTATCAAACGTTTTACGAAGATTTCACTGAATGCAAATCATTGAGAAGAAAAACTCGCAATTGAACGAATTCCATTTTCTCCGCTTCGTAACCAAGGGATTTAATTTATTGACAAGACACAACTTATTGTACATTTTACTATAGTGTGCTCCTTTCACTTTCACAACGGTCGAGATGTAATTTTAATTTAGTATTATATTACTTTTGCAGGGTAGAAATGCAGTTTTCTTAGACAGCTTTAGTCGTGAATCTAAAATAACTTGTTGAAGAGGTAGAGTGTATAACTGTTATTTAATTCGTTCAATAATTTTATTAATAAAATTAATCTTTATTTTACAAATATGGGTAATTATGAGCTTTCACAAATTAATTACAAAATGACAAATAATTTGGTCGACGATGATGTATAACAGATTCTATTACAAAGTATTTTCAATTTTATGTTACTATAAAATTATCTTCATTTAATAAACACATTATTTTATTTGATGAAAATTGTATATTATTTTTACACGTCATCAATACACCATTCGACCATTTTAAAACTACTATTACATAACAGAAAATAACCCTTAAAAAAAAAAAAAAAAATCGAAGAAGTCAGTTATGTTTGACATGTTTCATTTTAAGATAAATAATGGTTCTGAAAATATGTTTGTGTTTTAAAATAACTCGATTTTCCAGTCCATCTAAAAATGTAGAGTATATAAATTTAGTAGTTCTGTCTTGCAATATGTGGAATTTAGTCACACAATTTTTTTTTTTTTTTTTTTTTTACAAATGTAAAAATTAAAACAATTAACAAATTTTAAAATGTTTTTATAAAATATGGTAAAACTAATTATTATAAAAGAAAATGTATGATGATTTTTTTTGTAAAAATACATATTTCTATCGTTATTAAATACAGTTCAGTAATTAATACAATAAAATAATAAAACAAGAGATTTTAATTAAGTGTATACATTTTATTTTATGTTTAAAGCTATATTATGTGAATTTCAATAGGTTTTAATTATAAAAAATGTCAAATTGATTTAAAAAGAAATAAATGCAATAAAGTACAAAGTAACGGAAATAAGTAAAGTGGAGGATTTTAATTAAAATGTCATTAAAAGAATTGTTTTACTATGCAACAATAAAATAGTACCAGCAAAAGAGCAGTTTTAAAGTAAATTTCAAAATAATAAATAAATATATCATTGTATAGTTTTCAAAAAACATAAGTAGAATTTTAAATTGTTAAATAAGCAAATTAGGGGTCAAAATGAGCTTTTCCTTAGTTTTAGAGATGTGCAACATATTTACGTCATAAAGCAGTGTATAAATCCAAAGTGTGAAAAGTGGTAGATCGAATAATAGCGAAATCTGCAAACGTAAATTGTGTGTGAACAAGACTAGTTCCAAGGTCAAATTACATTCTCAAAAATTCAAAGAATTATGTTATTAACAAAACAGAAATTATGTTTTCAAAAATCGTTAAAGGAAAAGTTATTTTATTATTTTTCAAAAATAATTGATTTTAACTAAGATTTCCTGTTCAGACATTAAGACAGTCAAAGTTCGGATCGTGGTGCGCTAACGCGCTCCATAGTTTGCGTCGATCGGGAAAAAGTCATTTTTCACAGGAATATAGAGTTTTTCTGAAAGAAATATTACATACAACGTGTAATTGAATCAATTAAGTGATAAACCTGTGAAAAACTACTTTCTGCCGGTTTTTTCAGATATTACTAGTTTTCTTTCTAATCAACGTAGGATTACAAAACCTATTTATTGTGAGTGAAATCTATAAACACACGGTCAAGGAATCGACAGGACTTTTTTGGCGGTCGTCGTGCTGGTGTTTCTCTATCTTCCAGACCATCCACCGAGGGAGCAAAGTTTTCCTGGTATCGTCAACTACCTAAGGTAAAGGGAAGCTCAGATGTTTACATAATTTTAATCAACTTTATTATAGGTCAATTGCTCTGATTTAAATTTTAAATTTACTGAGAACCGTCCTAAAACGGTACTATCCCGAGATAGGGGTCAGTATTAATTAAAATATAAATTAGAGTTGTTCTATGAAGAAATAAGCAAAGTAGCAAATATATAATGAAAAAATTATTTATATTTGGTTGTGTGTGTGTGTGTGTGTGTGTGTGTGTGTGTGTGTTTGTGTGAGAGAGAGAGAGAGAGAGAGAGAGAGAGAGAGAGAGAGAGAGAGAGAGAGAGAGAGAGAGAGAGAGAGAGAGAGAGAGAGAGAGAGAGAGAGAGAGAGAGAGAGAGAGAGAGAGAGAGAGAGAGAGAGAGAGAGAGAGAGAGAGAGAGAGAGAGAGAGAGAGAGAGAGAGAGAGAGAGAGAGAGAGAGAGAGAGAGAATAAATCTGTAAACTATTTCTGTCGTGTTAATCGCATTTATTTGTAAATGTAAGATAAGAAACTATTTAATTTATCATGGACAGTAATATTGGCATGAATCATAATTGGAAGGTTATGGAATACCAATATTAAATTAAATAAGACGTTTAAAGAAAACAATTCCTCAAGAACTCACCTATATTGAGTAGAAGGATGGAAATCCCAAACTCCAGATAATTTTAAGGGTATGGGTAATTATTTTATAGTATTTTTATCTTTTTTTATATAAGCTTATGATGATCAAGAGGTTTTCGCCTTTAAAAAAAGAAAATTTAAAAAAAAAATCAGTATATAATTCTGTAGATATTATATAGAACTTTAAATATTGTATAAGTTTAGCCCATAGGGTTGTGTTTTTAAAGTAAAAAATCGACAGGGTAAATGATATTTACAACTACCAAAATGCATTAAAAAAGGTTGTTTATAAAGCTTGTAAAATGGCCGATGTTTTTGTATGGTTTGTTTAATGAAACATCATTTATGTGTTTTCAGAGAAAGATGAAAAGCGATACCAGTGGATTAAGTATATATTGTTTAAGTAATAAGCTAACAATGCGTGTGTCTGTTTTTTTTTTTTTTTTTAATATTTGTATCAGTGGATTTAATTTACTATGTTATGTCATTTATTAGAGTAGTTTAATGGATTAATTATTATGGTTTCACTTGTAAATTAAAATTAAGAACCTCATTTTGACCACATCTTTAAATACTTAAATGTCTTTAAGATATAACAATACATTACGAGAATTTTGGATTTCACATGTCATCTATGAGATATCCAATACTGAAATGTACACAATGTATTTTCATTTAAGAGACACAATTAAAAATATAAAAATTAGAAATTTTTGCAAAAGGCTATCTTCAGAGAATATAGAGTTATAGAATTACTTACCGAAACCAGTAGAACCTTCATATTGAAAAGCATTACATCAAATAATTTTGAATGTGGGCATAGCATTCAGAACTTGGCCATTTCCGACCTTTTCCAGTTTCATATCGCACATCAGTAGAAAGTTGACGCCCTACAGGAAACTAACTACGGGGAAAATGACATTATATCTCGCCATAATTTATATGTGTCTGTAAAAACAAAATAAATGTATCTAAAAGATTGATTAATGATATATTAACCTAACCGTGGTTCAACATATAATTTTTTTCCACACATGATTTCAATAATTATACTATTGAATGAGGTTAGCTAAAAATAATAAATTAATGGAATCAAAACTTAGTATACTGTACTGTATACCTACGCCAGACAAATAATCCGACTTCACTTTTTCATCTATGAATAATTCTTATTTAGTTGACTTATTTAAAACAGATTTTATCAATACAAAATTTAAATATTTTAAGCTTCTAAATATCACTAAACATGTAATTTTATTAATTGAAGTAATTTATATTTTAAAATTTTCTTCTATAGTTGTCCATATTTGGCAACAATTCTATACAATGTTTTATAGTGTTGTTCATTATTAATTTTAACAAATCACACATTTATCACATTTAGGTACAATTTACAGTGGTATTGTTTTTAATCCAATATCTTCAAACAAGTGGTCCTTTTTCCTCATTTATTATAATTATGTTGTACAAATATTATTTATAATATGTAATATATTATGTGTTATTTAGATATATTATTGTAGGTATATATTTATAATAATGTTAGTTACATTGTTAGTAAACATGTCGTGTTTGTTTACTAACAAACATGTTAGTAAAAATATCATTTTAGAAATTCAACTCGAATTGGAGTGAAATCTAAAACTTCACTATGAAAAAGATAAACGTTATTTTTGATCATGAAGAAAGATTGATTGGAATAACTCAGATAATTGCAGTTAAATAAAGGAGAATTTTTCATGGAAATGTGAATATCAATTGAATTCCTTATTGTATATGGAAGATCTGTTTTAAAAAGTTAAAATGACGATTGAATTCTTTAAACTAAAAAAATACGTTTTTTAATACCACAAGATAGTATTCTGGGTGCGATTCTGTACTCAATTACACACGAGATATTTCAAATCTTAACAATAAAACAGTAGTCACATTTATGATACAATAGTGATGTGAGTTGATTAAAATATTAAAGATCCAACAGCCATCAGTTATGTTCAAATAACAAGCTACTACTCTACAAGGAGGTCCTGAAGCCAATGTGGACTTATGAGCACAACTAGGCGGTTTCTAAATGAAAACTAATATTAAGCTTATACAATCTTAACAAAATAAAGTACTACGTAAGACATGTTTGTATGTCTAAAATTATAACATTCATGGTCAATTAAAAATTAATTATGACTGTCTGTCGAGGAAGTAGTAAATTTGTGTGCTTCGAGACATGGGAAGCGATTATAAAATCACTCAAACGATGAGGTATTGCAGCTGTTGGACGTCATTGAAGAACCACGAAGTTTGAAGAGTACCAAACCTAGTTTTATCTAGCCAAAATAATTCAAGTGTAGTGAGAGGATTTGGACTGGTCACTAGACAGTGACTTGAATAATAATGTATTTTTATCAGATTAAATTACTATAAAGATCGTAGACATGGTTGAAATAATGTAATTATTATTAATAATAGTTATTAGTTTATAAACTAATGAGAGAGTCAATATCTGTCAACACGTTGATTATTTTCAATATAAACGGGTTATAAAACTGCACCCATTTACCTCAAATTTTCAACAAATTACCAGACAGATAAACAGATGAAAACAGTTAGGGACGTAAATATTTCAATCTATGATTTACTACTAACAGATAAAAAGCATAAAGAAATTAAGCCATTATTTTAAGCAAACATTTTATTTTATTTGTAACAATTATTCTACGTTTGTATACATCGTTAGGGGGAGCTATAGGACGCTACTTTATGCAAATTTAACTGTAAGGAAAATTGAGAGTTAAATTTGATGAGGAATAATTTTTGTTGAGAACCTCATGAAATTGTGTTTAATTATTCATTACAACTCGTTATTAATAAAAAGAACACTTGACTTGATGTATACATTTTTATCATCTCTAACAATAATTGCACTTCAGTATCAACATTTCAATTACAAGGACAATAATTTGCATTATTCATTTACATTTAGTGACTCCATTAGGACGAAATTATCAATTAAATATAGCTTTTCAAGTACGTGGTAGAGTATAAATGTATTAAGTAATGAGTATATATCTTGCAATTAGAATCCATTTTGAAATCATTGTTGTCCCCTGTTTGGTTTCAAAATACTGACGGTGGTATTTTTAATTGGTATCAATGTATAGGAATAATAATTTTTAATTTAATTTTGCCTTTTTAGGATACGCAATATTTGGTAAATATGAAATTATTATTAGTAGCTGTCTAACTATTGGTTTAGTTGTTGTTTCGTTGGTGCCATTTATCTATCTAAATTTACATCAACCCATCTATCTGAGAAAAAAAAGTATTAATATTTTTATTATATAACACAAAATTTAAATTTCTATCGTTTCCATAATGAACATGGTGGCGCAAAATATAACCTTTTGACAAAATATTTGATGGACTAATCTGCTTATTTTATAGATTAGATTAGATCATCAAATAATTTGTCAAAAGGTTATTTTTTGCGCCAGTATGTTCCTTATAGAAACGATATAATTTTATATATGTTGAAATTTGTAATTTCGTTTCTTCTGACAGATGATTAAGATCATCTAATTTGTTTTTTTCAACATAACTTATTAACACTCCTTTTCAAAATAACGGATGATTTGAGTTGTAAAAATTACAGATTATTTACACAATTTTATTTAGCGTGGCAATATTTGGCATTTTATTTAAATCATAACCTTAACTGGCTGGCACCGTTTTAGTGATACAGTCAGAATAACTAATCACTGAATGAATAAATTATACAAGTACTAAGTCAAGATAATGTTATTTAATTTTTGTTGCTGAAAACACATATAAACAAATTACGTAGTCAATGAATTTATGAAAATATTGAAGTTTTAATTTGAGTAATTCAAACTACATATTTTTCAATGCTATTTACATTGAAATTTTTGCAATTGTCCATTCAGGATATCTCAACAAATATCAAAATGTTAGCAGTGTTATTATTTTCTCTAATTTATTAACATCAGAATATATAATGTTCATAAATGTAGAATTTATATTTAATATATAAATGTTTAAATATTTATCTACAAGTTTACATTCTCCTAACAAAATATATCAATACAGCAGTAATTTATTTGGACATGCTTTTTAAAGAAATACATAACAATTTTTCATTTATTAATATTTTTATTAGGCCCTATTCGTTATTATAAAACATTTACCCATAAACAGAATTTGTAATTTACAAAACAAAAGTGATTCAGTACTTTAATTATAAAACTTTGTACTCATTACAAAACTCATTTCATAACATTTAATTATGAAAACAAGGATATGAACAATAGTCTGAATGGGGGATTTTATATTTCTATTCTCCAGTCATTCTTGCGTGAAATGAAAGCCAACGGAAATTGAACTCTATGAAAACGGAAAAAACAACTCCCACCAATAAAAATTCACATTTCCATAACAATACGTAGTCCATTATATTTGATTCAGAACAAAAGACAAGCTTTGAACCAAAACTTAGAGTCGGTTTTATATTAATTTTAATATACTTCAGAAAGTTACAAAATAACTAAATAATTTGTTTGTGTTAGTAAGTACAAAGCAGAAACATTTTCTTGTTTGCTTTTATGTGTAAATATTACATTAACTCTTCAGATTTTTTTCAAATTTATAATATGCATCTATTGACATAACATTCACTAAAATATAGGCCTATTGAAATACAATACGTAAAACGTATTTTCACACTTTACATGTTTATACTATTTGGATCTAATTATTTAAAAAAAGAAATAACATTAATTTGACCAATTATTGCATATAATTTGTTGTTAGAATTGACTAGATACAAACAACAAATTAACCCTGCAGAGGGTACCATTGTATAAATAAGTAGATAGAAATGTATACAGATTAAAATGAAAAAATAGATGAAAATATCATTGCATATGAACAGAACCAATCCGTATGATAATGGAGATGCTTAATGCTTATTTTAAGGTTGTAGTAACGATAGGAGAAAAGAACAAGAGATAAAGCGTATGGGGAAAAAACTTCGACTGTGATAAACCAAAGAACTTCTGGAAAACTATAATACGAGAAAGTCAAAAGCATAAATCAGGTAACGTAAAAAAAAGTTTTAACATAACTGGGTTATTATCTCCGGTAACACCTTAGAAGGAACGTAGTAAAAAAGTATAGGCCCTGTAGATTTTGGTAAAAAGAATAGGTAACCATTCAGTAGTCGGGTGTGTTGCAGTAATGCACAATAAGACTAGAAGTCCGGTGTAGAGGGGACACCCACTCTTACATCTCTTCATGTGTTGGATTACCTAAAGTAGTTGGCGTTGGACGCAATCCAAATTTATGTAAAAATAGGGGATACAATAGATCTCTAAAGGTCATCGTAATCAACTTTCCCATATCACAAAAATAATTTAATCAAAATGTTGTTAATCGGTGGCATACTTATAATTTAACTATTGTTTTTTGACTAAGAAAATACATGGGATTTTTAACATTAATTATCAGTCCATTTTATAAATACTTTCTTCAACCTAAAATTGACGTAAATAAAACTATTATATTTATACCACATCATGCATTCAATAATGGCAGTTAAAATAAAGTTTTATCAATAACCATGCAGTAAAGCGATTAATTAATGTATGTTGATTTAAGATCAAACGGAGATCTGAAGTTAGAGACTGGGAAGAGTGATGGTAATAATTATACTATAATAAATGTATAACGGATGCCCTAACATGAATAATACTCAATTGTTGGGTTATTCTTATCTTATGTCATCAATTCTAAACGTCTTAATTGTTTCCACAGTTAGGTGATCATCTTCAGGTCTCTAACATCACTCTTATTTTTTTATTTATATTTTTTTTATTTTTGGCCTTCCAATTTTGGATTTCGTCTTGAAATTGCACTTAGAAATAATTTTGTATGTTATTTATTCTTACAAAACATATACACATATACTATAATATAGATAAGAATTACCTTAGTAGGTCCGTCTTGTGACTTCAATTTATATCTGGTTTTGCTATGACATGTTTCAAAGTTCAAGACTTCATCATCAGATACATGTAGATTAATTAATTCATTCACACGATGAATGCGTCACACATCAAATGTTAAAACACAAAACACAAACACAAACACAATTAAAATGAATATTCCCGTTCGGCAACGGTGCGCATTATCCTATGTCTGGTGGAACACTCTGACGGACCTACTAAGGTAATTCTTATCTATATTATTTAATTGTGACTCGGTTCCGTAAAAACAAAATTGAAATGCATATCAAAACATATACTATAATATTTTTCAATAAATAACACACTTTACACACAATACAAATCACCCACATTTAGTTCAGTATTAGGTCTACGTTAACAAACTGGACGTAGTTCCATGTTAAAAGTTGACCGTTAACTGATATATCTGGTTGTTATCAGGTAATTTAGACCCTTCTCTTTGGCATTATTTGATGATAATACTGGAGTTAAAATACTACCAACATATGCTGCATTAACTCAATTCTAGTAAATTATGAACCTACATTAATTGTGGGAATTGTTGACTATGAAAATGACTTAGTTAATGTACCTAATTCGTAATCATGTTCTTTAACCTTGACTTTAATTAAGAACACCGTATACAAGTAAGTTTACCAAAATGATTCCTCACTTAGATATTGCATAGAAGGGAAATAATGTTTACACTACGCCATTAAATAAACTAATTATTTTACTCCATACAATATTGGTAGGCATTATTTATTTCAATATGAAAGGTTGATAACTCGGTCAAGTTCTTGTTTCTTTGTTGATAGTAAATGTTAAGGCTTCTAATTTTAAGTTGCCAATTAAAAAGTAAAAAAAGTAATAAATGTGCTTAAATGTTCATATGACGTTAAAGAAGGCACTTGCAGGTTTCAAGAACTTACGGGGGAAAATGATTACAAAGAAAACAACAAATATCTCAATATTCTAAAATTATAAAATTCCACGTACCTTGTGAAATTCCAACTATTTTGAGGAATAATTCAAAATATTATTCAATTTATAAAAAACGCTTACTTTGTGCAATAAGTTGTAACAATAACTTTCAGTTTTATCCTATATTCCTTAAACGCTTAAATACTGTATTAGTTCCTTTGGTACAAAGTTTCAAAATCACTAAGTTAAAGTGATCCCACCATTTGTTTTGAGGTAATTATTTTACATTCATACCTAAAATTCCCAATGTACTTATATACTATGTCTGTAAAAGAGGTAGATCATTTCTCCTTCCATCGCTTATTATAAATGCGTCATATTTTCATAACTTCCTAGATATTATTAAATATACGAAATTGTATAAGAGGTAAGACATGCTCGTTAATAGAGTATCCTCATTATTAAATGAAATAATGTATTTTTAACAAGAGCCAAAGTATTATAGGCAGTCATGTTTTCCAATATTTTTATTTTTACTTAATGTATGACATTTTTAGTTTGCAAATACAATACATGTAAAAAACAATTGCTTAATTTTGTTTCTATTTTAATTAACGTCTAGCTTTGATAACGTCATAAAAATAAAAAGAAAAAGCCATTAAGATTAAGTGAAAGATTTAAAAGTAGAGAAATATGATTAAAATGTTTGTATGAACTGAACTTTTTCAATAAACAAATAATACAATAGATATCTCTTAACAATATCGTCAATAAATTTGAATTGTTTCATAACATAAATAAAGGCACCAGTTTAAATATAGTATTGTAATTTGTTTTTAATTTATAAGAGCTTTACAAATAGGAATAATATCCCCACCTTCCATTTTATTAGTGTTTCTTTCCACCGTATAAACATGTGCATTGTTATCTCAAATACTGTATTGTTTTGCACTTGTATCAAGGCAAAATATTCACACCTGACTGAGTTCTTATTTTCCAGCAGTTAATTCTTCCAAGTGAGATAACTTTCCACGTCGGTGCGATTCTAAACTCAACTTGGTTTACGACAGTTTAAATCTTTTTCATTCGAAATAGTTTCAGGAGCACCTCACAGTTAGTGATCCTTAGTAAAATAACAGGCAATTCATACGTATTGTTTTGAACTAAGTACCGTGAAATTAGGCATGCATTTCACAGAACGTCTTATAGGATACACTATTACGCTTTACAATAATTCAATATTTCTACTTCCACATTGTGTACGTTATGACTGAATTTCATGTTTTGTTTTCAAATGAATTTAAAAATAATTATATCTTGTTATCAGTTGTTTTGAAATCACCTGTCTGTTATATATAATCTTCTTGAGTTCAATATTGCAATATATGTTGCTAATAATTCGGACTGTAATTATATATCTAGAGTTGCAAGAATGCAGTACATTAGTCCTATCAGCGCAGCGGTCCGTTATCTATCTGCATAAAACTTTGTAGAATTGCAAATCGTAAATGTGATCTGAAAAGTCTTTTTTTCTCTCACTTCTTTTTTTTAAACCATTTTACATGGTATTGACTTATAAGTGTTTAACAATACTTCGAGGGAAATTTTATTTTTTTATGTATTAAATTTTAAATAATACTTCCGATTATTGGTTGATTTTTTATTAGGAATTACCCCACTGATATGCATAAATGTGATATTCTGACAACATCCTGTCTTGTAAGCGCGTCTGTAGAACTCTTTCCAATGGTTCCAATATAAAAGATGATAATCTAATCACTCTAAAATTAACGTTTTTGTTTGTTTTTTACTATTCGTGACTAGTTTTGGAATTACCTACAAATTATTGACATCTGTACATCGGTAATATAACTTTGGGAACCTATATTTCAACATTATAAATGATTCCCTTATACTGTAGCAATAGCAGAAACTAACACATTTACTGCAAAAGGAGCTCATCGAGTACCACCAACAATCCAGACACATTGTTAAGATCACCTGCTAATATCAAGGATTTAAAAAAGTAACTCTTTACAATTTAATATGAAATTACGTTTATCTTAAATAAATGATCAAGTTTAAATATAAATGTTATAGAATACAAATAAATAAAATATAAAAACATTAAATACTTTTTCACGGGTTCTCTTCAACCAACTAAAAACTTAAAAGTAAACAAAGAAATGTTATTTCAACTCCCTAAAAATTAGCATTCAATTCATAATTACAGTAGTTGTTTTAAAATATGATTTTCATAATCCATTATTTATTTACACACATATTCGAAAACACTCTTACACCAAATATACAACAAAAGCAAACAAACGTCAGTTCAACTCCTAAAACATTAACATTCATTTCGTAATTACCGTAGTTAGTTTAAAATTTAATAATCATAATTTATATATACAAACACGAATCAATCTATATTAGACACTCTTAGATCGAATAAATCACAAAGCGAACAAATGTATTAGTTCACTCCCTATACATTTACAACCAGTGTGTTACCGATCCAAACAATATTTACAAAATGATGGTGAAATGTAGAGGTTATGTTAAGTTAAACGTACCTGAAACTGTTGTGTCAAGTCGCATGTTACAGAAATTTACGATTTAGAAATAATTTTATTAAAAACAAACAAATAACCCGGGCTGTTCTGATTTTGTGTTTGAGATAACTAAACGATGACTGTATACAATAATAAGGAAAACGCTTTAAAATAACTAAAATATATAGATACAAATAAAACTTGATTGTGATCAGTCCACCCTTTTAAGGTCTACTTGGAGTTATGCACACCACTTTTCGAAAACCATTTGACCCCCGTAACGTTCATTTTATGAATTGTAATTTTTTTATATGCAGTTTGGCACATTGATTGGTTACTATGACTTTAAAGTTTAAAACTTACAAAAATCAAACGATCTAATTCTGAATTTAAGATACTCAAACTATTTCTTTTTACAACTAACAACTCAAAAAATAGCACGTTTGGTTACGATACTTTTTTATCGATTAAAATATACTTTTCGTATGAACGTTTGAAACTCTTCGTGTAATGATAAGTTATACAAACAAAAAGAGTTCCGGTCTAAAATGTGATGTTATTATTAGTATTATTATCTTATTGAGTAACAGCTACATTATGAAACAAAATTATGTTATAATATGCATCATAACACTAACATGAAAATGATACATACAATTCTAAAACTTCAGAAATGTGTCACATGTTTAGATGTAAGTTAATGTGAAAGGTATATTAAAATGTTAGGAAATGTTTAACTAAATTTATCAAAACTTTTATAAAGGTATACTCTTATACAAAACCTCATATTAAAACTTTATATTGTTCCGCTTTAGGTTAAAACAACCAATTATAGCTTTGATGTTCTACAACTTATAAAGAAAAGTTTTAAATGATTTATAACTCTGCCAACTCTGTTAGACTTTATGTACAATCATTCTTCAAGAACTGCTTCAAAATTCTAAATTGTTTTAAAAAGTAGGGAAGCCTTATAGTTAACATTGTATAAGTAATGTCAATATGTGTAGTAGATTTTCATGCTTAATCATATATCACATATAAAACATACTTAATTTTAAATAATTGTTTTTATAGTACAAATAACGGGTATAACTGTATACCTAGATTTATCAGTACCTAATAAGGGAATATAAATTAAATAATAATTATGAACAAGAATAATTTAATTTTTGACAAAATTTAAATCCTTAGAAAAAAATCAAACGTAAATGTTATTCTACTAATATTAATTAAATTAAATCAAATTTTAAGGAATTTTTGAAATATTTTTTTCTTGTCTCTTCAGGGCTGAGTTCAATGATATTATTTCAACATCCTTATATAAACGCTCGTGGTGACCTCATAATAGGGATAATGAATGAAAACGTAGTCAAGTTATTTTTATCTTTGCTTAACTTTAACTTTTCATTTTATCACTTTCGCTTTGTTGTATGTAAACTCTGAGTTATCATAACCTTAGGGTAAAGGTAGAATGGTAAAAATAAAGATCCTAGCACTTGAATATTCTAAGAGCATTTAGGTCGATAGATAACAACTAGAGTTGGTCAAAGAGACCTGTTAGAAAATATAAGCGAGTCCTAACATAAGACTACATAAACATAGATGTACATTACTCTAAGAACCGTGGGGGATTGCCACCCCCGTATTCCCTATGAGTGAGAGTCAGAGGGTTAGTTTGTGTTTTAAAGTTTGTATTACAGTTATAAGTGGTATTAAATATAAATCTTCTTTAAGAATAAATATTCTTCCCAATAAGTATTATATTGTGTTGTTAAAATTTAATTTAAAATACCACTGTAATTCATTTATAAAACAATAAAAAATTTTTTGGAAGTACCCTATTAAATTCCACGAAATGGATAATTCTAAAATGAAAAATAACTCTTTCCCATTATATTGAAACTAACGATATAAATATCAGTTATAACACTAAGAGCTATAAGCGAAAGAGACTCATAAATCGTTTGAGAATTTTCAAAGTTTACACAATATAGTTACGAGTGCAATCATCTTACAGTTTATTCGTAATAGTTAACATAAAGCTCTGCTAAGACGCGTAATCCTTTTTCAAGTGTCCGCTAATTGGTGGAAATTGTCCTTTGAACTTTAAGAAATAAAATTAAAGAAAGGGAAAGGAAATATTATATTTACTATTGAAATGATAAATTAAATGTTTTTAAAGACATTTAATGTAAACATTACAGTACGCTTAAATGTAACTGCATATCGATTTCCGTCAATATATTAAACTTTTGTACCTTAAGACAAACGTTATAATTTTGTTTTGACATAAAGTAACTATCATAATTCTTTTTAAAAATCGTGAATACAGATTTTGCACCTTTTTTTAAAAATATAACTTACTGTCAGATGTTCAATGTATTGATTATATTGTGCAAAAAACATATTTAAATAGATTAGTTATTTTACGCCAACAACTTAATTTACAAAATAATTTAATTATTCTGTGCAACATTATATTTTTTTAAATATTATTAATTTTTTTTTTCAAATTTTAATAGCTTACTTGTGATTAAAAGGATTACAAAACAAAATTTATTGTAACCTTTTTAGAAGAACCAATAACGGTGTAAACAATAACATGGAGACATTTTTTGCTATGTTAGAACATAATTTGAAAAACATTAATTTTATATCTGTGCAACATTATAATTTATACATAATGTAGTGGAAGGTAACACGTTTTCTTACATAAATAAAACATGTATTTCTTACACTTGTAAAATTCAGTTTTTAAGCGTAAACTCTAATTCAGTTTCAATACTCTACATCGATCTGACCTGCGGGTGGCAAAAGAAAACGTGAAGTTACGAATGGTGAATTTTGTTATTAAGTTTTATTTTAGTTGATTTTGTTATTTATTATTAAAATAATAGAGTTTAAATCACATTACCATAATACCATACTTTTGATCACATATTATTAACTGTAGTTAATAATATGTAATCCAAATTTTAAATAAAGTTAAAGGCTGAGTTAACCTTACCCTATGTTTTTAAGTTACATTTATACAATCAATTTGGAAACTATTATTTGTTCAACATTTCGCACTTCTATTAAACCCAAGTCTTGCAATAAATCCAAGTCTATTAATTCAGCAAGACGAAAAAATGTTTATAATAAATATCAACTTAACAGGAAACCAAATACTTACGAGACCCTGAGGAACAATCCAAAGAGGCGACACATTCAAGGAGTTCAAGGCAGGCTCCTCGATACAAAATATATTGTGGGTGAAACTTACCGTAATTGAACGTAAATTAGTTATAAAATAAATAAAATTTAAAATATATTGTTTTTTAACCGGTTTATAACCTGCAGCTAATACAATTTTCGAGAATACGTAATTACACACTGCAAAAAGTTAGATAACAGGTTATTCTCTACTTTAAAGTATTCAAAACTAACCAAACTGTTCCTATTTATTCAAAGGATTTGCTTCCCAAGTAACATATGGTGCCTCCTAAGTACACAATCTCCGCTTCGATTGTTATCCGGTTGCCCCCCCCCCCGGGGCCAATATCTTTTCTTAAAATAATTACTAGTACTTATTTGATTAATTTTATCACTATATAAATAAAGCTTAATTCAAATAGAAATTTTATTATGTAACATATGACATGTTGATTTCTTTTGACCAGTTCTAAGAAACAAATGTTAGTAGGGCTTCGGCATATTTTAAAACATTTTACCTTATTAAACAGCTATTATTTTATTATTTCTAGTGGATATTTTGTGCCAAAAAATGTTCAATAAGAATAATACCCTCTATTTAGTATGTTTTATGTCTACTAGAGAATATATATGCAACTTTTATTTAAATAGTTCAACTTGCAATATAATAACTTAAAACCAAATTTGTATAATTTAAATATGCAGGTTTAATCCAAACTCTCTATGATGGAAAATAAATTATTTAAATGTTAAGAGATGTTCAAAATATTGATTTTCTATCATTACTAAGGCTCAGCAGTCTCGAATTGCCTTCGCCTATATACTGTTTCACTAGTACTTCATATATCAGTATATTATTGGGAGTTTTATAAGACCCTGACTTTTCTGAATGTTTCATTCCATTTTTTTTTTATAACGGTGATGAACTATTTCATTTACGCTTGTAGCCTTACTGGTTGTTACTAATTAGTTTACTAATATCAGTTACCGAAGCTGTCGAGCAATCCATGTTTTGAAGTCCTTTTTGTATTTTCTCACATGACGCGTTTAGTAAACTAATGAACTATTTATTTACAATATTGGATTCAATTAATTGTTAATCTTCACGTTTGAGCTACATTTGTCTGTATTTCATTTTCTTTCTTTTTTTTTATATAAAGACACTAAATGACAAGACCGTATTATCCTTTTTACATTTCATAACCAATTTTCAAACCAACATTATAAAAGTGATTAGAAGCAATACGTTGTACTTAAAATATAAATGTATTTTTTAATTTAGAACATTTTTATTTATGAACAATTTAATCTCATTATTTTTTAAAAGGTACTTAATTTACATAAATAATAACTGAGGGGGTAAATTTTGAATTAAAACAACGTTAATGGAAGAAACTGTTTTTGAAACCCCTCTAAATATTCAATCTATTCAATAAAAGAGTTAAGCACAAATCAGTATACAGTATACCTATATATAAATTTTGCGCTTGACTTGTGAAATAAAGGCATCAACGTCAAAGTAGCCATCTTCAGTAATACATGAGCTAAAATAACTAAGCTATAACTGAAACCCACTGTGTCGTTGAAAAGAGCTTGATTAAGTAAACGTAAAGTTTTGTAAGATCTTATGTTCGACTTTTTTTCTATCTACAGTATACCTACTTAAAAAAATTGTACAAATAATACGAAATAATAATTTGTGTATTATAGTGTTTCAAATCATTGTATACCAATTGATGAGACACGGGATGTATATATTTATTACTACATTCCTTGAAAAACATGCATTAGAAATATTTCTGATGCAAATCGGTTTCTTTGATCTTCTTTTAAAAAATGTCAAGTCTTAATATTTCTCAAACGCAATGTTAGAAACTCCAAGTTATATTTTACAAGCATTGATATTCTATACATACCATTTGAAAGCTTTTCAAATCAGATGAACCGAGCAATGCAATTTGTTCTGTCAGTCGGAATGAATGGTATATTGTAAGTTGCACAGTTGGCAATGATATAACTTGTATTCGATTAAAATGTCCCTTACGTAGGTTTCATTGAATTCACAAGTATTTTGCATATGTTCCTTATAGTACGGATTATTTAAGTAGGACCCTCAGAGTATGCAACTATCTGTGAATATCTTCTAAATTCTCTAGTTGATCAGGTTTAAAAGTTTAGACTCCAATCAAACTGAACTCCTACTCTCAACTTTGCATTATTTATTTAATTTCCTAATAAAAAAGTAATTGTGAGTGAGTATGACTTCTATATGTTTGTATATGAGTGTCCTACTACCATTTGATTATGATCGTTTTGAATCAAACCATCCCTCAGGGGCTCACCTATAGTAGTATAGGCGTGGCAACCCCGACGTTCTTAGCTGAATCTACACCACTTTCCATGTAATCTTAATTGTGGTGCCTCTATTTAATCCCTCATATTAAGGTCTCTCTTGACCAACTCTTGGGGTTTTCCGATCCTGATCTTATGAAACTATTCAAGGGTTAAAGATTTTATTTTAAACAACGAAGGAAAGAATTAAAAAAATTATCATCATATATTACTGCTACTAATAAATAATTTATTACACAATATGATGTCTGAGTTTTATGTTATACGCTCATAATCTATGTAAAGATTAATATTTTCTTATGACATCGTCCTTTCTTATAAATCGGATTCATGGGAACAGCTGAAAAAGACGTTTGTTCCACATTCTCCAGGAAAACTAATATTGATGTTACGTAACCGAAATTAATAAGATTTTTTGTACGTTGAGATAGGTGAAAATAATTTTATTGCTAAATTCATAAACTGTGTTTTAATTGCCTCAATACATGAATATGGCATGAAGTTCGTGAGGTGTCTTAAATGTATTTTAAGAGTTTCTGCTTTTTTCAAGTACGACGAATCATATTAATTCGTTACTACATTTGTGATCCTAACTGTGGTCGTGTCCCTAGTTTCGTTGAAATAATCTCATTAGTAACAATTTTATTTTTTAAATAATACAAATAAAAATCAGGATAAAATCTGTAGGTAGAAGCCAACTATTTTAATGCTACAAAGAATTATTTTACCAAGTAACAGGTTACGCTCATACTATAAGCATGAAAGGGATTGTACGTTAAAGTGATTATTAAGTGACGTATTTCGACAGAAAATTTAAAAAAATACAGTTATAATTATCTCACATACATACATTAGTTAAATGAATTTAATAAAGATACAAACTACATAAAAAGACTAGGAAAATGTGATAAATATTGTGTTTCCCCTTCCGCGATAAATACAAGGAACAAAAGTATTGCTTTTAGTAGAATTGGTTCTATTTGTTACCTGACTACTGCTCCCCAAAGACAATAAATTGCATTTTACAGGTAGCCAGTGTCTTTCATGTTATTAACACATCAAATTCTATGATCTTTTTTGTTACAATTTATATTGTCTTTGTGTAATTATCAATTAGCAAAATTTCGCAAATAAACAACAACTATTATGTATATTTTCTATGAGCATGTGTGTGTGTATTTAACAACAGTTTTTTCTTTCTTTATATTGTTCGCAAAGTTAAAATTTACAAATATAGACTATTTGTTTTACAATAATGTAATAACTATTTTATTTTTTTTTTTTTTTTTTTAGATTTCAAAGAAATTTTGCAATATCTCACTTTTTGTTACTGATAATACATTTTTATTATGAAACATACATTATCATTACAATATGGTTGAACTAGTATTTCGTAATTAAATAGCAATAACTTGTTACGTAGTCATTGCTGATAATCATTATTAAAGTTATTAAAACATATAAAAGCATACTCTTTTCTACCTCATCCGTAATGGAAACGAAACATTTGAATTAGTATTTAATTTTAAATTTAAGACTTTAATTTATTAAAAAACTAAATTTAAAATATCAGTCTTACCTATTATTAATTAAAAATTAACAACTTTACTTTAGTAAATCTGGACAGAGTCACTTATTGATTGTGACATTACAATGTCATTTTAGAAGAATTGAATAAAACTACTTTGCCAAGTTATTTTCAATTTGTAAATTTTAAAATGTGAAAACAATTGACATTTTTTTATATAGATATATTGTAATGTATTAATCTCATAATATGAAGTTTACGAATAATGTTTTTGTTAATAGAATTGTAATATGTAGCTAAATGATAGCATCTGAATATTTTGCAAATTTATTGGAAGGAACCAATCAGTACGATTTGACATATTTCGAGAAGAACGACGATGTAAAAGGTGTTCATAAAATATAATTTACTCTGCTCGATTTTGAATAAATACTGTCATTAATACGCGTTTTCTTCCTTCACATCATATCGTATTCTTACTTAATACTGAATTTCATCAAATACAAAATACTATGCCAAACATCGATGGGAAAATATTTCATCGGCTTCCATAATAGTATGATATATTTGTATTAAATAGACGTTCATTTGAAGGAGAGGAAACTATAAATTTTATTTCAGCGCGGGGGAAAATAATCCTATCATTTTACTTCAAACTATTTTACTTTTCGTTAAAACATCGTTATTCTATCTTGGAGATAATATTTCTATATTTTTTAAAAATATTCCTGGGCCTATGGAATAGGTGGATATGTTTGTAAATCTATTAGTCTAGGTTAACTTTCTTTAGTTCAATTGCGATACTCTTCCTAAGGCCTCGATTATTCATTTTATTTGAAGTCATATATCAGCAACAGAGAACAAGCAGTCCAGGTTTCCAATACAAGAAACTCGGGACTAATTGAAGGGGTTAGGTAAAATTTTTATTTCATAAAGTATGGTGTCCTACAGGGATCAGTTTTGGGACCTCTATTGTTCCTTATTTATATCTATGACCTACTTCGAGTTATTAATCAGGGAGAACTAATAAAGTATGTTGATGATACAACTCTTTGTACTTGAAGTGATTGTAAATTGCAGCTACAAAGAGTTACGAATCAAAAAGTTAGTTTCATTGCTAAATATCTATCGAATTTAGTGCATAATACCAGCAAGACTCAATCAGTAAACTTTTGTGGTAGAGGCAGCAAAAATCTTAATGGTGATCATATCCTTTTGGATGGTAATGCCATAACTGAGGTAGAATGGACACATTATCTTGGAGTAAATATTGATAGATGGGTGAATTGGAATTTACATTTAGACTTGGTAGTTAAGAGACAGCAACATTAGGCATTTATGCCCTTATTAGACTGAATATGATTTGTGGCTTATCACCATTGAAATCCGTCTACTATGCCTTCGTGTGGGCTATCCGTTTTAAAAATATGGAATTGCACTCTGGGGAAGTTCTTCAGAGCAAAATATTAAAACAGTTTACAAAATCCAGAGGAAAGCAATTAGAAATAATCTAAAAATGCAAAGGTTAGATTCATGACATAATGCATGAATCATTAAACATCATGATATTACCCAGCACGTTTATTTATGAAATTATTTTACGTGTTGTGTAAAGTAGAAAAAAATTAAAATATTTTGTGCATTATCATTCATATATGAAATACGTAATTTATAATCGCACAAGTTCAAATTATTTTTATATTTAATGCAACAGTGGATATTTCTTATTGAAACTCCATAATAAAGGATTAAATAAAGCAATAAAGCTAAAGTTTCAAAATTATATTAATAATACAGGGTTATCATAAAAGAATTGTGGAGTTTTTAACAAGATTCAAATGAAAACAGAATTACTTACAGTTGATGTTGTTTATTTATCTAAATCGTCGTCTGAAACAGTTTTTTTACACAACTAATAAATTTCGACATGTGCCCTATTAGTCGTTCCGGAAATGTCCAATCGATAATCAAGTTCTCCCCTGACGTTAGAAAACATGTCTTTGTTACCGGTTGTCATTGCTTCATTAATAATTCTGTTACTCAAGTGGTTTAAGTCACGAATTATTTCTCGATAAACATTGTTTTTGATGTACCCCTACAAAAAGAATTCTTAAGGTATCAGGTCTGGACTCCTTGAAGGCCAGCGTATGGGTCCTTGCCGGCCTATCCATCAATGTCCAAACTTTCCAATCAAAGTGTCTGTGACAAATGAACTAAAGTGCGAGGGTGCGCCATCTTGTTGGAAATGAAGTTATGTTGAATGTTTTCGAGTTCATCCAACTGAGGAAAACAATAATTGATTAACATATCAAGATACACAATTCCATTAATTTTCTTTTCAGCAAAGATGAAAGGCCCTATCAGACGATTTTCCATCACATCACACCAAACATTAACTAGGTGAGTCGCGTATTATCTTAAAAATGTATGTGGGTTTTCAGATCACCATATGCGTGAATTGTGTCTGTTAACAAACCCATTGATATGGAATGTAGCTTCGTCTGAAACAATAATATCATCTAAAAATGATTGGCTTTCATCAATCTTGTTCAACATTTCAACAGCGAAATTACAACGTTTTGCACAATCATCAGTTTTCAATTCCAGCAATAGCAGGACTTTATATGCGTGTAATTTCAGTCCTTTATGTCAAATTTTGTGGATTGTTGTTTTTGGAATATCTAACTCTAGGCTTCGTCGAGGTATTGACTTCTTAAGACTACTGATTGCAGATTGTCTAATAAGTTCAAATTTTTGTCTGATACGCTAGCCTGCCAGATGATTCCTGCTTTTGAACGGATCCTGTTTCTTGGAATTGTGTGAACCAACATCGTATGTTATTTTCATGTCGTGGATCTCAATATTATTATTATTAATATATATATATATATATATATATATATATATATATATATATATATATATTAAAATAATTTTGAATTTTTAGCTTTATTGCTTTATTAATCCTTCAAATTATCTGAGAGAGCTATCGTATATAGAAAGAACATTATTTAACTTGGTTCCGGTGAAAATTAAACTTGTGACTAGTACAAAAGTTAAAACTGCCTTATCAGAACTTTTAATTGATGGCCCATACTATTCTTGTCAAGAATTTATATCAAAGTTGACGAGCGCTTGAAATTTCATTAATAAATTTATTTTGTTTTTGTGGTTTTGGGTTCCTTACCGAATAACAAGTAAATAGAATTTAGAGAACTGAAGTCATTACAAAAAAAATATAATAATAAAAAAACAAATTAAACTTTGACAACTACTTATGATAATCTCGTGTGTTTCTTCTTTACTAATAATTTGAGCATAGTATTTTGTTCCCTAATATGTGGTTTTTTAATATATTTATTGATTGAGGCTTAAAATATGGGTTAATACACACGCGTTCACACACTATTTATAGGATTGTAGTTTCTAGTTATGTATAAAATATAATACAATACAACTTTAGTGAGCTCATGAGATGATATAATTAAATTTTGGTTCTTATATTTTTTCTCTTTCACATAATTCAATTGGTTCAAACATAATAAATCATATCTTAAAAATTTATTTCGTTCCAAGTAATCTTCGTAAACAAATGTCTATCTTTTATATGCTAAAAGTGAGACTACTCTATATTTATGGTAATTTATATGAAGTCCCACTTAATAACTGTTTTAACAACGTTACTTTTCAAATTTAAATCCATTTACTTTTTTCTCCGTTTAATTATTAGATCGTCTCTTTTCTTTGGTGCTTTGTATCTCATTATAACTGAAAGATAAATTTTATTATTTATACATTTTTCTAGTGGGCTTTTAACAAATTATAAATCAAGTTGATTTGATAACTTCATTTTAATAATGAAGAAATATTGAAAGAATGATTTTATTTTAATGACATTTAAAATCATTGAAGCCAGTTTTAAAACGTCACAATTTCAATTGCAATAATTAAGAAAAGAAAAGAATTATTTAAAGAAGTGGGCGGTTAAATATTTATATAACAACCATCACCTAATAAACATTAAATTATGAATTTTATAAGAAGAGTTTAAACGTTTTATTATTTTTGAAACAATCAAATATTTGGTAATTGCCTTCTATTCTAAATACTAAAAATATACTGAAATTCTACGATCCTTTTAATATAATCTCATAAAATTTGAACTGATCATAGAAACGATTGTGGCAATGGTTGAAGCACGTTTTATGTTAAGTTTCATCACAGCACCTGCATTACCTTTACAAAGTTATATATTAAATATATAAAGGTATATACAGCTGTTTTACTTCATAAATTTAATTTATTTATTAACTAGGTATTTATGCAAAAAGAATTAATCAATTGAGTAAATAGCCATGGTTTTGTTTCCTACAATATATATAATATATCTTAGGAAATTTAACCAAATGGATATTTATTTACTTTTTATGGATATGTTACATGCATTTTACGTTACACTATATACAAACTGGGTTATAATTTTATATATTTATTTAATATAAATATTTTTAATTATATATTCATACAGAAAATATATTGAAGTGAGTAAATAACAATTTGGTTATATTTATTACAGTAACCACTATATAAATATTACAGGAAATGTAACCAGAAGGGTAGTTATGCACTTGAATAATTGTTTGTGTATAAATAGACTATTAAGAAATAAAGTAGATATATAGTATGTAAAATAATAGAAGCATTCTTAATTAAATAAACGTCCAGTCACTTCCATTGGAATGACAGTACTCATCAGGTTTCAGAAGTACGTTCAGAAGAATATTTTGAGTGTTTTAAGATAAAAGATAATTGTATTTTGTACGTTAAATGTGGGGGGAAATCATTAGAATTTGCGAGAAACTGTATACAATAATGAAAAACCAATAAAAGATTTTAAAAAAATCTAACAACAATTATCAAATTTTGATCTTAAGAACTGTATTGATGTTAATAAAATGCTAATAGGCGAATATTTAGTAAAATTACCCCAAATGAACTAAAACAATCGTTATCTAATTCTGAATTTAAGATACTCAAACTATTTCTTTTTACAACTAACAACTCAAAAAATAGCACGTTTGGTTACGATACTTTTTTATCGATTAAAATATACTTTTCGTATGAACGTTTGAAACTCTTCGTGTAATGATAAGTTATACAAACAAAAAGAGTTCCGGTCTAAAATGTGATGTTATTATTAGTATTATTATCTTATTGAGTAACAGCTACATTATGAAACAAAATTATGTTATAATATGCATCATAACACTAACATGAAAATGATACATACAATTCTAAAACTTCAGAAATGTGTCACATGTTTAGATGTAAGTTAATGTGAAAGGTATATTAAAATGTTAGGAAATGTTTAACTAAATTTATCAAAACTTTTATAAAGGTATACTCTTATACAAAACCTCATATTAAAACTTTATATTGTTCCGCTTTAGGTTAAAACAACCAATTATAGCTTTGATGTTCTACAACTTATAAAGAAAAGTTTTAAATGATTTATAACTCTGCCAACTCTGTTAGACTTTATGTACAATCATTCTTCAAGAACTGCTTCAAAATTCTAAATTGTTTTAAAAAGTAGGGAAGCCTTATAGTTAACATTGTATAAGTAATGTCAATATGTGTAGTAGATTTTCATGCTTAATCATATATCACATATAAAACATACTTAATTTTAAATAATTGTTTTTATAGTACAAATAACGGGTATAACTGTATACCTAGATTTATCAGTACCTAATAAGGGAATATAAATTAAATAATAATTATGAACAAGAATAATTTAATTTTTGACAAAATTTAAATCCTTAGAAAAAAATCAAACGTAAATGTTATTCTACTAATATTAATTAAATTAAATCAAATTTTAAGGAATTTTTGAAATATTTTTTTCTTGTCTCTTCAGGGCTGAGTTCAATGATATTATTTCAACATCCTTATATAAACGCTCGTGGTGACCTCATAATAGGGATAATGAATGAAAACGTAGTCAAGTTATTTTTATCTTTGCTTAACTTTAACTTTTCATTTTATCACTTTCGCTTTGTTGTATGTAAACTCTGAGTTATCATAACCTTAGGGTAAAGGTAGAATGGTAAAAATAAAGATCCTAGCACTTGAATATTCTAAGAGCATTTAGGTCGATAGATAACAACTAGAGTTGGTCAAAGAGACCTGTTAGAAAATATAAGCGAGTCCTAACATAAGACTACATAAACATAGATGTACATTACTCTAAGAACCGTGGGGGATTGCCACCCCCGTATTCCCTATGAGTGAGAGTCAGAGGGTTAGTTTGTGTTTTAAAGTTTGTATTACAGTTATAAGTGGTATTAAATATAAATCTTCTTTAAGAATAAATATTCTTCCCAATAAGTATTATATTGTGTTGTTAAAATTTAATTTAAAATACCACTGTAATTCATTTATAAAACAATAAAAAATTTTTTGGAAGTACCCTATTAAATTCCACGAAATGGATAATTCTAAAATGAAAAATAACTCTTTCCCATTATATTGAAACTAACGATATAAATATCAGTTATAACACTAAGAGCTATAAGCGAAAGAGACTCATAAATCGTTTGAGAATTTTCAAAGTTTACACAATATAGTTACGAGTGCAATCATCTTACAGTTTATTCGTAATAGTTAACATAAAGCTCTGCTAAGACGCGTAATCCTTTTTCAAGTGTCCGCTAATTGGTGGAAATTGTCCTTTGAACTTTAAGAAATAAAATTAAAGAAAGGGAAAGGAAATATTATATTTACTATTGAAATGATAAATTAAATGTTTTTAAAGACATTTAATGTAAACATTACAGTACGCTTAAATGTAACTGCATATCGATTTCCGTCAATATATTAAACTTTTGTACCTTAAGACAAACGTTATAATTTTGTTTTGACATAAAGTAACTATCATAATTCTTTTTAAAAATCGTGAATACAGATTTTGCACCTTTTTTTAAAAATATAACTTACTGTCAGATGTTCAATGTATTGATTATATTGTGCAAAAAACATATTTAAATAGATTAGTTATTTTACGCCAACAACTTAATTTACAAAATAATTTAATTATTCTGTGCAACATTATATTTTTTTAAATATTATTAATTTTTTTTTTCAAATTTTAATAGCTTACTTGTGATTAAAAGGATTACAAAACAAAATTTATTGTAACCTTTTTAGAAGAACCAATAACGGTGTAAACAATAACATGGAGACATTTTTTGCTATGTTAGAACATAATTTGAAAAACATTAATTTTATATCTGTGCAACATTATAATTTATACATAATGTAGTGGAAGGTAACACGTTTTCTTACATAAATAAAACATGTATTTCTTACACTTGTAAAATTCAGTTTTTAAGCGTAAACTCTAATTCAGTTTCAATACTCTACATCGATCTGACCTGCGGGTGGCAAAAGAAAACGTGAAGTTACGAATGGTGAATTTTGTTATTAAGTTTTATTTTAGTTGATTTTGTTATTTATTATTAAAATAATAGAGTTTAAATCACATTACCATAATACCATACTTTGGATCACATATTATTAACTGTAGTTAATAATATGTAATCCAAATTTTAAATAAAGTTAAAGGCTGAGTTAACCTTACCCTATGTTTTTAAGTTACATTTATACAATCAATTTGGAAACTATTATTTGTTCAACATTTCGCACTTCTATTAAACCCAAGTCTTGCAATAAATCCAAGTCTATTAATTCAGCAAGACGAAAAAATGTTTATAATAAATATCAACTTAACAGGAAACCAAATACTTACGAGACCCTGAGGAACAATCCAAAGAGGCGACACATTCAAGGAGTTCAAGGCAGGCTCCTCGATACAAAATATATTGTGGGTGAAACTTACCGTAATTGAACGTAAATTAGTTATAAAATAAATAAAATTTAAAATATATTGTTTTTTAACCGGTTTATAACCTGCAGCTAATACAATTTTCGAGAATACGTAATTACACACTGCAAAAAGTTAGATAACAGGTTATTCTCTACTTTAAAGTATTCAAAACTAACCAAACTGTTCCTATTTATTCAAAGGATTTGCTTCCCAAGTAACATATGGTGCCTCCTAAGTACACAATCTCCGCTTCGATTGTTATCCGGTTGCCCCCCCCCCGGGGCCAATATCTTTTCTTAAAATAATTACTAGTACTTATTTGATTAATTTTATCACTATATAAATAAAGCTTAATTTTATCACTACTGAAAAAAATTGCTGAAAACATTCCACTAAATAAAAACTCTGTAGTTTCATCCGTATTCGGCATATAATAATAGTATATTGACATATTTGATAAATTATTGTTAGAAATATCAAACAAATTATTAGTACATAATTTATTTTGAAAATTTTATTAAGAAAATCTTTCATTAAACATTGTTTGTTGTTTATCCTAGTCCTTCATAAAATAAATTACTAAAACATAAAACAATAATAATAATACAAATATAATTTTGTGTTTCTTTAATTGTTTTTATCATTTCTTCATTAAATACAAAATAGTTGATTGCATCCGATTCAAGGTTTATTTTAAATTTTATTTAAAAAATTGGAGTTTATGTCTAGCATTTGTTTAAGGCATAAATTCCAAATTTAATTAGTTATATTTCTTAGTTTAGAAAATGTACATAAATCAGATGTTTGATATCTATAACAATTGAGTTGCCAATACTAATCGTTAGAGAGAAGATGCCTTCTTATTTGACAATAGATCAAATTAGAGTTTTTTTTTTTTTTTTTTTTTTTTAATGAACACATTTATTGGGGGATCGTAAAATTAACCTACATTATACATCATATTACAAGTACTATATACTTTGATATATAATTTGACATGCAGCAAATTTATAAAATAAATATTACATAAATTGGCTGTAATGTTACTTGTGTAATTTGTTGGTACTACTTCTAAAATGTCATAAATATACCTTTTCAAAAAACACTCTTTGGTATTTATCCTTAAACAAAGAAAATACAGACTGATTTTTGTATTTTATAAATTATTGATGAACTAATATTCAAATAGAAATTTTATTATGTAACATATGACATGTTGATTTCTTTTGACCAGTTCTAAGAAACAAATGTTAGTAGGGCTTCGGCATATTTTAAAACATTTTACCTTATTAAACAGCTATTATTTTATTATTTCTAGTGGATATTTTGTGCCAAAAAATGTTCAATAAGAATAATACCCTCTATTTAGTATGTTTTATGTCTACTAGAGAATATATATGCAACTTTTATTTAAATAGTTCAACTTGCAATATAATAACTTAAAACCAAATTTGTATAATTTAAATATGCAGGTTTAATCCAAACTCTCTATGATGGAAAATAAATTATTTAAATGTTAAGAGATGTTCAAAATATTGATTTTCTATCATTACTAAGGCTCAGCAGTCTCGAATTGCCTTCGCCTATATACTGTTTCACTAGTACTTCATATATCAGTATATTATTGGGAGTTTTATAAGACCCTGACTTTTCTGAATGTTTCATTCCATTTTTTTTTTATAACGGTGATGAACTATTTCATTTACGCTTGTAGCCTTACTGGTTGTTACTAATTAGTTTACTAATATCAGTTACCGAAGCTGTCGAGCAATCCATGTTTTGAAGTCCTTTTTGTATTTTCTCACATGACGCGTTTAGTAAACTAATGAACTATTTATTTACAATATTGGATTCAATTAATTGTTAATCTTCACGTTTGAGCTACATTTGTCTGTATTTCATTTTCTTTCTTTTTTTTTATATAAAGACACTAAATGACAAGACCGTATTATCCTTTTTACATTTCATAACCAATTTTCAAACCAACATTATAAAAGTGATTAGAAGCAATACGTTGTACTTAAAATATAAATGTATTTTTTAATTTAGAACATTTTTATTTATGAACAATTTAATCTCATTATTTTTTAAAAGGTACTTAATTTACATAAATAATAACTGAGGGGGTAAATTTTGAATTAAAACAACGTTAATGGAAGAAACTGTTTTTGAAACCCCTCTAAATATTCAATCTATTCAATAAAAGAGTTAAGCACAAATCAGTATACAGTATACCTATATATAAATTTTGCGCTTGACTTGTGAAATAAAGGCATCAACGTCAAAGTAGCCATCTTCAGTAATACATGAGCTAAAATAACTAAGCTATAACTGAAACCCACTGTGTCGTTGAAAAGAGCTTGATTAAGTAAACGTAAAGTTTTGTAAGATCTTATGTTCGACTTTTTTTCTATCTACAGTATACCTACTTAAAAAAATTGTACAAATAATACGAAATAATAATTTGTGTATTATAGTGTTTCAAATCATTGTATACCAATTGATGAGACACGGGATGTATATATTTATTACTACATTCCTTGAAAAACATGCATTAGAAATATTTCTGATGCAAATCGGTTTCTTTGATCTTCTTTTAAAAAATGTCAAGTCTTAATATTTCTCAAACGCAATGTTAGAAACTCCAAGTTATATTTTACAAGCATTGATATTCTATACATACCATTTGAAAGCTTTTCAAATCAGATGAACCGAGCAATGCAATTTGTTCTGTCAGTCGGAATGAATGGTATATTGTAAGTTGCACAGTTGGCAATGATATAACTTGTATTCGATTAAAATGTCCCTTACGTAGGTTTCATTGAATTCACAAGTATTTTGCATATGTTCCTTATAGTACGGATTATTTAAGTAGGACCCTCAGAGTATGCAACTATCTGTGAATATCTTCTAAATTCTCTAGTTGATCAGGTTTAAAAGTTTAGACTCCAATCAAACTGAACTCCTACTCTCAACTTTGCATTATTTATTTAATTTCCTAATAAAAAAGTAATTGTGAGTGAGTATGACTTCTATATGTTTGTATATGAGTGTCCTACTACCATTTGATTATGATCGTTTTGAATCAAACCATCCCTCAGGGGCTCACCTATAGTAGTATAGGCGTGGCAACCCCGACGTTCTTAGCTGAATCTACACCACTTTCCATGTAATCTTAATTGTGGTGCCTCTATTTAATCCCTCATATTAAGGTCTCTCTTGACCAACTCTTGGGGTTTTCCGATCCTGATCTTATGAAACTATTCAAGGGTTAAAGATTTTATTTTAAACAACGAAGGAAAGAATTAAAAAAATTATCATCATATATTACTGCTACTAATAAATAATTTATTACACAATATGATGTCTGAGTTTTATGTTATACGCTCATAATCTATGTAAAGATTAATATTTTCTTATGACATCGTCCTTTCTTATAAATCGGATTCATGGGAACAGCTGAAAAAGACGTTTGTTCCACATTCTCCAGGAAAACTAATATTGATGTTACGTAACCGAAATTAATAAGATTTTTTGTACGTTGAGATAGGTGAAAATAATTTTATTGCTAAATTCATAAACTGTGTTTTAATTGCCTCAATACATGAATATGGCATGAAGTTCGTGAGGTGTCTTAAATGTATTTTAAGAGTTTCTGCTTTTTTCAAGTACGACGAATCATATTAATTCGTTACTACATTTGTGATCCTAACTGTGGTCGTGTCCCTAGTTTCGTTGAAATAATCTCATTAGTAACAATTTTATTTTTTAAATAATACAAATAAAAATCAGGATAAAATCTGTAGGTAGAAGCCAACTATTTTAATGCTACAAAGAATTATTTTACCAAGTAACAGGTTACGCTCATACTATAAGCATGAAAGGGATTGTACGTTAAAGTGATTATTAAGTGACGTATTTCGACAGAAAATTTAAAAAAATACAGTTATAATTATCTCACATACATACATTAGTTAAATGAATTTAATAAAGATACAAACTACATAAAAAGACTAGGAATATGTGATAAATATTGTGTTTCCCCTTCCGCGATAAATACAAGGAACAAAAGTATTGCTTTTAGTAGAATTGGTTCTATTTGTTACCTGACTACTGCTCCCCAAAGACAATAAATTGCATTTTACAGGTAGCCAGTGTCTTTCATGTTATTAACACATCAAATTCTATGATCTTTTTTGTTACAATTTATATTGTCTTTGTGTAATTATCAATTAGCAAAATTTCGCAAATAAACAACAACTATTATGTATATTTTCTATGAGCATGTGTGTGTGTATTTAACAACAGTTTTTTCTTTCTTTATATTGTTCGCAAAGTTAAAATTTACAAATATAGACTATTTGTTTTACAATAATGTAATAACTATTTTATTTTTTTTTTTTTTTTTTAGATTTCAAAGAAATTTTGCAATATCTCACTTTTTGTTACTGATAATACATTTTTATTATGAAACATACATTATCATTACAATATGGTTGAACTAGTATTTCGTAATTAAATAGCAATAACTTGTTACGTAGTCATTGCTGATAATCATTATTAAAGTTATTAAAACATATAAAAGCATACTCTTTTCTACCTCATCCGTAATGGAAACGAAACATTTGAATTAGTATTTAATTTTAAATTTAAGACTTTAATTTATTAAAAAACTAAATTTAAAATATCAGTCTTACCTATTATTAATTAAAAATTAACAACTTTACTTTAGTAAATCTGGACAGAGTCACTTATTGATTGTGACATTACAATGTCATTTTAGAAGAATTGAATAAAACTACTTTGCCAAGTTATTTTCAATTTGTAAATTTTAAAATGTGAAAACAATTGACATTTTTTTATATAGATATATTGTAATGTATTAATCTCATAATATGAAGTTTACGAATAATGTTTTTGTTAATAGAATTGTAATATGTAGCTAAATGATAGCATCTGAATATTTTGCAAATTTATTGGAAGGAACCAATCAGTACGATTTGACATATTTCGAGAAGAACGACGATGTAAAAGGTGTTCATAAAATATAATTTACTCTGCTCGATTTTGAATAAATACTGTCATTAATACGCGTTTTCTTCCTTCACATCATATCGTATTCTTACTTAATACTGAATTTCATCAAATACAAAATACTATGCCAAACATCGATGGGAAAATATTTCATCGGCTTCCATAATAGTATGATATATTTGTATTAAATAGACGTTCATTTGAAGGAGAGGAAACTATAAATTTTATTTCAGCGCGGGGGAAAATAATCCTATCATTTTACTTCAAACTATTTTACTTTTCGTTAAAACATCGTTATTCTATCTTGGAGATAATATTTCTATATTTTTTAAAAATATTCCTGGGCCTATGGAATAGGTGGATATGTTTGTAAATCTATTAGTCTAGGTTAACTTTCTTTAGTTCAATTGCGATACTCTTCCTAAGGCCTCGATTATTCATTTTATTTGAAGTCATATATCAGCAACAGAGAACAAGCAGTCCAGGTTTCCAATACAAGAAACTCGGGACTAATTGAAGGGGTTAGGTAAAATTTTTATTTCATAAAGTATGGTGTCCTACAGGGATCAGTTTTGGGACCTCTATTGTTCCTTATTTATATCTATGACCTACTTCGAGTTATTAATCAGGGAGAACTAATAAAGTATGTTGATGATACAACTCTTTGTACTTGAAGTGATTGTAAATTGCAGCTACAAAGAGTTACGAATCAAAAAGTTAGTTTCATTGCTAAATATCTATCGAATTTAGTGCATAATACCAGCAAGACTCAATCAGTAAACTTTTGTGGTAGAGGCAGCAAAAATCTTAATGGTGATCATATCCTTTTGGATGGTAATGCCATAACTGAGGTAGAATGGACACATTATCTTGGAGTAAATATTGATAGATGGGTGAATTGGAATTTACATTTAGACTTGGTAGTTAAGAGACAGCAACATTAGGCATTTATGCCCTTATTAGACTGAATATGATTTGTGGCTTATCACAATTGAAATCCGTCTACTATGCCTTCGTGTGGGCTATCCGTTTTAAAAATATGGAATTGCACTCTGGGGAAGTTCTTCAGAGCAAAATATTAAAACAGTTTACAAAATCCAGAGGAAAGCAATTAGAAATAATCTAAAAATGCAAAGGTTAGATTCATGACATAATGCATGAATCATTAAACATCATGATATTACCCAGCACGTTTATTTATGAAATTATTTTACGTGTTGTGTAAAGTAGAAAAAAATTAAAATATTTTGTGCATTATCATTCATATATGAAATACGTAATTTATAATCGCACAAGTTCAAATTATTTTTATATTTAATGCAACAGTGGATATTTCTTATTGAAACTCCATATTAAAGGATTAAATAAAGCAATAAAGCTAAAGTTTCAAAATTATATTAATAATACAGGGTTATCATAAAAGAATTGTGGAGTTTTTAACAAGATTCAAATGAAAACAGAATTACTTACAGTTGATGTTGTTTATTTATCTAAATCGTCGTCTGAAACAGTTTTTTTACACAACTAATAAATTTCGACATGTGCCCTATTAGTCGTTCCGGAAATGTCCAATCGATAATCAAGTTCTCCCCTGACGTTAGAAAACATGTCTTTGTTACCGGTTGTCATTGCTTCATTAATAATTCTGTTACTCAAGTGGTTTAAGTCACGAATTATTTCTCGATAAACATTGTTTTTGATGTACCCCTACAAAAAGAATTCTTAAGGTATCAGGTCTGGACTCCTTGAAGGCCAGCGTATGGGTCCTTGCCGGCCTATCCATCAATGTCCAAACTTTCCAATCAAAGTGTCTGTGACAAATGAACTAAAGTGCGAGGGTGCGCCATCTTGTTGGAAATGAAGTTATGTTGAATGTTTTCGAGTTCATCCAACTGAGGAAAACAATAATTGATTAACATATCAAGATACACAATTCCATTAATTTTCTTTTCAGCAAAGATGAAAGGCCCTATCAGACGATTTTCCATCACATCACACCAAACATTAACTAGGTGAGTCGCGTATTATCTTAAAAATGTATGTGGGTTTTCAGATCACCATATGCGTGAATTGTGTCTGTTAACAAACCCATTGATATGGAATGTAGCTTCGTCTGAAACAATAATATCATCTAAAAATGATTGGCTTTCATCAATCTTGTTCAACATTTCAACAGCGAAATTACAACGTTTTGCACAATCATCAGTTTTCAATTCCAGCAATAGCAGGACTTTATATGCGTGTAATTTCAGTCCTTTATGTCAAATTTTGTGGATTGTTGTTTTTGGAATATCTAACTCTAGGCTTCGTCGAGGTATTGACTACTTAAGACTACTGATTGCAGATTGTCTAATAAGTTCAAATTTTTGTCTGATACGCTAGCCTGCCAGATGATTCCTGCTTTTGAACGGATCCTGTTTCTTGGAATTGTGTGAACCAACATCGTATGTTATTTTCATGTCGTGGATCTCAATATTATTATTATTAATATATATATATATATATATATATATATATATATATATATATATTATTAAAATAATTTTGAATTTTTAGCTTTATTGCTTTATTTAATCCTTCAAATTATCTGAGAGAGCTATCGTATATAGAAAGAACATTATTTAACTTGGTTCCGGTGAAAATTAAACTTGTGACTAGTACAAAAGTTAAAACTGCCTTATCAGAACTTTTAATTGATGGCCCATACTATTCTTGTCAAGAATTTATATCAAAGTTGACGAGCGCTTGAAATTTCATTAATAAATTTATTTTGTTTTTGTGGTTTTGGGTTCCTTACCGAATAACAAGTAAATAGAATTTAGAGAACTGAAGTCATTACAAAAAAAATATAATAATAAAAAAACAAATTAAACTTTGACAACTACTTATGATAATCTCGTGTGTTTCTTCTTTACTAATAATTTGAGCATAGTATTTTGTTCCCTAATATGTGGTTTTTTAATATATTTATTGATTGAGGCTTAAAATATGGGTTAATACACACGCGTTCACACACTATTTATAGGATTGTAGTTTCTAGTTATGTATAAAATATAATACAATACAACTTTAGTGAGCTCATGAGATGATATAATTAAATTTTGGTTTTTATATTTTTTCTCTTTCACATAATTCAATTGGTTCAAACATAATAAATCATATCTTAAAAATTGATTTCGTTCCAAGTAATCTTCGTAAACAAATGTCTATCTTTTATATGCTAAAAGTGAGACTACTCTATATTTATGGTAATTTATATGAAGTCCCACTTAATAACTGTTTTAACAACGTTACTTTTCAAATTTAAATCCATTTACTTTTTTCTCCGTTTAATTATTAGATCGTCTCTTTTCTTTGGTGCTTTGTATCTCATTATAACTGAAAGATAAATTTTATTATTTATACATTTTTCTAGTGGGCTTTTAACAAATTATAAATCAAGTTGATTTGATAACTTCATTTTAATAATGAAGAAATATTGAAAGAATGATTTTATTTTAATGACATTTAAAATCATTGAAGCCAGTTTTAAAACGTCACAATTTCAATTGCAATAATTAAGAAAAGAAAAGAATTATTTAAAGAAGTGGGCGGTTAAATATTTATATAACAACCATCACCTAATAAACATTAAATTATGAATTTTATAAGAAGAGTTTAAACGTTTTATTATTTTTGAAACAATCAAATATTTGGTAATTGCCTTCTATTCTAAATACTAAAAATATACTGAAATTCTACGATCCTTTTAATATAATCTCATAAAATTTGAACTGATCATAGAAACGATTGTGGCAATGGTTGAAGCACGTTTTATGTTAAGTTTCATCACAGCACCTGCATTACCTTTACAAAGTTATATATTAAATATATAAAGGTATATACAGCTGTTTTACTTCATAAATTTAATTTATTTATTAACTAGGTATTTATGCAAAAAGAATTAATCAATTGAGTAAATAGCCATGGTTTTGTTTCCTACAATATATATAATATATCTTAGGAAATTTAACCAAATGGATATTTATTTACTTTTTATGGATATGTTACATGCATTTTACGTTACACTATATACAAACTGGGTTATAATTTTATATATTTATTTAATATAAATATTTTTAATTATATATTCATACAGAAAATATATTGAAGTGAGTAAATAACAATTTGGTTATATTTATTACAGTAACCACTATATAAATATTACAGGAAATGTAACCAGAAGGGTAGTTATGCACTTGAATAATTGTTTGTGTATAAATAGACTATTAAGAAATAAAGTAGATATATAGTATGTAAAATAATAGAAGCATTCTTAATTAAATAAACGTCCAGTCACTTCCATTGGAATGACAGTACTCATCAGGTTTCAGAAGTACGTTCAGAAGAATATTTTGAGTGTTTTAAGATAAAAGATAATTGTATTTTGTACGTTAAATGTGGGGGGAAATTATTAGAATTTGCGAGAAACTGTATACAATAATGAAAAACCAATAAAAGATTTTAAAAAAATCTAACAAAAATTATCAAATTTTGATCTTAAGAACTGTATTGATGTTAATAAAATGCTAATAGGCGAATATTTAGTAAAATTACCCCAAATGAACTAAAACAATCGTTATTGTATGTATAATTTGTCATAATAAGCAGTATTTAGTATTAAGTCATTTGTTTAATTTCCTAAAACAAAGTACCACGTCGTAATAATCACTTGACATTAAAAATCTTGTATATGACCTTATGTTGTTTTAATTAATTCAGAACCTATTAGATGTTAGAAACATATAATCAGTTACAATTATCCAGTTCAAAACCTATTCATTTAACCGGAAGAATATTCATAACAGCGGGATCTGTCAAGCGAGCCACACACATAATTTAATTACATGTTACCAAACATGAAACGAGTTCGTGTTCAAAAAACTTTTGCAGTGAACGCTGATACGATCATGAGATTGATTCATCATTATAATTAGAGTACGCAGTCGTAGATATACAGTCCACTGGTGAGGAATCACTTATTCTTATGATAAAATCTATTGTGTGGAACAATTGTGGACATAGTTGAAAAATATATTTATTTGTTTTTGCGTAGATTGCGTAAGTTATTTAGAAAATACTAGTTTAGCTCCTTGAAGACTATGTTTATACATAATTAAAACAAAATTGGTTTATAAGTTAACAAAAACTGGCTAAAGTTGTAAAATACAGTATAAATGGATAAACGTCGTAGGTTCTAGGTAGGTTTTTGCTTCTAAGCATTATATTCTGTAACAATTTTGACAATAAATAATTATTTAATTATGTATGAAGATCTACTGTAAGGAATTGACTTAATTTGATGATTACGGTAACTTGACATTTTTTCAAAATGTTGCCACAAAACATTTGGCTGTAAAGTATACGTGTTTGATTGTATGTTCATTTCTAATAATCTATATTTATATAGAGAAGAGAAAATACAAAAGTTTTAGAACAGATAGTTACGAAATCAAAAATACGTTTTTCAATAACTTTTTCATGTTATAAATGTAATAGAAACAAATCACCAAAATTTTCATTTAAGGGAGTATTTGTTTGTCCTTATGGAAAAATTGTAAACTAATTTACCAAAAATACTGTATTGTCAAAGGTAAACTTAAAGTTTTAACTAGTAATTAGATAGAAAATATGTTTTAATGACATTTCAATATTAGTAGATTTTATTTATTTACCTAAAATACTCACTAACATATTAAAAAGTGTCATAACGGTGACAGAAAATAGGCCGGTCGTAGAAAAAGAAATACATTAAATGTAATAGAAAGATGTAAAAGTATAAAATTCTCTAGCGTTATGGACTTCATGGAATTATTTTAAATAACTCTACTCATATTGTTTTTGTTATTTGAAATTTGACATTATAAATATATAAAATATTATGTAGGCTACGTTCTATGTCTGGGTTATCATTATAAATATACCTACTCTATGTTTTTAATTTAATTATTCTATTTCTTGACATTATAAACTTTAAAGACAACATTTGACCTTGAGGCACAACATTTATTATGACTGTAATTCCTTAACTTTCTTAACAATATCCACAAAAAATGCGTCCGTACAATATTTCAAATGGGGTCAATTTTATAACCGAGTGTATGCTGTTCTTAAAGGTTGATGGGATATTTTATCTTATATTTTATTATGAAATTCCTAAATTCGGTTTTGTTGATAATATGTTTTATGAACGTAGAATATAATTTTTCTCCTATTTCATTAGATGCTGTATGTTGTATACTTATTATTATTATTTTTTTTTTTTTTACGTGAGTTCGTCAACTCTTTCACTAATCTGTTACTAAACTGTTACTAATCTGTTACTCTGTGCCATTATCTGAATCTATAGCTTATCATGGTAAGATTTAGTTTATTAGTTTATCAGTACCTCGGTTGCTTATTAACCTACAATACTACATACTTCGGGATATCTAGAAAAACTATTAATAATGTTTACAAATGTTCCCTTATCAAGAGAAATACTATCTACGTCGATGACCTGAAGCGATTTTGGAGCTGTATGCGTGAAATTCATTTCTATCATTAAAGGTATACTTTTGTATAATGTTTTAAAATAGATTTGATAATTGTTTAACAAATATTGAATTAATAATTCTAATATTTGGCAAATAATATTGTCTTTGAATTAAATTCCACGATGATTGGTATTCCCTACATGATCGTTATTAATTAATTCCTAAATCTCGTCTGCACTATACATATCTAGTAATTATATTCATTTTAGATTTAACAAACCATACTTGCGAGTTCTTGATTTTTTGCAAAACAAGATACAAATCATTTATAGAAATTACTTCCAAAGTATAGGCTGCATCTTTATTAAAGCTATTTTCAGACATTTCTACTATTAATCTTGTTTTGTATGACTTTTGGGCGATCATACTTTACTAAACATAAAATTGTCTGTTCTCCCTCCCCCCCCCCCTAAATTAACACGTTCATCGAAATTAGGTATTTCAACTGTTGTATTGCCTTCGCAATTTGAGTGTACATTTTAGTCACTATATCTAGTGTTTGTGAGTTTTAATATAATTTTCTCATTGTCGTCAATGTTAGCTACATGCGATAGTCCATCGTCTAATTCTGGGAAGTATTGGTCAATAAAGTCAGCTGAGTTTATTTATTGTTTAAGGGATGCCTTCCTTTTTAGTTGTCTGGGTTATAACTGTTTGTGTTATATTCGGAATTCATTAACTGTATTCTTGTAATTGCGTCAGCTTTCTGAATTCATTTATACTCTATTGATTGGCATATTCTTCTAATTTAAGTCTCCAACGAAGAAGATTTGAGTTTGGTTATTTAAGGGAAAATTCCTTTTGTAAAGGTTTGTTTTGAAAAGATTTTGAACTCTCTTCACTATACGTAAAGGTGAAAGTATTTTTTTACCCATACTTTAGCAAGTAATTCCTTTCGATTGGAAAATAGTTAAGCTAGCTCTCATTCAGCGTTCCACTCGCACAAGCAATAGGTAATTCTGCACCATTTTTATTTTGTCTGCAAATTACAAAAATACTAGCAAATGTTGTTAAATTACTTTTATAAATCTAGATTTTAAATAATGGTTTGTAAAAGGATATTTTTACAAGATTCAAATAGTTGTGTGTATAATAATTTGGATGGTTCATATGAATTTTGGCACCTATTTTGTAACAGATTGTAAACGGATTTGTAACAGCAGTAAAGCTATTTCTACATTTTTTAAAAAAAAATATCTAAAATCATGTTTAAAAAGATCTAAAATCTTTTAATTTCTTTAATTGTTTTGAAAATAAGATAGCATTTAATAGCTATGACTCATTCCGTGTATGGTTTACTATGTGATCTACATATACAACTTTTATATATCGTTTAAATTATGCTTTGTTTTGATGAATTTTAAAATTGAGATTCATAGGTATTTAACTCTATGCATGTGTTCCTGAAGAATGGTTGAATAGATTATTGTCATTTGTTTGAATTCCTCTAAGAAAATTGTTTAAATTTTTTTGAAATCTCGGGGGAATATTTTTAAACCGAAGGGCATTGATTAAGGTACGAAGTGTCCAGTTTTCGTCAAAGAAGCTGTCTTCTCTACGCTCGGTGGGTCTATTTCTACTAATGAAATCCCGAGGCTACATATTAGGTATAAAATATTGAGATTAGGATAATTTGACCAAAATATTCGTGATGTTTGGTAACGGTAATCAATAATCAATAGCTTTTCAATTAATTCCCTGAAATTTAAAATTTGTCACTAATCTAAATTTTTTTGTTTACTGGTGGCGTCCTTTTTCTATGGTGCGATAAAAACTGATTTCCATGGAGAACGCGAATGGTGGATGATTTTATAGTTTTTACAGCAACACATTTTTTCATTTCGATTCAATACTGTAAATATGATACAGCATATATAATTTTAGTGGTTCCTTAGACACTGGATTTTAGTAAAATTTAGTTAATACTATTAAATCCAGTTTTCGTTAAATGTAAATTTTTAACTGTGGAATATATTTTTTAACACAAATTTGGTATGAATTATTCTACATTTTTTTAAGTAGCGAGATATAGCACAAACATGCCCTAATATAAAAATTGAGACATTTAAGTTCCAAGCGTTTAGGCTTATGTACAAACTTATAACAGAAAATATCATAGTAAACCGTTTTTATTTGTAGTGATAAAAACATTATCACCAAAAATGGCGAAATAGATTTTTGTTTGTTTTTGTTTCTCTTAGCTAATTTTAAAATATTTTTTCCGTAAACTATGTTAAATTGAGAAAATAAAAATTGGTACTAATTTATCTATAAGTTTAATTGAAATTTTAACCAAGCTTAAAAATATAGATTTAGTAAAATATGTGTAATTGAAAAAATAATAATTAGTATGTATTTGTCGACAAATTTTAAGTGAAAACTCTTTGATTGTTATTAGTTTTTATAATTAATTATAGTTTATATTTGGTGAATTGAATGATTTCCGAATTAAATTAAACAATAGTTTTTCCATCAATATGATTTTAACTTTATCGAAGTTTTCAACTTCAAAATCTATTACCTGTCTTTTACTCCCAAACATAATACAAATATATTTATAACGTTCTTTTATATAGGAATTTAAACTTGATTTAGACACCCTCTCCTATTTTAACCTTATTTTATTATTTTAAAAATAAGTTTCTTATATATTGCTTTTTCCAATAATTTATACATTTTATTTATTAAAGGAAATTACTACTTTATAATTAGTTACCAAACCCAAATGTAAACAAGGGTTTTATAGTTTAAAATAATTTTACAGCTACCCATACTTATAGGAATGTATATGTATTAAATAAATGGGACATGTCGACGAAAAGATTAATATTATAGTCCATGAAACACATGCCTTATAAAAACATTTTATAAACTAAATTTTAAGTTAAACGTCTAAATTGACTCTACATATTTAATACGTTCTGTATCTTTCACCCGAATACATAAAAATAACATTTAAGAATTAAAAGTGGTTTAACGATATATGTTTGTATTACTTGCCATATTTTACCTAATGGTATTTTGACATTACATTACTTAGGCCCGTTCAGTTATGGGAACAAACGCACCTGCAGATAGGTCGGGACCATTAATCAACACAATATTGTACAACAGAAGACGACAACAGACACTCTGTCGTGATTCTAAGTAACTACTCTTGTGTTGAAAAATTTATCTTTGGGATATTTATAACTCTTATAATATCAACTTTCTCCACTATTATGTGAATATTACACGTTATATATCTTCTACAATAAACTCTATATTTGTAGAATATTTTAGAACTAGATAAAAATAAAAGTAAGTTAATAGTTATTCATATGCTGAATCAACTAGTTACAAATGGATAATTTAAATTATATAGATGATACATACATTATTACTGACTCCAAAGAATCCATTACTTCTTTTAATATATATATTTTTTAATTCTCCTCCTTTAATTTTATAACAGACCAAATATATTCTGGGTAGTCTAATCTAAAAAGCAAGTACGGTATCAAAATGTAAAAACAACTAACAACGAAATTTATTAAAACAATATTTATAATTTGATGATTGTGAATTGTGTCAAATAAGCTTTGAAATCTTACTTTGATAAGACTTGTTAAAACTAAACACATTAAATCCAGTCAAAAAATGTCAGTTTTCCAAAAGAATTAATGTTAAACACATCTAAAGACAAACATAAAAACTATGTTGTGGGGGGGGAGGAATCCTTCTTCACAAACTCTTAATTTTATTTAACATTTTCGTACCACCAATTTTGTTTAACAATGTAAAAGTGTTCACTCGGTTAAGAAAAGTGACAAACCCAATTACACTTCACTTACTAATGATGACTCTAATGGTCAATTAATCATCTGGTTTTATCCTTACAACCGAAACACGTAGAAACTTATTTCGTGAAGAACTACATACTTTCTTCCCTTACCTTCCTTCTGAAGAAGTATAAAGATACCATTGAACAAAACTAATCAACCCAACTCGTATAAAATTATATAACCTTGGTAATATTCTAGTTCAGTTTCTTCCTTTTAACTGAGACATTACATTACTGAATGTTAAAATTGAGTCTATGAAGATCTTCTTTAATACAGAAAACAAAAATGTATTTATTGTTCCTAATTTATTATCAAACATTTTGTGATTATATTCTGGTTTCAGTGTAAATTATGTTGCGTGCATAATACTGGCATTCTCTTTTTTTTCTAAAATCTACATTTTATGTTTAAAATAATCTAACCAGTTTTATATTTTAAATTGAATTTAATGTATGTTATATAACGATGTATGATATAATGCACATATACATATAATTATATATATATACAGAGTGATCAACTCAAGATGACCACAATTGGGATTTCGGGAACTATCAGTTTCTCAAAAAATTTGAAATTGGGTGTACCGTGTTTTTATTCGTCACCATTTTTCCAATATGGCCGCAATCTTTAACTTTTTAAATACAAAAAATATATTTTTATTGAATTTTGTGGTAGAAGATATTATTTTATGACACTTTTGTTCTTTTGTATTTGTCGATTTGTATTTGAAGATGTATACGTTTTTATTCCCTTAATAATACATTATGATTTTTAAAATTAGTAATATTATCATTACTTTTCATTGAAAATTGACTAATGTTTTTCAGTGAGATATTTAAAAAAATATAAGAAATAAGTGCTTATTGAACTAAGCGCTTAAAAGTCCCCTAGCAAATAAACCTTGCAACTTGGAGGCTATTAAGATCAAACTCAAAGTTGTTAAAGTAATGACAGTTTATAAAGTGTTATTTGTACGGAAATATAGTCCTTTGAGTGGCTTGCATTTGTGTATATAACTTGCATGACTCTTAACGTTCTTTCTTTGTTTTATTACCGGAGCACTAAGATGCATTTAAGCTCGAATTTTTTATTATTATAAACCTTTGTTTCCTTTTTAAAGTCACAATTGTTTCGTTTTGAATGGCTAAATTTATTATTAACAATTTTTTAATGATTGTTTAATTTAAAAAAGAAGAAAGTTGATTTAATTCTTAACCCCAAAACTCACCAATATATTTTGACTATTTGTACAAAACCTTAGAAAAGTAACATGATCTTTGAATTTAAACAAATATCACTATAATATTGTGTCTGGAGTTAAGTGAAATCAAAATTATATAATATTATGTATGCAAGTGATTCTTCAATTGAGTTTTTTAGCATTGAGTTCCACCGCTATTTAGCACTAATAATGGAAATAAACACGACTTCATAGAAATATAAATGATTCTATAATCATAACAGAGTGCACAATTGCAATATGAGACAAAAAACAAATTATCCGCTCTGTGAACAGCCAGGATTCTCAGCTACAGGACTTAAAATAATTTAAATATTAAGAAAAAATATTCCTAATCCGCTAATATATATTTTCAAGTACGTAGACAACATGTAATTTAAAGTGATATGTGAATTGCACAATAGAGTTTCGTAAGATTGGTAATATCAATATATAGTGACGAAGTTCATGTTTTGATTTTGTTATGAAGAAGTTTAAGCGTTAATGTTTGTTCGTTAAAACTAATATTTATGTATATTTTTTACCTTCTAGTAGGGTCTTCATTGACTCCCAGGATGCTATATTTATCTAAGATTTTAATACCAATTTGCGACTAAATACGACGGCACAGTTTCTTTTCTTCAAATCTCTGTATGTGTTTCAATCTATATAGCCTATTACATCGCCATCACCCAATATATGTTTATGTAATTATTTGAAGGATTAAACTATTCTTAATTTTTTTGTATATTGTGTGTCGTTTTGTTTATGTTAGTAAATGAGAGAGGAGGTGTAGTTATTCAAATTTAGTTTAACATTTCTTATAGTTTCGATTCAAAGTCCACTATAAAGTTTTTTTTTTTTTTTTTTAATTGGAATCTACAATTTCTAACGTATGGACAGATACATGATTGAAAACAATAACCTATAAATAATAGAGTAATTATAATTGATTCATACACCTTTGTAAGTTCAAACAAAGTACTTTAAATATTACATTGAAAAACAAATTCTATAGGCCTACGCCTTAGCTTAATGACATTTATAACTAAAATCTTTATTAAGCTAGTTCACAATATAACACTAATTTAAGACAATATTGTAAATCTTCACTAAATTGTCAATACAATCCGATCTGTATCGACAAAGTCACGTTTGTAGTTATTAACTTTCAAACGTTCAACATCTAACTGACTTTAAACAGGTGTGAATTCAGAAGGGTCTGACATTATGATAACGCACAATAAACTGGAACACAGAGTGTAGATGCAATCATTGCACTTAGAGCAACATGAGCATAAATGAAATTCGGAAGTAAAACATTTATGGTGCACTGGTTTACAATCCTAATCAATATATTGCATAAATTCAAAGGGAAGTTTGTTACCAAGAAAATTAGGTGTAAATCATGTATATCTTAGTAATAATAATATTTAATGAATTTTATAGAAAACTTACTAAATAATATACTAGATTATAAAATTTTGAATTATTGTTAATAAATAAATATTGTATTTATAAAAGTCAATGGTGGATCGTGACAAAACGCTTCATATTGTTGCTTGTTTTGAATTCACTTTTAACTGAAAATATGAATATATTGGGATTGTTTAATTATTCTTTTTTTAAATATTTTTTGTCGACAATAAAAATACACTACGGGTAATTATTTATATATAAAACAACCTGTGTTGCACAAAACCTTTTTACATTAAAATATACATCCAAATTGCGGTTTCGAATTAGCATACAAAACACTTTTCGGAAAGTATGAATATCCCACTCGCACGCTGTATAATATTTTGTGATTATTGTTAATAAATTAATGTTGTGTTTAATGTGGGAATAGTATGTTTCATAAAGAGGCCTACATTTGTTGTTACTGTTTGCGGTAATAATTAATTTTTGTAATTACATTTTTCTTTGGTAATAATTTAAACTTATATAACGGTTTATAAAATACAGCCACTTAAATAATGTTTAACTCAAAATGTAATTTTATATTCATTAACATTCCTAATTTTATGACATTTATGTTTTTGTACTGAAATAGAGGCATGTCGAAAGTCATTTTTTCAGAATTTTCAGCCAGTTGATGGTCATTTTGTGTAAAATATATTCTGATATGCAGAATGAGAATTTATATAATTGCATTTGTTATTTTTCTTTCGAAAATTAATATTTGTAAATTTTAATGATAGTTTTACAAATAAATAAATAGAGTGCCCGGAACAATTGTGTATTTATTTTCTGACGTTGTGTTTGCAAATGCAGATATGTAATTTTCAAAGTCTTTAGATTTTAAAGCTCTCCAAATCCACGAACCATTTTCTATTCCTCAATCACAAAATAAAATGATTATAGTGTGAGATGATTTATCAATAATTGCGTAAATGTATTATTACATTAAATATTAAAACAATATTTATTTCATCATATATTTAAATTGTATTTATTTTAACTCTACTATGAATTAAATTATGGTGACATTAACATACTTTAAATTTTATAATTATGATTATTAGTAAAGTTTCTTTTTTATTGCTAATTACTAGGGTTCTCTTCCACATTATCTATTTCATTATTGATAATATATGTAGTCATTTTTTTGTCACTTTCCCCTACTGTAGAGTTTTATTTGTAAATGTGGAAACATATTACATGTAAAGAGAAGTTATCCTTATCAAAACAGATTTTTAAATGTCTAATTTTTGAAAGACATATAGTTTGACTACCATAAAACAACATTTGTTGAACACATTAATATATTGCTGCGTATGTTGAAGGGGAAGAATAATTAATTCTTCCTGTTTGTTTAATAATATGCATACAGAAAGCGATAGTTAACTAACTTTGATATTATTATTTATATTCTAGTTTATTCTTAACAGTTCTTCGTACGTAGTAGCCAACTACCATGTCCGAGGCGAAATGAGTGACGGGATCAGAGCCAGGATTAACGCTATATCTTTGTCTCTCAATTCGTAAGGTTTTTTTCCTCATTAGTCTTATCTGTATAATAGACCGATATATCAATTTAACATATTTTAAACATAAAAACACAAACAAAACACGAAAAAAATTACAATTGATTCGGCCTCTTTTAATAATATTTTCTAAGATGCGTCTCAACATTATCACTAAAATTAGAATTGACGAATAAATTCTCCAAGTTTTGTAATAATCTTAATAGGTACTAACATAAAGCCTAGGAAAATTAACAAACATAATCTCCTAACAAAGAGTGATACATCATTTCAAAGTTAATCAACTGTGAAGAAATACCGCTAAAACAAAAACAACAACAAATAATCATTTCTGTGCCTAAAATTACAGCCGTCACATATTTGAAATTGAAACTATGAATTCTAGACTTTACTAGTAACCAATGTCAAAGATGTGGGACCAGAGACTACAAATTTTGATTTCCCCCAGTAAGAGTTGAAATAACATTTTCAGAAAAAATATCGTATAGCACTTAATTAAAAACCTCAAATGTTTATTTTCTATTTTGGTGGTAAAAGTTGACTTGAAATACAAATAGGAAGCATGTTAAGGACGAACCTCCAATATAACATATCTTAATCCTATATATATATATTTATATATAGCTGAAAAAATATTATTCAAAAGAAACCATATAAACAGAATGTAGCAATGTCCCTAGAGTTTCATGTAAGGTGAATATTTTAGCAACTCTGTTAGACATAGTTTAGAGACAAGCCAATACGTTTCAGTTAAAACTGTTCCATATTGACACACAACCCAAGGTCTTTTGGGACCCCACCATAAATATTTTTATTCCAATGTTTTACTACGATGTTAAAGAAATAAAATATCGTACCAAAGACAAGTATTATTTCTTTAGTAAAAATATTCCTTCTAAATAGTATTATGTTAGTAGGGAAAATTTGCATTATGGTGAAAGAAGAACTGTTCTTCCAAATAATGATATAGTTTTTGAGTCCAAAATAATCTGATATCATCGTATTTCTAAGTTCCAAAAAACTTGAAATTATGTAATAAAAAAAAAGTTTAACTAAAAAAGTGTTTAACAACATAAATATACCAATTTATGTAGCAGATTAATATATGTTGCAGCGAGTTAATACAAATAATCGTGAGGTAAACAATTTAATTACAATACAAAATAAAGATATTTACTGCAGTTATTGATACATCTGAAACTCAATATTAACATATTTTTAATAAAATTGAATTAGTATTTGCAATGTATTATATCAATTTATTTAGAAACTGATTTATTATTATCATTTTTCAAATGAATATTATTGTAAAATGCAGTGTGTTTGTAAGTACTATGTCTCATATAAATTAATTAAGACCCGAATGAATAGAGTACTATTTTATTCGACGTAACGAAATTGTTTTTAAGTTATTGAATCTTTTTACATTAATGACAATGATATTAGTATTAAGTAATTTTATTTTTGTTGAGTTAAACATAAAGCAAAAGTAAATTCAATATATTTTATATTAATTAATCAAAGTTTAACTAGTAATTGTTAAAATAGAAAATGACAATCTCATAACATGCCGTGAATAAATATTTCATTTAGGAAACAAATATATTTTATGAACAAAGTTTGATTCAACTAAATATTTCACCAAAATAATTTTTTTTTTTTTAATACTAAAAAGAACTTGTTAAATGAAACAAATAGTACTTGATTTCCATTCCACAATTATGCATAATAAATTAACTTTTAAAAATAAAAAAAGACTTATTTCTTAAGAAATATAGTAATAAAACTGTCCTCAATCAACTTCGTAAAATTTAAGACACGGATCTTGAATCACGTTATTGAAATAAATATAGATCTGCAGCAATACTGATAGTTTGGCTAATATTATTGATTACACATAAATGACGATTAATGTTTATGATCATCATAAATAATTTCACAATCGGTTTCCTAACGCATACGATACTCCTTATATCACTCACACCAGATCAATAAAACCCTTTGTTGGTGAATTATATTTTCAGATGAATCTATTTTCGTATTTTTAAAATTGGTAAGCAGGAACCTCAAAGAGTTATTCTCTTCATCTTTCACTATTTCGCAAATGACTCCAGTGATCCTGTCATCTGTTTATTTTAAAAATAAAAAGTATAAGAACTTGGCGTGCCCGAACTTTAGTCTACAGTTAAATTTCTTTATTTTAGATTTTTAAATTCAATCCTTTTTTCTATCCTAATCCGTACAAGGAAAGCAATTAAATTATACAAAAAAAAGTATAAAAATATTGTACTAAAGAACTGGTTTAACTGTATTAAACTGGTTAACTAAAGAACGAATTCACATGCATATTAAATAAACAATAAACTAAACAAAACACGGTGTACTATATCTTCAAGATATATATTGAATACAAGCGAAAAGGTACACTTGTTTAAACCAGTGATAACCATTAAATCTATTGTACCACGAACAAGACGATAAACAGCTTAGATTGGAAGCTGAGCGTGAATGCCCACAGATTTCGCACTTTTCAAACGGAATATTCTTACCACGAGCATTATTTAGCTTGTGTTTTTCTCAATTGACACGTAATCCGACATACGTCTTCGAAATTTAAAACAAACGTGTGACAAAACTTATTTTTCTTAAAGTATTAAAGACCTTCAAATAACTTAGTTCCTAATTATTTTAATTATCTAACATGTACTCACAAACGGTAATTTTTAAATTCTAATTTAATATGACAACTATTCGTTTTATTTTATGTCATTTTATCACAGTTTGTAGGACACTGAAAGATCGTTTTGAGTTAGTTGCTAATAACTCTCAAAAAAATATAAAAATTGGATTAAAATATAATTTTACGTTACTGTATATCCTAGACTGCCTTATCAATAATTACTATAAACCCCAACACCTTGTCTATCCTACTTCACATATTTGATTTGACTTCGTCGTTTTCTGCATTTACGTGTTTTTGTCATTAAGTGATCGTGGTATTTTGATTTTGATTTCTACATTTACTTATTCGCGGTTTATTTAAAACCTTTTTTCAACGATACAACGCAACATTTTTTAACTCCTACAAATCACACATCAGTTCCATAATGATATGTATAGTTCAATAAACCAAGAGTTCATTTAATTCATATTTATTCCATCCATTAAACAAATGGATACTACTAGCGGTTTTATATTTTTTAAATAAAACCTAAATATAATTCATAACTTTTAACATTTTAAAATTAATTGATTTCCCCTTAGTAGACAATACTAATTCAATAACATATGATGCAGTTATACAACCTATTATTTATAATAAAAAAAAAAAACAAGAAAACACAATTTAGGATTCCCCAAAACACATTTTTGTGGTTTGGGGTATCCTTGTATTCCTCATTGTGAATATCGGTACCGAGCTTCTTGGATATTTGATAATTTAAACATTGTTTTTATAAAATGTTATACAATGGAAATACAATTACAATTTACATGACCATGTACAATGCACTATGAGTGCATTTAATTATATTTAAACTAGTATACATTATATTGTGCTGCAAGTTTTAATGGAAAATATATCTATCACTATCACTATTGATTTTCTGAAATGAATGATATCCCATACAATGAAACTCCTTTGAAAGTGACGGGGCGCAATGTACAGTGCTACATACATTTGGTATCCCAACTATTAAATACAAAATGGCTTACATGCGACAAAATTCAGGCGTATATTTCAATGCAGTTTAAACACTAATCTCCGTTATGTATACAGCCTAAGCTGCTGTTATTAGATTATACCTCAGAATACAATAAAACACATTGGAAACGTATATAGATTTGTAACAGAAGCCTTGCAATACCAATTGTCTGTTGTCTTCGTGGAAATGTCCCCTTTGTTGAAAATGTGCAGAATGTACAGTATAGAGCTAAGCGGGATGATGGGTTTACTGAACATACAATATGGATCACCGGTCTCTATGTTACAAACGTACTGTAATATAGGAAATCAAATGTAAAAATAAACGGAAGCATACAAAACAATTATCCAGTATCTGATTGTTTAGTATACTTCCGTTCATAAAATGTTTCCTTATTGGATTCTTTATACGATTTTAGGCTTCCGCAAAATAAAGACACATTTGGAGGTCTCAAAACGGTTTACTTAGTTTAAAACCCGTTTTAGTAATAACCTGTTACTTTTATGTCATTAATATTTAGGAAGTAATAATGTTATAACACAAAGAGCAAATTACATAAATAAATGCAAAATTTGAATCACAATTAACATATTTTTAATTTATGAGAAAATCACGTTAACTCCATAAGTTTAAAAATAATATTTTAAAACTTCTAGACGTTATTTGAAAAACAAAATTAAGGGGTGCCCTAAAATTATTGCAATAGAGCTATACATCGTGAATAGAACAATAATAGTTTGCATGCTACAATGTATACTGATATTAAGTAAACCAGACTTTGGGTTTGTTTACGAAATTTTAAAATAAACTAAAATATCGTAACAAAACATTAAAACCTGTATGAAACACTCCTTGATCCAGATTCGTTCAGTCTGTTGTTATCCATTACAACGAAATGTAATTTTACAAGTAATTGAGCAATTAAAAAAAGTCGTAAATCCCGTCCAGCATTTGCACACAGATGGCTCACGTTAAATTGTAAAGGCAGATATTGTACGGGTTTCCTGATAGTAAAACCCTCTTGTTTTTATTGGGTTATTACATTCCTGATTTACAAACGTTAGATTTTGAAATTGCAAAGCATACGTCAATAAATTACTCTTGTGTATTAGTTTTTTATTCCAAAGATTTCGAGGACGATATCAAGTTCGCGGGATTTTATTTTATTTGTTTTCAGAGCATTCGTTATCAAACTTTGAAAAGTAGAAACCATATAATATTATGATAATATTTTTGTCTTCGTAATGGGAAAATTTGAAATCCTGTGTCTTAAATAACCATTAATTTAAAAAAAAAAAAAGATAATCATATATAGTTCGGAAATTATCTCTCCCGATGTGTATCCTTTATAATCAAAATCACTAAATAAAATAGCAGAGTATGTGTATTGAAGTGAAAATTTATGTTTCAAGTTACTCTATGTAATCTATTAACTTATAAATGCAATAAAAAAAAATCTATAAATAATACTTTTTCTTTAGATACTCACCCTAGCATTGTGTTATATTACATATACGAAATTCTTCCCCAAAACAAACTTGTCACAAAGTGTCCTCTTTGAAAGAATAAATAATTTAAATCATTACTTATTTTTTGCAAATAAAAATCTTACTTAGTAAAACCATGTCTCAACACAGCACATGTTGAATCAAAATCGTTCAAAGTTTAAACTTAAAGCTATGGATGAATGTAGAACATTTTGGTCAATTTACAGACAGAGTAATATTTTTTTAATATTTATTTACAATTTACAAACAAATGTGTTAAGTGAGGCAGGGAGTAATATCTCCTCTTTCTATTATAGTTGCTTAATAAACATCTTGTAATTTCTGTATTATTTTCATATATTAGGCGATATAAAAATATAATAATAAGCTACAGGTATTTATAATCCATAGCATTGTACGTTAGGAGTTTGGATTATAACGTAGAGGAAGTAGGATTTTTTGAATTTAGAGTTTTATTCTGTAAAGGTTAATATTACACTACAAATGTAAAGTAAATACGTTATATTTATACTTTTATCCCATAAAACCTCAAAGAAGGAATGAGAGAACAATATTTTGCTTTCACTCTTAGATGTCGTGTTTTGTTTTCTCGTTATTATTTTACACAATAAAAGTTAGATTATGCGTTCTATGACTTTCTAGTGATATTACAACACATATTTATTGTATGAGTATTATTATTTCAATAGGGATGGTTTCTATTCATCAATTTGTTATTTCAGGAGGTATTAATAGCTGATAATATCTTTAGTTTCTCCTTTTTCGTATAAAATATAGTTTAAAATTAAAAAGTATTACAAAACGACACACAAAAATATTTCTAAAATATGAACATTATTTTGTTTTGAAATACACAAAATGGAGACAATACATGCACATACTGCCAAGACGCATTTTATTTGGAGTGAGAAGGTAATTAGGATAATAAGGCAAAGGTAGTATAGAATTAATACTAACAATTTGTATTTTTGTTCGGAATTTTACGTTGTCCGATCCAACACAGAATACAAAAATATAATAAATATACTCAAAGACCATATTTGTTTACCAAATTAAAAAAAAATCTCAATAACATTTGAATAAAATGCCCTTAAGTTTACAGTAAAATGTTTTGCAAAAAGGCTGTATCATACTAGTTATTAAAAAAACAAGGCCTTCTGAATTGATTCGTGGAGACGTGTCACCTGAAAAACTTCACGCTAAAACTATATTATCTTATGTTATTTATTAAAACTACATTCCATAAAACTTTTTTATTTTACATTTATTAATTTCTCTTTACTCATACATTTATATTTCATTCCTCATAGTCGTAAAGCAACATAGATTTAGTAAAATATTGCTATATCTGTGACTGTTGTCAGTTTTCATTCATGTGTTTACAAATTTACTAGTGAGCCTCACCTTCCAATTTCATCCGGTTTGGCACTTCATTACGTCTAAAAATTTTAATAAATGAAATACATATACGGAGTACATATTATGAGATACTTTAAAACGATTACCATGATTGATCTCAAGGAGTAATATCAACCAATATAATTAGCCACGGCATTTCAATGTAGCAAAATTTTACCACTCTTAATAATTTAATTAGTTTGTGATTTTTTTCCTATTACAGGAAATGTAGTGTTCATTTACCACAAATGTTGGTAAAAAACCAGATTTTTTTTACAAAAATTAATATTAAATTGCTAATAACATAAACTATGTACCACATTCGATTATGAAAGTCTATTACCTTTGATTTTAATTTTCTGCCCTTTAAATTATATGTGAAAATAATTAATACAAGATAACTAAACACAAGGAACGGATGACTACTCATTTAGGGTAAAACACACCTTGTATACTGCTATGGAGACTGGCAGTTTTATACTTTAACAGAAACCATGAACCAACAACTTGATGAAGAAAATGTTGATTTTGTTATTTGAATTTGTTGCAGTGTTTTACTTTATTTATTTATATTTTGTTTAATGTAGTTTATGTAGTTGTAATAAATATATTTACTACTTTTTTGTTTGTTTTTAAGCTTACAATGTCTTTGTAAAACAATATTACAAATTTGTCAATAACTCTCACATGCTTGATTAATTTAATCTGATATAACTGTCATGTAAGTTTAAATAAGATTAAATAATCGTCTCCTAATATGTACTACATAACAAAACAACACAAAAAATGAACGAGAGACAATTGATGTAATTACCGGACATGACTGTCTCACAGATTATCAATGAGGTTTAAAAATGAATGAACGAAAAAAATCTTATTGCAAAAATGCGTTTGAAATGAACCTTTACCAATAGTTCATGAATAATTCCAGAACCTTTTATTATAAATTGAACATTTATATTCAATTCCACAACAAGGCAGTATGATACTGCCTTGAGGACAAATAAGGTATTTTATAGTATTGGTTATGGCTTTTTGTTTCCACTTAAGAATTCAAATCTATCTCTACCTTTTCCTTTTCCTCGTTCACATTGTCATAAAGTATCATTGATCTTCTTCAAAGAGTATTTTCTATGCCATTTATATTTCTATTTCTATTTTTTTACCTCTCCCAAACGTTTAAATCTGTGCTAAATTTGAATATTACATGCTTAAAATTCATAGAACTATTTAGAATTAAAATTGTTATATTTTAAAATTATAGAATGTTTATTGGTATGCCATTAGTGTTGTACTATGAAACATGTGTCATATATCTCTTAATCATGTTCTATATACTTTGAGATAAACAAAAATATTTATAGACAAGCGAAACCTTTTAATTTAAATCTTATAATTTTTACAAAAGGGCAACTTATTTTAAATGCAGACTTTAAAACTTCATTTGTATTAAAGTTTGAGGTCTCTGCAACGTTTATCAGCAGATTGATATAGTTAAATAAACAATGGTTATACTTACAAAATCTTAACAATATTTCAGAAACCATGAGGGTTCCTACACAATGTTTATAGGCGTACCCTCTGAAATATGTTTAAAACCTGGTAAAACATTTGCATTTATTATCACAGGTTTTATGCTCCGTGTTGTTTGTCACAAATTACAGTTACAGTTACAGTTTCCTTCAATATATATGGGATAAAAATAATGTTACGTCATGGATCCAAAAAGAAGTGTTTGGAATGATGTTGGTTTGTCTGTCTTTCTGTTGTGTTACATTTTTCAATACCTCAATCCTGTATACCAATTTTAATTAAATTTGGTATGTAGGTATAATATTGCAATAACTCGAGACTTTTTTTCATAACATAGAATTTGGAGGAAATAAATTCTTTTTTTTATATATATAAACTGCTTTAACGATTTTGATCACATTTTGCTTTAGTGAAGATTGTAAGGACTCCCTCCTCCCTCACATTAAAAGTATTACATTATTGGGAAAGAAACGGATTAAGAAATATGTCACAACATTATAATTTAGAGAAATCATTTTCATATTAAAAAGTTTTTTTTTAAATACTACCCTACATTCTGCAAATAAGACTACTAAAATCATATGAAGGAAAATCAGGACGGATACAATCTGTTATGGATTAAGTTATTTTTTTCCCCTTTATGCTATCTTTTAAAAAAAATTACATGGTTTTGGTTTTTTAAAGAATTTTTTGTTTAATCGAGTAACGAAAATGTAAAAAAATTATGAAATTTATCCATACAATATTTATGCCAAAGAGATCTGTTATTTATACAAATGCAAACATTATATTATATAGCTATCAGAATATATATACTATATGTACTATATATATATATAGTATATAATGCAATAGCGCTACCACTATCACAGTAAATGGTACTTTATCCATAGTCCAATAGGATTTCAAGTTTGAACTGAACATTGTATTATCGAAATTATGTTTTCAAAATATTTGGTCTATAGAAATTTGAATCTTGAATGGAATATTAAGCTCAAACAAACATAAGTAACTTCTTTTTTTGACTATATTAAATATATTTTAACAATCTACATTGTTATATGTAATATGTTTGTCGAAAAATTATAAATTAGAGATGTATGTTTGTCAATCAATATAAATGCGATATTTAGATAAAATAATAACGGAAGACTATACTCAAGCTGTAGTTTTGTTATTTAAAAAATATAAATAACTATTACTATGTTTCACTTGTTACTAAACATTTCAACATTATCAACTCTATCGATGTTTTTTTACTTAAAGTTTGGCTCTCCAAATATGTGTCGTACATTTAGTCTCAGAAACATACAAAACCTATTTCTATTAGCCTACCTTTATTTACGATCTTTTGATACACGTTATTATAATGGCTGCATACAGATATAAGAATTAGGTTTTGTGGGTAAATAGCACAATGCCATAATAACAAAGTTTAATATTCAGTTGCAAAAAATAGTATACTAATATATTTTCCAGTTAGGTTAATATTAAGCCTACACATAAACATGTTAAGAATTCATGAAACTATATAATATTTGTACTATGTAATTTGATTTCTGTTTACTTAGCAGACAGGTCTTGACAGTGCTAACCTCGGAAAAATAAAATATAATAATTATAATAAAAGCATTCATTATTTATTGTAGCCAAATTCGTTTAACTATTGTTTATATTTTACTCTAATAATGTTGATGCATGTGTACAAAATTTACATCAAGTTTAAGAGGAAGACTAAGGAAACAAAACTGTGTACTGCTAAGTAAATTATAATTTAATTGATATTTGTGCAAAGCTATGGAATTCGAAAATGCTTGATTCATATAAATTAAAACTTCATAAACTAACTTAGTTGAAAGTGTTTTAACTTTGGACTAGGTAAATACATCCCGTGGGAATGTTTTAGAATAATGTATAAAAATATTTTTGTCTATTAAAGTTGTTTTTGTACGACAACTCATTACATTATTTCTTGTTAGAGCATTTCATTTCATACTTTAGCACGTGCACTGTATTTCTGGTAGGAACACCTGCGTTCCATGCAATTAACTGTTTTGTAGAGCCTTCATTTCAAAAACGAAGAATAAATTTTTTATAAAAATTATAACACATTTAGACCTAAATGTAGGGAAGCTTATTACTAAAATCCATAACTATTTGTGTATGGGTTTCAATAAGTCTGTATATGTAGAATAAATTCGTGAAAACAGACCAAATGGTAAAGTTTAGACGACTTCGCTTCGTTTAGTAAAATATTCCAATTATTTAAAAATGAAATGTTTGTAGAAAATATCGTAACAAAACAGTAAATACTAGACAAACACGAGACTGAAATTTATCTACACTTTTGTGTTGTGTTTTCTATTCCATCAGAATGTACTTTGTGATTGCACAATTAAACGGGCAGTAAATCCATTTCAAAATGAGCTCACAGATGGCTCGCTTTAAATTGTAAAATAGAAATAATCCTCGCTTCGTGGTCATAAAATGTTCCTCTTGTTTTACTGGAGTGTTTTGCTTTTATAATTTACAGTTTTTACATATTGGAACGCCTGCGTTAGATATTTACTTTGGTGCAAAAAAGTATAATTCACACTGATTAAATTCTCGACAAAATTTTCTATTCAATAAACTCCTAAACAGAACTATCTACAAATGTAACTCACTTGAAATAGTGAAGTCGCTTACAAGCTTATTCTCTTTTCCATGGAATTGCTATGAAATTAATTAACAAAATATTGAGTTTTAAAATTGTTCCTAATTACTCACTAAAAATTTGTTTTCAACTCTGTAGTCTGTCTCTTCATAGAGCTATTGTAGGAATATTTCTAAAATTTTAAAAATAGGCGGAAATTGCTTGTAATTCCAATCTTTTTTAAATTAGATGATATCAGACAATGATTCCAAAAATAACCCCAATTTTTTAATTCAGCTGAAATAAAAAAATTAAAAAATTCCATAATATATTCCATTAAAATATTCTCAACATACTGAGTATAATTACCACGAGGAACACGGATTTTGAAAGTAAAATATTTAAAAAAACACGAGCGAAATATTTGAATTATTATTTATTACTAGTATAATAAATGGCTAGTATTTATTACTAAATAAACTAGGCTTATAATGCATATTATTTTGCCAAGTCGTGGTCATTTTTTACGTTTTAGCATATTAAAATTTAATTCTGACCGGCACTTTAAATTGTACCACCAACTTATATTTCACAAAATTATTTTTAGAAATGCAATTTTTTAATTCTTTACCATAGGTTTGTATCTCTTAAAGGGATAACTGTAAGTTAGATGGTAACATATAAATATTAACTTGGGTTTGGTTTGTAAATAGACGTGAGAGAGAGTTGTGTAATTGTGTATGCATTCTTTATTTCACTTCATACTGTATCAAAGCAAATATATTGTTTACGTAAACTATATTAAACATCCGCAACTAGCGACTTCTGACACGTAAAGTGAGATAATTTTTGGGAAAGGTAAACAAATATAACGACATTCCTATAAATGACCTCTTTTTGATAGTTATCCACATTTTACTTAGTACATTCTTACCAAATACAATGATTAACTATTGGGTTCATAAATAGGATAAATATACACATTATATGTAAGAATTTACAAAAGACAATTAAGCAAAGAACCATAGAAATATATTAATAATTTATATGTATAAAATTATGTTATTAAATATAATTAGAAACGTAGAACGAAACAAGGATATTAAATAAATTGGATCTCTCTTTGAAATACATTACTTTTAAAAAAAAATATAATTTTATCAAGGCATATTTTTGTTATGTCATGGTATACACATTTAATAAGTAAAAAGTAATTTACACATAATATTCTACCGTCATAAGACACTTTTTTTTTTATCTCGAAACAAAAAAGAAACATAAGCGTATTGGAGATCTCGAGAAAATTGAGTTTTAAGAAATACATATTTTTTTCTTGTGTAAGTGATCTTGTATACATAAACGTTATATCAAATATACATAAGCAGTTTTATACCAAGAGTTCTTCTAGTAATATGCGTATATAGTATTTTAAACCATTCAAGTATCGTAATTTATTATGCAACATATTCAGATTATATAATATTAATACATTAATTACAATTCTTTCAAATGATTATTTTTTAATAACGAAAATAAGTAAATGATTAAAATGGCTTACATTTTAATTATAAAGTTTAATCACATCATTTTTTATAGACGAAAAATTGACATGAGTATGAATTCTGATACGTGATAGAATTTTATATGCACGTGGTAAAGTTTAATAGGTTCTGGTTATATCTAAAAAGGAGAACAAATATCTCATGACAACTACAAGAATTGTTTTTAATCCGAATATCTTGGGCTTAGTTTGGTTTGCTTTCTATTTGGTTTAGCTAATTTAGTTTCTTGTACAATTTTATGTTGGTCCTCAAGTAAACTTTTGCTCTACATGAACGTTTAGATTATTCCATATAATGAATTAGCAGTTAAAACTATTTTGAATTTGTATGCTTTGTTGGGATTGCGATGAAACAAACCTAAGAAACATTAAATTGGATGTACCCTTATCAATAGAATAGTATTTAAATTTGACAAAAGTAAACAATGTTGAGTTTTAGTTTTTTCTTTTAGTTTTAGTATGTTAATTTTTGTGCTTAATTTAAATTATATAAAATACAAAATTTACTTATTCGAATTGTTTATAAATTAAAAAAAAAATCAAAATATTCAAATCTTGGTGAAACACACAGTTGAACAATTATTAAATTCAATACAAGTAAATTTGGCAAATTAATCTAATAATACATTATATTTGAAAAGAAAATATAGCATATTTTACAGTAATTTGATTTTTCTCTAGACAATTTAAAAGTATCAAAATCACGTAGATACAAAGGTAATATAAACATCGTAATGGAGATTCGTTTAAATTTTATTACCACGTCTTTTTAAAACCGTGAGTTAAATATGTTATTTCAAAAGAAACTAATTTCAACCATAAAATTTCAATATACACTATGTCAGAGTTTATTTTTTCTCAGGTTGTGCTAATCAACGTGACTTCCACAATATTTTGAACGACCGACCACAGAGGAGTGAGCTCATGAAATGTCATTTGAGTCATTCAGTTGCTATTACAATGTGACAATTATTGTTATTGTGTATAAAATGTAATTAAGTGAAATAATAGTTGAATTATATTAATGTAATGACTTCGATATTTGTGTTAAGTTCTTATCATATATTAATATTGTTTAAGACATGCTTTGTTTGCCGCAATCGCTTATAAGTTGCCTATTTTTAACCTAGTTTTTTACTTAAATAATGGTAGGTCACGTCATATAATCTATTGTAAAATCTTAAGGTAAATTACTTGAGGAAAGACATAATGCAGGTAGCAGAAACATTCAGGTTTCGTAAAACCAATATATTGTTATTAAGTTAATGCAATTAAAAATATTCGTTTTGTAATGAATATAATTATGTGTTATATGAGAAAATTTAGGTAATATTTCTTAATACATTCGTATGCCTTTACAGTATTAATGTTATTCAATCAAATTATAGTCTTTAATATTATTGGAGAAGCGAAAGTAAAAATACAATAAAATCAATGCGAACAGTTGAAGTGTGTCAAGTGAAAGAGTTCATTGTTAAATTTCTTGAAGACAAAGTTTGTACAATATACAGAGAACTTTGGAGCTAAGTCGCTGAATGTAAAACTTTAGATTACTTTTCCATTTGGTATCTTTTTATGGGAGTACTTTTAATTTTATTCCTAAACATTTTATACTGGTTAAGTAAGACATTAATTTTAAACGATTCAAATATATAATTATTTACACAAAGTAGTACTTTTGAAGTCATTCTTTACGTTTTTATTTGTAGTCATGAACATATACAGGGCGATTCACATAAGGTTCCGAGCACTTTCTGAGCTGATTCCACTAGCAAAAATAATGAAAAATGTTAATATAAACATAGGTCCGGAAATGCTTTGTTTTTGAGTTCTCTGTATTTTTTTTTTTTTTTTTTTTTTTTTTTTTTTTTTTTTTTTTTTTTTTTTAATACTAAACCTAATATTTTCTAAAGTAAAAAATATTGAGCTCAAAAAATTGTATACCTGTTTGTTGTTTATCACTTTACTAAAAACCAGAACATTGTCTTGAATATTTTCAAAATGGCGGCGGTGTAACCTTTTAATAGCAAATATCTCCAAAACCGCTAACTTTACAAAAACAACATATAAAAAAAACATTTACTTTGGTAATGATAAGCATAACGGTTTTCTTTTATTTTATCTGTAGATCAACGGATATCAGAAATTTTGACGAAAAACCAAAAATGTATTATAATAATGCCGTAATATTTCATACAAAGCATAAAAATATATGTCACATATGAATGTATCTCTAGTATAAATTGGAAACAGAAAGATCAAGAACAAAAATCATATTATAATTATTATTATATATTTTATTTATACAAATATATTTTAATTATACAAATAATTATTATATAATCATATTTGAACATATTATAATAAACAAATCATGAGACATATAAATATATCCCAATTAATGCAAATTATCATGTCTAACTTTTAATAAAGTGGAAGAGTTAAAATAGGAAATAACTTTTATTATTTTAATCGAAAAATTTTATTTTTCCTGTACAATAAAGTGATTTTATCGCTACATCATAATAACACTCAATTACTTAACTTAAAGTAATCAGTTCTTTGGGAACTTTCACTGTGAGTTTGTTATAAATAATCACCTTTTATAATATAAAATTTAGTCTTTTAACGCATTTTCTTGTCCATTTCAAAGAAGTTGGTATATTTTCAAGTACATTTTAGAATACTCTATCGGAAAACAATTATTGATGAAAATCACTTACATACATCCATACAAAAAAACAGATATTGTCTATTAATTGAAAAACAATCAACATAAACTACGCACTTAGATTAAAATATCACGAAATCTGCATATACAATTTTGATCAATCTTACGTAAATTAGTGATATATATTATGAATTATTCCATTTTTAAAAAACTTAAAAAGAAGTATAATACAGTTAGATATAATTTTGTAAAAACCAAATTACACATAACATCATAAACAGTAAGAAACTCCTTCTTACGTTTTGTTCTATGAGATTAGAATGTATGGTTGTTCTTCCAAACCTATTTATAATTAGACTGGCGACCTAATATGGCTTAAGCATTCCGTAACTATTAAAACATATTTGCCATTTAATTACATTATTATTATTAACAATATATATATATATATATATATATATATATATATTGTGTTAATTTCATCAAGAGCTAGCTGGTGTTTGCAAGTCAAGTTCAAGCTAAATTTAATAGCTTTGCTCCGAAAAAATGGGCTATATTTTTATTAGCTCCTTTAACTTGGTTTGGCACGTTTTTTGTTGTTTCTTACATTTCTAAATTAAATATGCAAACAGCAAGAGAGAGAGAGAGAGAGAGAGAGAGAGAGAGAGAGAGAGAGAGAGAGAGAGAGAGAGAGAGAGAGAGAGAGAGAGAGAGAGAGAGAGAGAGAGAGAGAGAGAGAGAGAGAGAGAGAGAGAGAGAGAGAGAGAGAGAGAGAGAGAGAGAGAGAGAGAGAGAGAGAGAGAGAGAGAGAGAGAGAGAGAGAGAGAGAGAGAGAGAGTTAGGGAAAAGAGAGAGAGGGAGAGGGAAAGAGGGAGAGGGAGAGGGAGATAGAGAGGGAGGGAGGGAGGGAGGGAGTAGAGAGAGGGAGGGAGGGAGGGAGTAGAGAGAGGGAGAGAGAGAGAGAGAGAGAGAGAGAGAGAGAGAGAGAGAGAGAGAGAGAGAGAGAGAGAGAGAGAGAGAGATAGGGAAAGAGAGAGTGAGAGGGAAAGAGGGAGAGGGAGATAGAGAGGGAGGGAGGGAGTAGAGAGAGGGAAAAGAGAGAGTGAGGACCTACATGTAAAAAAATAAGAAAACATTTGTTTAGAATACATGAAATGGATATATCGTTTACGCTAGAACAACGTAATTGCAATATCAAGAGATTGTTAGTGAATTGTTGTCGAGAGGCTTTAGATATTCAAGATGTGTAAATACCTTATAAACTATGATTGGAACCTCATAAAATCAAATTCTTCTTTCATGTGGGATAGAATTGTGGTATGTATGCTCTAATATAATCTAAAGGAATGTGTTTCTACTATTTTGTTACATGGCAAGTTTTAGCCTAAGCAATAAATTCGATCGAGTTTGTTGGAACAAACAATTAAAATGTTTGAAAACGAAGATTACAATATATGTGGTGGTTAGATTGCTTGCCAGCCTCAGAGTAGATGAATTGCAGGGTTCTCCAAATATGTGTATACTTCTCTTCTCATAACGGAAATACGAATATACCAGAGGCACATTTATAGTCTAATCGTGAAATTTGTTACTTATTCGATGTTCTAAAAAGTACAAATAATAAGAACATGTCAGTTTGAATATAATAAGAATGCAAACCTCTTTTGTGAAATAAAGTTATATTTTGCCGAGACTCTAAAAGTATTCCATATAAAATACGTGTCTGTCCTCATCCTAACAAGTTCCGACGTTCTGTTTACTATATATATATTTATTCGTGTAAGTTAATTTGGGAAATCTTACTTCATATGATAAATCCAGTTTACACTAAGAGCATGGATGTGAATCAGATTAGATTTATCACCGGGTTTTACACTTTTACAAGATGATACAATACCAATAAACAAATTATTACAAAATATGTCTTTTTTTGAGGTTCCACTTTTATGTTAGCTCTATTATCCGTTACCATTTTAACTAGTGTGTGTTTCCAAATTAGACGGTGCGTCCAAATTAGAAAATTAATTGGCATGAGGATTATATAAAATTGTTATTAAAAATATCTTTACAAGAATATATCGAATCTAGAGATGGTGCTGAAACTTTATTTTGTTAAAAAATTTAACATAATCACAAAGGTTTGTGAAAGTTATGGTGAATTTTCTAATAACTAATAATTAATATATTGGAGACTTATTATTAATAATTGGTTACTGTATAAATAGAGTCGCATTTTTTTTTTCAATTGATGATCTTGCTTCCATCCTTCAACCCCTCCCTCCTCTTACCAAGCTATCAAAATAGTTTACCAATCTGAATAAAAAAAAAAAAAAATAATAAAGAGAAATTTATTTCTTTGTATGGCTCCTATTTTGTTAGCGTAGGCCTATAATCAATGGCAGACGGATAGCCGGATACTGACTGACTTAAGGTAGAACTTGTAACGTCAATATTAAAAAAATATTCTGAATGAATCCCGATTTATTAAATTACCAAGATTTTCATAAACTCAGAAAATTATTAAGTAAGCTAATATTGCAAACTGTACGGAATTGATTTTTGTGCCTCCTTAATAGATTTCAACTGCACAACTGATTGCTATGAACTCTTAGGACAGGTACTAATTTTCTAAACTGTGTTGTACAACTTTTGGTCTTATAAGACAATTGCTATAAGCTATAGCATTTCATGATAACAGTATTTCCAATTTTATAAATAACTAATGCATTCGATGCAAAACATAACCAGCTGTTTATTCCAACCTGGAATAATTACTAACCGAATACGAGACCTAGTGCTACCTAGCGGAGTGATAAAACAACTGTTTGGCCTCAAATTAGATTACGATCCATGCCGTTTTAAAATGAGAAAATAAAATTACTTCACCAAGTAAAAAACTCCAAACCAACCTCTAATTAAACATAAAACATACACCTGTACAAGAAAATTAAATACAAGCCAGAACAACAATTTCTTACGACACGTTAAAAATTCAAACAAGCCTACGTATTCGCCGTTCACCATTATAGGCCAAACTATTTACATGAATTTATTTGTTTAAAACCCGTAACCGTATAGAAATTTACCCACAGCGTCCGTACAGCAAAAATCAAACTTAGCAAAATTCTTTTACCAAATCATGATTCCCAATATTTTCGAAAATAATAATTATTAAATAAAACCGAGACGACGATTGTGTATATGCATGTAGGTAGTGTGTAAACTTGTATTTAGACTAATTATTTAGATGCAAAGAAGTTATTTGTAGTGTTTTTATGTAAATAATAACGTTTTAATAATATCTCCTTATCATATCCAAAATTATATCATTATTGAATAAATAATTTACATTCCAAATTTTACATTAACAAACAATCAACCTTCAAGTGTTATTACAGATAAGTAAGGATGTGAGAGCTTACAGATGGTAAACTTTTAAATTTATGGAAAAGAATATAATATTTGAAGTTAACAAAAAAGGCAGTGGACCTCCATTAGATTCAGAGGAGACTTTCAAGAGCTCAAGGTAACCATTCTGTTAAAAAATACCAGAATATAATTTAACTCATCATAAAGTAGAACAGTATTTACATATATAGATATATTGTGCGGGGTGATAATAACTAATTTTCTTTTCTTTTTTTTTATAATTATAACGTCAAGATATTTTGCTAAGAAATACTTGCACAACTGGGTGAGATCCAAACAACTATTTAAACTTTAGGAAAATTTCAAACAGCTATTAATAAAATTTTTATACATATTTCATTTACGTCTTTATCCCTAGAACTGTTATACTTGATACAAAGACAGAGTTAAATTTATAAACTATATTTGCCTTCTTTAAGTTTTATTAGGCCTATTATTTTCAACAGTATTTAATCAATGTTATATTGATTGTGTTTGTCAAGTAAATAATTTGGAGGAAGCCAGCACCAACCCTTTTACCCCGAGATCAATAAATTAAGTAAATATATAAACATTTTAAATATAAATCAGACTACATAATTAAATATAAATATGCCTATCTCTGATGTGTTAAACTTATAAGTGTATGAATCACAGTGAAGAGCTTTGCATTCAGAAACTGGAGTGATATGTGTTGACAAACTTTATGCCAAACTAGCAGCCAAGGGATATTTATTCAAAAAACTGATAGGATATAATGAATCATAGCACCAGTAATTAGTGACTACTAGATCCAATATTTGACAATCTTATAACTAAGAACATTTGATTGTGATTATTCAATCCTCTCAAATTCCATATGTTGTAGAACTTCATTTCAACTCGTGCCTTTCTATGTGGTAAAATTTTGAATAAAATTTATGTTAATATTTGTATCATATATAAATAATTTCATACCTCATTGCTAAGTCTGAAGTAACTATAACAGTATAGCTATCTATATCTTAGTTAATTTATAACCAGATATTTGTTGATTATAAAAAGGTTTATTACAAAGCATTACCTTCAGAAGCAGGAAAAATATTGTTGGAGCGAAAAGATAGATCGACAAATACATTCCCTTGTATTTAATTTTTGAGTACATGAATTTATCGGATTCTTTATACATTTGGAAAGCTATAAAACTGAATTTTACTACAAAAGTCAGTGTTAAAATTACTATTTCCCACGATTGTAATGTATGTCAGCTCCCAATTTAATCCTCTTCTCAATTGTCTATCATTGTCAGTAGCCACATGATCTGTAGTAATATCGGTTAACAATGTAAGTGGTACTAAATATCCTAATAAATTTACCTAAATGTAACAATGATATTACTTAAATAATGTATTATTTCAATAAGAAGCATCTTTTAATTTTATGAGGTGGTGTTTAACAAATAACTAAAAACTGACACTAAATATCGGTGGACAGTACAAACAAAGAGCATTCTTTACACGATAGAAATCAAGCGGTTGTTGGAGATATATTCAAAAACTAATATCTTAAAAATAATAATTTACAAAATAATTAACATTAACATAAAACTCAGTTTTGGCGTGCAAGGGTGCAGGAGAATAAAAACTTTCAATAAAGAAATGTGTTACATTTATTAAACTAAGCTTTCCCAGGATATAAACAAACTACACATGAAACCCTGCGAATTAAACTCTATTAATTCTAATATAATTCTATTTAGAATAATATGAATTAATTACAAAAAATAAAATCCAATCAGAAGCACTAAATCTAACCAATATAGTCCATAGTGAATATAAAGTTAATTTTGAAATTATGTACCGTGTTAAAAACAAGTGGAGGAGACGTTTGAAAAATTGCGTTCTCAATTTCCAAACATCATCCCAAATAGATGTAATAACAGGGATATTTCAAAAATCGGATGTATGCCTATTAAGATTCAAACACTTTAACCAGTTCATCAACAAAAATAATTATCGTATTTCAAAGGCAAGATAAGCCATAAAAATAATTACAAACTCATGTATTAAGTGTTTAGTGAAAATTTCAAAAATTAAATCAATAAAAATGATCAATAGATGAAAGATAAAAGTGTGTTTGAAGTAAAAATTAACGTGCCAGGAACAGAACTTCAAACAATTATAATCTGAAACTTCTGTAAGGGAGGTCGCAAAATCAATTAGTTATTATCAAAGCTAAAATAAACTTAATATCGAATTAATAAAACCAAATCATAACCGGACAAATTAATATAACTTAAAATAAAAGGAATGTCAAAGAAACCAGAAATTTTAAAATAAATCATTTGTAACGTAAAGTTTGATATAAGGATTAATATCTCATTTCATACAAATTAGCATATAAAGGATATTAATATTCCTGCAAAAGCCATTCTAAGGGAGGTAAAAAAATCTGTTATTAAATCAAAAGAAATATAATTTAAAATTTTATGAGAAGGAATATTATGACAATATTTATTATTATGTATAGAAAGTGAACAATTTAGTATTCGATAGTAGTATATTCAAAGGAGAAATTTCATATAATTAAAATTTCTATAGCACAGAGATTATTGTTATGCTGTGTCACGTAATGTACAGTATGCTAGTTTGTTAAACACTCTTAAAGGATATAACAATTCAAAATGATGTTGAGAAATAAATCTGTACAAAATAAAATTAATTTAGGAATTCCTTAAATAAAAACAAACACTGGCGCGATATCTAGCGGTAGATTTCTACAACGTACATTAAACTATGAAATGGCCAAGGTTTTCATCATTTCCAGTCATACAAAAAAAGTAAATCCAACAATTCACCAATTATAAAGTCGCTATATCATCTATATAAAAAATTAACCGTAAAACCAGAGTTATCCGTAATAATAAATATGTCTGAAGCAAAGACAACAGATAAATAGAATTCCATCGAAATAAGACGAGGTTGTTACAATACATTTTATAGGCCGTGAACAGAAATAGCGATAGAATTTTATTAACTACGAAAATACCAGACAATTACGAATGAAATAAATATGGCCTATTGATAGATCACATATGTATACACATTTTATCTCATCTAAAATGACCGAGGATATTAAAATATTACAGAAATAGTCTAAAGAAATGAAAAGTCTGAAGAAAAGATGGCCGCTGGATCTGATATGCAAAACGTTTTAGTATAGAAAAAGACATTGAAATCGGAACACGATTCTGATTGGCTTAGGTTAACATATGATTGTATATGCGGGAATCTTTAATAATATTAAAAATATTGTTATGTATGTTAGTTTGTAAGAATTAAATAATGCAAGAGAAGTTATTTAAATCCCATAGTATGTCTTAAACAATAATTTTAATAATAGTAAATTCAGTAAATGTAAATGTAACTATTAAAAGTTTAGTTTTGTGTAATAGGGTCATAATATACCATTTTATCTTCCCATATAAAAAAAAACAAGAAGCAATGGATTAAATAAGATTTCTCTCTACAAAGCTTGAATTCTACAAGAATAAAAAAAAAAGAGGATTGTTGAATAAGATCCCAAAATGGACAGATGGACCTCTGGATCTAATAAAATTTAAAGAAGAATTTCAAGAAAAATATTATTAATGTTTGTCTAAAATATATCAGAAAGTTTCAGAAATCAAGTGAAAGTAATTCTATATAAAGTGATTAATAATGTCTTAGTCAAACTTAAGATAAAAACGTGTTACCTCAGAGCCAATTTGGGTGAGACCTAATTTTATTGATTTGAAATACTTTGTTATAACTAATAGGCTCGTAGGCAGATCTTATATTCAAAATATAACAAACATTATTGAATATTAATTTTATCCGTTTAAAGTAAACACAATATCTTAATATAAACTTTTAAATGTATACCCAAAGTGATTGATACTATGAAAACTTATTTCCACAATCATTCATCCATTAACCTAACAATAACTTTTATTTCATTGATTTATTTTATGTTAATTTTATGCTTGAAATCCTTACTTCCTTGAGATAAGCCGCTCTTACCTTAACCCCGAGAAAAAAACTCATAATATATAGACAATTAATTTCATTCTATATTATGTTTAATATGTATCATTTTTTTTTTTTTTATATATAATTGATAATTATATCAGATAGTTCTGATAATAGAATAAATAGACACTCATTAAATGAAAGACATTCTAAGGAGCCATAAATAGCCCTAATTATTAATTGGAATTATAATATGTTATGTGTGCCGATTTAATCTCTTTGCTGTGTTAATAGTTTCATTGAACATATAAAACAAGAAAAGGCTTTTTCTTTTAATAAAGTTTAATCATAAAAAAATTTTGTATGAATATCAATAAATAATTTCATTATTGTAATCAATAAATTGTTACTTTATCTCTCTGTATAATTTTTTTTATTATTATTATTATTATTAATACATTTTACTATTTTAACATGTAGCTTATAAATTTAAATATTAAAAAAAAATTAATATCAAAGATATATGCACATAACAAGGAATCGTCATAATAATAGAAAAAAAAATAAATAGAATATTTACAATACATTATGGAGCACTTCACATTTGTAATAAAATCACTTGTGCTTCAAAGAGTATATTATACATAACATAGTTTTTATACTTAATTAAATAATTTGTATGAATTGTTGAAGCCGAGATTAAAAAGTTTAAATGAGGACGTATGTGAAAGTCAAATACGCTGCACATATTAACTATTTTTATTCCACATTATAATACATTTTTAGATGCTTTTATAAAAAGTAGACATAATTTAATCAAATTCAATTCTCACCATGAACTACAGTCTCTCACACACACACATACACCTTAAGTCATCATAATTTAAAGCAAAATACATTCAATACAAATAGCACCAATTTTTCTAATTCAAGTGATTAATCGAAAACAATTCGAGACAGATATCGAATTTGTAACTCTTTAGTCCACTAAAAAATTGGTTGACCGGAATATTACAGTATTGAATAATATTATTTCCTATCAAAATGGTCCTGATATATATATGACTATTTTTAACTAATAGTCCAGGCAGAACTTATGGTACAGCTTACTACTGTATACAAACTAGGCGTGGATCACAAGCAAGTCGGAACTTTTGTTAATTTCATATGTTCCACACTAATATATGGAATCTCACTACATATTTACGAACAATCACTAAATAAATTCTTTTCATTTACTTGTAACAGTAAAAAAACAATCAGTCAGACCACATCATGAGGAAATGAATTTCTTACAAACTCTAAGAATTAAATTGATACAGATTTTAAAATCCAATCATCAAATTTAGGGTGTATTAAATTCAAATATTTGTACCAACAGTATGAATTTTCACAATGGGATTTTGAAGTTGGTGTTATTTCAACAGAATTAAAAGACCACATTAAATGTATTTTTGTTTGTCTTAAGAAGTAAAATTATGAAATCTTGTTACAAGTATAAAAAGTGATACATAAATACTTAACAATCATAATATGGTAATTTAGTTAATGTTGGAAAGTTTCCGATGGATATTGTTATTATAATATATTTCGTTACAATGTTTACAACGCTGTCTTAATGTGACTTATTATAAAAACACTTCTTGATCAAGTTGTCCATTAGCATAATTAAAACGTTATAAAGCCATTAGTGTTGCCATCTATGTCGTGTCTAATGGACTTATTGAAAACTAGAGCTTAAGTGTAACGTACTTGAGCAACTATGCTTCAACCTTCAAGATAATATGATGAATTCCTCTGAAAGATATATTTTACTTTCATGTTTAAGAAATATTTTTCTCCTTTAAAAAGTAATTTTAAATTATAATATTTTAGGTTATACGACTGCATTGTGTCACGATAAAGATTATATTTTTATATTGTTTTTATTCCTATGCAAGATGTTGCATCACTATTTTCTTTGATTAGATCTGATAATAACAAAAAAATTATAATATAAACATTTATAACAAGATCTTAACAAATAAAACGTTGTGTGTAAATGTATATCAATATCGGAAGTAATCGTCTTACGTGATCAAGGATATTCCGTTGTTTTACAATACGTAAACTATTTTACTGAGAATATATTTTCACTACTATCCTACTTACGATCCACGAAGAAAGTCATGAAACTACAGTTCCCAAAAACAACAAGATACTTAAGGTGCAATAAAATCCTTATACAGAACCAGATAAAACCAGAAGTTTTATAAAATTTCACTAGTAGACTCTTGCTAATGAGTAAATCTTGAGTCATTTATCAAGTTAATGTTAATTATGTTTATTGAAAGTGACGTGATAGCGTTGACAAAAACGGAGACAGTAATTTATAGTGGGCTCGATGCACGACGACGAGGGGACATGATCGCCCGCGAAGGATTGTCCCGAAACAGTCTAGTTGCTTAATCACATCAAGATTGATGCCACGCTTCTCTGGCCTTAACTATGGTTTCTAATATTTTCCAAATTACTATGTTTGGCTAGTATTTCGGGAGGGCATGGTGTTCCAATCGTTCCTAGGAATTATTCGAGATGATGTTGTGAGGGGAAACGTCCATGTTATTCGACTCTGCGGGACTAAATACCAATAATCTATAGTGAAGTGTATCTAGGGATTAGTTAAATATTTAGTTCTGAAATGTAATAATCTTTGTAGTTATTTATAAAAAAAACTGGTTCTCCCATGCCCTGAGGGATTGGACCTGGTTATTTGTGAGAATGGTTTATAACTTAAGTATTAGACTGAGGATACCATGGGGTCGGCCTGATAGGGATGAGTCACCATGCACAGACCGAAGTGTAAAAATATTAAATTTTTAATTACTATAATCCCTTTTCAAACACATTTCGAAATGTGCACGGCAATCAGGCAAACCTAACCTAACCTAACCTTAAATGCTAACAAATAAAAACAAATATCTCAGGGATAAATTTGAAGGCACTTGACTTTATGAACTAATATGTAACGATTGTGTAAGAAAATATATAGGACAGACAAGGATATCGTTAAGAAAAATTCTTAAATAATACATGTCCCCAATCAAAAAATAGTTCTTCTTGACTAATAGATATATCTTTTCTTATTTATTTGTTCCATTAAAAATGTAGACATCGCAGAACTTTTTGGATGATCAATTTAAAGGTTTAGTTTAATGTTGACATTTTAAAAAGAATTTATTGTTCTAAACTAAAACTCATAACTATATTCTATTATAATTTTTACAGATTTGAAATATACATACAAGTAAATTTATATGCATATTATATAATAACATTTTTTTAATTTTGTGTTACAGATATTCTACATAGTGCATTTAACGACAAAATGTCTGTACGTTCCACTTCTAAGTTTGAGTATTCTGTCCAAAAAAACAAATAAAAATGAATTTTAAAAGAAAGATTAGAAAATGTAAGTTATCTCCAAACAGTTTTTACAAAGTTTACCTAATTTACTTTATTATATTTAAATCGTGGACATAAATCTATTGATTCTTTCCAAAATTAACTCTAATATTATATGTTTTATATACACAAAACGAAAATAGGATATCTTCCTTCAACTCTTTTTAAAATTAAAAAAACTATTACACCTTCCTTTGGGATAAATTTAAACATTCATAATAGATGTTTAGATTTAAATTGTGTGTGTGTGTTTATGTCTATATACTTTATACTCAAAAGTACTATGTTTTCTATATTTTGTTATAACAAATTTATCATTTTTATCTTCGTACATGGAAGTACGACTCTCCGTACATGGAAAGGTGACTCTCATTATACAGCATTTATATAAAAAAATTCAACTCTGATAACATAGATAAATCAAATCCAGAAAAATACACTTGCTCTATGTTTTGGTCCTAAAAAAAGTTAGGTTAGTTAAGTTAATTCTACAATGTCATTTAATTCTCGTTATATTCTCGATTTATCTATGTTATCAAAGTTGAAATTTATATATATATACCTATAATCAATGGCAGACGGATAGCCGGATACTGACTGACTTAAGGTAGAACTTGTAACGTCAATATTAAAAAAATATTCTGAATGAATCCCGATTTATTAAATTACCAAGATTTTCATAAACTCAGAAAATTATTAAGTAAGCTAATATTGCAAACTGTACGGAATTGATTTTTGTGCCTCCTTAATAGATTTCAACTGCACAACTGATTGCTATGAACTCTTAGGACAGGTACTAATTTTCTAAACTGTGTTGTACAACTTTTGGTCTTATAAGACAATTGCTATAAGCTATAGCATTTCATGATAACAGTATTTCCAATTTTATAAATAACTAATGTATTCGATGCAAAACATAACAAGCTGTTTATTCCAACCTGGAATAATTATTAACCGAATACGAGACCTAGTGCTACCTAGCGGAGTGATGAAACAACTGTTTGGCCTCAAATTAGATTACGATCCATGCCGTTTAAAAATGAGAAATTAAAATTACTTCACCAAGTAAAAAACTCCAAACCAACCTCTAATTAAACATAAAACATACACCTGTACAAGAAAATTAAATACAAGCCAGAACAACACTTTCTTACGACACGTTAAAAATTCAAACAAGCATACGTATTCGCCGTTCACCATTATAGGCCAAACTATTTACATGAATTTATTTGTTTAAAACCCAGAACCGTATAGAAATTTACCCACAGCGTCCGTCAAACTTAGCAAAATTCTTTTACCAAATCATGTCCACTTTTTTATACACTTCCATGTACGGAGAGTCGAACTTCCATGTACGAATATAAATATAATAAATTTGTAATAACAAAATATAGAAAACATAGTACTTTTGAGTATAAATTATATATAACATAAAGTGTATACATAAACACGCACACACACAATTTAAATCTAAACATCTATTATGAATGTTTAGAGTTACACCAAAGGAGGGTGTAATAGTTTTTTTTTTTTTTATTTTATAAAAGAGTTGAAGGAAGATAACCTATTTTTGTTATGTGTATATAAAACATATAATATTAGTGTTAATTTTGGAAAGAATCAATAGATTTATGTCTACGATTTAAATATAATAAAGTAAATATGGTAAACTTTGTAAAAACTGTTTGGAGATAACTTACATTTTCTAATTTTTCTTTTATTTTCATTTTTATTTGTTTTATTGGACTGAATACTCAAACTTATTGAACAGAAATTAGAAAAGACTAACTATATTTATCGTAACCAAGGTGCTCTAAAATTTGAAAGCAAATTGCATTGTTGTCAATAATATAAAACCTAACCTAACATAATAAACAGTTGTTATTTCATATTAAATACAAGGACTGCTACAAAGACTATAAAGACTATATATCAAAGGCTTTTACATTAAATATATTTTTCAAGTATTGATGATTGATACAGGAAGTTCTATCGGGTTAAAAAAACATGGTTTAATAAACATGGTCAAACACATAAGATATCTTATAAACTGTGCGCGATCACAAATAGTTATGTTTTAGCACACACAAAATAATATTATTTGAAGTTTTATTAACTATTTTTAATCTTGAAAAATGATTCAAACTTATTATAAACTAATGTTACTGTTGAACTGGAAATGGTAGCTTATATACTAAATATCATTATTAATTTCCTTCAAGTTATTACCAGAACTTAAAAAATAATTTTAATTTTAGACAGTTCCATCCCTCATTTCACTCCATATGCTTACATCTTTGTGAATGAGCTATAGATACTTAAACTTTAATTACAATTATTAATTGCGAGTTTACTTTTAATAGAATTATCCCATATTATCTTTTCTTGTGTGGCCTTACTTGGGCTAAACCGCACGTGGCCTAACCTCCAGATAAGCATTGTGTTATTTAATTATCAAACAACTAAAATTGTTGTTATCAAGGAGGATTTAAGAAAAGAAAAGGATAAGGAGATATAGGAAGAGGTTACATGCTATAGAAAACAGAGACTTTTAGAATATAGTGACTTCTTGGATGAAGTTGATTCTGCTGGTAGAAGTAATAATCATGAGAAGGAGAAAGATAGAAAGGAAAAGGGTTTAACAGAGACGAAGAAGCGACAGTAGTAGGCTAGGAAGGTGTGAATAAGAAAACAAACACGCAGAGGAAGTAACAGAAAAATAAACTTAATAGGTTATATATATATATTATTTTTTTAATATTAAAAAAGATAAATAATAAATAGTTTCATTCATAATAAAATTGTGTAATTTAGTAACATGTTAAATATTTTTTAAAAAATAGAATTCCTTTGTTTTCAAAGTATTATATAATATTTACGTTTTCGACAATTATTATAAATCACAATATTGTATACGTTTTATCAGTCTTTTTAGTGGTTATGTTTCGAGTTATATTAAAAAAAGAAATATTCTGATTTCAAAGTATTACATAAGAGTTCTGCATTCCTATTCAAAACTATATATTATCAATCAAAGTAGTCGCCACTTAATTATTTAACAAATTACCTAATATATATATATATATATATATATATATATATTACTAAGAGAGAGGAGAAACAGGGTTTATAAGTCTATTAACAAGCGGAGGAAGTTAACATAGTAAACGGAAAATCACATCTTGCATCAGATTATTGGCAACGTGGTGGATTAATGGTATTTTTAACGTCCTTGAAAATTCAGCTAACAATTTATAATCCATTAGGAGAAAAATAATTAACTGTAGGGTTTTTAAATTTTATTTTTTACAATATATAAAACACGGAGGAAGAATTTACAATTTCTTTCAGAGGAAGATTTGTGGTAAAAATATATTAAAATAAGTTTTTAGGCGAAACTATTATGATGGTAATGTATTTTCACCATTTTGAAGTAGTCATAAAAATGATGTGTTACAATTAGTCTATTTGTGAAGAAGGCGACATTGCTAATGCAACTCGTATCAAATAGAGGGTGAATTTATTGTTATAAAGAATTTTAGAGTCATATCTCAATCTATTTATATCAATAACATTATTATATTTTTATCCAAATACCAATTTTTACTGATTTTAAATTAATTTATTTCACTATTGCAAAACATTTGCTCCACAATGCCTCAAGGTTAATATATAACATAATCATTTACTAATCCTTGACTGTTGCTGACATTGACACTAATATGTGTTGGCTTATAAACCAATACATTTATCTTTTTCCCCCAAATCTACTCTTGCCTTATCATCAATCTCAATCTTAACTCAGAGGAAATAAATATTTCTTCTTGGAAGTCTTTCTATTCAATCTGTCAGAATTACTACGCATGTTAGATTTTGAAATATTTAGTGATTTCTTTATACGCTCATAGAAACCGAAATATAGAATCACACATTACTGAATACATGATAAATGTTTTGTTTTTTAACTTTTACATTTTTAATATGTTTATTTGATTTATTTATATTAATTTAGTAGAGGTAATTCCAACTATCTTTTAAAATTCTACTAAGGCAGCAATATAAATTAATACGTACGCTATAATCACTTTCTCTTTCTATTTCTCTTATATATATATATATATATATATATATATATATATATATATATATATCAAGAACACCCAACTACAGTTTATGTAAACATGTTTAATAAAGATTCTTGAATAAACTTTAAAAAAACCCGTTTTTCCAAAAAATTTCAAAGACAAAACATTTACCTTCAGTAAAACTACACGATTGTATGATATACGAAATAATTTTCCTAATTTGATTTGAGTAAATAAACAAGTACAAAATAGTCTTCATGGGTATTAAACAAAAATCAAAGTGAAAAAAATAAAAAAAGACAACACTTTATATTTTGATTTATAAAAACTATGTCAAAAATATAAAATAATAAGTTTTGGTTTTTGTTCCGTCTTAAAAGTTTATAATAAAGTGAAATATTAAAGTTTGTTCTATTTTGATTGCGTTTTAATACGTATAACTTAAATATGTAATAATTAAGCAACTGATTTATACAATATTAACAAGTATAAAATGACTAAGAACATCCATCTACAGTTTATGTTAAAATGTTTAATAAAGATTCTTAATATTTATATAATACCTGCCATACAGTTTCAGATCCCAATACACTTTTATTTAAATTTTAAATATAGTTGGTAATATTTTATTAACGCACATGCTCCACTACCATAAATCTTCCATAAAAACAGTCACACCATTACTGAATAATAAAACTTTAACGTAAACTCTCCTCCTCCTGCTCATTTAACCACAAAATGAAATTAGTGGAATTTTGTTCAAAAATGTATCCTGGCGAAACTATTATAATATTTATAACAAAACTTTTCGACAGCTTAACCTTGGCGTACATTTTAGCAGTCTCCTAAATTGATCTACCTTTAAAGAGTCAATAAACTTCCAAATTGCGGAGGTTGATTTATATTAATTAATAATTCCTACCACTAACCTTACTGTTCTGTCTTCCAAACGGATACACGTATTAACTTTTGAATTACATTAAATTACGTAATGTTATTTATAAGAACGTATAGACAAGTGTAAAATAAAATACACATCACTTTCTAGTTTGTTGACATATTGATGTTTAATAAAAAGCATCTATATGCTAAGGTTTTAAATAAACGTCCATATATTGTCTAAAGTATATAACAGCACAAATAACATCAATAACTTATGCAACAGGTTAGGATAGTTAGCCTAAATTAACCAATAACAACATAACCTAAGTCAAATGAAAAATAGACGATTTGGATAATTAAGCATAGAATACAACGATCTACATTCATAAGTATTAATAGCAGACATTTATATACAACCTATTATTAATAAACCACCCATATTCATTCAATTGCAAAACAAATCATTCCTAAAGCAAACGTAAGATAGGCTTATCTCTAAATTGTAAACATTCAAAATTTAGACGCCGACACATAAATTAACCACACCACTACACAACCATAACATCAAATATATTTGTTTAAAATCATTTCATAAGATCCCAAACTTTATTTAAAAGCAAATCACTACTTATAAGGAACAGTGAACTTGAAATGTTAAACACGAAAACGGCCTACGGACATTCTCCAAAATATATGTAACCATATTTCGAAGTACTAAATAGAACGATCAGGCTGTAAATTACTCTAAGATACCACTACTTATAAATTATTTGTATGCAAAAACATCTGTTAGTTTTAATTGCAAACATTGTAAAATATTGAGGAGGAAGAGATGAGTTAAAGTGTAAACACCGGCATTATGCCAACTGATGTAGTCAACCTTGTACTAAGATAGATCAGCTGATATGTATGTACGCGGTCTAAATCACCCTTAAATTAGTTAAATAATGTGTAATTAATAAACAAATTCATACAAAACATCGATGTATAAACACACTGGATTGCGCGCTGAGTGGTCTGTAAAGTTCGAGAAACGAGCCGACCTGCTTGAAGCTACCCCCTCCAATGGTGGGCTACACCAGCGGTGGGCAGCTTGATAGATGGTACAGTATTTCAGGACGAGTTAAGTTTTTGTAGTGTAGAATTATGGTGCAGACGTGCGTTGCGCATAACTGCAATAAGTCCAAGGAAAACAGTGGAATCGTAAGTACTAACCACTTTGATTAATAATGAGTGAATGAATAAATAAATTATCAATGAGAGATTAATTATATTTGTATGTTATAGTTCTTGTTATGAGTTGTCATAGTTATTATTTTTTATGCTATTATTACTATTTCTAATATTATTACTGTATTTTTGCTTCTACTGACAATTTTGTACGTGTTAAATACCCACAGTTGTACCGTAGGCCTATTAGAATGTGTTACGTTTTGTTAATGTTTTCGTAGTGTTTTAAAATGAACCTTTTGTTTTTAAACCAGCAACAAAGAACTGGGTGTGTGCAGCTAAATATTTTATTCAGAGTTATGTGTTTAGTTTGTGAATACAATAGAGTTGCTAGTGGAAAAGTTTTCTGGTTTCCCATTACAGTTAATTGTAAATAGTTTAAATAATAAGAATGTAAGTAAGTTTAAACAGACATATTCAGAAAAAATGAAGGAGTTTGCCCTAACGCTATACTTCTACTCCCCTAAAGCGTACAAATATCTGAGAAGTAAAAGCTTATCTTTGCCAAATCCGTCAACATTGAGGAAATAGATTTTAAGTTTTAAATACTCTCTTGGATTTTTACAGGAGGTTTTTCTGTATTTAAAGGTAATGTTGTTACAAACCCTGTTTTAAAACATGTAAATCTTGTGTATGATGCTATGAGCACGCAAACAAATTATTTATGATCATACTCAAGGTAAGAATTTTGGATATGTTAACTTAGGAAATGACTTACAAACAGAAGATCCTGAAACATTGGCCACTGAGGCTTTAGTTTTTCAAGTAGTCGCTTTAAGAGGCAAATTTAAGTGTGCAGTAGGTTACTTTTTCATTGACAAAATAAGCTCTGAAGTATTGTCAAAACTAGTTAAGATTTGCATATTAAAGTTATTTGAAGTAGGAATACACGTCCATAATGTTACATTTGATGGAACAAGCACTAACATTACAGCAATGAAAAAACTTAGATGCCAAATAACAGAAAAGCCTTTCTTTCATTTATCATTTAACAATGTAAGTTACAAGGTTTGTGTTATGTTGGACGCATGTCATATGCTTAAATTGGCTAGGAATACTTTAGCAGATAAGGCTACTATCGTATCAGAACATGGAACTGTGGATTTTAAATACATTCAAAGGTTAAATGCAATGAAAAAAGAAGAGGGCTTAAAATTTGCAAACAAACTGTCAGATAAACATATTTTCTATAGAAACAGAAAAGTGAATGTAAAGATAGCAGCTCAAAAACTGAGCTCTAGCGTCGCTGATGCCCTTGAATTTTTATTGATGAAAAAACACCCTGATTTTATAGGGTGTAAACCTACTGTAGAGTTCATTCGCACTATTGACCAACTTTTTGATTTTCTCAACAGCAGGGATCCATTTGGTAAACACTTTAAGGGTCCAATTACCAAAGCAAACTTAAAGTATGCCAAAAACATGATTGAGAAATGTTTGAAATACCTGTGCAATCTGTACATTGAAAAAGTTCCGGTTCTTAAACACCCAAGAAAAACATTTGCTCTTGGTTTTATTACAGTTCGGAACACCATTCAAATATTAAGTGAAAGGTTACTAGTGGATATCGATTTTAAATATGTTCTAACATACAAGTTTTCTCAAGATCACCTGGAATTCCTATTTCTTGTATTAGGTCCCGAGGAGGAAATAATAATAATCTAAATGTGAAGCAATTCCAGTGGGCCTTAAAAAAAACTTATGTTCCGAAACAGTGTTCAAGCTTCCGATGGAAGCAACTGTTTCACCTTTGATACCAACCATCAAAATGCTGTCATTAATTTTAGTAGTTAATGGAAGATGAAACCAATGACAATGAGGAACAGGAAATTGAACATATGAAATGTATTAGAGATAGTTGTGAAAACTCTTATTATAGAACAAACGTACTGTATTACATATGTGGTTTCATAGTTAGAAAAATTGATTCTAAGCTAACTTGTGAAGAATATAGTAGGTTACTAATAACAGAAATTAATGATTACAGTACCTACACACATTTCACGGATTTCATATCTGCAGGTAAATTAATAAGAGCCTCCCCAGATGTTTTAAAAGTAGTATAAGCACTACTCGTCTGATTACTTTAGCATGTAGGACTTTGGTTGGAAATGTATTTTGCAGCCACAAAGCTAACGCAGAATACGGGGAAGAAAGTCACGAAATAAAGTTAATAAAATTGATAGCACTATTTTTTAACAAAGTAATGTGTTACAATATATCAAAAGAAAAAACATCGCGAGCTACATTTACAAAGCTCGTAGTGCGCCAAAATCTTACTAAACTTGTTTTATTTAACAATGTTTAAAGTGTAATGTATAGGCCTACTTTTAGGTAATTAAAATGTAGTTTAAAAATGCTAACACAGATCATGTTTTTCATTTTGGTTTTGGTTCAGTTTATTTTTTCCTAAAACATTTCCTTATCCTTATCCAACAACAATAATAAAATTTTATATTTTTTAAACACAAACTGTTAATTTATTATACAAATAAGTGTTACATACTGTATAACAATTAAATGTTTTTTAGAAATTAAAATGATTGTTGTACAAGTAATGATGGTGCCGTTGTTGAAGCTGAGAACATAAATTAAAATATTTGGGTGGGCTTTGCATTAGCTGTGAATACTTCACGTGGTGTTGCTGTCCCACCAGTGGTGGGGGGAGCGGCGAGGCCAGCCGGACCGTATTCAATACACGCAGCCAGCGATCCAGTGTGTTTATACATCGATGATACAAAACAACAAATACGAATGCAAGAAATGATTATTACAACCCCAAATTGCCAATGGTCAGAAAAGAAGAAAAAAACGGTACTATATGCTGCCGCGGAAGAACTCCAACCGTTTCAACAAACGATCTAACTGAAAATAGAAAAAATACCGCTCCGCAACAAAACGAGGCGCCATGTTTTTAAAGAAATCTTACAGTAGCATTGTAGAGATCAGACAGTACAGAAGCCAAATTAAACATCCAAAGTTTTCTTTTATAAAATGTGTCTAAATGAGTGATTAGGGTCCGTGTGAACTGTACAGAGCATGGTATATATACTCTGTTAATTAACTTTTCTAAACATTTGCCAAATTCAAAGGCCTGTATTTACTTCAAAACTATCAATTCAACATTTCTTGTATACTGATGAACTTTAATTAATTTTTTATTTTTAGAATTTTAATCATTCCAATTTTTAATTTATTTATGCGTTATACTTGTATAACACAACCATGCCAGCCGAGTGCCTACTCCGAGATCTAGTCTAATTAATATTGTATTATTTGAGTCCAAGTGTTCTGCTAAATTGAGCTAAGCCTAGAGGTCTATACTACAAACTTTATTGCAAATTTCATGAACTCTAAGAGAGAGTTAAATCTTAACAAATTGTTATCCAATATTGTATGTTAAGTTCTAATAAAATTAATGTTATTATGGTAATATAACATCATATCTTATTATTTATTAATGTCTGAACCTAGTAAATAAGAAACTGAATTTAGCCTTTTTTTTTAATAACCATCAATATTCCAAAATTAACCAATTAGCTTGAATTGAGTAGAGCCAAGAGGTAATTCTGTTTCATTGAGAAAGTTATTCAAAATTTAAGAAGTTTTTCAGAAAATAACTTGAAAGAATATATTATTTTATAATATATTATATTACATTATAGTAAAGAAATATTATTTATTATTATAAAGTAATTATAAAATATTGTAGGGAGTACAGTATGTGATAAAGAATATGTTCGTTGTTCAAGGTATGTATTCACACATAAACACCGTACCGTTACATTCCAGTAACAGATTTTGTGTTTAATATAAGATATATTGCAACCCCTTTGGGTAAACTCTAGAGGCAATAAAAACAGAATTACTTAGAGTTAACACTAAATATATTTTTTAGTACCTAAGTGAAAATATTGATATTATTTATAGAATTTTCCTAGAAATTCAGTAAATCAATTGAGTCATGAGTATATGTGTTAATGTTGAGGTCTTTTAGGTATTCATTCTTTGTTTTCAAGTAATAATTCCATATCAAGTAATCCGTTTTTTGTTGGCACCAAATCTTAATTTCCATTTTGTACTCACTATAAGTGAGTCTGCTCTCTCTTTCGTTAACAGAAGAAAAGCCTCTCAGTATTCATCGCCTTATAAAAAAGTAGAAATATAGAACAGAAAACAGAGCTCTCCATTATTTTAATACCGTCAGGGTCACAAAAGAACAAGAATTGGTAAAGAGAGACTACTTTAGAAGGAAATAACCCAAGACTACATTTACAAAATACTACATATTTGTAATGACGGTCTTGAATCCAGCTCATGGTTGTCACGCCCATACGCATTATAACGAACCCCTGAGGATGGTCCACAAACTATTCATATACTTACGATACATCAATTTACCTTTAATCAATGAGTTGATTAGGAAACCTTTGTAAAGAGGGAGCGTATATTTAAAGTCCAACAAACTGTAGTATGAGATATTTGTAACAAGGTGCATAAAGGGAAATTTGCATACAGACCGTGTTTATTTAACAGAACTTATTATCAAAGGACAAAGTTCTATTAATCTACAAAGTAATTACAGTTCTTTGGCACAAAAACATTACAAAACTGCATCTTGATTACCTTAGTAATATTACATCGTAATTTATACTGCTTATATTGTTGGACTTAAAAATGATTTTTGTTACATTTTTGGACGTATTTTACCTTCAATTTCATAAACAATATTATTTTGGATGAATGTATAAAGAAAAACAACACACTTCACTCATCCCCACATTTTAAATGTAATACAGTTAAAGAACAAAATGGGATTATTGTTTGTATATATTTTAAAATCCTCAAGGGATGATTACGGCCCTTTATGTAGGCATGTAGTACCTCTAAGTTATGCTCTATATAAGTGTATTTGTGGTTGTGATATATAAGATGTTGGGCAAAGACAGACTTAATTTCGTTTGCTGTATGGCGTGGTAGGTGTTCTTTGTATCGGGTTGTGAATGAAATTCCGGTCTGTCTGATATAAAATGTTTCCCAGTCAGAGCATATGATTCTGTATACACCGGATAAATTATTTTTGTTGGTTTGGCATTTTTGTTTATGGATTCAAGACATTGAAAAAAATAAAAGATTCTTCAAAATGATTCATAAATAGCCAAAATACATAATGATAAAAATTCTTAACTGTGAAATGAACACAAAATATTAAGTTTCTTTTTCTTTCCCTTCCGTTTACTTAGGAGGTCTATTACAATACATATGCATAAAACGGAAATAATGTGTAAATGTTTCGATCTGAGAAAAAAATATGAATTTTATTTTATGAAAATAAGAAATGATTATTTACATTTTACATTTTTTAATTATACTTGTTTCGGATAAAGTTATGCGATGTTGCATTTTTGTGGCAATATTTTTGTCGACGCCTAATGAGTGCCTAAAATATTTTTGTTTATTAGTGAAGTGAAATAAAAGTATAGATTCCACACACTAAATAGATATGATATCTCCATTTTATCGGTTGAAGCTCAGAAATTAGTTGGTGGAGTGTTTCCATGTAACAACTCAGTTCCAGTTACTTCAAGTGCACATTCCGTTTTACGTGATTCGACTTATCCCACATTCTGAACCAGAACCCAAACAATTACTACTGTTCAACCCATATAATGATCCTCACATTGTCGTCTGCAATTATTAGACTTTTTATTAGAAACTAGCTTTAACCGTGATATTTAATACTTTTATGTATTACTTAATATGAGTACAAGAATTCATGATAAAAGTTATGAGCCTCTTATTGAGATATTCTCCAATTATAACTGATTAATATATCTTTTACTATATATATATATATATATATATATATATATATATATATATATATATATATTATGCCATGATGTAGAAAGATACATTCTTGGCTAGTACATTCCAATGTTTTGACCTCCGCTGCTAAAAATGATTTATATAATTTTTTACAAATTGTTGTTTCAGATGTGGGCATATCATTAAAGTTAAAAATTATATTTTATCTTTTGGTAATAATTTTTAAAGAGAACATGTTTTTATATTGTAGTGTTATTAGTTCTGAGCTCCGTGTACAGAAATAATGTTATGCATAAATGTATAAATTGATATATTCTCTGATTATGAATGAATTCTAAATCTTGTTCAATTTCAAGAGGCATGATGAGTCTTACACGAAAAAAATAATTTTAAAATAAATTGATGTTACAAAATGTCAGTAATGTTTTAATAAATAAGTTCCCTTAAGCACACGAGATTTCAAATAAATCTAAATTAATACTGATTACTAAATTAATTAACATTAGGCTTGTATAGGAAGGAATGTTTATAATCCCATCTTTAAGTTTAACAAACTCATTACATTATGAGAGCACAATGTTGAAAGGGTTATCTTTTCCTCACAAATATATATGTTAACTTTTAAATTAATTACTTTGCTGAAATATTTTGTTAAGTATGATAAAAGATTAAAAGATTACAAGCAATAAGAACAACAAGGGATTGTTCAATAATTATTCTCATCAATAGCTAAGAAATTCGGATCTTGGCCTAGTCTATTTAATTCATGAACCAAATTTACTTCTAGTAATCTTATCGTTAGATCGTATAAAAATAGTATTGTGTTTCCATTAGACAGACCTTAACAACCTGATACTTTTTACTAGAAATAAGTAATTAATAATTTGCAAGAGTAATTGCTATAATATTACACAAATTGTAGATAAACTTTCAAGCAATCAATGGTAACAATACATTTACGCACAAGTCAGTACAAGTTTATGTTCAATTTCTTTCTATATTACATTGATAATCCAGTCATATAGTAAAAATTCTTAAAAATGTAAAAAAGAAAAGGTTGACTGTGATTGTACATAGAACAATATAAATTGTTAAAATATTATATATACAATTTATTTTAAACTATTTATTGATTTCCACATTGAGGAGATATTACTAATAAACAAATCAATAAATTATTGTTCATATAAACTATCAAAATAATTTTGTTCATGATAATATTTCACGCACCAAAGCATATTCCATCGATTTATAGAAGAGAAAGTTTTGTTTCGTTTTCTTCATAGTATAAATGCTCATTAACAACCAAAACTTTAATAGTTTTATAAAAATGTATATTTTTATCCTTACACGGTTACGCTTCTTTAAAAAAAGCTCAATACGATGGATTTCCCAAATATATTAATTGAGTGTGTGTGTGTGTGTGTGTGTGTGTGTGTGTGTGTGTGTGTGTGTGTGTGTGTGTGTGTGTGTGTGTGTGTGTGTGTGTGTGTGTAGGTGTGTGTGTGTGTGTGTGTGTGTGTGTGTGTGTGTGTGTGTGTGTGTGTGTGTGTGTGTGTGTGTGTGTGTGTGTGTGTGTGTGTGTGTGTGTTATGTGTGTTGTGACGAGGTGGACAATGCCACCTCACACAAGGAATTCAACAAATTTTCTAAGTCAAAAATACAAGTTCCAAGTTGTAATCACCACATAGACCTCGAACAATAGAATAAATGTTGCCTGAGCCCGAAGAAACAACGACTGATAGAAGAATTTCCATTTAATAAAGAAAAAAAAATATGACGAAAACCATTCCCAAATCAGAATACAGTATTACCCATGTAAGCAAATAATTAGAATAGAAATATTAGTAAAATAAGTTAAGAAACTTGTAAAAAGTACACGTTTAATAATCAAGATTAAAAATTAATTAATGCATTTGGAAATGTTCTAATGTAATATTTTAAAGCTAATTAATTTTTTTTTTTAAACTTACTGTATAGAGAAAAGTCTTGTAAAATAATTGTGAACATATTAACAAGTAAGGTTCACTAGAAATTAAAATATGATATTTTAATAGTGTTTATAAATTGTATCTTATGTAGAAATATATGTTAATTTCAATTGTATTTTAGTTATAAAAAGATTCCATATTCTTTTAAAAAGGTATAAATGAAATAAAGAAAAAAATATACGGAAACAAGGAAAATAGGGGGTGGGGGGGATTATTCATACAAAGTGAAATGATGATGTTACTTTTGAGTTTTACATTTTATTATAATTTAAGTTAAACTACCGTAACCAAGTCCACAAAATAACTTTAGTACCTCAAAATGAATCTTTAGTAAAAAGTACTGGGTTTTGGTTTTGGCCTAAATTTATGTTGCTTTTTGTTCTAGAATTAAAACATTAGCCTATTTATTTCTATTAAGTTTTACATACTTAATCTTGGTTGATAGGGAAGGAGAACATCACTACTTCCAAAAGATTTTCCTAAAGATAGTTTGCCTTGGATAGTTGCAGAGACCTTAAGTTATTATAAAAATAGTTTTTCATTTGTGATATGTAGTGAAAAGAGCGCTAGGGTTGTTTATTCAAATATAGTTTTAAGAAGAATTAGTTTGTAAATGGAAATTCTTGTTATTTAGTATTAATAATGTGTTGGATATAATGTTTCTAATGCTAGGATTGTATATTTATAATAGTTTCACATGCAATGTTAGGGTTTTGTCCAGATTACTTGATGATTGGTAGGGTTCCCTACATAGGCCTAACTAGATGAGAACACTGCAAGCGAATCTCACTAGATTGTCTTAAATGAAATTACTTATTGAAAGGTCCAGAGTACCTGCAGGTTGAGCTTATTACAACTGTTCACCATGAAAACTATTTAAGTTATTTTATAACGTTGGTTTTATGGGAGATTTAAAAACTATTTGTTGCTTCTATTAATTACCTGGCACTAAAATAAATAACAAATGTTTTTTTATCATGACCAGTCACATACTATCTGACAAATGAGTTAAGGCACTTGGACTTAATTATGAGCATAATGATTTAGTAGCCATGGCTATCACGTATATAACAGTTGTATTTCGGCCATTCACAATAATTTATTTATTACATCAATTCTCCACTCTTGATTTAGACTTATTTTAAAACGCAATTAATAAATTAAACTAAATGTTTATAATATAAATAAACATAAAAATAAATGACCTTACACAAAGTGCTTCTAACGAAATTTAATTATGAAAATATAATAAAACAGTTCTGCATAGCGGAAGGAAATGTAATTAATATTAGTCTTTTGAAGACTAATCGATCTAGGGATGATAACAGCTCCAATGTTAATACTGGTGTCATATTAGTTTGAAATTACAGTGTATACTAAAATACCTCCGACAGTATTTAACAATATAATACGTAATAATTTATTTAGGCAATTTTTATTAATGAATTACATATAAGTTAAACAAATCACTAGAGCAGGTGACTGTATATGAACAAGGAAAAACCCCAAACCACAAAATAAATTATTTTGTGGTTTGACGTTTTTCCTTGTTCATACATATAAGTTAACGAATCTGTAGCTAAAATTGTTGTTTTGTGAGTATATTTCCGATATGATTTTCCGTCAATTATTCAACCTGCATAAAAATGTGTTTAAGCTGTCAGAATTCTAGCTTTAAATTCATAATTACTAATATTGAGAAACTCCGATGAGATTTATTCAAATGCTATTTTTAAACAGTTACTTGTAAAGGAGAATCATTCATTATTGTGTTAAGTGGCTTATACAAAAATACATATTAATTAATTTCATTGATTCAAAATATTAATTATTTTTAAAACGTATATAAACATGTTTGGTTATTACGGTGGTTTCAATAAAATTCATAAAAGCATACTGGATGTCTATTTATTGATATCATTTCGTATTTCATACTTCAACAAATACAAGGGATCCATACTATAAACAACTTCTCGTATAGATTATTAATAAGAACATCAGTCACGTAACAACTTACAGATTCTATGTAAATGTATATGTATATATCAAATTCTTTTCATTTTTTTTTAATATCTATAATTTTGGTTTCATTAAACGATATAAAACACTTTTAATTCATCCATCCCTACACAATAACTTGGCTCTTACCAACATATTTTAGTCTTTGCATTAAAACTACTATGTTCTAGCCATAGAAGTATAGTAAAAAATTACAGTAATTGCGATAATCCCAATACTTTTGGTTGCATGACGTTTTAACTATTACCATTGCATGAAGTAATAAATCAACTTATTTGAACCATTGAACTATATTTTATAACTTCAAAAGTGTACTAAAATAAATTTTAACGGTAATGAATTAGACACTACAGAACTGATCTTATGGTAAACAATCTTGATTGAGATAATTAAATAACAATTTCTAAACAGAATTATATTAAACAAAAGCGTTAACTTACATGTATTAATGTACACAGTAGATATATAGAGTTTAATTTATGCCATGATATCAATTATTAAATTACATAATATAAATAGTTGAAGTGTTAAGAATTTGTTTCTAAATAACAGTATAAATAATGTTCTACATTTCCACTTTTAGAATTGTCTTTTACTGTCAAGGTTTGAAGTATATATATTGTGTTATAAGATCTTATGTGTTCGTTTAAAGATAGTTTATCTTACTAAGATTTTGAAATGATTTTCAAACCCTTTAAATATTATGAAATCTTTTTTAAAAAATGTATTTCTGCTTGACTGTGCTTTAACTATTACCAATTAAATAAGTTATTAGTCATAATTTTTTTTTTAAATGGAATTTAAAAATGTAAAATACATATTTCCTTTTGTTACTATTTGAAACTAATTTGCAACATTTATGCAAGCACACACGTAGATATAAAAATTATAATTATTATAACTAATAAAACAAATATTAGTTTTAAATTTCAAATTTTTTAATATATATATATAGTGGTTTTGGTAGCGAAATTAGGAAAATATTTGATCGATTCTCTAAAAAAAAAAAAAGTGAAAATTGTGTAACAATGGAGTTGTTAGCGTTTAAAACATATTATTCAGATGAGTCACAATTTTTTGTGTATGGATTTGTACCATGCCAGCTTTAGTGTTATGTAAAACTAAAATGATGTAATGAATTTTAATTATTCATAGGAGCAGTTGTACCTTGCATTGGAGATATGATTTGTAGAAAATATAGACAGAACACCATATACAAACATTTATTTTTAAAAAATTGGTTATTTTGAACTAAGAGTATTTTTTTTATATAGATATAGCTTCTGGGTCCACAAAATGTGAACTGGTTGAATTATTTATTTCCATAATTTTAATAAGTATAAAACAATACTAATTCATTATTAAATCTTGTTTAAATCATTTAAAATAATTATATAATTATTTTACTTTATATTAATTTATAAATCTGAATGATAATGAATTGTTCTATACAGCAAAATACGATTCATACATGAATACAAATAATTGCTAAAAAGTAACAATTTTCTTTCCATGTTTTCGTTAAACGTAGACATGACATTACATGTTGGACGTTAATTAACCATCAACATCAATGAAACTCTTTATTGTAATAAACTCAATGTTGACTGCCTTATAAAGAGTCAATTCCTAACACTAAGTGTGATAAGTTATTTTGTATATCTCTTTCGAAAAGCAATAGTGGTCAATCTCTACTAAACCTTTAACCTTGGTCGGCTAACTTTAATTCTCTGCTTTACACTATGAACATGTTCATAATTCAACTATTAATTTTAATGCTAATCATAGTTATTTCATATAGAGTAAGAATTATATTTTACTTATTGCCCCTAATATTAAGACATAGACTTTGCAAAGATACTTTTCCTAAAATGTGTTATTTGACATGCATAAACTGTATAACAATTTATTTTATTTCTATGATATGTATGTGTATCATAAGTATTTATCAAACCTTCGAAATATTTACAATTAATTTTGTAGACCAAAGCAGTCAACAACGGAAGTAGAATTATTCCTTCAAGTCACGTATGGAGAGGGTAAGCTGATAACTCATATTGTTGCACAACATAAATTTCAATAATCTCGGGATCTGTCATGGCAGCCTGTGTGAAGAAACTTAATAATGTACAAAATAATATTTATTACATTTTTCGAAAAATATTGCATTAATGTAGTCTTAGTTTATTATTAACTGTAAAATCAACATTTTAGAATACACTCGTTATTACATAGACGTTAAACATGGTTCTATTTTTTTCTTAATATCCTTAAAATAACGGAATTATTTCCTCTCTACATTCCAAACTAAGGAAACTACACAGAGTGTATTAGTCTCAACATTAGTGCTTATAACACAAAAGATATTAAGGAAAATAGGTTTATTGAGAATTGTTGACGATAATGCAATTAACAATTATGACAACAGTGTGCAAGCATGTTCTCCATATTTCGAGTTGTTGGATTGTGTGATTCAGAATAATTGATTCTTTTTAACACTTTGGAGGTAAATGTATGTCTTATAGTATACTTATTCGGTACAGTTACACCACGTTACTTTGATTTCTTTAAACTCTTTATTTGTTATTCTTATTCAGCATCACATGAGGCTTCCACGTTTCCTTCTAAGTAGTCATAGTAAATGTTTTTCATGTGATTTAAGCACATAAATTGGTAATAAATGGAGCAAGAAAAAAATGTTCTGCTCTTCTTGGGCATTCAATGCAAACTTCAGACGAGCGGTTAGCTACTGCAGTATTTGAATGAATTCAAGGAATGATGAAAATCTTCCGTGCTTGGCTTCTAAACGCTTTAGTTAGATTTGGCTGTAATACTATGTGTTGATTTAGTGGTGGAATTAGAACTGAGGCCAAATTCCTTAGAAATTGAGAGATTTTCTGTGTGGATCGTTTTATGGAGAAAAAATAGAAACATACTATAGTTACCCTTTACAGTATATAAAAGTTCAAATAATACTACCAACTTCCAGCGTTTGAATTTTCGTACATTTTAATAGGTAGCACAAAATTTATCAAGATCGTCAGATTATCCGGCTTACAACCGTTATACCGTTGTTCCATCTATGACAAATGATATAGAATGCATAATCAATTATGTCGGATTGTTCATTGTTACTATACGAGCAGAAATAATTTCAGACTATTTCATCTACTAAATCATCTTGAAGTTATATACCCGTTTTATCAAAAAATCAAATATACTTTTATCAAATCTTGTATGTTCCAGAGTTTGAACTCCTATAATTAGTTTTTAAACACAAAATAAAAATATTGTTTTTTGTAAAGTAACATAAACGCTTATGTGAGGTGCCACAAAGGAAAAAAAAGAAGCAAGAATTAGTGGTACTTGAGTGATTGCACACAGCAGACTGGGTATGGTGGTATTGGAAAAGAGGAGAGGTACTGAGTACCCGAACAGTGTTGCTAATGTATATATCGAAATATCTCACAATTTTGTCCCCTGAGATATTCACAGCACTCCTCATATGTAACGAAAGATTAAATTGAACTAACACTTGTCATGACGGTAAGCTGAAAAACATTGCAACATGAAAATCAGTCAAAAAACTTATGTTATTTTTTTCAGGCGATTACCATATTCATGCATGTGCTTAGTAAATTACATTTAACCTACATACAAATCTTCTGTTCATTCAACATGAATTGCTTTTTGTATTATATTAAAAATATTTTTAATATGATACTGATCAAGAACAAAATTTTAAAGAATGTGGTAGATACTAAATATTCGGTTTGAACATAAATTATCCCTACTATCATCACACAAGTCACGATTACAGTCATACAAGAAATAATAAATATCTTTCTGGAATATTTCGCTTTATAATTTCAACATATGGTATTTAATTTAAATAAATGTGCAACCAACCTTATATAAAGTGCATGCTTACTCTGTTGTTATGAATAATAATTAACTAAACATATAGTCATGTTTGAGTTACACATGACAGTAATACATCACAAAGCAAAACGTGAAACAGATGTCAAATTAAAAGTTTTATATGTGCTCCTTTGGTAGCAAATTTTTTAAATATTTTCTGTATAGACCACATTTGTAATGACAGATATAAAACGTCGTTATTCAATTTTACGTCCTCCGTATTTTGTAGCTTTAGGATACCTACGTTTATTATTTCCTTTTACAGTATCATGCACAATCTAGTCAAGATGACATCAAGACTGAATTACATATCCAGGTTTCATCTTTATTGTCGTTGTTGTTTAAAGGAGAAAAACATTTTACTCATTATCAGCTTATACAATAAGATAGCATGAAGAAGATAACTTACCCGTTGTATGATACAGTCACAGTCAGAAGTTATAAATATAGTATAGTTAAGAGAGATCAACTAGGAAAGTGAAAGAGTAGAATCTAACAAAAGACTATAATTAATTAGGAAAGATGTAGATACAGCTGATTTCACCGGCCTTCCCGCACCTGTACTCGTAATAAAAAATAGTATTTTGAAATAATGTTTATCTTACTGTATATATGTACTTAATCAATGTCTGTTAATATTACGTTAGTACGATTCACCTTTTCATGGAAAATATGTGCAATAGGACAGTTTACTTTTTCAGCGTTATTATCATAATGTTATGAATTCGGAATGTGCTAATGTACATGAAAATATACCCTAAATAATAAAAAAAGCTTTTAAAAAATACGCTAAATTACATGAAACAAAAATAATAAAACCATAATAAATACAAGTTGATTATTTATAAGAAACAAATACATTGTAACCCACAACGTGCACTTAAATATACATACACATAGAATATACATATACACATTAAATATACATACTCATACTCTTACATAGATCCATTTATTAAACCATTCATATGATATAAAATTTTGTTTTCTCTTATATTACTTACAATATCTTTTTAACCACGTTTTTTAACCACGATTTTATTAGTTCGGTTTCCGTCATATCTGTCAGTCTGTCTGGGTGAAATTTTCCAACCGAGTTTAAACTAACTTCCCGATAAGCTGAAGACCTGAAATTTTAAACATATGTCAGAATTGGATGACAATACAATATTCAGTTGGTTTCTTGTCTCTAAATTTGTTTAAACAATAGTTATTTAAACAAATTAAAAAAATTTTAACCGCTTTATCGCTTAAACGCGTTATCGCTTAAAAGCGTTATCGCTAAAACGCATTATCACTTAAATGCTTTTTCACTTTTAAATGGTAACCGGAATATTGAAGTAGGATGAGGCAAATTTTTTATGGCTTGTGAGAGTTATTGGATAAATCAAATAAAAAAATTAACATAGAAAAAAAACAGAGAAAAACGTGTGGCACAGGCAATCTATGATAGATAAGGAGGAGTACATAAATTAAATTATAGTGAATCTCATTTCAGATTCACTGAAATTAGCTGTGAATTCATCCTGATGGTCTACTTCTATTATTTACTGGCTGCGCCCCACGTTTGTCTCTCCAAATATTTCAAATATATCCATAGCCACTAACAATCCTCCCTCAAAATTGTAGAAGGGTCATAAAAAAATATTTTATACTTTTTAGTCCGTTTCAAAAACGTGGTATGTTGAGCTGGCCTTTGTCAATTTATTGTTATATGTCTTAGATATATTACTTTTGTAAGGAGTAGGCCACCTGTTCTCATTAGTTTTGTTAGAGGTACAGTTATCTTTCACCCCACTCCATAGGTCAAAGACATATAACAATAACTTGACAAAGGGCCAGCCCAAGCCTCTATCTTACTGGCCAACTGATCTGTGGAGTGGGAGGGATTTTAGCTTGCACTCAGGTTATTATAGTTTTAGGTTTAATTTTATTTCATTAGTAGATATGTAAGTTTAGATTTAGTTTATAAGCAAGACCCTTCGATGATGATAACCATGTTATCGTAATGTATATCAGGGCATTTAGTGGAAATAATAAATAAAGAACAATTAATCAGATACTTGTTTTATTTTAAAGTTTCTTGTGATTGTGGTTAGGGGCAAATTCGAATCATTATTGTGAATTTAACCACAGTGCTCAACAAGATTGTATCTTTTTTACTTTACAAAATATTAGGTAAATTGTAAAAAAAAATTTTTAAATAATAAAAAAATAAAATGGCGAATAACTAAAAAACAAAGCATTTCCGGATCTATGTTTATATGAACTTTTTTGATTATTTTTTCTAGTGGAATCTGCTCTGAAATTGCTCGGAACCTTATGTGAATTACCCTGTAGAAAGAGGGTTATCTAGCTTTGGGCTGTTTTAAAATGATTTCTTATCAAAGAAAGTAACTCAAAACAAATGATAGACTGGTCAAATAACTGAGACTAAATTAATATAAACGTAATGAGAAAAAACACAGTTACATAACTACACAATACAAGGCATACCATACACTAGTCAACTAAATACAATGGTGTTATGGTAACAGCGTATTTATCTAACGGTTTTATGGAGTGCACAAACTTTGGTCCCTCTCTCAAGGTCAAATATGATCAATTCTTCGATAATTTTATTTAAAAAATTTCAGCAATGCTTAAAGTAGAGGTATTTTTATTTTCAATTTTTAATTCAGTTTTTAAAAACGAAAGGAATAATGAAAGGAGTTACTTTTGCACCGTTTTGTTTATCATAATTGTTTGTAACCTTTATATATGAGACTTCAATTAGTTTTAATTTATGTACGTTTTCTTCCCGGTGTATTATCTTGGTTCTTTCCAAACGAATTTTTTAACTTGTTGACCAAATATATTCTGCTAATGTTTATCTTTGACATAATAGCGTGTTCTTTTTGTGTCCAATAATTCTAACATTTAAAGGACTTTTTGGCTCGTCAATGTCACATTCACATATAATTTTTTAAACACAGTTTGTAGTGTACTGAATAAGATTTTAAGTTTTTGAAACTGTTTTTATTATTGAACACAATACATATTCTGTAATTCATAACAAAGAGCTTAACGTTTTTTGATAATGCCTCCATGTGACTGATAAATATGAACAATAAGGGTTTTTGAATTTCATTAAACTTTTTTTTTTATATATATAAATAGTACTAGTTTTATATTTTTTATTGAGAATATCCATTGATAAATAAGTCATCCTGACTGTTTAAGATTTTTTTTTTTCTAGTTTAAACTGTTTGTATTACTTAATAACTAGAGTTGATCTGCACTATGGAAATTTCCTATATTAGTTTATAGTTACACAAATAATGACAAATGTAATATATATATGTGTGTGTGTGTATAAACAATTAATTAATTGGTTGTAATATTCTTTTGGAGTATTTGTAAGTCTCATCTTCTGCATAGTGTTTTTTTAACAATTAATACTTAAATATTATGAAGCTATTAAATTCCTTTTGCAGGATTATTAGAACTGTTTAAATTTAAACAAAAATAAATAAATTACAATTTTTAATTTGACTTAAAAATTTTCAACATTTTTTAAACAGATTTAAGACGTTATAGTATGTAGCATATTTGTAATACTCAAACCATTCCAATTATTTACGCATAAACAGGTTCATCATTGTGTTATCAATACTTCTAGAAAACATTTCGCACCAACACACAATTGTAGTCTGTACAATGAAACGTACATCTACTTATTCCAACAAGCATTATGAATATACATTCCCGTTGGTTTTACAGTAAGCAAACTTAACTTTCAGTGGACTCTCTCAAAGTTCAGCAGTTCAGTCAACATTTAATTGCAATTTAGCGTTGTTGCTGCTCCCTTTGTACACAGAGTTTCTATAGAAATACAACTGATAAGGCACTGCTGTAGGCAGAATTATGCAATTAAAAGTTCCGAAATGTAACTTAATGATAACAATTGTGTAATATCTACAGTCTTGTTTATTATAGAAGGTCATTTTTTTAAGTTACTAAAAATAGTCATATCCTTCGGGATACTATCCTCGCACTCACTACAAAAGGAATGTACAACTAAGTGGTTAGAGAGTGATGTATTACACATCGATATTGTTAAAAGGTAATTCTTTTTTCAGATTATATAGGCTTTATTTAAGATACTTTTCTAAATATTATGAGACGTAACTTAGTTTTTACTATTATGATATCTCTATTCCTTCTAGGATGAACATAATTTTTTTGAGTACATTCTTCTTCGATTTTCTTAATTTCTGACGACGCATATCGGATGTAAACTATTTTCCTGATTTTAACTTATCTACGATTCATTTTTTTTTATTTATGAAGTTTATTTACTTTGGACCTTATTTATACTACCTTTATTTCTGTTTTCGCAGCTTTCTATGTGGAGTAAACTAAATTTGCATATTTTTGTAGTAGGCTAAATAACACCATCAGCTGCAATATTTTTGTAAGTGTTACCGTTTTTAATTTATGTTATTGAATAAGGAGTAATATTTTTTTCAAACAATTTACCGAAATTTATAGTTTTAGTTTTACGTTTAAGGTTGTTGGGAAAACATTTAATTGCTTACATCCTAAATAACTTATAAATAATAAACACCGTATTATTAAAGTAAAACATTTTCAAATTGTTGCAATTTTATTGTCTTTATTGTTTAATTATAACATTTTAAATTAACGTTTTTCCCTCAAAAGATATTCATATCTGTCCTTTAGAAGTAAAACCACAAATGAGTTAAATAGTACAATCATTGTACATTAATTCATAACTTTATTTTACATCATAATTCTAAACCGAAATAAATACATTAAAAAAATAATAACAAAGATCAGCATGGAAGCATGGTAGCAAATAATTTTAAACAATAAAAAATTTTACCCATAAAAGATATTACTAAATAAAATCATATTTCTGACCTCTAGGTGAAAGCAAGTTTTCTGATTGATGAATTGATATATTATAACTTTTTTTTCTGTAGCACAATTTGTGGGTTAAATATAATATTAAAAAATATAAACTCCATATATATTTCACGTTTTAAGTATAATTGCCACTTAGAACAAAGTTATTGTGTTAAAAACTTCAACATTGTAATATGAATTATTATACTTTTACCAATCTGCACAACCAAATCGAACTCAAGGAGCAAAGCCATTCTTATATTATAAAATGAAAAGTCGTCATAATGTCTAGCTGTTAAAAATGATTGATTATGTTTGGAGTTACTACAATGTTTATATCAGGCTTTCACATATAACCTATAATGTAACCGTCTGCACATTAAGTGCAAAACATTGTTTTTGGTGTATAATGGGATAATTATGGATAAACAACCTTATAAACATGCCAACATAAGTGATAGGAAGGAAGGAAAACTTTTAGGCAATTTAATTAAGGAGGTAGTTTTTATATTTTATGCCCTGATGCGGAACGTTTTTCGACAATGGACCGTAACGACGATGTATTTACCGAAGAACTAATCTTATATTATTACTGCTGTACAAAATAAACCATGAAAGTTTAGTACGCTATTATAGTTTTTTTTTTCAAATTTTTCTAATAAATTCACTTTCAAAAATCAATAAGAACAAAACATCCGATAAAGACTGACAGTACAACTGACCAAGAGAGAAGTGAATATGCAAATATTATTATGACAATGGATTTCAAAGGTTTGCTTTGAAAGAACGGTAAAACTCAAGACATTTACGTACGTTTCTTATTATTACTACAGCCCATAAAATATATACATAATTTTTAATAGTATTAAGCCTTTCTCATAAGTTTCGCTACTATTAAATTTAGAAATAGTTATTATTTAATTTATGCTTATATAAATATAAGTGTTTATAAAATATATGGCCGTGGTTTCGAGATTTTAAATAACTAAACTTATGGGTCAGATAAATTATTTATTTATATGACAAAAGATATAGAAATTATAAAGTTATATTAGATTATCTATTAAGCTTTAATATGAGTACTTCTCCACCACCAGTGCTCGTTAAATTTTAAAGCGATATTCCATCTCCTCTCAGAGACTTCTTGGTGGCCACAACAGTACCATATCCTCCAACAACAACTAGGAAAAATGCCATTGAAATTGTCTCGTACATTGAGACTGTGAAGCGGCCTTACTGTAAAATGAGACTTATTTCCTTTTCCTTTTCTGTGTCATCAATCTGTGGAATACATAAAGTTTTGTCAGAGATATATTAAAAAATCATTATCTCTGATAGTATAAAAATAATTACAGATCTGCAGAACAGTCTCAAGTAACAACTTGCACGTGTAAAGGCAGAGCGGTTGTTCAACTTAAGTTTCCCAAGAGAAAATAATATTTGCAAGCTACACATAAAACCCTGAGAATTGGCCTATGGAATGAACTCAAAGTATTTCCACTGTAAACACAAGATTGCAAAAAGCAACGTCCAATCAAGAAAAGCCCGCGAATAATTAACCAATAGAATCTCAAGGAAGTACAATGCTAAAATGAAAATTTTAACCGAGTGAATGGAAAAAGTGGGAGAGACGCAAGTTTTCTCAAGACAGTCTAAAAACTATCACCACGCAAGTTAGACGTAGTAACGGTCCAGAGTAGAATATGTAAATAATTTCAATAAGTTAATAAGTCCAAGTGTGTTTCAAAAGGCAAGTCAAGCCGTAATAATCATTAAAAAAATTCAAGTGTTAAGTGTCAAGTTAGAAATCAATAAAAATAAATAATTATTTTAAAAAAGCGTATTGTGTGTGAAGTGAATCTTTAAGTGCGACGGTTTGATAGCAAAAAAAATAAAATCTGTAAGTATTTTTAATATATATATATATATATATATATATATATATATATATATATATATATATATATACAAAATATGTAAGAAAGATCTCATAAAAAAAACTAATTAATACAAATTAAAATTTAACCCAGAATTTAAATAAATAATACAAAACCACAGCATAACTAATTAATCAAACATAAATTGAGAGTCCAAAATCGTAATTAATCTAAAAACAAATCTAATCTAGAACTATTAAAATAAATGTAGTATTAAGAAATTGTGAAAAGTGTTATGATTTAAATATTAAGGAAAATCTCCTTCATCATAAATAAGCTGATAAAAGGATCTCATGATACCTAACGAAGCTATTTTGAGGGAGCCAAAAATATTTTTTTAATTAAATCAAAATAATTATTATGTATAGTGAGTAATTTAAATTGTGCATTTGGTTAATTAAGTAATAAATTAGGAAAAATAAAATTATAAAAGTAAATATTGGGAAGACCGTAAACTAAATATTGTATAGTCTTCTAACATGTTTTAACCTAGAAATAAAATTTTAAAATATACAACTAAATATTGTAAATCTTTAATTATGTTTCGATAATGTTTAAATAGTTTTGAATCACTTAACTTTTGTCTCTGTACTTATTTAGATAAATCCTATCACAGCCAAGCGATATTGATTCGAGAAATCGAATCTGGTGAACACCCAAAAAACCTTACAGTTTGAGCATCTCCAAGTAAGTGACACCTCTAATCTTGCTCTCAGTAAACATGAACGGATCCACGACTCAATTACACATTATCAACATCACATGTTATTAAAATCAAGATTATACAGTTTTTGTGGTTAACACAGCCATCTATGTGAAACGTTACTTCATGGCTGAAAAACAATGCGGGTTACAATGACTTTCAATATCCTCTATTGTATTCAGGATTGTCACGGTACATTCAACTCGTGTAGGGCGATATGATTGCTAAATTTAATTTTAAGCTGGACTTTGTAACCATGCAATCTCAAACTTTTATGAGGCAGGTTCTGAAAAGTTGTTTTTCAAATGCTAAGCTCAAACTGCGTTGAGCTATATACTTTTATGGGATATTATAGTTCGATATGCGTAGTCGGGCAGGGGATTATCTGATATCTAAAATTTCAGTACTTTTAAAATAAATATAGTAACAAATGAGTTTCTACCAGTAGATGGATGTTGTCCATATCTATGGGAAAAATGACGTTGTGCAGTAAGTTTGAAATTCAGTAAACCAAAACCACATTGAGTTCTCTGTTGCAAAGTGGTCATTTTTAAAGTGACAAAGCAAGCTAGTTCCAAAATATCTTTGCATGCAGGCAGCTCATTTTAGGTCTCACAATGACGAATTACAAATCAACTAATATTTATAAAAAATTTGTTATTAAAAACAGTACGATTACTGTTGATTTACAATTGAATTCATTGACATTTTTATAGACGACAGTGAATGGTTATGTAAATTAATTTGAACGAAGTTATGATCCATGTTTAACTACAATATTATTGAAACTACAAGGACATGATTATTTAGTTCAATTTCTTGCAAGGACTAGAAAATGTCATGATATCGTAAATCAACAAAAAATATTCTAGTCTTTTACACGACAACACATAAATCTTCTTTAACTTACTAAATAAATATATTTAAGGCAAACGCATAATAAACATTAAATATTTATGTTGAGTTTCAACAAATATAGACTTGAAATAGCAGGGTTTGGGTTTAAAGGACTGCAAATAATACTTAGGTTATATTATATTGTAAACCTTCTTTCGTCTTACAACAAAACTGATTAATAGTAATTATTAAGCATTAATTTATACAATATCTTTAAAAAAATACATGCATTTGAATTATTAATCTAAGTACAATTCAATTTTAAATAACACTTTAGATTTTTTAAATTTATAAATTGTAAGAATATTTTATAAAGTCTACGTAACAAATTTCTATGTAACGTTAATATTGATACATACGACTACGTTACCCAAGAGATGTATCCTGGCATACAAGCTGACGGAAATATATTATTACAGAAAGTAAAATATTGGTTATTAATAGAAACTGCAAACAAATTCACGGAGAATGATGAATGTAAAAGCAACAATTAGAGGTTATGAGGTCATGTAACACCTTTGAATCTGTTGCCAACTCTTCCCTTCCTAGTGATGTTAATTATACTCCTGGCTTTGTCTGATAAAATACAACCCTTGCCAATTAGCTCTCTAAAATTATGCAAGTAAATGGTTAAATTAATTCCTTATATTGAATTAGTGGGGGAGGTAATTACAGGTAATAATTTTGAAAGATTTTTTTATTTTTTGGTATTTCTTCAACGTTGAAAAAATCTTTCAGAGATGACTCAATTGAAATATTTGCTAGAGAAGCAAATCTTCACTCGATAATGAGAACCGAATTAACGTGAAAACGTAGAATGAAAAATTAATTACGTCTTCTTGCAATGTTTGTGAAATTAATTTTAAAATGTGTTCTTAATAGCTTAAGAAGATTCAAGCTGCTTTAAATAAATCTTAATTCTATTTTTTTAACACTCCGATTCTTCCACTAAACACCTCTCTTTGGAATCTGAAGAATAAAAATATGATTGTTTTATATAATTTTCAAAACCCTGGAATATTTTTTTCCCCTTTAATTTTGATAAAATTATTATTTCTTTTAGAAATCACAAACAATTTGACGGTAAAAATTGTGTTGGTGAAAAGTATTTTAATTCTAGTTGGTTTGGTGCTTAGTTCTCTAAATGTCTATATCGCTCATGTGAACAAAAATAGTAAAATATTAAAATAAAACAAATTATATAAAAACAAAATAACATAAGTTAATATAATGTTCTACAATTAAAAGCTTGTTATGTTTAATAAAATGTTAATAATATAAAATAAATTTGAACTCGTATGTACTTAAGTTTCAGACAAAACAATATTTCTGAAACACTCTGTGATATTAACTTTAATTTATGTACTCTAATATTTGAGTGGTTGAGACGAACAATTGGAATTGAATTGGTATTTTTAGGTTATTTCCTCTTTCCATGTTCACTGTCCACTAAAATTATTGTAAAAGCATCACAATAAACCCTCATTTATGTATCTGTTGATTTTTCTATACATAAATGGACACTAGAGCTTTTTACACATAATCAATTGAGCTCAATGCAATTAATCTGAAGTAATTAGATTCTTACTTTGTTTACTTTATGCAGTGTAATTTATTGTTTAATATCTCTAATTATTTAGTATATTATGGAATTTTATGAGTATATTGTATAATTAGGTTATTTTAGAAACATGATTTTCATTCCCACATTCATATAACAAATACTAATTTAATTTGACATTATTATTTTTAAATACGCAAGTTATTTATGTTTTTTTATTTTTCATTCGAAAAAATATTATATGTAAGGACAAAGTTGAATACATATGAAATACAAAAGGTGATTTTCGATTTAATTAAAATTATGTCCAGGACCATAATTAAACCTTTCATATAACCAAATTCTTAAAACTAGGGAGCTGTGGCAACTACATAGTAAGTAAGTATGCCAAAAATGCTGATTATTACTATCCAATACGCTATTAGACGTACTGGGGTACTGGGTATCAGAAATACCCACTGTGGCACTGTGGTACTGTGACAGATTGTCTGTACCACAGATATCATTCATAATTTTCATTATCAGATCAAGCCAGTTCTGTTGTATTCGTTTACCCAAAGCTAAATGATAAACCGGTGGAAGCAATGATGATGCCTTTCCCGTATGACCTATATCTTTAGAGTAGGGGTACTGCTTTATTTTTAAGTAACACTGTTTTCGACCATCATCTGTCTCATTAAGGCGACATCAAATGCTTACACATTTATCGCTAATTTTACTGAAAGACCTTTGTACTCTCATATAAAAACATTTACAGTCACCACCCCTTCCATTTAATGTTCCCTATTAATGGTTATCAGTTGTTGTGAAGTTTCTTTTTTTCTCTTATAATTAAAAATCCAGAATAATTCCAACTATTGTTGTTACTCAATTAATTAGGGATAATGACAAGTGTTTCTCTACGTAAAGTTTGGTAACCCTTTTAGCTGTTCTCGTGTATCTCTTCTGATGATCTAATTCCCCTATAAGTTCTCTCTCCCACCACAGGCTATACATATACAAGGGCTATGCATATACAAGAGCGTATATATATAGGAATGTTATAATTAAAATGAGTACATATTTCCGCCTTCCCCAGCTTCGTTAATCTCACGTTTGTTGACGCGTTTCGGATATACTCCATTCTCAAAACACTTAATAGTACTCCTTACTATTAGTTAAGTACTATAAGTGTTTTGAGAATGCAGTATGTTCGAAACGAGTCAACAAACGTGAGATTAACGAAGCTGGGAAAGAAGAACATAAAATAAAGACCTCTAACCCTTCAATATCCTACAATAGCGTCAGGGTCGGGAAAGAACAAGAGACTAGATAGGAAAGATGAAAGAGAGAGATCTAACCCAAGGCTACATAGAAAAAGGTTTAGATTCAGCGGGAATCCTCGGGATTACCACAATATAATGAGCCCCTGAGGGGTGTATAATTTAGTTTAGTCATTTATTCTTTTTGTGTTAATTTTTCTTCAGGAGCACCTCAATTTCACAAGGCATTATATACGCTTTAATAATGATTTGTACTTTTTAATCGCCTAAAAAATTTGACCGCTATTTTTAAATTGAATAATTTGACTCGTCTGAAGTAATGTAAAAAAATAAATAAATAAATAAATAAATAAATAAATAAATAAAAAAATTTAAAAAAATTTAACATCAAGTTTAACAAAAATTGTACAAATACGCAAGTTTTGAACGATCTAAGTCACAGTTTTTCAAATATTAAGATGGCTGTGAAAAAAAAACCTTTTTTCATATTCATCAATAAACAAGTTCCCTCCTGTTACATAAGGTTGTCCTGGTACTTAAAGGCTTTCAACCGTTAAAGCTACACCTTATTAGGTTCAACAACTCCTAGTTTGCCTAACCTAAAGCCTATAACTGGTACTACGACCTGCCTAACGTGTTACGACGTTTTCTTCAATTTATGTCATAGTTAATCTTCAGGACCTTGAAGACGATTAGAAAGGTACAATTTATATACTTTCGCCTAAATAAAAACATTCTATGTTACTAATACTAGAACTTGTAAAATAAATCACTTAAACATTTAATTAGTCATCCTTTTATAAATCCTTGAAAAAGTATCGTTAACTCCGGTAATAGGTTAGTTTAATGTGGTTTCATTCGTAAGCTTCATTCAGTTTCATTTGTGTTTATGTATTAGCCTACGAAATTACCGTTCTATGTTCATACAATTCCTTGAAAGTTTTCTATATATGATACTAGATAATTTGTATTACAAACAAAAACATGTCACGCAGCTAACCTCAATAACTACAATAATTATTATTTAGTTTATTCTTTCAAATACCTGACATTTGGTTATCATTAGGAGATTGTACTTCTAAACTAAAACTAACATGTAAATTTAATTTAACATAAATTGTAGCCTACCAACCCTTCCAATCTACATAGCTTTAGGTCCGGTCAGATTAATGCCATTGATTTGGAGGAGAAAGAAGTTGATGGGGTCCATAATGTTACATACCCAGTCCTACCATGTAATGTAATACAAGCAGATCCTCTAAATATAATGCCCAAAAGTTGGACTCTTAGCTTAAATTGTATTGGTAGATCAAGAGATCTTATCCAGTGGGGAGTCTCGGGGGGGGGAGGGAGCTACAAAGCTGTACATGAGCTCATTACGCTCGTGTCGGTAATTCAGATCTAATTACTACACGAATATCAAATTTTCTTTGGAGGTCAGAGTTCAAAATTAAATTTTTGACAATAACTTCGCTTTTTGTCATCGTAGAGATTGTTGGTAGGATTATATGTAGAATTTAAGTTTTCAAATTTTTATTTTATTGAATGTGTTATAAGTTGAATAACAGACGTGATATCTAAAAAAAACTGATTAAATTGACTGGCATTTTTACATTTTCAAATTGGTATATCTCAATTTCAAGCACACTATAGTCAATGTTCCTAACTTAATTTTTGTGGCCATTATGCTTACGTACCGACAATGGATTTCGGTTTCTTGAGACCTTGAAATGGGTCGTCTTTTTTGGGAACACGAAACTCAGCCAATAACCTATTCTGAGGTAACATGTAAGAAGACATTATCTGCTACCTACGCCTAATATAAATTATTTAAATTATTGAGTTTTTTAACAATGATTTTTTGGTTAGGAGATCTATTATTATTGTGAATTTCGACACAAAATTTGAAAATTTTACACTATTATTATTTATATAAAACGTTAATTTTAATTGTCACTACTGTATTACCTAATAATAAATAGGATGAAAACACTACTTTAAGTTGAAGGAAGTGATAACCGCCAAATATCGTAATGATTATCTGATTTGTACGAATTGTAAAGTGGTGTTTTATTTAAAATTGACAGTTGCATACATCTTTCTAAAATTAAAAGTAGGGTTGAAAAAAGTATGATTTAAGTGCCCGAACACTAGTTTCTAAGAACTGAAACTTGAAGCGCCAAAATCGTTCTGTTGTTAATTCTAGATTTATTCACCAGGATTCGCCAAAATTTTAACTCATTAATTTAACCCACTATGCTGGGTGAACAGCGTAAATTTTTGAGCTCCCACATAATCGAAATTTGATCATTTTGCAAACAAACTGGAGAGATCTACCAAATATGAGCTTTGATTAGACTTACCTGTCAAAAAATAAATAATAAAAATAAGCTGAAAGGTTTTTAATTTGTCTCTGTTTATAGATGTAACATAAAGGATAATATATTAAAGTAACAGTAAGTGAGTTCGTGATGGAAGCTTTCGTAACAGATACGGTTACTTTTAATGTAAACAGGTTTGTCATTGAAGCTAAGGTCAGTCTTATATGTGACGTCATGAGATGTACCATATCACTGTAAAACGATAGTCAGACTTTTAATTTTAGAAAGTCAAGACGATTTCCTTGTCCACTTACAGTACCCTATAGTTTGGTAATCGTCAAAAATATCAACCTCGGTTTTTTGACTGTTTGTCACGTTTCATAACCTCAGGAAACCAAAAACGTAATTTTTGACATGCTGTCCATCCGTCGTCGTTGTCAGCTGAACGATAGCGGTCACAAAAATATCATAGGAATATGTTTGGTGTGCTTATATCGAATTTGTTTAAATTCAGAAAAATCAAATTAACAATGTCAAAATGACATTTTAAACAGTTTTATGATCATATCTTGTATGTTCTTCAACTTATAACATGTTAAATTAGATTTAAATTCTCAGATTTCAATTCTGCATGTAATGGTACCAATCAACGATGACAATAGTGAAGTTAAGGTCAAAAATGTTATCTGCAACTTCAAAAGAAATGTGAAATTCGTATAGTTATGAGATCCCACGCTTCGCATAGGTTCTTCACACATGTACAGGAGGTGTCGCCAGCGCCAAGACTCCGACACGAGCGAATAGAATACTCATCTATGACTGCGATAGATCGCTATTTATATGTCACTACAGATGGCTCTATATATATTTATATAAAACCACCGGGCTAATAATTTGCTCACCATAATACGTAGAGCGATATTATTATATGTCAGGAAAGGTTTGGCCAGGTGGCTACATATCTGGCCAAACCTTTGGTAAGTTTATTGAAGTATGTCATTGATATAAAATATTTACAGCGATCTCAGATATAAACATTGAAATTTCGAGTGACGTATGAGACGTGAATATGATCATTAGCCATTATGTATAACCTAATACACCTGACAGTGGTAAATTGTAAATTTTCCGTAAAAAAAGTGACCTCCGCAATGAAAACATTATTTATTCAAAAAATAAGTTATGTAGTAGACGATAAAATAAAACTAAGATATTACAATGTCAACAATTACCCAACAAACATATTATGGTTAATTTTGCAACAATACTTTCTCTTTGAAAATGAAACCATAGAAACAATAATTATTAATCAATATATTTTGCAAATTAAACACCACACTTTATTTCATCTCGGTAAAAGTAACTTTCAAAACATATTATTACATTTTAAATCAGGTGTTTTACGTGAAAGCAGTAACTAGTTTGCTGAATGCGCGATATACACTGAAGAAACAAGCCTTGGCCCAAAATATTGAAATCTTTTAACCTAACTATTTTGGAACTTTACGACATCAAGGATTTGAAGCAACGAGCTACTTTCCAAAACCAGTCCAACATAGAATGGACGACAGAAAACATTCAATACTGAGTTTAAAATAAATCTTGAAACAGCAGAAATGATACAATATAAATTAAAGGAACTTTGGAAATACAGTATTTCATTGTAAAACAGATTTTGTACGTAATAACAAAGTATAATTGAATGAAACACATGGAAGAAACTTGTCCAGAGAAGCTTGTAGCATTAAAGAACTAATCTAACTTTTGTGGGACTCGAAGTTCATCTGGATTCTAAGGAATTACCTACTTTCCGTATTCATCCTAAATTTGAAGAACAGAATGAACCATGAAGACTTTAGGCCTAATTGATTTTCGACGTAGTGCACGCTCTCGTGCGTGTGTCTGTGATTAGGGCACCGTTCAAATAATTACATTAAAATAAATTGATGAAGTTATCCAAATATAATATAAAGTTAATAATGAAGTTATCAGAGTGATCATGATCCAAAATTTACTATTTTAATAAAACATCAAAGATGGTTTTAAAAATAAACAAATGTAATATTTCAAGTCGATAAAGTCTTTTATGTCAATTAGTTTAGAAAAAAAAATGAACAATTAATTTTATTGTATTTAAAGGCTTCCAAAATGTAGACCCTACTCCACTTATAAACTGCATCTTTACTTATATATGAAATTTTAAATCACACACATACCTTTTATTCCAACAAAAATTACCTTTTCTGTTGTTTTTGTTTGTTTCAGAACACAGCGCACATCGTCATTTCAACGCACATCGTCAACACAGCGCACATCGTAGATATCGTGGAATCGCATATACAAATTCCATTATTATTCTATTTTTTTATTAGTAGACCCGTAATGTTTATTTGGACTACAGTATATTTCATTAATTTTTATTCCCAGTTAGTGGGAAGAGTTAGTGGAGGGTCCCAAACGACGGCGGTTGCGTTCAGTGCAAGTTTCCTGCGCTACCGCATTAGTTACTCCACTGCTATAAGATCTTACTTCTACTCTTCTAAGAAGTATAATTACAGATTTAATCCCTATTATTATTAATTTACTTACTGTAGTTCAATAATTGTAATTAAATAGTTTAATAATTCAAATTACAATAACTATTTCACAATACAAAAATTAAATTAGTTATATTCATTAAAATTACTTTTACAACAAAAAAAAATTAGTTATATAAATAATTTAACAAAAATTCAATTACATTCAAATTCATGTTATACATATTCAAATTATTTTTTTAAATTCAATTCATTATATACAAATTCCATTATTATTATATCTTTTTTATTAGTAGACCCGTAATGTTTATTTGGATTACAGTATATCTGATTAATTTTTTTTCAGTAGTGGAGGGTCCCGGACGACGGCGGTAGCGTTCAGTGCAAGTTTCCTGCGCTACCGCCGCTAGGAACACGCCCGGTAAAAACATGAGGTAAATATGTAGTTTTAAATTGAAATAATGACATAAGTAAAGATGCAGTTTCGATCACTCTAACATTTCAGTATATTTATTATTAATATTGTTTTATTCTATTACTAAACTGTATTAAAACGTGTTTTGTATTTCAATGTTGTGTGAATAATAAATATTTTATGTTATATTGTAGTTTTTTTTATTGACTAGAGCTAAGTTATATAATTAAAGCAAGTTCTAGTGATAATTAAATAGAATGATGTATGAAGTATTAGGAATAGGTTTTTACAGTCATTATACCTAATTTCTATGGGTTCGTTAGATAGTAAAAAACATGGATCAATAACAAATTCTGTGGTTCAGATTGTTAATATTCATTTGTTCATTATTCCCTTATAGTTGTTACAATTACTTTATGTCTATAAATAATTTTCTATATCAGCATGACATAATTATTTTTCGATAATGTATTAAACAACGAGGCCTATAAATGCAGGTTTGAGGAACTGAGTTTGTTTTTGTTCAGTGAACAGGTGACGTTACAATAATAAACCTGAATCAGCTGTTTTATTCAGCGTGCGATAATCACATGTTAATTTACAGAATAGTAATCAGCTGTTTTAGAACCTGTTCTAAGGCCGTAAATGAAATCTTTAGACAAAGTTGTAGCAAACATATTTCATTGCTTTTGATACACATTTCGAGCGTAGACTTATTCTCCGGTTTTATCTAGACTTTTTTTGGAGTGATTCCACAGTTTTTTTAGTTAACTTTTACCGGTTGTTCCGCCACGGATATTTATTAAGGGAGAACAAAATTTTAATGACAGCTGTTTTTAAATTGAATAATTTGACTCGTCTGAAGTAATGTAAAAAAAAAATAATTAACATAAAATTTTTAAAAATTATACAAGTAACAAGTCACAGTTTTTCAAATGTTAAGATTAAGACATTTCATTTGTTCAAGATTAATTCTTCTTGATGGCTGTGAAAAGACCTTTTTCATATTCATCAATAAACAAGTTTCCTCCTGTTACATAAGGTTGTACTGGTACTTAAAGGCTTTCAATCCTCAAAGCTACACCTTATTAGGTTCAACAACTCCTAGTTTGTATAAAGCCTATAACTGGTACTACGACCTGCCTAACGTGTTACGACGTTTTCTTCAATTTATGTCAAGTTAAACTTCAGGACCTTGAAGACGATTAGAAAGGTACAATTTATATACTTTCGCCTAAATAAAAACATTCTATGTTACTAATACTAGAACTTGTAAAATAAATCACTTAAACATTTAATTAGTCATCCTTTTATAAATCCTTGAAAAAGTATCGTTAACTACGGTAATAGGTTATTTTAATATGGTTTCATTCGTAAGCTTCATTCAGTTTCATTTGTGTTTATTTATAGCCTACGAAATTACCGTTCTATGTTCATACAATTCCTTGAAAGTCTTCTATATATGATACTAGATAATTTGTATTACAAACAAAAACATGTCACGCAGCAAACCTCAATAACTACAATAATTATTATTTAGTTTATTCTATCAAATACCTGACATTTCGATAAAATCGTTATCATCCTCTAAATGTAATACAAAAAAGTTAGTTTCTTGGGCCTTTTAGCAAATTTTAAATTGTATTGTATTTTGGCACCTACTTTTTACTTTTATTTTTTTCATGTCTACTAGAAGAAAGAGGTGAATTATTAATTCTTAATTTATATCCGGTTTTGTTGAATCTTCCAGTTTAAACCTTGAACTATCAACAGTTTGTAAACGCTGATGTTAAATGTTCAACACAGAAGCACGTAAGATATTTCTCTCAGACATAACCTCTTCAATCCCATCACGTAGCCTATTGTATGGGTATGATTTCTATTCTTTGTTATTAGGAAAAGATGATTTTCAATTGACGTGATTTTTCTACGATTTGTTGACTAAGCCTAGATAATTATCATTTCAATTCTGTACTGATCACAAACTTGAAAATACCTACCAGTGGTAATTTAAACTATAGAAAATTTAGTCTAAACAGTATTGATTTCATAATTAGTTAGCTACAAAAGTTAAACTAGAAAACAGCGCCTTAAAAAATTTAAGTTTGGTTTTCTAAAAATCTGTCAATGAAATAAATTAAAATGTTTTGAACTTGTTTCACAATAAGTCCAAAAATTGAATTATTTCTGTTTTCAAATTACTCGAAACTCAAGATTTTGGTGTGGTCCAGAAACTAAATCGAAATTTGCTAAACAACCAACATAGTTTGAGATTTACGTAATTGGGATGCACGTTCATAATCATTTGAATTTAAACCCTAGTTTTACTCTTATGTCCTATATCTGCCAAAGCCTAATAATTCAATGAAGCACATCAAAATTTAAGATTGAGATAAAATTACCTTTTCTTCAGATAATAAGCAAATCAGTAACAAGATATCTAGCACTAATATATTTTTGTTAACTATATGTAATTCCTTCAGGAGTTTCCTTAGGATTGGCGATCCCAAGGAACTTAGATAGATCTACGTCCTTTTTCATGTAGTCTTGGGTTTGATCCCTCTCTTTCATATTTTCAATCATATGGTGTACATTTTGGAGAAAAGGGTTATAAAGTTCATACTAAAAATTGTTTCTGTAATTAAAAGAAATAAAGAGATAATCAAGAAGTAATAAAATCCCATTTCCTAGTTGTGTTAAGTATTGAAACGGTTCAGAAAATACGAATTTTGTCACCATTTTCTCTGGAACTTTTCAACAGAAAATTATTTCGTAAAAACATTAATATTTATTACTAAAGTATTAAAAAACGATGTACATGAGTAAACTTTAAAACAGTGATTTTTTTTTCAAATTTCAATAAATATATATTTTTTGAAATAACAATTCTATCTGAATCTACAACAGCTATTTTTAGCAACCACATTAATTGAATATTAGTCCTATTTTGTACGTAATCTAATTATTACTCTTTTTTAATATAGTTGATATTTCAAAAGTAATGAATTTTAAAATGGCAACAATTTAAAAAGATTTTGGATAATTTTTCATCCTAATTTCGCATAATGTTTGACAATAATATTTTGGGCAAGTTTAATATATATTTCAGTTATGTTCAAATAGTTTCCTAATAGTAACATAACCTCAAAATTTTTAAAATCAGTAATATTAATTCTAGTAATGATAAATTTTACTTGAATTTTAGTAAAATGTCGTTTATAAAATAAGTTTTACTATTCGGGAATGTGATTGTAAAACAGTGGAAAGTTAAAGAGCTCACTTAAATTCCGAGGATTTTTGCGGGGGTAAAAGTTTTAAAATGGGTATAGTTTACTTAAATCATTTTATGCAGCTTCAAAACTTGAAATCAATGATATCTAAACTTGTTTCCTTGATAAAAAATAAAGGTATTTTTACTAAATCAAAGATTGTTAAAAAACATAACCTCTAAATTATGAGAATCAGTATAAAAACTCTAGTAGCCAGAATTTGACTAAAGTTTAAATTGTAAACTAGGTCTAATGATTGGAAAATTTTATGTCTTTGTTGTTCAAAGACCTCTCATTCATCATCCTATAAAACGAAAAAGAAGAAAAGGGTATAAAATAAAGACACCTAGTTTTCGAACACTCTAATACTGTTAGGGTTGAAAGAGAACAACAATTTGTTAATATAAATCGCACAGGAAAGATGAATAATAGGGATCTATCCCAAGCAACATAAAAATGGACTACGATTGGAAAAAATGTTATAACGGCAACGGTTTGAAAACTATTTTCTCTAACTTCTTCTTATTTAGGGTCTAAAAAGCCTGTAATACCTGATTTTGTGAAACAGGTTATGCAATATTTATGTCAAGGTTGAGGTCATAAAAGAAATCACGTCAACCTATCTGCTGCATATGTAATTATAATTGCATTTAATTACAAGTAAGCAAGATGTAAGATTAGCTTGAGGCTTGCATGATTATACCACGCGTTTCTCCGTAATGAAGTCACTTAAAATAGAGATGTTCCATTAGTCGAGACGTCAACAATAAATTTATAAACAACACCAGTTAATCATATTTCTACATGACCATTCTGTCATCTCACCCAATCCATCAAACATTTAGTTCCCTGTTCCCACGATCCTTGGCGCTTGGATTACAACACATGCTTCAGACACGAACTAGTAATTTATCCTTTCAATTCACCTTTAGTTTAATGAATTTGACAATATCACAAATCAAACATTCAATTTTAAAATCAGTCAATTTTATGGACAACTCAGGTAACCTCAAAGGTCAGACGCGTTTACTCCCTATCCAATAATCAGATCTTGACGATTTTACATTAAGGATGAAACCTCAGGATAAAAGAGAAGAACAACTGTGGCGCTCTACATCACTGTGCCTAGATGTCGATAGCATACACCAAATATTACTTCTAAAAACCTTGTTTTAATTTTAACAACGGGAAGAAAGAGAGGGATCCAGCCGTGACATAATTATTATAGCATATCTCGTATGTACATTATAGTGTGTGAGAGAAGTGCTCAGTTAAATCTCTCTACATGTGAGAGGGGTGGGTGGAAAAGTTACGGTATTGGTTCATCATCGTGAGAAACTACGTTTGTAGGGAACTCTGGTTGTGAAGACAAGAATACAGCAATGAAAACTATTGTACTGACCACCCGTCTAGGAAGCCTAAGTCTTTTACGCGTTGTTGGGCTACATGTTTTTTTTTTTCACGTGGCTATATTTTATTTGATTTATTATTATTGTTTTTCAGTTTTTGGACAATCATGAGCCAGGTGTTTTAACACATATAAACACAACTAATCAGTTACGTTACACCAGATACAGAATTGAATCTAAAGGAAGGAAGCGAAATCATTGAAGCAGAAAATGATGATCATCTGATCAGTAAATTGATTGTAATGCAATCAAAGAAGTCGGAGGTCGTGGCAACTGAGATGAAACCAGATGTCAATTTTAAACTTTGAAATTGACCAAAGTTGTAATTCTGCTGATCGAGAAAATTGTACAGGAAATTGTAAAATGTGTATTATACCGGAAGTGAAATGTCATGGTTTACTTGGTCTAGTCTTAAGTGAGAATTTCCTCCAATTACTTTGATTTATTTGGAATAATTTAACATTTTTAATAACGTATTAGTTTTTGTGGATGAATTGCATGTCCAGGGTATATCGAAAATATTTGTCCCAAGTATGGAAAGTAATTTATGGGATCAAATAAAGATAAAAGTTTGTATAAACATATCTTTGAAAACGCTTTCTGTCTGTTGGCCATTTTGTGTATATGTTTTATTAATGATAACTTTAAAAATTATTACATTTCGAGTGGAAATTTGATATACACTTTTTTTTATGCTGTTTTTTACTCGTACTAACAATTTAAACTTTGTCAAAATGTGCCAATTTGAAATGTTTAATATTGAATATCTCTAAAACCGCCATTTTGGAAATGTACCAGATACAGTTTTAATTCTTGGTATACGGGTATAACGTTGTATAAGAAATATGTATACCAAATTTTGACTCGAAATATTAATAATTTCTAAAGCTATCATTATTTTTCGAAAAAAAACACAAACTGGTCGATGCACGGATAATTAATCTTTTTGGACATTGTTTATATATGATGCCTTGAATTAATTATCTAAGTTAGAACAGATATTTTTGAAACATTCTGTATATATCTTTTAAACGTATTAGAACGAAAAATTGTTTCACTAATTTTAAACTGTTAATTTACCAGTTGTTATTTATATGAAAGGCGGAAAAACACTACTTAAGCTAAAATTGAAACCACCGTCGTAATGATTTACCGTTTTATACATTGGAGTTTTCTTCAAAATTTCTAGTTAGGCTAGGTTAGGGCGTGTGTCTAAAAGTCAGATAGTCCGAAGTAAGATCTTACTAAAACAAAGTAAGTACTTGCGATTTTCTATTCACTGTTAAGATGAAACTCTGTGTACTTCTAAGTTTAATTTTTATATTTATTAATTTCTGTGAAAAAGTTATACAAACAACAATAATTCATGAGTTACCTGTCAGAATAAAAAAAACAAAAAATCGGACCTAAGTAAACCAATTATTTTTGGTGAAATGGAGACGATAAAATCTCTGTAAGACACTCAAGGTTCACTTAAGTGTGTACGGGCTTGGCAAACTCGAGAACCTAGCTGGGTATACACTTTTTCTTGTAGTCTTAGATCAGATCCCTCTCATTCATCTTACCATTCTTGACCAATTCTTGTTCTCTACCTATCCTGACCCGATGTTAGGGGGTCTTTATTTTTCATGTAGTCTTGCGTTAGACCCCACACTTTCATCTTACTTATCACGTCTCACTTAACCAAGTTCTTTTCAGGCCCTGACGCTATTAAAGTATTCGAGGGTCACAAGTGTTCATGTTATGTTGTTTTTCCTATTTTTGGAATTTTAACCCCACTTTTTTTTAATCTAATCTCTTTCATTTGTCATAAAACGATGTTCTGAATTGAAAATTAGTCGGAGAAAAAAGTTTTTTAAGCAAACAAACAAAAAATGAATATTACTTATTCCATCCTTTACAAGACATATAGACGCTTGTACTTGACTTCTTATGGGCATTGGTAGGTACAGAATGGATATAGAATAAGGAAATAAATAAATAAGGAAGTAAACAAAGTGATTATGATATTGGTTATGCATATTGTTATCTGCATATTGACTTACCTTATGATTTATCCACGGGTATGTATAAAACAGCCCACCTAACCTATTTGTGATAATTCTTGATGAACCTAGTCTAGTATTAATAACATCATTTTCATAACAAATTAAAGAGATACGAAAAGAAAAGAGAAAAACGTGGAAGTAATATTCCGAAAAAGGTCGCTGTATTTTTATAAAACACTAACTGATACCCCCAATTTCACCGGGGGATAGTTGAGATAGTTTTATAATATAATTGTTTAGCACAACCCTAATGGTGATGCTATGGAAATAAGTTATGCCCAAATACAGCAACACCAATTTTTATCAATATCGACCCATAAATAACTTATATATGTGATACCATTAGTTTTAGGGGTAAAAAACACCCTTGGGTCATTTTCAAAAACCTTTCTTAGTACACGTCTCCAAACCCACCCCAAACCATGTTAATAAATTCAAAGCTTTAGGCTTATTGGATCCAGAGATATGCTTTAGAGGTAAAAATCACCCTTGGAGAAGAACATTTTCGAAACCCTTTTTTAGTACGCGTCCACAGACCTACCCCAAATCATGTTAATAAAGTCATAGCACTAGGCTTCTTGGATCTAAAGATATGCTCTAGGAGTAAAAAACTCCCTTGGAGTGGAACATTTTCAAAACCCATTCTTAGTATGCGTCCACAGACCCACCCCAAACCATGTTAATACATTCATAGCTGTAAGCTTCTTGGATCCATAGATATGCTTTAGGGGTAAAAAAACTCCCTTGGAGTGGAACATTTTCAAAACCCTTTCATAGTACGCATCCACAGATCTACCCCAAACCAAGATAGAAATTCATAGCTCTAGACTTCTTGTATCCAGAAATTATATATATATATATATATATATATATATATATATATATACTTCTAATCTTCAAGAGACGTCACTTGCTAGGTAAGCTATTTCATCAGTTTTACGAGTCTGTCACAATATTGTTTTGTCATTCTGATTTCTTCAAAAGAACTTAGACTATATACAACTTAAATCTAAATGTATTAATCTAATACTAGTCTACACAGTATTTCCCTATATTTGTCAGTCTTTGTGAATGAATTAAATATTCATATGAACTTTTTTATTTATGATAATATATAACAACTTAATACAGTCAGACAGACTGACAGATGATAGGGGTCTTTTTCACTTGCCCTACATATGTACTCCCTGTACCACTTTAGACATTACTCCGGTGCCCCTCATAATTTTGACATTTGACCATTGGCTCTCAAATTTTGACATTTTAAAACTTTCCTAACAACCATAAATTGATTACCCCAATTTTTTTGAACCTTCGCCGATCGTATATATGAAAACTTGTTACAAAAAGGGTTCAGGTTATCCCCAAATTTACATTGGTCACCCAAAAGTCATCAACATATATGTACAATTCTTCTAGTTTTGTAGATATAGGATTACAGTTTGAAGTTGTACGTAATATAGGCCAATTTTACTATATACACTTTCTAGGTTTCATGAGCACCATTCTCTGTATAAAGTTTTATAAAATGTATATATTTCAACCAAATAAGTCCACTTAAAATTTCCATTTTCATATTTCCTTTTTCGGTTTAAAACTTTACATACAAGACCCACAGTTGAAGTACATTTCAAAAAAGATACAAATTTCAACCTATTTAGGCATATTAACTTTGCCGTTCGCAAATTTCCACCTTTTATGGTTTAGACCTTCTACAAACATAGTAATTGGAATAATTACATATAATTTAAAGATATACAATAAGACCTTCATTATACTCTTACTCAAAATTTAATAAAACATTTACATAAGGTGTTGACATTTTAAGGTGAGCCCTATATATAACAAAGCTTTAAGCCTATACATATTATTGTACAGTTAAAAACACAAAGTGGAGACTATACTCTATTGTATACTGTCACAAATATTGATTAATGTCATAAGAATAATTATTTGAATATATAGCATAAATTGTAACATTTTTTTAATATGAACTATTCTGTATCACTTGAATATGTTTAAATAAATATGTAGTATAACACTGAAAATCTGAAAAAATAGTGCCCAAATTAAACTGACAGGCAAATTGTCAAAAAAAAAAATTAAAATACTTATATCTACGATATTATCAAAATGAGAGATTTTTACGTGTCGAGATTATCAAATTATCTGTTATTTAACTTTATGGCAATATGGAATTGACAAGATGAGTATTTTTTATAAAAGGCAAACTGTTTTGAATTTATCTGAATATTTTTTACTTGTTTCGGTATTCTACTATAACGTAAACATAAAATTAAACGATTAATTAGGTCAGCAAATTATTTTAAAAAAATATATTGTTTTTGTCTCACGTTAGATAAGTAAAGTAGAATTTCAAATTTTTAATATTCTAAGAAGTCTTAAAACAATATTTACATTATACTACTTGTACTGTTTAAATTTAGGCAATTTTAGAACTAAAATATAGGTTTTAGAGTTGGAAAATTAAAATTGAGTATATAAAAACAATTAACTTTCCTTAACTCTCCCCTGCATTTCGTCGTATAGGCAAATCACCTATACAATTTTATATGGGAGAAAACTATACTGCAGGGACCTAATTAGTGAGGAAGAGTAATATTTGTTTATATTATAGACATGCTACTTGTCCAAATGCAACGAATTATAAAGGTTAAACATGTTTTCTACATACTTTAACAATGTACAGTTTCAACTAGGTAACACAAATGTAATTACAAACCTCATATAATTTCATATAATTGTCTAATATTTTAGTTTATATGGATATAATGAAGTGCTTGCAACGGTTTACAGTATACAAAGACTGTATATTTGTCAAAACATTTAAGCACAAATACTCGTTACTAAAATTTTATACGTTGTAAATTTAGTAGTCAGTAACGTTCCACCTAGAATCTAAACTGCAGATTTAAAAGCATCTAGTCTTTACAGATTTATATATGAGACATTTGGTTAGTTTCATTTAAAATCAAAGTTTAGGTTGTTTATCTAAGTGATTAGGCAAATTTTTCCCCTGGCTATACCTGTGGGAAAGTATAAAAATAATTTCTCTTGAAGTACTAATAGAGTTTTGAGGCGCAGTGGGAAAGTTTAAAAGTAATACTATGATGACCAACGAGGTTATAAATCTGATGGGCAACGGGTTTAACATCTGGAGCAAGGTGCACTGGAAAATTTCGAGGAGGAAATTTAAAAAAATCCTATCATAGGTAAGTCTGTCTGACTATATTATTTAAGTATTTGTATATTAAAATAAATGAAAAGGTTTATACAGTCAGACACACTGACAGGAATAGGTTTTCAAGGATGTAATCAAAAATCAAAAACTTAGAGTGCAGGAATTCTGGTGAAGAATATTAGGTAGAAATATTTATTAAGCAACCATGAACTGCAATAGATTTTTGTAAATTCTTAGATACATCAGATTTATTATAAGGCAATTATATCAGCGCAGATAACCGGACAAATTCACTTACATTATCGAAATATAAGCGACCCTAATACCTTAAACAAAAAAGGGCCTCATTTAGTTTTTTGAAGAAAATTTATCTTAATTCTTAAGACGGTTTCCACCTAACGTTTTTATAAATAAAAAACTGGAAAATCAGGGGTACTTATCGTTCTTAGACATGTTTTCCCCTTTTCAAAACACCAATAGAAAAGTTAAAACCTTTGTGCAGAAAAATAGTTTTTACACCTCTGTGAAAAACTGTATTCAGGCTGATACGTTATGGACTCAACATAAACTAACATAGGTTTAATTCCTTAAAGAAAACGGAGAAGTCCAAACTAAAAGAACTCAAAATACCACGTAACAGAGAAGTATACTCTAGTATATATATATATATATATATATATATATATATATATATATATGTACTGAATTATGTATTAGTTACCTTTCTTAATAGTCAGAGCATTTTACTTATTAGTAAAATAAGAATTGCTCTGACTACTAAGAAAGGTAACTAATACATATATATTATATATATATATATATATATATATATATATATATATATACTAACTGCTGCTTTTCAATAAAATGATATGATTATTGTATAATAAATAAAAATTATATTCAAAAATAATTCAAGATATAGAAATACTTATTCCCATGTACCAATATTGCCGCTCTACGAACGCGATCGAGGTATGTTCATGTTTGCTCTTTAAATTCCCACATACATGGGTAAAGAAATAACTTATATATTTTTAAGTATCCGTTTTAACGGTCCCCGAGTTAAATACAAACAAAAAATATTGCAATGATGCTTGTCTGGCGTCGGTCGTTTTTACAGCTCAATCCCGTGTAAGCTTATATTGACGATATTTTAGGACCTTTTTTTATTTGCTTTTTTACTTAAAATTAGAGGATAACTGTATTAGGGTACAGTAACCCAAAACATCAATTTTCTTGAAATCTGTTAAGTTTAGAACCGAAGCAAAATATATTGGTTATCTTTCAAAATATTTCGGTTTGTAAATCTTCGGTATTAAACTTAAAAAATCTCAATGAGGCCGTTATTATACTAAATTGATGATCAGCATATTTTTTTCAAAATAGATTCCACCGATTTCTTTTAAACTTTGTAAATTAAAATAATCCAAATAATCTTGAGAAATCAAAAATATTTAATATACGACAGTGTAAGAATAATTTGTAAAAATCCTATAATAAACTTAGAACGCCATCACTAACAGTTCTTTTTTAATCAAATGCAATTTACGCTGAGGACGTGTTAAGCGATATAAATATTGTCCATTGACACTATCTGACAATTAATTTTGATTCAATATTATTTGTTTTTACGGATAAGTCAATTATAAAGTTTGTGCAATGTTTGCACCATTTATTTCATCACATTTTTCTTTCAAACTGGACAATCCACAAAAACAACGCATATGTCACAGATAGAAAGTTGAGGCAAATTTTAAATTAATAACTTGGAACCCCAAGTCACAGATTGTGTACAGTAAACAACAGCTGTTACACCACACCCGGAGTTGCATTTTAATTGCCTTTTGTAATCAAATACCCACTTGAGTCGCGATGAGAGAGGATGGGTATGACGAGCTTTACTCCTCTATTACTTTGCTGTCTAAAATAAGGTAAATCCAATAATTCGTTGTGTAAATCTGAGATTGGGACATTAATTGGTTTTAATAATGATAACACAATCTGCGGCAAATCTAGCATTTTAATATAACTCAATACATAATGTTTTATGACTGTTGGTGTGAATTGAGGTCATTAAATTTTCTTCAAATTTGCTTAAATCAATTATTATAAACTTTACATAAACGTAGGGCCTAATAACGAAAGCACAATGGTATTTGTTCTCATTAATCTCGTGTATTATTCAAGTGTTATCGTTCAGAAATTGATAGAGGCTATTTTTAAGTTTAATGATAAAATATCACATTAACAAGTTCTAGTCACATTAAATAATGGAACAACGATTTTAAAATACTGGTTAAGAACCTTTATTTGTCTATACTTTTTGATATGTTATGTGTTCATTCGGTCCAAGATTCTTAATTTCTGGGATTACTATCCTTTATAATGGAGAATAAATTGATCAGGGAAATAACAAATAGGATTACACTAGGATTTATCCCTTCCCTTGACGTGACTTGACTCCAGAATGTAGTGTGAGTGTGTTACCTGATATCATTGTTCTTTAATATAATCAAGTCCAGAATTGAAATTATCTAAATAGTGTTTAAAATTATAAAGTAGTTAAGAATATAAAGACGAAATTAATGGGTTCGTAAACTATATCATACAAATTTGATCATACGTATATTAAGGTTAAAAAACAAATATGATAAAATTGTGATAATTAAATATTGATTTTCGTTTAAAATAATTAAATAAATCAAACACCACCGTCTTCATGGGATTTTAAAACAAGATATACAACGTTGTTTTATATATAGATTACACTAAATATTCCCTTGAAACATTACAAATTTGGATACATCTTGTGTTAAAAAAATAATTTCTTATCCATTCTTGTTTCAGATAACTTAAAAGTTTTGTTTCAGATTTCATGAACATAAAATTGAACTTTGATCAGAGGTTGGGGTAAAACAGAGTTACCAAATATAACGTATTCGAACAGTTTGTTTAGTCAAAAGTATGTCGAGTAATTGCGATGACTTAATCAACGAATAAGAAGTCTTAAATAGTTCAAACCTATTTCAAAACTAACTTTTCCTTAATGACGTATGTAGCAGCTGTATACATGTACAAGATTGAACAAAACGACAAGTATCACGCTATTATGGACTGCTGTTTATTTTTAATCAATCCCAGATTTTACTACTATTTTTGACAGCTGCATAAAATAAAAAGTGTTGAATTGTAAACGACTGACCTCAGCATACAATTATAGAAGTGTTTGTGTAATGCATAAGGGAATACAACCGAGTAATGACTAACAGCAAACTGAGACATTGTGTAAAGTTAAACATAAAGTCAACACGGTGTACATTGTTACGTTAAATTATACGTTGCCTTTGTTATGTGAATGGCTTCTTGAAATAAAGCACTAAGTGAAGTCAAATTAAGCTTTATTATATTCAAGTAATACAAGCTTGAACATTAACAAGGAAATAAAGCAAGCTTACTTAACAAGCTTGCTTTATTATTAACAAGGAAATTCCAAACCTTATGCATTTTTAAAATGAACATTCACAATCACTAAAATTATTACAACCATTGACAATTTGTTAATAAGCCATTTTTTAGTGATTTCGGCAATATTGTATTACCAGATTTCTATGAATACTAAACATAGTTTGTTTTCATTTTCACCTGTTTCTATATAAAAACAAAAAATTCAATAAATCAATGAGAATATAACAATGATTTTTTTTAAAACCTCAGACAACAATATAGTTTCTTAATTTTGTATAAATTAGTAAAAACCATGTTAAGAGATATTTTATGAGTATTTAATTTCATTGTAATCATAACACGACGGCCCGAATAAATTGGCTGTCTATTATATTTTTAATAGAATAAATTCATTCCATTTTGAGAGGAAATTTATAATATATGTAACCTCATCCAGTTACCACCAAACACATGTAGTAAGAAACTTTTAGAGAATTGGAAACGTATGTGTGCACATGTGTAAATTTATAATAGGAAAACAGAAACTACAATAAATATCGTTAATACCAATTTAGCTTATACGTGTATCTCTAGTATGTAAAACAATCGTAAGTAGTGGCATGACAAAAGAAAATTACAAATAAAAACTCTTTATGAAATAGTTAATAATGAGCATATCCTTAACTCTTTCATTTATTAAAAAAACAACAACAAAGTTTTAGAGCTATTATCGCTAAACAAATGCTGTTAGTTTAGGCCAGAAATAGGAAATAAAAGCCCTTTAAGAATTTTAGTTATTTTAAAACTGACCACAAATCCAAATAAAATGTTGGTAAAATTCGAAGGTTTTATTGAAACATCAATGTCTAATTTTAATTTGTATACTAAAAAAATTCATCAAAAGGCGATTTTGGGTTTTGGTATACAACATTTTTATATATTTGGAAACATATCATGTAGAGACCAAATTATGCACAAAAAAGATATTTTGTTATACTCTGTCCTCCTGTTTGGGCAGAAGAGCTTTTATTTAACGACTGGATAAATCAGATGACTATGGAAGATATAAATTAAATTCCTAGGCCATTTTTCTTTGATACAGTTCTGTAGGTTTAATGACTCATACAAAGCGAACTCCATTAATTGTACTGTAATTACCTGAGAGATGTGGCCCGAGTTTTTAAACCCCGACTTTCAGATTATCTCAAAACATAACACATTATATCAATGAAATTCATGTATTTTATGATATTTCAAAGAAAAACGAAAACGTGTTTTATACGATTTTGAAACTCGATACTTTGAAATGTTAAATTTGGTAGCATAAAGTGCACGAAGAAATATGAAAGGTATTATTTTAAATTTTCAAGTATTAAAGGTATTATTTTTATAGAGCAAATGGTGAAGTAAGTTCTTTTTATGACATTATTGTCGCTATATTTATTGGAAGAAGTAAGTGGTTTACAGATTATGCATATTTGCTTCTAATCAAGACCTTTAAAATGTAAAATTACCCGATGGAGGTTAACATTTACAAAAAAATCCTCCTCCTAAAAATCAAATTTTAAGAGAATAAGTGCATCATTTGCCAAAAACATAGCTGTTTGACACCAAAAATCAATGTAACATTTTAGATGTATAGATACAATTTAAATAGATATTTCATCAATCTGGGAATTTGTTATGTTTGAACTTGTAATTTTTGAACCACATATGTTTAGTTATTTAAGATTAGACATAAATTTTCGATTAATTTGTGCTCACTGTTATTTATATTTATAAATATTTTTGTTTCGCCTCATAACAAATTTGATTATTACAAATAAAAATAAAGACCAAAATATCATTACACAAGAAACACACACAAAAAAAAATCCAACTCTAACTACATGTCGTAACTTTTTTATACGATTTAAAATTACGAGCTTCTGATCTTTAAAACTACAAAATTGTAAAAACTCTTAATTAAAAATAAATATAAGTCTAAACTGGATACAAAATGTCTTCCTCGTTTAATACAAATTAATTGTGAAAGGATATAAAGTTTCGTGGCTATTCTTCACAGCGAATCTACAAAAAAATTACCAAAGTTGAAGGAGTTATAAATCATTTACAACTTTCTCTTATATTCTGTAGAGCAACCAAGCTATTTAGACATAATTGGTGTTTTATATCTTAAGAGGGTCGATATATAACGAAGTTTTAATATGAGGTTTAGTCTAAGAGTCTACTTACGATAAAGGGTTTTAAAAAATTGAATTAAGTCTTTCCCTTACATTATTTGATGACGGTGTAAACAGTTTGGCCACTTATTATGTTTTATATACATTGTTACAGACTTTATATTTATTTTAGGTTTTTAATTTAGACGTTATTTCTATATAACAAATATATCCATAAAAATTATTGTTCAATTTATGCACCACTTAACTTTAAAGAGCTACCATTTATTATTGTTTTTTAAGTGAAAAAAGCTTTATAATATCCAGACAACTTCTGAGTTTGACTTGCAGCCTATTTTGTTTCAAAAATGTACATTACTAATTTGAGAGTTCAGGTAACAGTGTAACTTTTCGACGAAGTTTCACTGATAATTAAAATTATTTTCATCCAAATTGAACCCGATCAAAACGACAATCTGTATTTAACATCTAAAAGTTTTTTTAGTTTAAGAAAAAAATTAATATTTGGTGATGAAAGGACTATTATTTGTCACTTTAACTAGGACATTACGTCTTCTATGAATAGGAATTACAATACATTGCGAAGGTTCTTTCTCATGGGCGCAAGCATAGGTCAAGATTACAAGATATATTAACCAAACTTTTATAAGCAAAAAGAAGAAATCATATTAACAATTTTAATAAAATAATAGTTAACTAATATTAAATTTTATATTTTTAAAAAATACTTAGAGTATCTTAAACGATCATATTTTAAACATGGGTCTTAAAAAAGGATCGCTAAATGTCAAGAGAGAATAGAAATTATGGTCCCTTCACTTCAGATTGTTGTAACTAAGATAACATTAAACACGTGTCATGATCCTACACAAGTTTCCCTAAAGACAAAATAAACTGCCACCGAGTGACAGATATTTTTTTTCTGGAGATGTTTCCCTCGGGGGTTAAATGTTGGGGTAATATCTTGTTTTGTTTTGGAAGAGGAATTGATGTTCCACTGGGGCATAGTACAACCTCAGTCATTCATACTTATATCAAATTTATAAGCATAATCTTAAATATAAAAAAATATATATATATATATATATATATATATATACCTCCCAAAAGCCGAGTTTAAAATACATATATGATTAATACCAAGATGTCAGATATATTATAATCATATTATGAAATTAAAATCTTAAAAATAGAATATTAGGTTTAAAAGGCTAATAAAAATCAATGTTAATAATCAATTTAGAATGAACACTCTCAAGATTGTATTTACATATTTTTATTATTGTAATAAATCATCGTCTTAACAATATACTTTTTTAAAAACCAACTATGTAATCATACCAAAAATCAAAATAACATACAAATTTATACTCACAGATGGATAATGCGGCTCTTACCACTGACACCGTAGTCAGATTAATCTTCTTTCTCCCTTAATTCACGAAACATTATATACTCTGATAACGTCAGAGTCAGAAGAGAACAAGAATTGGTCAATAGAGATAGGAAAGGAGAGAGTGATCTAATCCAGACAATATGAAAGGAAATGGTTATATCTAACTAGGTTGCCTTTGGATAGCTATACCAGTATTCACCATATGTGAGCCAATAAAGAGGTACACTGAAGATATTTAAACATTCGTGCAATTTTTCAAGTGTAGACTAATTTCAAAGAAACGTTTTAAAATTTGGAACAAAAGTCACAAATACCTGACCCATTTATTTATTCATTTGAACATAGAAAAACAATCTCGATCTAACAACCTTTAATGATTTTTCTTCTTCAACTCGTATATAATTATTAACTAATAACAATGTTGCCTAAAATATATGTATGTTGATGAATAGTCAGTATATAAATTTCAAGTTCAAATGAATAAATTCGAAAAAAGTACAATTTTGTGTAATAAATGTGCGATTAGGATGTTGTAGTGATACTATCCATTTATAAACCATCATACAACTGTAAAACAACAACCAATGAAATTGATGTGTTAATTTTTCAATCATTGACATTTTATTCAGTGGAAAAATTAGTAACCTAATATTACTACTACTACAATGTTTATGAATTATTTTGGTAATATTTATACGTTATAATGACATTGACTCTTTTCTAACTTATTTATTTAATCTGGTAAAATATACATCCTGATATATGGTGCATTAGATGCAGAATGCCAAGCTATTTCAAACAAGTTATAAAATATAATTGAAATATATAAGTATATAATTCAAGTAATTAAAAGCGATTCTAAACAACAGTATTTCAATTATTCTGAAATTGAAACGTGAACTCTTTGCAAGTCAATCATTATGATGATATTAGTATACTACAATGATATAATGAAAATTATGTGATCACATTGCTCCACACGCACTCTGAAATATGTATTGTTGAGATAGTTTTGTATCAAAAAGGAATATGCCATTTATATCCCCTGAGTATTTTCACTTTCTCTTCCCCAAACCATATCATAAAACTTTTTAAGGTAAAAAACACTGCAATCGGTATCTGATGCTTGAAAAACGCATTTTGTATTCAGGCTCTATGATATGTTCATGATAAACCCTGTCTGAAGCCAGATTATTCATTACAAAGCAGCGGGTTTATATCGAGGTATTAAACGAAACAATGACTGATCATTGCCACTACCAGTTTTCACTGCACACAAGTACAAAATATGAGACATTAACTTTCTGGTTCTGTTTATTTTTCTAACTGATTTAAGAAGAGTTTACTGTAGCCTCCAACGAAGCATTCATAAAACAGTAGTCCCCTAATATACAATGGTATATTTAAGGGAGTGTCAGTTTCTTCAAATAGGAAAGTGTTTAATCATAGATTAAACTATATTGTCTTGGCCGGAGCAGAATCCCGTCCGTACAACAAAATAGACCATAACTCCTCTAATCAAAAATGAGGTATTTAATGGATATTCTTCCAACGGACATATAATGAAAGGACATAAACGCTTGTTGAACCAACTCTTCTAATCGACAAATGTCCAACCATCTGTAGAAGCTGTTAAATGAGTTGGTGAGTCGTTATTGAACAGAATCCAAATTATACCCAATACTCTAAATACGTTTCTTTCTAGAAATACAGGTGTTTGATCCCCATGTGTAGTGGTTTGTCTTCCACCAAAATAATTGGCAAATATTTGATCAAATAGAAAAATTTTAGTTCGATATATTTTTAATTCTTTGGCACGTAGGCTACACCAGCAAATTCTCAATTTTTATGAGTAGTTACTTATATTGATACCGCTTGCAAAGAAGTCATAAGATTCACACTAGTACCCTTAGTACTCGTATTGTACTAACATATATAGGATGGAGGAGTATGATCGTTTCATCCTTAACTCTGTATGCAGTTACTCATACAATTAGGAACACAGAAAACCACTTATGAGTGAGGTTTATTAATAAAAATTAGTGATAAAATAAAATGGACTTTAACCTGTAGGCCTTCTCATTCGTTCAATTTAACTGATTTGGATTAACAGCAGGTTTATTACTTGTTTTTTTTTTAATTCAGTAACCAACACCATAGCATTTTGAATTCTGGAATATCAGAAAGTGAGGGTGAAGAAGGCCGCTGAAATGGTTTTGGAAGGACTTTAGTAGAACCTGCCTCTTACCTTATTTTTCGATTCTTTTAAATTTTATTTTGTTCTTTTTTTGTTGTTCTTTTTAAGTATAAACCACCAGATGTATGAAAATAAATTTTCTTCAAAAAACAAATCATCCTTTGTGTTTAAGTATAGACGGCAATGACAATCATGACGGACGGAATGTCGAAAAAAACGCTTTTCGTTTCCTGACTCAATGAAACGTGAAGATCAGCCAATAAAATGGAGATAAAATTTTGTTGTGATTACAAAACTTAACCTGTGTGAAACTTCGGCCTTCACAGTCCACTATCAGGAGGGTTTTCTGCTTGTACAACTGAGTGTGATGACTTAGTCATTGAGGCACAGTCCTCTATTTGTATTGCACGAATAAAGTGGTTTTGTGGAAAGTGTATTTTCATTTATTTGGTAATTGAAGTTTTCACAAGTGTGAGCATTAGAGTTCCATGAGCTATAAAATTATAACATAGATAGAGTATGACCAAAACTCTACATAAAATAAGGTCAATAGATGTTGATTAAATTTTGCTAAAATGTAGCTTCTAAAACCCAAATAAATTGTATTGGTTATTTGTTCCACTTTAAAAAAAAAAGACCCGGGAATTATCGATTGAAAATTCTAAATGATCCAAGTAAAAGGTTTCACAGGAAAATTTTCAATTTTACTTATTTGTTTTGATAAATTTGTGTGTGAACCATTATAAACTAGTATCCCTAATACCACAAGTAAATATAATTTCGTTTCATGGTTATTTCAGAAAATATTACTACTAAATCTGATTGTTGTCGAAAGTGGAAGAAATCTTTACCAATATTATTGAATCGTTTACTATGAATAATTATAACCTGTGTTATAAAATCCCAGCTATCAATTTACTCTTAATAACGATAAATTATTATAAATACATATTCGGAATATAACCAGTTGGTTTATTACTTGTAACAAATTAAGCGTTAATTATATATTATCAGCATTTACCCATAAAAACTCTTTGTTTTCTCTGGTTCATCCGTTCTATAACTGTAGAGAAAAAAATAAAATCAAGACAACTTAAAACTTCATAAAATAAAATTGAAAAAAATTATTCAAACTTCGTACTACTAGTAGAAAGTTCACCCACGTACTACAATGTCTCAAATGTTCATTGCACATTGACCCCTCGCAATTCGTTAAAAGTTAACTGGACAAATTGAGTTCTAATGTACATGAAATTTATGATTCCACTATAACTATAGACTTGGTCTAAGATTACCCTTTTAACAACATTTTAATGAAGTAATGATAAATGTTATGGTGTATTTGAACACAAAAATTATCCTAAATTTGTTTTAGTTTTAAATGTAGTGCATTAGAAATACATTGTAGATTACATATTTATATTGTTAACATTAAACTGAATGTATTATTTTTATTTACTAATATATACTCATACAGAGACTAGCATTGTTAAAACGTAATTTTAAAAAGGTATGCCTTTAATTGTCATGATCATGTATGGAAATATTTACAAAGTTATTAACTAAAGCGAAACGAAAACATCATGCAAGAAGCAAAGCAAAATGTAGACTGTAATATAAACCATGGCCGCTAAAATTATATAGACTGCAAACCGAAAAGCCAGGCCACCTATCAATGTTAGCATTCTGTGCTTAGAGTAAAGTCACTTTGTAAGATTTAACTGAAAATATTAACAAGTAACCATGGAAACTTAACAAACAAGAGAAAAAATTATGGAATAATCCAATAGAGAGGTAATTTTTACATACCTATGGCTATTTAGACGCTTGTTCAGCTTAAATTTTTTTTAATTATTATGAAATGTACTTTCTTTGATACACTATTTCAGCGTACCTTTTGGGCTTTATTTGCTATGGAATTTCAACTCTGACTCTGGGAACTAATTTTCTTTTTAATAAATGTTTATTAATTGAAAATCGTTTAATTAAAAATAACACAAGACTCTTGATATGATTTTTTCCCCTGATTTATTCACGATTTCTTTCTAAAAGTAGTACCAATTTGGGAGATATTTGTCTTGAACTTTACATATATTTTCATACTTAAGATGATTTAACTCACTACCTAAAACAATACAAGACTTTATATTGTAAATTTAAATGATTGAAATTTGTCTTAATACTTAAAAAAAAAAACTTTTTATTTATTTTATATCAACTTAAAATGTTTTGATTTTACCATACTAGTATGAAATTAAATATACTCTTAATAACATTTAAATAATAAATGAATAAAACTTGAAATTTTTAAAATTAATACATATAGAAAAATAATACACTCACAAAGAAAATACTAATATAATAAAACTTATTAAACATAGTTAGATATAGGTAGCTATTTACTTTTTTAAACTTTAATACATTTTATAACTCGTCATATAGAGAATTTATCTGTCTTATATTTAAAATTAAGATAAATTCGGTAAATTTATCAAATTTCAAATATTCGGCTCCATTCAAATTATGCTAATCTTGCTAAACTGATTATTATTTTTCTACAATAGGCATCATTCCCTATAGACTTCCTAGATATTGAACAACATAATGAACACTTTATTCTAATTGAATTTTAAAGTATTTGAACATTTATATTAATTTTTGATAAGTAATGTCCGTTCAGGGTTAGTGGATGAAAAATTACATAATCTAATAAAGAGCTGTAAAGACCACTGTATATTCTATTAGTATTATTATTGTTATAATACTTCTTTTTTGACATGCAGTATATTTTATTGAGTTTTAAGCTGTTACTATTTCTTAATTATATAAAAAGTCGTTAGTCTTAGATTATCTCCTATTTCCAATTGTCTTAACCTACATATCGGCGATCAGACTCGAAGTATATTGCCATAATTATTTTAATCCACTAATGACGTTTTTACATTGCTTTATTCCTTTGTACATTTAGGTTGTTAATCAACCGATCTCTTTTTTGAAATGTAATTTCATATATATTCGTTATTTAACTATATTTCCCACGGGAACACTTCCCGCATGAATGTTACGAATCCTAGTTATATAAAGATTTAAACAGGAGGTATCGACACCTAAAGTTTTCCTTTTTTTTTTTTTACTTGGCGATATTAGTTAATTTCTTGACTTTTCTAGTTCAGTTCATCTTAAAACAGTTATATTACTTTATACTTTTTCGAAATTTCCTTAAATGGTTGAATAGTTCTCTTGTCATTATTAAAATTTGATTGCTATTTAATTAAAATAATTTCAATTAAGGTATAGGAATTTACCTTTATTTTATTACTTTGGCATCTATTGATTACTTTATACTATTTTTGGAATTTCAAATTTATTTTATTTAAAAAGTTAGTATTTTTGTGTTAAGAAGTTTATTTTATGATTTTTAAACGATGGTCTTTTTATTTCTTTTTTAATTGATTTAGATTTCTGAATAAAATTGAAATGAAAAGTATACACATATAATTTGTTTTAAATCCATTGTTCTTTAGTAACTTGTTGTGGCAAGCTGACTTATTGCTACTTACCCTTTCCCATGTTGTAGGACTTGGTTGCTATGCCAACAATAATAATACGTAAGTGATGTAACGTCAATCATTGTTTCTAGGTTACAAAAATATTAGTAACTGCACTGAACAAATTAAAATTAAAGGATAAATGTAACAAAAAACAACAAATATAAGTAGGTTAATTGTAAATTGTTTATTTTGTAGTTTTAACTTACTTTTAAATAAGTACTGTAGGAAAACTTTGTGTGTAAATCGTAGGATCAATACCATTTCTAAACTCCTCTGGGATTCGTGCGACAAACCTTTCGTCACGTTCGAAAAACGATCACTTTGTGCACTCAACACAAATAATTAGGAGAATACTGACATACTCGTATTTTTATGGCACTGATAATGATTCCGGGCTTTAAGACATTACAATATCGACATGGAAAGTCGTGTGAAGAGAAGTCATTATTTTACATTTCTTTTCTATGTAAATTAATTTCTGGAAGTACATCTTTAAGGTTATTGTCACATTTTTTCTCGCTTTTTTATTTATTTACATATTGTTTTCGTAATCTGAACCCACAGTTACCAGCTTTAAACTTCAATATAGGATACATTAACTAAGGCGGTATTATCGCTTTGACCAAAATGTATGCAATGTAATTGAACGGGTTTAATTTTCGGTTACTATAAGACTGTTTCACATTAAAAAAACAAATAAATGAACAAATATTTCTTAAAATAAATCGGCTTCACTGTAGACTATACAAACAGGACTTAGTAAGACCATGAAACAATACCTTCGCTCAATAATATCTTTTTTTTACATGGCACAGATTTTATCTAGTAAATTATACAATATAGACTATATAATTCTTACTATATTTTTTGTTCTGTCTCTTTCATTCTCACTCCCTATGTCATTATCTCCTTTCATTCTCTCTATTCACCCTGTCTTTATTATTTCCCGATATCCTTTAACTCGTCTGCTTCCTCTTTCTTCTATGCTCCTTTTCCATTCTATATTTTTCTTTTGCCCCTCCCATTCTGTCTGTACCATTATCCATCCCATATTTCCATCCATCTCTTGGTTTTCCTCTTTCCTTGAACCCCACTCAAAACTTCCTCATAAATTGTCTGAGTCTCTTTCTCTTTGTAGACTTCTTTATCTATTATATCTCTACTTATAAATTTATCTTTTCTTTCACTCAACATACTCTCCATTTATGTCTCAAAATTTTTCACACGTTGAATAAATTTATTTTGGCAGATATAAATGTTTTCAAATGTATAACGTTTAACAACATTCTGTTTGAACATTGGCAGTAGAATTTACATATAATTAGAATGTTAGAGAATAATCGTGTTAAAAACAAAGTCTAAATATTTTGGTTGATGGAAGTAGATGGTGTAAATGTGCTTCAAAGTGCTTTCTTGTGTCATATTAACATTTTACTATTATATATATATTTAGTCTAAATTTTTAGAAATCTCAAGGATATTTTACAGCACAACATAGTAAAATGAAATCACTCGTGAAAAACTATTATTTGAAAATATGGGGAAAATTAGATATAACTTTCTAATCGACACTTACAAAACGTATTTGTACAGAACAAACAAAGAGATAATAAAAATAGTAAACATTTTATATTTTGGTTTAAATACCGGAACCTTTGGGTATTTATGAAGATGAATTTAGATATATATATTCGATGTGTATTTAGATATAAATTCAGATATATAAATACAGATAGGATATCAAATCGCTGTTGCTGTAGTTAGTTTCCTGTATTATGTCAAATTTCCGCTGATGTTGCGATATCGAGCAAGCACTGCACGGGAATCGACAAATTGTGCAGAGCATTTCCACTGTTACAACTATTTATTATCATGGATTTCAATAGGAATGTTCTGCTCGTTTCGGTGAGTTGTTTTACAGATTGATGTTATTTTATGACAATAAAAATGAACACAATATTTTGATTAATGCCCGAATTTTATAGTTTTTTATTTTACTTTTTATTTTAATAGCTGATATACCGACTACGGTAAATTATCTAATCAAAAATAAAATATAAGATCAAAATGTATTATGTAATAATTGGTAGATATTTATGTATGTTTTAAACATAATAAAATATTGTGCTCAGAAATTTACGGAGCTCTAATTTAAGTAAAAAATGAAATCATAATTATTACATTTTAAGAGTCGTTTGTCTGTTAATAATAAACTAAATGAAAACACGTCCGTTCTCGTAGCTAATTACGAAATACAATAATAACTAACCCCTTTTGTTGAGCCGATATTCACACTGAATGCAATTACAGTATGTAGAAAAGATTTAACTAAACACTAAACACAAAATCCATGTTAATTACATTAAGCATACTTTCATTTTATGAACTATCAGACATTTCTTTTTTGTCAAACCTATATTCACACTGAATGCAAATAAATATATAAAGATGATTTAATTTAACATTAAGCATATATATATATATATATATATATATATATATATATATATATATATATTAATTTAACATTAAGCACAAAAATATGTTAATTACAAAAAGTAGGCCAATGATTCCATTATTTGAACGTTCAAATATACAATAATAATTGAATCGTTATATATCTTTTTGTCAGTGTTCAATTAATTAACTGCTTTTATTTCATTTATTAATATATATTAGCTTAACAATTACAAAAAATGTTGCTTTACATTTTCCTTTATGTATATAAAAAAAGTAATGGACGTAAATAAACAAACCTTGATTTAAAATTCTCTAATAGCGTCAAGGTTGGACAACAAGAAACAACAATTAGTCAAGCAAGACTTAATAGGAAAATGAAAGCGAGTGATATAACCTAAGACTGCAAGAAAAAAGGTGTAGATCCAGGTGGGATCCCCAGGGATCGCAACGCCAATACTCGTCACAAGTGAGCTTCTGATGGATTGTAGAATAATATGATTCACAATAATTTAAGTTAAATTTGAACCCTTAAATTTTATTAACCTTAATATTTATCTTCAGGATATATATAAATATATATATTCTATACAAATATATTAATTTCGTGTGTACATTTAACACGAAACATACATTATGATCTGTCAGTAGACTAATTTTGAGATAGGAATTAACGATTGCTTTTACATTGTCACATACATATAGTGAATTTATACAATAGGTCAAAAAATCGATGTCGAATTTTCTGCGTATGTATCCATTTTTAAGTTCCATAAAACTAAAAATATCTGTCTGTGTGTCGTAATGTGTTGTGTCTAATGTGACTTGAAAAATTTAATGGATAGAAAAAATATTCATCTCACAAAAACAGTTCTTTAAGGAATTAACCTACAAACCTTTTTTTTAAACGTGCAGTTTTGCACAAGGCAATATTTTTTAAACATTTTACTTGTTGCCCGTTACACTAATGAAAAATGCAACTTCATCAACCAAACTCGATAAATGCTTGATATTTAGAAGGCCGTGCACTGTTGCCTCTTGTTGACGACACTGTCAGCTGAGTTTTGTTTTTTCTGTTTATGAAATTTTGTTTATGTTCTAAGAGCTCAACATGTAATAACTTTAAACCGCTTACTATTTTAGAACTTTCCAATAACCAGTTGGAAGTTAAAACAAGATCAGCATTTTTTTACGGTACATAGATTGCAAATTAAATAGAAGCATGTAATAAACGTCACGATAAGCTACCTTCCAAAAAAGTTCGAATATTCATTCCACATAATAAAATGTATGTCAGGTAGCAGGCACGAAAAAATAAAGTTTATAGTCGTAAATATTTACTTATACTACACACTTGTGTGAAAGTAACAATTGCACTGATTCTAACAAAAATTGCATGCGTTCTTATATACTTGGTAAATATCTTCTGAAATATTTCTGCAGTATTGTGAAATGAGAAGAGAGTTACGACTAAAGATACCATTCTAGAAAACTATAGTTGCTGCAATCAATGTGGCATCGGCGTGTAAGTCTAGTTTTTAAATCTTCCTACATGTGGTGTGAGTGTTTCTATTTTAAAATTTATTCCTTTTAAAAAGTTTTTAACTTTAAACAAGAGCTGGCCCCTCCTATGGACGTGTTTTAGCCCATAGCTCAAAAACCTGGTAACTTTTAATTGTTCACTAATCCGAACAGTCGTAAATTTTGTATTTAAACTACAAAAGCTATCTTAGCGAATTTTGATAAATTTTTTTTTTATTTTTTAATATTATTTTATACCATATAACGTTTTTTTTTTGCAATACGATAAATAACTCCTACAGACATTTACAAACTATCACAACATACCTATCAAACTTTATTCATTTTTCGGTAGAATACAGCATACATGGCAGACAAACACCATCCAAAAATCTTTCTTTACTGTAACTACCAAATAATATTCTTCAGACTATTTATGCTGGATGTTTAAAGGCTAAATCCCTTATATATGTTGAAGGTCAATGAACTCTTTTTTATTCACAACAATAGGTAATTTCACATAGCAAAATAACCTACTATTAAAAAAGCTGTAAGTTAAAAATAAATAGGGCTTTTCCAGGGTTATTTTGAAAATACAATTTTGTAAAAACTGGTTTATATAATCAGACCAATAATGTAAAATCGACTTCAAATTTCACTCATTTTCACACCTGGTTAAACGGCTATGAAACCAGAGAGAAGTAAGATTATGAAGAAATATTAGACCGCTGGAAAGGATAAATATTATTTATTTACATAGATTTGCATTACTGTTGAGGTCGATGGTTCTTGGTGGAATTCCATGTTTAAAGATCTTTATTTACATAGATTTGGATGATCAGTAAATGAATGGGGTATAATCTACACATTTTATTGACCAACGACTATAACTTTATGTTCAACACGAAAATTTATTAAAAATCTAATAAAATCTAACAAAATAATTTAATTCTATTAAATTTCATTCAACAACGAAATTAAATACTCAGTAGTTTTAAAGGAGAATAGGTAATCTCTTATAGAATCTGCCTTAAATAATGTCTTGTCAGTAAATTAAATCATTCGTTAAAAGAAGCGGAGAAAATGAAATTGCGATTTTCCTTTTCAATGATTTACATATAGCAAAACCCTATTGAACCGTTGGATAGGGTGGCACAAAGTAGGTAGGGACTTACTATTCTTTTAAATTAGTTCTTTGTTCACATCGTTGAACAATATTTAAAATGTGACGTTGTTTATAGACTTTATTTTGGAAGTTAGAAACACAAGAGAAGTCAAATATTACTTTAATCATTTAAACTCTTAGCATCTAAGTGGGTGTTTTGGTAATCAGATGGCAAATGTCGAATTATTTTATATAATAATAAAGTAAAGGCTGATTGTATAGCGAAGATTTACATATATGTAATATTTAAATTTAAATACAACGCAAGAAATGAGTTGAGTGTTATTTTAAATTTCTTCTAAAAAAACTAACATTTTTCCTTTGACAATAACAAAACATTTCCATTTATTTCTTCTCTATTGGTCTTTACAATTATCAACTTTTATGTATAACAATAAAGTTAAGTTTATTTAATCTGCAATTCTTTTTAGATTTAAAATTTTTTAAAAAAACTCTGAGTAAAATTTGTTTTAAAATAATCAAAATGTAAAGTTATTTAAAATTTAAAACATCCGAATTAAATACAAAATCTCTGTTCCACACCAAACTTATTTTATTCCACTTTATGTTTGAATACATAAAGTCTGGTAGAGTTTCTGAACTAAATACACTTAAAATCAAGACTGCAAGATTTAATAAATCTAAAGACGGAGTAAGCAAGAAATATTGCTTCAAAATATTTGTGTTCAAAACTTTATCTTTGATCACGAACAGATTTATTTATCATTAGCTTACAATTTAGTTAAAATTATTTAAATTGTACAATTATTTTTTTACAGTAACACTGAGAAATACTTTAATGGATTTTTGATCCATCACGTAACTTCATCCACTTGTATGTGTGAGAAAGTATATATATCAAGTCACATTGCAAACAAAATAAAACTTTTATAATTGTACGTATTTATCAATAACATAAAACTGTTACCTGATTATTTAAAATTACAAATTTGTTTAAATATTTTAAACTGTATTAAAAACATATCTAAATTTTAAATATCCAGGTCTCAATGATTCATTTGTTATTTAAAATAAACAATGTATTTCCTGGAATTGTTAAACGTTCAAAATCATTTCCTAACAAAAACACGTAATTAATTAAGCTATCCACTGGAAATCCATTTGGTTGATGTGAAAAACAATAATAACTCCAGTATCTTTCTAACGATCCATAACAATACGTTACCAAACATGAAACCTGTAGGATTGTTAATAGTTATGTATAGGACAACAACATTGATTGTTTAAGGGTAACGTTGATAGCTACAAAAATACATTATAATTATACACTCCTGCCTACCGACGAGATAGCAGTTAATTTGTTTCACACAATCTTTTCTATAGATCGATCAATCAACTAGAAAGTTTTAAACAGATTTTTAAATGTTTTTTTTTCTTAATTCACTTCTACTTTATTACTAGAAAAAAAAAACTAATAATTAATTTGAGATCTTTTTAATGTTGTATAATATATTACAATGAAAATTGTTATTACCAAACAATTATTAAATTTACATGGGTGGTTGAATGTCAATGGTAGTAATTTCTGCGAGATATTTTCCGAAACTTTTAGCAGTTATTGTTTATTCTTACTTAAAAACTAAAATAACCATGAAGCAACTGAATCTGTTCGTCAACGATATTCGTTTATTTCTGTTTCAACATGGCGCCACATTACATTTGTTTTAAATTTAGATGCTTTAGTTGTTTCCAGATTTTAAAAACTCAGTTTACATAAAACAAGGAAAAGAATAAAAGTTAAATACAGAAAAATTCAAAAGTTGAAAACTATTTTCACTTTACTTACATAGGGGTAGAATAATAAAGCTCATAATCCATCGTTTCACCTTCAAAAGTAATGATTTATCCTTATCCGAAAACACAGTTTTCACACATAAATCTTTGATGTAGTAGAACATCATAGAAAATAAAAGTTTCAATTTTTTGTATATCGTTTTTATTTTTTGAAAACTATTCACATATTTTTACAAAATCGAATGCATCTAGTTGAAAAATTATAAACATACTGTATGCATTCGTTGTTTTTTTAAAAAAGAGTTTGGATTCTCGTAAGACATAAAGATCGTTTTACAATGAGCTAGTTTTTTATTTTGACTTACTTGTTAATTTTGTGTTCTTATTTTTTAATTAAACTCAAATTTTTAAGTCTAAGTCTATAAGTGATTTATATAAAAACGTTTATCACTGCCCTAGGTGGTTATGTTATATGTTTATTTCTAATAAAATTGAGAGCCTTGTTCAGGTATAACTAATGTGTCAGTATAAATTAAAGAAAAAGAAAAGTTAATGAGCAATATCTGGAACTCAAGTTTTGTGAAATTACGAAATTTTATCAAAAGAAGAAAAAAATACTTCATTTTGTCACTTATGTATTAGTAAATTTTCAATAAATAAATGTTGTTACTACAGTAGCCCTTACGATAGATCCAGACACGAAATTGTATCTAAATATGTAAAAATTTATTGTAGTGTATTATTAAAAGTTTTTATAAAAAAAGACTATAAAATTAATCCATTTTGAGGAGGGGGTTGATTAATCTACAAAATGAATGCACATTTTGATTTTAAATTTTTATTTATAATGTTAATATTTTTATTTAACATTTGCTATCTTTATGTTTATGCACATGCTAGTGCTGATCACATCAACTCGTTCTAAGTTTAATTACTATAGGATACAAAATATATAATATTTACCATATTCGATTCCTGAAATTATTTTTAAAATGTCAATAACACTGTGGTTTTTAATTTTGTAAAAAGCTGATCTTTGTAAGAGGTTGTTGTTTTTTAAATGAAAATCACCTCTTTATCCACCCTGTAACAGATGCAAGCAAAGGTACACAAATATATTGAGTAAATACTTCACTTTATTGAATGTTTAAAATGGCAAATGTAAGGCAGAAGTGTTCATGGTTTATTACTTTACCACATTTCTTTGTTTCAAAGAAAATTACATGATAATATTAAGCAATTTATCTTAAGAAATAAATATAAAGAAATAAAGCTTATTTTTCATTCTAGTGTTCTACCTGTTTTTAGGGTAGAAAGTGTAGCGACACTAGTTGATACTGCTACGTAAGATTATTAGTCAAAATGAATGAGAACTAAAACTAAATACCTTCTCAACAATATAAGCATATAACTATCCCTTTGCAGCAATAGCTAATTGTAATTAACGAAGAAATTAACATAAATTTATATATTTTTATGGGTTTAACAACATCTTCGTGGTCATCAGCTGACAAAAATCATTGATGGCGTCTTAATAAAGAACGCTTGTTCGAGAGTTATCGAGTTAAAATAAAAGTGAACCATAACCACAATCATATAAAGTGTTGAATTTCTACAAAACCACTGATATCCATCGACCTAAAGTGAAAAATAAAATGTTATTTCCAAGTTGTGTCACTTTTAAGCATATTTAGCCAGCTGTAAATAAAATATATTAAAACTTAATTATTCTACTTCGGTATATGGCATATACAAGAGTATTAATAGAAGACTAATGTTCGTTACATTATTTTTTATTGTTATAATTTCTTCATTTTCGGAGATATTTGTCAATAAGAGTGTGTCTTTGAGTTACCTTTCACATATAGTAATTTTTCAGGTAATTTTCTTTTTTTTATGTAAAAGGAAACTGATATTAATAGATGTCGTCGAAATATTTAACAAAATGTCCGACCTGTTAAGTGTAAGATAAGACTCTACTTACCAAAAAACTAGCTTTCTATTTTACGATTTTTATGACCAACGATATTTCTCAAATCATTTTGAAAGCCAATATTTGCAGTAACTTTTCTGTAAATCAGAAAACATTACATACAAATAATATATTAATCTGAATATCTCGACAAAATATATTCTAGAAAACATAATTACGTCATATTTCTTAGTTGAATCTTCACGAAACTACAAAAATCTACTTTCAATTTTTTTAAACCAGTTACTAAAACCTGTAATTCAATAAAATTCTCACTATTAAACAGATATTAAATCGTATAATGTTTCCAATGTCTAAAATGAATGTTATTTTTCATTAATAACATACTAAAATAGTATGAAATAATTTACATATTTTCTCTTTAATAATTTTTCTTAAATTAAATGTAAAAAACACATTAATATAAGTATTATTTTCTTTAAGTTATGTAAAGTAACTTAATACATTATCCTACACATTATTTTGAAAATACTACGCGATTTTCAATTCCACATCAAAGATATGTATGATGTATTTGATGTATTCCAGCATCAAAGATATGATCTGGTGGTAAATCCATTTATAAGTTTATATTTAAGTTATGACAAAAAATGTTAATATAACTTGTTAATAATCATAAACATTTATGACGTATTAAATATGACGTTTTTTCTATTTCAGATTCTGATTTCTACGAACTTAGCATATTCTGAAGAGTTTCCAATAAAACGTGCAGAAACGCTCTCAGAACGTCCTGGTTCATATACATACTTAGGTATTAGTACTTTATATTACAATATTTATATGCATTGAATAGCTAACAAAGTAGTACATTGGCGATTGAAACACATTAAAGATTTTATAGAAGATATCATTTTAAATCTCGGGCTGCGGAATAATTGATCAATATTTTATAAGGTAGAACAGAATATATTTTAATATTTTGATTACTTAACCATTTAAATGCTATGAGTATATTAATGAACTATTTAAAATTCGACTATTTCGAATTAGGGTACTACAAAACACTGTATGTTATAATATTTCATTTCCTATATTTTGTTTTATAAATATCAAAACATTCTATGTCACAACAAACAGTGCACTACATCAACCACCTATAGACAATACATAAAAGTACAAAACATAAAAGTCGTTAAGATGACATCAAAATGATCTATTAAAATGTTATAATAAACCATGGATGACGAATGAGAGAGGTAAAATATCTTGAAATCGGCTAAAAATATAATAATAAATTTAAGTTAGTTATCTCATAAATTTACGATGTAAATAAATGTGTTAACTTAGACATAATATATAATAATTTACTTTTAATTTGGTAAAAAGAACCCGATATTGCTCATTTTAGTATTTTCCAATTTTCGCCCAAACGTTAATTTTCTTTGAAAAGTGTTACATACTGTTTTGAGTTAAGTTATTTATTTTCATATTTTAACCAAATTGGCTGATATCCCTTTCACCATTTTAACTGATCTCCAGGTTTTATTTTCAGTTTTAAACTAATTCGAAATTGTTCAAATCATAGAGACACGTATGATTTAACCTATCCTTGGTGTCTTCAATTTAACTAAAATGATTTAATACAGATTATTTTAACAGATTATAAACTACCTCTATTACTATAACGAGGACATCTTCACGCTTAATATGGTAAACAATGTTTTAACAGTATCGTTGTAACAAAAGTATGCTACAATTAATACATGAACAGATGACAGGAATCTGACAAGAAGAGATAGATGAAAAAACTATTGTAATAATCAGATTTTTTTTTAAAGTGTTTCACCTTTAAAACTTTTAAAATTTAGGAAATTGATTTTTTCCATAGCTATATATGAAAATATCTCACATCCAAAATAGTTTTAATTTGAATTTTTTTTAGTTTATCTTTATATTAGTAGATAAACTAAGTAAATTTCAAAATAAAACTATTTTGGATGTTAGATCTTTTCATAATTAAATATATTTTATATTTGTATGCTTAATCTAATGTAGTTTGTACATACATTTCTAACAGAGTCTTATCAGCAGTTTGATATCAACTTTAAAAACTATTTCAATTAAAAAAAAAAAAATTTATCTCCAAAATTAAAATTAAAGTTTGTATTATTCACTTTCTGTCAATGAGAATTTTCAACATGTAATCATTTTTATTTTATAAAAGTTCTTTTAATATCTCTTACCTTTTGTAATATTATTGTGTCTCTTTTAGTTAAATGATTCTTGTCTCATTTTTAATGGTGAAAAAATCTCGACAATCCCCACCTTATAAAAAAGCAAGAAATACGTAGAACACCGCTAGCCCTCATACAGTGGAGTACCATCAAAGGAAAGAGCAAGAGTTGGTCAAAAAAGATCCAATATTAAAGATGAAACAGAGGGTTTTAATCCAAAACTCTATTACAAAAGTATAGATCCGTTTTTGTACCTCGGGATTGCCAAACCCGTACTTACTATAAATGTTCCCCTGGCCTGTATATGATTTTTACATTTATTACAGGCAAGTAAGTGTGGTTTCTCATTAAATCCCATACTTGATTGTTTAAATAGTGTTTTATTATTAAAACAATATTAGCCTCCATAAGTAGAGATCCGGGCACTTGAGCACAAAAACGGTGGGGGTACCCCCACCCCTCCCCCTCCCCCTTGGCCCCTCCCCCTTTGCCCCCACCCCTCCCCCTCCCCCTTGGCCCCTCCCCCTTGGCCCCTCCCCCTTTGCCCCTCCCCCTTTGCCCCTCCCCTTTAGGCCCCTTCCCTTCCCCCATTGGTCCCCCCACCCCTCCCCCTGCCCCTCCCCCTTGCCCCTCCCCTTTAGGCCCCTTCCCCCATTGGTCCCCCCACCTCCTCCCACCCCTCCCCTTGCCCCTCCCCTGTAGGCCCCTCCCCTTTAGGCCCCTTCCCTTCCCCCATTGGTCCCCCCACCTGTGACGTATTGTTGTCGAGACACACACAAGACACCATACACACATGACGTCATACACTTAACTTTTTTAATACCAGCGGGATTCGAACCTATGAAGTTTGGATTTGAAGGCGGACACGCTACCGACTGAGCTATCGTGCATAGTATTACAAGTCGGATATTTAACGCAGTATATAAGCCGCCATGTTGTAACCGCAATAATGTGTTATATATATATAATGTGTTAAGATAGTTAACCTAACCTATAAGTGTCCTACTTTTGCCCATCCACAGCCTATCAGCTGTTACAATAATGTGTTATATAATTATATAATGTGTTAAGATAGTTAACCTAAAGTTCCCCACTTTTGCCCATCCACAGCCAATCAGCTGTTACAATAATGTGTTATATATATAATGTGTTAAGATAGTTAACCTAACCTCATAGTATTACAAGTCGGATATTTAACGCGGTATATAATCCGCCAACGCCAGAACATTTCGTAGAAGTTCGGACACGAACCCCTTACCGTAAGACTTACCGAGTTTTTCGCGACCGCGAAAAACTCGCGTACGTCTTACGGTATGGGTTCTGAGTCGTACCTCTAGGTTACTCTGACAACAAATAGTAGTGTCCAAATTGTAATGTGCTTGTGTTAACCTAACCTATAAGTTTCTGCCTACCACAGCCTATCAGCTGTTACAATAATGTGTTATATATATAATGTGATATATATAATGTTTTAAGATAGTTAACCTAACCTATAAGTGTCCTACTTTTACCCATCCACAGCCAATCAGCTGTTACAATAATGTGTTATATATATATATATAATGTGTTATATATTTATATAATGTGTTAAGATAGTTAACCTAACCTATTAGAGTTTCCTACTTTTGCCCACCACGACCTAGGTACATTTAATGTGTTAAACATAGTTTCCTCCGTTGTCTACCAGGGTGTAGCACATGTGTTTATGTATCGTGTTAAGACATTGTTAACCTAGACTTAATTCCTGCCTAAACCTATGCTTACCACAGTCCAAACGGGTGTTAGTCTGGCCACTATTTAACCGAACCGAAATTACCAACCGATTTACCAACCAACCGATTTACCAACCGAAACCAACCGATTTACCAACCAAAATATACTTTTACCAACCGAAATATACTTTTAGCAACCGATTTTCCAACCGAAATACACTTTTAGCAACCCAAACATCCAACCGATATACCTCGACCCGCGGACTTTGCTCCCCCCTGCGGGAACCCCCCACCGGCTGCGGGAACCCCCCACCGGCTGCGGGAACCCCCCACCGGCTGCGGGAACCCCCCACTGGCTGCGGGAACCCCCCACCACCACCTCCCAGCGTGTGTGGAAGTGACAGCATATCGGTCTCAGGCCAAATCCCTCTACTCCCCTCCAACAATATTCATATAGGTAAGAAAGGGGGGTCGCGTCGACTACCTCGTTTCGGCTACCATTCCAAGGTGTGTAGGTCAGGTTCTGACAGGTCTAGCCGGATTGTACAACAGTGCGTAACAGTGCGCATGCGTACTACTCGCTGAAAGGAGAGTGTCCACAGGTTACTCCATCTACACTACCAGAGTGTAGCACCGGTCAAACAAGTTAAAACAAGGTGACTCACACGGTTGGTAAATAATATGAAAACGTGTAGATGTTTTAATAATGTATTCTCTCAGTTTAAAAAAGTTACATTACAGAGTACTATAATAATAACGAGAATAAACACAGAGTTGAGTCAACTACCCAACCAATCAATGGTCCCCAGATTATTTTTTGAGTCACACACACACAAACTTACAACATTACATTCCTATATTTACATCTCCGAAACATACACCTGCACAAGTCACCATGACAGTCTGACTGTTTACAAAATAATAAGTCTTTAATATAAATTTTTTGACAGTTCAGTACACAACAACTATAACACTGGTCCGATACAGTTCCTGTGCCAACAGTGGTTGTCGTAAATAAGCTGTACAGATCCATTATCGGTACGTTCCAATACCTGCACCTACAATGACAAAAGCTGAATGCCTGGCACTTTGTACATGCCAGGCCGTCAACTTGACATTCGGGTGCTTTAAAACATTTGTCAGCACAACAGTACCCGGTCAAATGTTGAGGCCGTACTATTACTGGAACACTGTACGACTTCCTTGAGCGGCAGTCGGCAAGCAAACAAGTGCACAGGCTTCCGTAACAATCTGGTTTTGTACAAAACACCAGATCTTTTAATTTGATCTTCTTACATGCGTTACCACAGCACACGTAAGATTCCAGCGTCTTACACAATTCCTGAAAAAGCAGAAAATAATTCGTTAAAATAAGCTTCTCCTCTGTGTTTTACGGGGTTGGAACCGTCATCCGGTACAGTGAAGCCATAACAGAGCCCACATTACAAGCCGGGGCAAGCAGAAGGCTTTACCCCTTGTGGAAATAGCCCCAAATCCATCGCTATTTCCTGTGACCATCACTCCATTACAAAATTGTGGCCTCCAAATTTTTTTTGAGTTTTTAAATTTTTTTGTATTTTTTTGTTTACGCTTTGACTCCGTGCCCAAATTGTACCTCATTCAAAGTTTATCAAGTCTTTCGACTGCGCCAGTGACTTTCAAACAGGTTTACGGGAGAATCAACTCCGCTCCAGGGACCTCCATACAACCTTGCGGGCCTTTTAGTTCCACACCAGAGGGTTACACACATACACAGATGCTGGTCAGGTATCTTCATACCGTCCCAGCGACTTTTTAGGCAAGGAGTAAATCGTAATAACTTTTAGCACTTTTTAGTGCACATTTACTATCTACGTTACTATTATGCTGAGGTAATATACAGTTAATGTCTCCACTATGGGAGAATTTCTCTTCTTGAGGCAATTCCATGACGTGAGGATGGAATTGTCTCAAAAACAGTGCCTTTTCCAATCCTTTTGTGAAAAGTGTTGCAAAAGGCTTGCACAAAGTGCGTATCGTGTCCTCGTTGTAAGGTACACCGCCTTCATCCCATCTGATATAGTGAAAACGTGATTGTAGCCAACGAGCCGATTTTTGAGATTTTTCGTTAAGGAGAGAAAATCTGTAGGGCGGTTTAAAGACTGTAACACTTTGAAATTGATCACCGACAATGGCCAATTCTTTGACTATATACCTGTTGTCGTTATCGTGAAACGCGTGAAATTCAACTACCGCCGTCTGCATGTTTCTTAAACAACTTGACTTCGTCGTACAGTTTGTCCGCTTCGGGGAGTGTGCTAGATACGAGCTCGTCGCTTGCCAAGATCTCAATGATGTAGGAGCGTAACTCTTCCTCGATATAAAACAACTCGGCGACATGTCTGGACACGAGCGGCATACTCTCCTCTAATAGCTTCCATTCGTCAGCGTTCAAGGTCATACAATGTTGTCCATCGTACAATTGAACGTAACGTTTACCGAAAGTAGTCCGTACTATTACGTCACCGATACTCATGGCGAATTTTAACGTACTCTTGCTGCCGAGAGCAGCCGTTATAAATTTTAAATGAACCGACAATTCGTCAAGTAGATTATGATTGAAGTAAACAAATTTTTTACCACTCTGTACTAACAGTCCGAGAGTGAAACCTGTATGCTGGAACAAACCGGTTGCTATGAATTTAGTGCACTCTTTGTTTAAGAAATGAACGGATTTAAGAAAAATTCCCAAAGGGAGGTTAGGTGGTACCTGACGTTTGGTAGGAGCTCGCTCCACGTCCATCTTACTCGGATCCATTGTCTCGACTGACCGACGACGGCGGTTACAACTGACTACTTTGATAAAATGACGAAAGATTGTGCAAATAACCTTTCTCAAGTTCCGGTTCGATTAGAACCAATGGGAACTCGTGTAGACGGGCATCATCGAAATCGAATTGATAGTATTTTTCGCCGCTTATATCATCCTCCCCACAACTGACACAATAATGGTTGCAATAAACCATCCCCACCCCACCCACTAAAACGTAAACCGAATCCGAAGACGGGTCGATGTTACCCGAAGATAGCCGACTCTTTAAACCTGTATAGACATGTTCCGATACTTGCGACTTATCGACATGATATTTGTCGTCATCGTCGCCATCGTAGATATACTCTGTGAATGTCAAGGTCAACTGATTGTCTATTTCAGTAGGGTTGAATAAATAATATAGTTTGCTTTCGCTAAAAAAGTCCTCTAAATCCGATATTCTATCCTTAGGCACGAGCCTGAGGAAGGCATGAACGACTCCTGGGTATGTGGTGCACATGATGTCTCGATCGTGAATGACTGGTTCGATAATTGTATCGCGTTATAAGAGAGACTGTGCGCATGCGCATCTATTCCACTACCTTTCTAACCGTGCCCGTAAGGAGATTGTACACAATATGCGAGTCGTGTAAAATCAGACAATAGGCTGTAGTAGTTGCAGGTATATTGGCGGAAGTTTCTATTTCTAGTCTGACATCCACGGGACCAGATTTAATAGAATCGTTCTGTTTGGAACAATCGATTACGAAGAGAGGACAATCTGTAAAAGATTGTAAATCTAGACTGGGCAAGGACTCGTGCGTATAGTACGATTCTTGGAATCTATGGTACATTTCGTACAATGTGGAAATATCGCCGTTAATATTATCGTAAGGAAAATACTGTGAATTTAGATAGAGTTTTAAATTTGAAAGGCCGCACTTGTCAAACACAGAGGCGTCCTTTTTGATCTGATTTTTTCTATCTGTTTGGAAGGCTAGAATAACATAGCGTGGTTTTTCCAGCTGATTAGCGGTTTTAATTGTCCACGAAATCTGATTTGTTTGCGGCACTATTGGATACTCGTGTAACTCCCAACTACGAAACGGAACATGGACAGGTTCGTCTCTTTCGATCATTTTCAAAAGATTCAATCGGAGTGAATCTGAAACCGTCACATAAGGCACTCTCCAGTGTATACTAGTTATCTTTAGATTAACGGTTGTAGCATCATCACTGTATACAGCGTTCAAATCGGAGGCCGAACGTAAGAGCACTAGTTCCTGTTTTACGTTCAGTACAATCCGTTGGTAGTCTTCGAAAAAGCCCATCAACAGCTTCAATGGTACAGAGAGGGAAAAGTTTGAAACGGTAGCCATCCCACCGGCTCCCAACCATCCTGCGTTGCTGAATTTATTCTTCTCACTCTCTCGCAACGACAATAGATTTTTAATGGTACTCGTGATGCCTACATTTCTCGTACGGTCCACTTCGCTACCGGCAAATTCGTATCTAATATCGTCAAATAGAAAGGCTACGGCATTGTTGACCAATTTCACCGTTGCAGCAGTGCCGTCCGCTTTTGTACCGCTCAGTGTTCCTTTTATATGCAATATACTACCAAACGGTGCTGTGATCACGTCCTGTTGATTTATGGGAATACGAATTTCATCGTTATTACCGTACGTTGACGACGCATAAGGTCTGTGCGAATGATATTCCAGACCACTGATGACGTCATTGTATTCTGCTGCACTATCTATTGCCAGTAGATCCATTTTTCACTTTAAATCCCAAAGCCGAGAGAAAACGTATATTTCTAGCTGTTAACTCTGTCGAGTTTGAACGTACACTGATACTGTTCTTATAACGTTGTCCATTAAATACGAGACCCATTTCTACGTAAATGCAATCGGACAGAAACTGATTCTTCTCTGAAATTTATAGGTACTCCGTTCTGATCTCTAAGGCTTACGGTGATGTTATGAATGGTTTTCACGTTGACTGGTAAATATATTACAGTCGTCGGTATTTCGACAATCTTGTACCCCGGAGCCACTTGTGGGTAAAACTCGTGTATATTGTGTGACTCTTTTCCATTTTGAAATGATCCAGTTACAATATTACACGCAACCCTAATAACATTCACTCTTATAATATCGACGGGCAGCTCAGATTCGTGTCTTTGGTCGGCTGATAAATTCCCATTATTGAAACCGAGTAATTTTCCTATAGATCCGTCTTTAAAATGAATAGTCTTTGAACACTTAAGTTCCGTTTTAAGTGTGTTATTGTTCGGCTTGAGTGAAAATGTCAATCCAGACGGCAGTTGGTTTTGATATATTTTTCAATATCCTCAATTTCGTACGAACCTGTCGGTATGTTAACGGTCACTTCATAATTATCGTTTTGATCTCCACCGAGATACAATTTATTATTAATTCCCTCTTCGATATTGGGAATGGAATTGTACACAGCAAGATCAATGAGACCGATTTCCCACTCTCCATTGGATAGATCAATCGGTGGAAAGAAATCACACCAAAGTGTAGAACTATTTCCGTTTAAAACAATACTCATGGTAGTAGAAACTTTAAGCACAAATGTCCACAGACGACTGAAGTGTCACTTTGATGTCGCTTGTAATTATAGTGAATATTAGCGTTGGAACCAAAATATCTAGTCAGTTCGAGTGGAGGTCTAAGATTTCCAAAACTGTCATAGTATTCTACATTTACACCGCGCTTTTTATAACACACCCAATGTGTACCTTCACCCGTGCTACTATCGAGGTTGACAATGGCGGATTCGTTTTTCAACGGCCCCGTCGGGGGAAGTTTATCCCTCATAAAAACACCTCTGAAATACGGTATCCTCGCGGCATATTTCTCTAAATCAATATTTGTTAACGGTCTGTTTGGTAATGAATCAATCAAACTTTTTTTTTATTGATCTTCTTCTTCTTCTTGGTTTTGCCTATCAGTCCCCTGCCTTTTGGATACGGTTTGAGATACAGACCAGTGCCTTTAGCATATGGTTTGAGATACAGGCCGCTGCCTTTTTGATACGGTTTGAGATACAAACCCCCACCCAATAAGAGACGTTTCCCTCCACCTCCCAACTTGGATTTCGCTTTCATGGCCGTTGTTACAGCCCACGCTGCTGCCCGTTCACCCATAGACGCGTTACCCGATTTGACTCGACTCCAAGCCCGTTCTGCTAAAATTTTATCCGCTTCTCTACGATGCTCCGAATCACTGTATTTGCTGTACGCTATATCGTGCTCTTTACACGCTTCGTCCAGCGGATTGACTCCTTTATCACCTCGGGCTAATCTCTCGGCTAGCTTTGTACCCGGACCGCAATAGTTGTAAGAGGGTAAATGGAGTTCTACAGGCAATAGATCTATAGCCTTGTTTAAAACCCTATCACCAACGCTTAAAATTCCAGAAACGAGACCGCGGCCCTTTTTGACCCTTGTTGTTCGTCCCTTTGCCATTTCTATACTGAATCAATACTCAAGGGTGCAACGTATTTATGGTGTCGTCGCGAAAAAATTGGTTATACCTTATCGCTTGAACCCCATAGTGATCTCCAGTTCGTTACTCGGTCTTTGGAAACATCCACTTTACTGTATTCTCTCTTAATAACACGAGCGAATTCTATAAGTTCCGATTTACTGTACGCCTTAAAACCATTTTCCAACGCTTTTATAGAGCCGGCCAATTGTGTCACTGTAATTGCATCCGTATCGACATCGCCTTTGGCGACATTACAGATACGTTTCCCCTCGGCGTTAAAACAATCGCCATTTTTCAACAACAACACATTGTTCCTTATCCACGTCTCCAATTCTCGAATGTATGTTTTCAACTGTCTTAAAGTCACTACATCCATATCGTCGACGGCATCGGCTACACTAGTTATCCTCTTATTTTCAGCATTGAAAACCGATTCACCGGATGTCGGTGATTGTTGTAGATGTACGGTATTTTCCATGAGGAAAATCAAAGTGACAGCATCATCGGCGTAGACGGGAGAACCGACACTTGCAATTCGACGATGAAGAAAATAATACCCCATATGGTCGGATACAATACTTTTATTGTCAACGTACATCTTATTGGCGGCGTCCGTCTTACTAGAGGGATACTTTAAATTACAGATACTAGCGTTACGAGCATCAAAGGCTCCCGCTTCCATCTCATCGCTCCCCTCCACATTTTTCAAGAGAAAATTTTTCCTGGCGTATGCTATGTTGACGGCATCACCGTTGTCTATAGGTTCACCTACATCTTGTATTCGACTCTGTTTAACGGAATAGTCGGTCATAAGTTTAATCGGTATTAAAGATTCGAGATATCCTCTAGTTACAGCGTCATCGGTATCTTTAGTCGGACCCAGACCGCCCAAGGGTATGCCCTTTGTGTGATATTTTTGTGCGACTTTATCAAAGGTTATACACGTCTTATCCACAGTGTCTAGATTTACAGCATCTTTTTCCGTTAGAGGAGCGCCTACATTACGCAAGAGTTTACCCTTTATATCGTAATTACCCTCAGGGGTAAGGTCGTACCCTCTAACTATCGGTTTGGTGGAGGAGGATAAAGCCTTTCTCACCGAATAACGTCCAAACTTGTCGACACTCATCGTATTAATGTTCTTATTTTTGCAATTCCCGCGCCTTTTATAATTCCAGCTTCTTTTAGTTCTTCTATAATAGAAGCTATCTCATTTGCATGTCCCGTGTGTCCTGCATCGTGAGATGCCAACAAATGTCTCAGTCTGTCACACAACTCATTCGGATCGTCCCAGTATGAATAACCTCTACCGCTAACTTTTTTAGGTGGAAATAACTGCTCTATAATGTTTCTATATTTCATAGATTTGTTACGATTAACTTGCCCGTTCGGATCGTATAATCTTTTGTGTGCACTGGATCTCACACAGATATCTCTATACGCTCGTAAATCGGCCTCGGTATATATATCATCATCGGGTATACGCTTAAACACCAACTCGTACAATCCTGGCGTCCCTTTATAGTGAACTCCGTCAATTATAATCTCACCATCGTCCGACAACTGAAGAGTCTTGTTACCGATCGTCATAGAGTCGGCTCCGATTTTCGGTCCGTAACTGTGATCTATATTCTGACTACCGGCGGTATCTTTAATCATTTTGAGCATATATTTTCGTGCCAGCGGATGTGCGAAAGTACTGTTTACCCATTGTTCAGATTCACTTTGTCCTACAGGTGTGGACAATAGTTCCCTTACACTGGGCTGCGGTCGGTCCGGAGTCTCTGCAATTACTTCGGTATCCATAAAATCAACACTGGGAGTAGCCGGTACTTCCCCCCCACTCTTCATTTTCTCTTCCTCACTCTCGCTGCTCCACTCATCCGCTATTTCCGTCTTTTCATCCAACTCTTCTTCTTCTTCGGGTTTAATTTCTTGTTTCGGCAAAAACACTCCACTCTTCTGCAACTCTTTAATTATCGGTGTGTATTTCTTAGTATACATTCGTTCCTCTTCGACCTCTCCGTACCTCAACTGTCTGTACTTTTTCTTTATAGCCTTGCGCAATCTGGCTATCTCCAGCGTTAGATGCTCTCTCTTCCCAGACATCTTGTAGAATGACGATTGTTGCAAGTATCAAGCCTTTTGTACCTTAAAAATCTGTTACAATTCGATCAAAACCAATTCTAAATCTTCCATTCTCCGGTTCACTGTCCTTATCTATTACAACGAATCCATGTTTATCTTTCCACGCGGTTGCACAAATGTTTTTAAATGCACTAAACACCATGTCAGTGTTTACGTGATCATTGTAAATGTGTCGTAAATTGAGATCGTCCTGCTTGAAAAGGACCAAGAGATTGGCATTGTCTCGAATCAATTGTTTGGGAATCCTGCTGTACGTCTGTCCTAAGTAGAAGGAATCTATATTATTGTGACGTCCCATGGTGAAATAGTTACGTATATTGTCGTGTTTCTCGCAAGCTATGTCGTCAAATATTATTATCGAATTTGGCTCCGCTTCACTAGGATGGATGACATTTTCGTTGTCCGTGTATGTGTAATAACCAATTTCTTTGGTATTTCCCAGTATAGTTTCCAAAAACTTGTACTTTGGCTGCTGGAGTGATTTAGAAAATACATAGACGTTGGCAAATTTCAGGCCATTTGGATTGAAGAGCAGATTAAATAGCACATTAGTCTTGCCACTGTTTGATGGGCCGCACACTATAGATCGAACTGTGTTTGGTAATAAAGAACTGTGACGGTGCATTGTTGACCCGCCTCCTGCAACAACGTCAAAGTTTCTTACACGTAGTTTATCCGCTGTGTTTTTTAAACGCATTACGCAACGTTTGTCTAAATACTGTGGAAAACTAACAGTGCTATCCTATTAAATACCTAAACAACAAGCTTGGTTTTATCAATCCAACTGTCGTGTTCCTTGTCAAACCCTAACCACCGCACCAGTACTTTGTTACCCTTTTTGCGTAATACTTTTTCAACAAGATATACGTTGCCGATCCTTGACCTGCTTAATTCTTCGGCATAGAATCCCCCTTTCAGAATGTCACCTTTCGAGTCTTGTAGAATGTACGTTACAGGATTGGTCGGTACAACAGCGTACACGGTAAACACTTCGTTTGTCCAGTTGGGTAAATATCCTTTGGCAAAAGTCTTTTTAAATTTCGATATTCTAACTTTGTCGTCCACTTTAAATCGCGCCAGTGCTTTTGTACTTTTGCGAGCTGTTTTGTCCAGTAACATTTTCTCGTGCTTTTTCAACACTTGAGCGGGTTTCATGCCTATAGTACTGTGCACAGTGTTATTGTAGGTCTTTACTACGTTTTTCAACAGCTCCACCCACTCGTAACTACCGCGTGCCGTAAATTCACGCCACATTATATTTTTCAAAGTACGGTTCAGACGCTCCACCATAGACGCTTTCTTGTCTGAAAAAGTGGCGTAGTGATTTATATTGTATTTTTTCATTAATCTCTTTACGTGCATATTGAAAAACTCCTTCCCCTGATCGGTCTGAAAGTTATTCATAGGATGTTTTTTCAGTATCGGTTCTAACGCTATAGATACGTCTAGAGCCGACTTTGTCTTTAACGGTTCTGCAATCGCAAATTTTGTCAGACAATTTATCATTGTCAGTATATATTTGTAGCCTCGGTTTTCCTTAGCATATGGAATCATTTCCACTAGATCGGCTTGATAAAGGTCGTTAACTCCTTTCAGTGTCACACTACGTGTTTTGAAATTTCTTCGCGCGGGCTTGTGGAGCTCCGCCGCAATGGCTCGCCTTACATCCATTAGGTAAATGAGTGTGTTTACAGATTGGTGGCACTATTTATTTCGTGGAGATACTCTGGTGCAGGTAATCTCGAAATTATCGCTGCTTGTTCCCGCCTCACCGTTGCTTTGGATTAGTCCGCCAAAAATTGTCCATAAGAGATCGACAGAGGTGTCGGAAGCTTTACGAAAAGCAACGTATCCGGGCGTCTTTGTTTTAAAATTGAGACTAGTAAAAGTAAAGCCCAACAGATCACCATCAGCTGTTCCATTTTTCATTTTGTCCGCCAAACATTCAAAGCCTCTTTTTATCCAATCAATTTCCGTGACATTCTCGGGTGGTGGATGAAATTTAAACTGAATTTTAGTCCTTAGAGTACGAAATTTTTTCGCCACCCTACTTTGCGAGGAAACAATGTAAATTGGCTCCATAGTTCTTTTCAAGTAACTCTAACCGTGTGAGTCACCTTGTTTTAACTTGTTTGACCGGTGCTACACTCTGGTAGTGTAGATGGAGTAACCTGTGGACACTCTCCTTTCAGCGAGTAGTACGCATGCGCACTGTTACGCACTGTTGTACAATCCGGCTAGACCTGTCAGAACCTGACCTACACACCTTGGAATGGTAGCCGAAACGAGGTAGTCGACGCGACCCCCCTTTCTTACCTATATGAATATTGTTGGAGGGGAGTAGAGGGATTTGGCCTGAGACCGATATGCTGTCACTTCCACACACGCTGGGAGGTGGTGGTGGGGGGTTCCCGCAGCCAGTGGGGGGTTCCCGCAGCCGGTGGGGGGTTCCCGCAGCCGGTGGGGGGTTCCCGCAGCCGGTGGGGGGTTCCCGCAGGGGGGAGCAAAGTCCGCGGGTCGAGGTATATCGGTTGGATGTTTGGGTTGCTAAAAGTGTATTTCGGTTGGAAAATCGGTTGCTAAAAGTATATTTCGGTTGGTAAAAGTATATTTTGGTTGGTAAATCGGTTGGTTTCGGTTGGTAAATCGGTTGGTTGGTAAATCGGTTGGTAATTTCGGTTCGGTTAAATAGTGGCCAGACTAACACCCGTTTGGACTGTGGTAAGCATAGGTTTAGGCAGGAATTAAGTCTAGGTTAACAATGTCTTAACACGATACATAAACACATGTGCTACACCCTGGTAGACAACGGAGGAAACTATGTTTAACACATTAAATGTACCTAGGTCGTGGTGGGCAAAAGTAGGAAACTCTAATAGGTTAGGTTAACTATCTTAACACATTATATAAATATATAACACATTATATATATATATATAACACATTATTGTAACAGCTGATTGGCTGTGGATGGGTAAAAGTAGGACACTTATAGGTTAGGTTAACTATCTTAACACATTATATATATCACATTATATATATAACACATTATTGTAACAGCTGATAGGCTGTGGTAGGCAGAAACTTATAGGTTAGGTTAACACAAGCACATTACAATTTGGACACTACTATTTGTTGTCAGAGTAACCTAGAGGTACGACTCAGAACCCATACCGTAAGACGTACGCGAGTTTTTCGCGGTCGCGAAAAACTCGGTAAGTCTTACGGTAAGGGGTTCGTGTCCGAACTTCTACGAAATGTTCTGGCGTTGGCGGATTATATACCGCGTTAAATATCCGACTTGTAATACTATGAGGTTAGGTTAACTATCTTAACACATTATATATATAACACATTATTGTAACAGCTGATTGGCTGTGGATGGGCAAAAGTGGGGAACTTTAGGTTAACTATCTTAACACATTATATAATTATATAACACATTATTGTAACAGCTGATAGGCTGTGGATGGGCAAAAGTAGGACACTTATAGGTTAGGTTAACTATCTTAACACATTATATATATATAACACATTATTGCGGTTACAACATGGCGGCTTATATACTGCGTTAAATATCCGACTTGTAATACTATGCACGATAGCTCAGTCGGTAGCGTGTCCGCCTTCAAATCCAAACTTCATAGGGTCGAATCCCGCTGGTATTAAAAAAGTTAAGTGTATGACGTCATGTGTGTATGGTGTCTTGTGTGTGTCTCGACAACAATACGTCACAGGTGGGGGGACCAATGGGGGAAGGGAAGGGGCCTAAAGGGGAGGGGCCTACAGGGGAGGGGCAAGGGGAGGGGTGGGAGGAGGTGGGGGACCAATGGGGGAAGGGGCCTAAAGGGGAGGGGCAAGGGGGAGGGGCAGGGGGAGGGGTGGGGGGACCAATGGGGGAAGGGAAGGGGCCTAAAGGGGAGGGGCAAAGGGGGAGGGGCAAAGGGGGAGGGGCCAAGGGGGAGGGGCCAAGGGGGAGGGGGGTGGGGCAAAGGGGGAGGGGCCAAGGGGGAGGGGGGAGGGGTGGGGGTACCCCCACCGTTTTTGTGCTCAAGTGCCCGGATCTCTACTTCCATATTTAAGACATTCATTGCCTATATTTTAAGTAATAAGACATTTCTTAATCCAAAAAACTTGATTTCTCTCTTCATGGCGATTAATTATTAAGATTTACATTAAATGAAACTCATAATTAACTAAAAACTTTGTTTTATATCATTCCTTTAACTGACAGCATAGTGTTTATCAATTATAATAAAGATGGGTTATATTATCGAAATACAGAATTTGTTCAGTTACCAATTGATAGCTTCCTTGTTTTTCTTCAGATTTACTGTCATCAATTGGTAAACGTACCAGAAGACAGGCAGAGTCAGATACTGTTGAAGAATATGGAGCAGAGTCATCTCAGAGGAACTCCCGATACCCCGAAGGACAACACCCTCCATCGAGAAGAGATTCCTCCGACAGAAGGACTGGATATATTGATTCTAAAAGTAGCAACAGAAGCGGAAATAGTTATAAGAATAGTAGAGGAAGTGGTAATACTGGAAGAAGAAGCGGTTCCAGTTGGTGGTTCGGCGAAAGGGACGACTACGCCGATGATATTATAGTGTATAGATTTTATAATGGAGGAAATGGGAAAAATGCTGGTGACGTTGGGAGTACACCAAACCGTAGAGGATATCAACAACAATATGGAAGTTCTATAGAAGAATTCCACGGAGATAGGCACGGTAGCGGTAGTAACAGTAGAGGTGACAGTAAATACGGTAGTAGAAGTGATTATGATACCATGGGAGGAAGTGATTATTCTTCACAAAAAAGAAGTTCGAGGTGGTTGTTCGGTGAAAGAGATGACTACGCTGATGAAATTTTAGTGTATAGATTTTACAACGGAGGAAAAGGCTCAAGTATTGAAGAAGTTGAGAGTATACCAAGTCGTAGAAGAGACCAAATACAAAAAGGAAGTTCCGGAGGTGATTTGAACATAGGTCGAGATTCTAAGATTCAATATCAAAGAGGCAGGCCAGTTAATAGTAATCACGGAAGTGGAAGTGATTTTAAAACTATTGAAGGAAGTGGTAATCATGAAAGCCTTGGTTCTACATTTGTGTCCCAAGGAGGGGTGCAAGATAAAATCAGTACCAGAGGAGATAGTGATTCTACAGTTCAATACAAGAGAGGAAAGCCAGTTGGTAGTGGTAACTACGAAAGTGGAAGTGATTATGAAACTACTAGAGGGATTGATTATACTGCACGAAATAAAGGTTCAACTTGGTGGTTTGGTGAAAGAGATGACTATGTTGATGAAATTCTAGTCTATAGATTTTACAACGGAGGAAACATACCTAGGGTTGAAAAAGTTGAAGATATACCGTTTCATCGAGGACATCACGACAAACAAGAAAGTTCTGGAAACGAATACGATGAAGAAAGACCAGTGGGAGAGAATAGCAATAGAGGTCAAGATTCTAATAATCAATATTCAGGAAGTAAGCCAGTTGGTAATCGTAATTTTGGAAGTGGGAGTGAATATGAGACTCGTGTAGGAAGTGGTAATTATGGAAGCCGTAGGTCTTCATTTGAGTCTCATGGAGGGGAGATAGATGAAGTCAGTACTAGAAGAGGCTCTGATTCTACAACTCAAAATCAAAAAGGTAGGCCAGTTGGCAATCGTAATTACGAAAGTGAGAGTAATTATGGAAATGGGGGCGGGAGTAATTTTCCGCCACCAAGAAAAGGGTCCAGTTGGTGGTTCGATGACAGGGATGACTACGCGGATGATATTATAGTATATAGATTTTATAACGGAAGAAATGGTGGAAGTGTTGGTGACGTTGGTAGTATACAAAAGCGTAGAGGATATCAAGATCAACAAGAAAGATCTGGAAGCCAATACCAAGGAGAAAAACCATTCGGTGACAATACCAATGGTGGTCGAGGTTCTACTAATCAATATCAAGGAGGAACGCCAGTTGGCAGTGGTAATTACAAAAGTCGTAGTTCTACATTAGAATCCCAAGAAAAGGGACCAATTGGAAACAGTAATAGTGGAAGTAGAGATTCAACGAATAAATATGAAGGAGAAAGACCTGTTGGTAGGAACAATTACAACAGAGGTGGCAATGGTTATGAGACTATTGGGAGGAGTGGTTATACTCCAAAAAGAAGAGGTTCCCGTTGGTGGTTTGGCGAAAGAGATGACTACGTTGATGAAATCCTAGTGTATAGATTTTACAATGGAGGAAATATCTCTAGCCGTATTTCTACGCTTGAATCGGTATCAGGGAGGAAGCTTATTGGTAGTAGTAGTAGTAGTAGTACTAGAACAGAAACTCGTGAAGATATAAACACAGAAGTAGAATCAGAAGAAGTCGTGGAGAGTGAATTAGTCGAATACGAATCAAGCGATATGTCGGACAGACTTGAATCTATGGGTGACGAAAACGGAGGATATACGGTCATCAAAACCAGTGAATCTAAGCCTAAAGGCAAAGTTAGATCATTTCGATATTACACCAAATTTTTGGAAGTAGAAAACGAAGATGATTTTGAAGAGTTTCCTGGCCCTACTGTCACTAAATACACACGTACAGGAAGAACAAAAAGAAAGGACAAAATTTTAATTGAAGAAATAAAGCGGAAGCTACCAAGAACAGCGGATTACAGTCAAGGTGACTGTTGTTATCAATTAGGACAAGAGGAAGGAAAGGTACGTTTCGGTAACAATCCAGAGAAACTCACTGATAGACCTGGCAACACTTTCCGCGCGGCTTGGAGAATGGTTTTAGATTACGATGACGTCGCTGGTGAAGTAAATTCTGATGGGAGAAGTATTAAGGACGACATGGAAAAGGTTTAGAAGAAAAGTAGTAAATAATAATTATAAACAAGTGAAATCAGAAGTTGTAGATAATGTAACAAAAATAAACACACTCTTAAAATAAATCAAACAAGTGAACTTTACTGTTGTAGAACTTATCAAAACTAAATGTACAAATTAATTGTTGAAAATAAGTTACTTAAAGATAAATTTAAATTATATGGAAGTATATTTTAGTTTATGATAATAGTTATTGACTAATAGATCAATAATTTTTAAAACGTACATTTATAACATTCTTTTTAATTTATAATTTACACAGTTTAATTTATTTTCTAATATTTATATTATTTTTAAATATGTGCTTTACGTATATATTTATTCATTTACTTTTTGCGTTACTACTCCTAGTTTATAAGTTATTAACCGAATAAGTAATATGATAAGAATAATAATGTAACAACCTTTAAAATGTGTATAAAACTGCATACGATTTTATTGTCAATCCAAAAAAATTGCATTCGTAAAGGTCGCCAACTAATCAAAATTTACTACATACCTTATAATTACAATCACGTAAAATCTGTAATAAGTTGAGCCAAATGAGTTGTTATATCTTTAAGATTTTACAACCAAGTACAGCCCTATGTGTTTAGTAGAGTAATGGATAGTTAACGCTAATAACACTGAAAGGGAAATATATTCTAAAACTAAATATAACAGTAACTACAAACTAAAGAATGACATATCAATGACTACCGGCATAAGAATACTACTAAACAGTTTTTAAATATACAACTTTTATCAAATTTAATAGAAAACAACAAAAATATTACCGTGAAAACAAAACAAGTTATGAGGCCTGGCCTAGTGCAATAGTATTTAGTTACTTCATGAAACAATTTATTCGAAAGTAAAGCAATATATAAAATTAAACTGATTAAGGATTTTGGTACATATCGTAATTCCAACTAGGTATACCAATAATAATCATTTATACATTTTGTACCCCATACAGTCACTGTCTCTGACGGGAACTATAAATTAACAAAATTTGTATTGCTGAGGGCACCGAGGATTGCTTAAGGAAACACATGAGTCAAAACTGAACCTCCAATTCGAAGACAGGTTATTACCATTTCTTTTTTTAAACAAATTATTTTCCAGCTTAGAACAGTCCATGCAAATCATCCATTAAATGGCTAGTTAATTATTTATACTCCTAAAACAAATATATAATCCTTTAAGGAATCCAAGAAGCGTACTCAAATAGTACAGTTCCTTTTTTATCAGTTCCTTTATTTTGGATGTCGGATAGGAAACAAAGGAACTGAAAAAAGATTGTAAAGGTACGTAACCTAATAATCAGTGATAATAATGTGTTGACGACCTCAGTAGAGGGACGACCTTTCTGAAATGAAGCATATGCTTGAAAGATGTCATAGAGACGTAAAAAACGAAACCATTAAGATTTTTTAAATTTAAACGTGGAAGATTTTTTAAATTTACATATTATTATTTTTTTCATATTTGTGACTTGCAAACCTCAAATATTAATATTATATTTCTTTTAGATTATCCCATGAAAAATGTTAAGTGTGGAAATTGTGGCGGTAATTACATATTACCGTAACTCTCAACTCTGTAGATAAAAATGATTTTCATTTACCTATAAGTATAATTCCGTTATATTATAAGCTACATGACAAGGACAGTCATAGAGCACTCGTTTGCTCAAAAATAACATTCTTTTTACCTAGTTATCAACAAATAGACATACTTGTTTAAAATTGAATAATAAAATTTTAATCATATAGACGACATCTTTTATGGATCATAACACATCAACGTTCTTTAGTCTTTCATTACTCCAATAATATGTCTAGTTCTGACGTACTTCGTCATCTTATGGCATGTCGACTCATGTCTGAAGTGAAACAAATTTAAGATTCCTATCAATTGTGTACAGGTCATTCAATAGAAATGTAACAAATGTGTTAGAATTGACTTGGCCGTGCATTCATAAACATTTTACCTTTTCTAGCTAATTTGTTTTGAACAAGTTAAAAACACATTCCAGGTTTCGTTACTTATTTGTCAGAACAACAGTTCTAAAAAGTTCACCACTTATAAATATATTTTTCCTCTGTGTTGGCAGCATGTTGTAATAAATAGTTATGAAAAACAAAACTTGTTAATATTACATGATTTGGCATTTAAAATTTTTACGTTTATAAATAGCCTACATACTTCTTTGTATAAATACTTGTATCACAATTCCTGTATACAAAGTGATTACAGATTAAGTAACTGTGTACCCTTTGTGTGTCTTGGCCTGGGTTCAATTAAACTGTTATGATATAATAACCAAAGCGTTATGACATTCGTCAATCTTGTTAAACTTAATTGAGTTTACATGAAAAACATTAGACCCTAATATTATCCGTTACTATAGCAAAAGTAAACAGAGAATTTAAAGTTAAAGTTCACTATGTGTGTCCTTCAACACCAGTTAAAACCATAAGATAAGATTAAACATACTAATAAAAAAGGCTTGATAGTCAAACTTTTTTCTTTTCGACGTTAACAAGCCTTTACATTTTTGTACATTACAGAAAATCCAATAATATCTAATTTAGGTGACACATTTTTTAATCACAGATCAAAAACTTTACATCGAAAATCATTTTGTACCAAATGTGACTGGTATATAATCAAATAATTAATTTCACCATGTGGGGATTGTAACGTCACGAGAGGGATGAAGTGGGGTGCGTCGTCAATTTGCGTAGTATCCCCACCTATGGATTCTTTCACGGAGTGACTTAAGTGGAACTACGACGTTCGTTATACACGTCTCAATCAATAGCTCTAATCGTAATCTATAGATTAGTGTATAAAACATTAGTTTTTAGTTGTTCTGGTGATGTTGTAGAGAGTTGATGTTAAAATATAAAAATATCAACACAATGTCGGTTAACACTCTTTGATAATCCAAGTCGAAATATAGAAATCATATACGGTTGAAAAAGCATCATTAACGCAGACAACACCAATCTAGTGACTCACCTCAAACCTTCCCTAGAGAGTAAAGCGTTGTCAGGAACGAAAGAAAGCCTCCGCGGTAGCGTCCATGCACGCAACGACGGCAAAAGTGTACATCTATCATTGAAAGGCAAAACCTTGTTACTCATCATCGTCTCATAAGGAAAGTAAGAAAGTGTATAAAATAAAAACCCTTATTTCTCGAATACACTAACAGCATCAGGGTCAAAAACAATAAGAGTTGGACAATCAGTTGAAAGAGAGAGATTACACCCTCTACATGGAACAAGGTGTAAATACAGCTAAGCTCCCTTAGGATTGCCAAGTTCGTTCTCCTTACAGTGAGTCCTTGAGAGCAAAGGCGACTATGCAAATAGATGATATAATCGCTTCTACTTCAACGTCACAATGTACATCTATTTTGTGCATCACAGTTCATGAAGAGATATTGCGTGGCATTTAGGTCCCTTTCACAACCACGTTTGTAAGTGTAACGTCTGTGGCAGTTCATGGTTGAATAATATACTTGTAATCACTTTATCTATCCGAATCCCCGACTTGTCATGAATTATGGTTTCAATCTTAAATCCTTAATATCAGACATTATAAATAGTTTACATATTTCATATTACACAAAACCATTACACTATAAGTCTTTTGTTCCTAAAATATTCAGAGACTCAAACCTTCAATTTAGACTTTATTTTAAATGTTATACCACAGTACACATAGTTTCATAGCACCAACCAATCTACTAAAAATTAATTAACTGGTGGAGTTACCCTTTTATCCTTAATATCAGATGCCGTTCCTTTAAATGCTCGATAAACTATGACAATACTATGATATTTATAAAATAATATAAAAGTATAATGCTGATTCTTTTTTTTACAAACATAATAAACGAACAAAAGTAAAACTTCTCTTAAGTGAGAAAGTAAAAATTTATTTTTTATATCAAATGTTGGTTTTGTATAGTTTTGTTAAAAAAAAAAAAAAATAGTCTATTTTAAAATTTTTGATATTAAAATTCCAATTACTTAATTGTGTATCCCAATTCAAATTCATCAAATACGTTTAGCTAAATTAAAACAAATAATAAGTCAACTTTATCGTTAAGAATGCAGTTATAGACAGACATAATCATAAACAATGGAAACGACCAACAGCTTTCACATTACATTTAGGCAAGCTGGCGCCACGTTCTGGAGCGACGGAACTTAGAATTAAAGTTTGGAAAGGTTATTATCCGGCCTTTTATGATCATTGATTCACATAAAATCTTGCTTAAAGGAGCTGTGAAGTAATACGACCTAACAATCCAAATTATTAAGACGTTTAATAGACTATTATTTCTTTTTAACATCACGCGTCTATAGGTTTTTTATTATTTTGACTCACTGCTAGAGAATATCATAAAAACAAATTGAGTATTATGAGTTAAATAATTAAGTTACAAAACTCTCATTTAAAGATACTTTACTCTGATGAAACTATTTATTGTGTGATATTGTAAATCTGTATGGAGTCAAATACCTCGTGACGTAACCAGATCGTTCCAACATAAGAATGCCCTTTTACGAAATAAAGTTTTACTTGTAAAGTTGCTTAAGTTTATAATGTTTGTGGGTTTATAACTCTGTACTTACAGTAATATAACATCTTGCATAAATCTCATAATAGTAACATGATTTTATATTTGTTCGATCCACAACAATTTAATAGATATTTGTCAAACTGTACGGTAGTAAAAAAGTGGTTTCTTGCACTATTACTGTTATAATAAAAGCAGAAATAATTTTAAAAGTAGCAGCTATTTATCCTTTTTTTTTTTTTTTTTTTTTTTTTTAAGGTGAAAAGCCTTTTACATCATCATCGCCTTTTAAAAAGAACGAAGTACATTAAATAAAATGTCTAGCTCTAGAACACTCTAATAGCAGAGATTTCTGGAGCTCATCATGTAAGAATAAAGAATAAATTTATCATAAACATAAGTTCGAAAAAACTTTGGACCCCGTCAATCCGACTTTTTTTTTCTTTTTTTTTTTAAAATGCACTGTGGAAATAGATAAGCATTAGATGTGGATTCAAAATTTGTACACGCATTAGTGAAGCAAAATCAAAGGCTCTATTTTGTATTATTTTCAAAATGGCGGCTGTTTAAAATGTTCAACGTCAAATTATCAAAAATTTTACAAAAATTTATAAAATACAAAATAGTCTAGTTCTTTTAAGAAGATGGCTGCTGAAATATTTACATTTCTGTTGTAGCTAAGAAAATCGAGAAAATAAAATTGTAGTCCAAACTAAATACCAAATTTAAAACTATTTAAAATTAAATAATCTTCCCAATCCGCTATATAAAGGGAATTTAATAATATTAACACAAATGTACAGAGTACTATTAATAATTCACTGTACAGCATTTAATTATCAAGAATACACAATAATAACTCTAAGTTTGATAGCATCAATCAATGATAGGGTAATACAAACTATTACTTGTTATCGATATCATATATACTCCTTAATCTTTCACATATCACGAAGAGTGTAATTTTATACATGTATTTATTTATTTTTTATGACAAAAAACATTTAGGACACAATCGCCTTATAAAAAAAGGAAGTAAATAAAATAAAGACGCTATGGTCTTCAATACCCTAATAAAATCAGGGTCGGACGAGAAATTTTTGTCAAGAAAGACTTGATAGAAATGATGAAAAGGAGGGGTTAATCTAAGACTACTAAAAACAGTTGTAGAATCTACTAGGGTCTCTCGGAATTACCTGTACTCGCTATATTGAACCCCTAAAGAAGGCAGTTTTAAACTAGTGGAACTGCTAATTTTGTATAGGCCTATCCAATTTTGTGTGTACATCTTTTCAAAGAAACGTCAAATTTCATTTGGTTTTATATATTAGGCACCAATGTTCTCTGAAAATTGCAGTGTACATTTAAATGAACATATTCTAACTTTCTTGGTGATTTTGTATAATCTACACTTCAAATTTCGAAATCAAACTCTTTTTTCCACTCATTCCAAAACTAAATGTGTAATACAAACTATATGCGGATTTAAACTGGACGTAATTATTCATCTTATAATGGTATGGTCGTCTAAACAGCCCAAACTGCTGCACATATCTGCATAACGTGTTCGAAAATATCCTCCTTCGGTACTCAACTTGTACTCTTCATACCTCGATTGTTGAATTTTATTCACATTGTATTAACATCCGGATTCTGTACAAATTAACAATGGTTAAAATGTGAGTTGTATTATTTCATCAGTTAGGCCTACATAGTTAAACGAAATACGATTATCAAAAGTAGGAAATACTTTCATTTTGAAAAATTTAGTGTAGATACACCTGTCACTTGCAGAAAAATACTAGCATTTTATATTTCTCTATTTTGAAATCTTCGAATATTTCCATACTAATGTTATCCTTAAATAGACTATATCTCAAATAAGAAGCTTGATTTATTTATTTTGATTACATACGAAATGTCTGATTCTTGTTATAATAAACTGATTTTATGAAACGCAACTACACAATATAGCTATGAGACTCATCATTTTCTTTATTAATTTTGTTTTAACTATGTTAAATTGTAATCTTAAAACACCATTAACTGTAGTTTTCTAATTATACCACTCACTTGTTATTACTAGTGATCGTTGGAGCTATGTCAGTTGGATTAATCAATAGTTTTCACTAATTTCAAATGTTCGTAAATTATAAAGTACATTAGAAACTAATTTTAATATGACCCAATCCTATCCATGTATTTAAAATATTCCACCTACCACCTGTCTGATAATTGACAGACAGACTAAAGGGCTTTTTGTGAACGACAAAATCATATTTTTGTACTATTGTTTATTTACATATATAAATATCTAAATGTAAAAAATAATAATAATAATAATAATAAAAGAGAGAGAGAAATAAACCTTATAGCGACGTTTTTTATATACACGTATAATATTGATTTATAATTAGTTACTTTACATTGTAATCGATTATGGAGACCTGATTGTAATATGGAGAATATAAATCTACTCTGTCTAGTCATCCAGTATTAACTATTCAAGTTTTAAACTGTGCATCAAATCTCGATCTAAACATAAATACATTACGTATCTGTATTTAGGCACTGTATGGACAGAAACAGGGTAATTAGTTTGAGAACAAGTCTCTAGAGTGTGCCACTATACTGTCCATATTGTACAACGTATTGCTCTCATTAAACTACAGGTAGTTTAATAAATTATTACACTTAGTCTTAGGGTTATACACAGGAGGTGGAGAATATTATAAAGGGTAGTCGTTAGTGGCCTCTCTACTCTTCGTTAATGTACACTACTCTAGAGGGTAGCAATGATATATCACGGGAACATATTCAACCTAAGGTGATAAATATGGAAGTGATGTATGTGACATATGAGTATATAGTGGTGAGACACAAATACCTCTAAATATATGAAATAGTGACCATTAAAACACGAGATTAGATCTAATATATAAATCGAAAATACCCAAACATATTTGGTTTGAAGTTTGTAAATTTATTCGAGAAGATGCAAAAATAATTCACTGCAGAGAAAACTTATATACGACTTACATGAATACTAATTGAATCCTAATATATCGAACAAACCTATCATACAATCAGTTGTAGAAAATAGGTCATTATTTTTATGAATTTATCGTTCACAAAAAGGCTATCTCGATTAATTCGTCTCATTTGTTAGAAAGGTAAAATCTTTTAATTTGTATATAGATGAAGACATGTATTACGTTCATAAAAACTAAATTAAAAATTGAATAAAATTTTTTTTCTAATTTATAGGAGTATAAAAATTTGCCGCTTAGAGCTCCAATGGGAATTATAACTAAATCACGTGATGAATTTCTTAAAGAGGGGATAAATGGTTATTTAGCCCAATAAATCGTTAGGGTGCTATTCCCTTGGCCCCACAACCAACTACCATTCAGTTGTTTGCCATTCTATGTATGGTGTAGTCCTGTGCCTTGCGTATTTGTCTGATTACATTTGTATTTAATCGTAGTTTTGACTGCTCAGGCCTTGATTTAGGCTTGGGTTCCTTTCATTGGTTATTCGTTTTATTATCCAAATTGACAGTTGTGATTTTTCAACTTTTTCATGTTCTGTCGTGTTTATTTACACAAATGATGGTCAAATTTTGGAGTAAACCATATTAATAAACTGAACAAACCATCATTATCAAATAACTATAAAAACATAATTATAAATTAGAAATTACGGTAGGAAAAGTTGATGTAGAATCACTGCACCTATTTCCTCTAATTCATTAAAAAAACTAAAATATAAGAAGCCTATTTATAATCGTAACTTGTATCAAATTGTACTGACTACCATGGTTTCTCTTCAATTGCCCTTAAAAAGATTCACATTACTTAAAACTTAATAATATGTGTTTTTTTTTCAACTAATGAAGTTAGGATAGTACTGTGCCACATGGAAAATCAAACGCCATTAACAAAGCTCATACCTGCTTAACCTTCAACGTTCCACAAGTCAAGTGCATGCCCAAACCAATTGAGCGAATACACGCCTAAACCAACTGAGCCAGTCCACGCCCAAACCAACTTAGTCACAACACTTCATTATATTAACATTGAGAGTACTACTGTACAATTCCTTTATTTGAAAAAGTTTAAAATTATGTTCACCCGGGAGATATGAAAGAACCCACTTTAACAAAGCGAGCATTTTATCAAAAAACTTAGTAAATAATATTGAACAATAACTTGATGATGCTACAATTATTATAGGTTAACAAATTTACATTTCCTTCTAAAGTTATAAAAAATTCACTGTGTTAACTGGTATTCAACATTACTAACTATCACGCAAATTTATAATTTTAATTGCACAAGTTAACAGTACGCAGATTTTTAAAATGCGCACAACACAATACACCCTATAAACCTTGTTTAATAAATAATAAAACATTAATTTAAAAATTGTTACTGCTGTTATTTTAGTTTTAAAATTAAGAACAAGCTTCACACTGAGAATGATAAAACAAATCTATTAAAGAACGGCAAAAATATAGTTTCTTAAAATCTACTTAGCCTATGATTACAAAGTGAATTTTACAGCAAATAATTTTAATGGTTACTAATTCAAAATTTTGTAATTGAATACTACGTTTATATTCATTTTGTTAAAATCGTATAGATATTACATCTGACGTATAACCATGTTAAACTATTGAAAATGTATACTTCTTATTTAAATGAAATTTAATTTACGCAAAAATACATACAGTGGATTTAAAATAGGTAATATTACCAAAAATATAATATTCAAAATATCTTAGTAGTAGACAACTATGCAACTTAAAAAATGAATATAGAGCATTTTATATTGTCTAATCACTTTATCTTTGTCGCATCCTGATTAACGTCCAGACACGTGAATCGTTTTTTTTTTTTTGGATAGTCAGAAATTAAAATAACAAGTTTTAAAATGTATTTAATGTTGCGCAAAAACCCCAGATTGGAAAAAAAAATAATGATGAAGGTAATAATTTACGTAATAATGACCATATATAAAAACTGAAAACCTAAATTTTCAAGACAGTTGTAAGGTTTTTTTTCTTTTAATTAGTAGAATTTGTAATTTTTTCTTTAAAGTGTAAAATAAAATTTACAGTTACAGTAACCACACTAACGTCGATTTCTTCCAACTATAATTGAAAATCTGCACCCTTGCGATAAAATTAACTACAGGAACCTATTAGTATTATTATTGTTATCAAAATAAACTAAAAAGAATATTTATTTTATGACAACCATCACTTCTATACACAACATTCAATATACATAGGAATAATGATTGTAAACTATATATTGATTTATGAATATACATAGCTATTGTATCTATGTCACGGGTAATTTATTAATAAATCCTGCTTGTTAAATATTAAATAAAGTAATTACCTTCATGTTACCTAACCTTACTCTGAAGTGTATGGGTAACGCAACAGGTGGGAGAGGGGCGCACCTGGGTGTTTTGTATAAAACACTTTATCAATTAGCAGGTAGTTCCATTATTAACTTAATTAGTTAAACACAATTATGTACAATATAGGTTAACAATTGGCACTTTATTCTATAGCTATAATTATTTCATTGTGCTAATAGGTAATATATAATTCAAACATGATTTGTCCAAACATTCTGTTAACAGACAAAACCATTGCAATAGTATCTAATGGAAATACGATATATAATTTATTTGATTACATCAGTCTACATAAATTATGTTCTTGTTAATAATGCAGCTATGTTTAGACCAGTTGTAGATGAGAGACACGTATATCAATATATAATACTTGATTGGTCGTTCAAGCTTACATAATATATATTTTAGCCTTCCTAGCGGTAGCAATTTTATACGGATTTTGATTGAAAGTTATACAAATATTGAAATTTACAATGTCCCAGACAGTTAAGCAAATGTATAATTATATAGGTGAAGTTAATATATCATCATACCATTAAGCAAATATTTTATATTACTAATTTTAAGCCATTTCACCGATTTTTGCAGTTTTATATAAACAAAAATAATAATAATTGTATAGAAGGAGAAAAGCTATTTGAGTAACTTCATGACTTTAATTAATCCCGAAATATGACATGCATAATTTGATTTAACATAATTTTATGATATAGCTTACAAATACGCTTTGTCTCTCAAATTGTTAATAATAGTTTAACGATAAGATAATAACACATTAGTTTCCGTCTTTTTGAAACCGCTGTACAAGTTTTATTTTTATGTATGATGTAGTATTAATTTTAAAAGGAAGAAAACAACATAAATTAAAGACCCTTATCCCTCAAATACTTTTATTAACATCAGAATTGGAAAAGAACAAGATTTGTTCAATAGGTACCTGCTAGGAAAGATAAAATAGAGGTACCTAATCAAGACTATATAATAAAAGGTGTAAATCCAGTTAGGATATATCATAATTGTTACATACTAAAAGTACTAAGTGAAAGTAGGTCCACCACAACTTTGGAATATAAATTATCTCCTTCCCCTCTCTCCATACAATTGTTTCTGGACGGACTGTCATAATGCATGCCTATTCTTTTATTCATAATAGTATACAAAAATCTCAAGTTGGAATATAAATTCTAGTATATTACGAACATTTTTGTGCTTTTTGTAAATACTTTAAAACACACACAAAATGTTTCTAATATACTTTAATGTATATATATTTAAACAACTTTAAATTTGAGTACTCCAAACCAAAAAATAGGCACACAGCCCGGCTACAAACACGTAAAGGAACCAAAAATCACACGACGTAGGCATATAGAGTCAGTTATTTTTATAAATTCCAAGTCTTTTAAGCGGCATTTAAAGTTGTAGTAAATATTTAGAAAATCAAAGCATGCAAATGTGAATAGAATCTAAAAACGAAAATAATAGCTAATATAGTTAAAAATTCCATTATAACATTCAATTATAACTATAACGGCAATAAATTAAGCTGATGGTACCGTGATAATTTCTTTATAATTTATATAATAATTAATCGAATGGATTTTCTGTCACAATCATAAATCGATAGCGGCTGAATAGATTTTAGTGGTTGAAATGTCAATTGAAAGGAATTTAGTATAGTTTTGCCAAAATATTAATTTCATCAAATAAACATACATATTTGTAATCAGAATAACTTATATTTCTATTTGATACCGCATATATAATATTGCCAAAATAAATTGTTTCATCTTGATAGTTTTTGAACCTTAACCATCTTTTAACGGCTATTGAATTGTTTGTCTCACATCTCACAAAAAATACTTTTTCAAAATTACACGCTACTGGATTTCTCATTGTGTGGTTGTAAGATGTATTCGTCATACAAAAATTACAATATATGTTTTTGCACTGCAATTTATTTCAAATTGAAATCATATAGTTTCAGACTTGTAGGTCATATGTTCAAGTTAGACAGAGGGACATGGTATCGGATATATTCAATTTGGCCTAATCCTAACATAGTTTTTTTTTTCGAATATAAAAATACATATTTGTAATCAGAATATTGTCTAGTTTTATTTAATACCCACACAAGATATTCCAAAACAAAATAATTTCAACTCGTTTGTTCTTGCCCATTAACTACGTCAAAGTATTTTTTTTTACCGCTACATTCCTCCTATGTGTGGACAGACAGACGTACAGACACTAGCGTGAAATTATAAGTGTCCTAGTGGTTTTAGTTACAGACCTGGAAAAAAAGCCTACAAATAACATAAACATAAGAGCTAAAGCTTATTATTTGGAAGACTTTTTGTATTGCATGAGATTTATTTTAATTATTTGTTTTCCTCCTTCAATAATTTTTTGTTAAATGACATTAATATTTATTAATAACTCCCTTATTTTTCATCGTATAAAGATGTCGATTTACACATCTTTATATTCATCTCAATGGGAATTATCGTAAGCTTATCAGCACAATTTTGAAATGGAAGAAGAGATCACAAAATAAAGACAGTCGAATACTCTAATCGTATTTATCCCTCGAATACTCTATAGCCATATCAGAATGGAACGTAAAAATGTTGCAGATCAGCTACGTCACTCGGGATTGCTACGCCCGTAATCAATATATGTGACACATATAGTAAAACAAAATCTAAGTGAGCAAACCAGATTTGACGAGAAGAAATGTCACACATTATCAGAGAGTCCAACAAATGTTTTTTAAAAAATTGTCAAAGAAAGTGTTAGTAATGAAACTTTACAAAGTTCGTGAATAACTCAAGGACTACTTGTTTTTAAATTAATGCACCTTCAGAAGACTCGTGAAATTAACTTTATATTTAATTCCACAACAAAGCAGTGTTGCCTTGAGGTCATATAAGTGTTTTCATAGCATTGTTTATGTTTCCACTTATTGAATTAACCGTTCTTTCTATCTTTTCTATCTCCTCGTACATGTTGTACTAATATAACCATTATATTCATAAGAGTTATTTCTCAATTATTACAAAAAACCTGTGTTATATTTACAGTAGTAGTAATTAAAAAGAACATATTGTTTGTTCAATAAGAGTTTTTAGGATTAACTTGTATATTTTGCTTCTTATTTGAAACAGTAAAACGATTTTTCTCTTGATTCATTTCGGATTTTTCTTTTTATTTATTGGAGAAAAAGCTCTCGGTCGTCGTCATCTTATAAAAAAGAAAGGCAATAAAATGAAGATCCTTAGTCCTTGAAAACACTAATAGCGTCAGAGTTGGAAAGTACAAGAGTGGGTCAAGAGAGACCTGATAGGATATGAACGACAATGATCTAACCCAAGACTAGATGGTTAGGTGGGGAAAACGCAGGTTCCCACGGGATTGCCACCACTACTAAAAAAAAAAAAACACTCGTAGATACAAAACCAGTAAACTCCTAAAGATATATTTCTTTAGCAAAACCAGATATATTTTTTTTAATGTGTGTTTTTTATTGTCTACGATGTACCGTGTTTGTTGTTGGTTTTAGTTTTTATCGCCTAAGAAAATGATTGGTTCATTTTTTCGAATGATGTGGTCTATCACTAATCAATGATGTGCATGTTTATCAATGCTGGTTTTGTAATAAATTATATAAAAACGTTTTTATAAATCAGACTCAAAATTGTAGTTTTATGGAAGGTGCCTATATTGCAAAATAGTTTTGTTTTAAAAACTCCCTTATTTATTTTGTTGAAAATAAGAGTAGAGTATGTGTGATGATCACAAATTATCGCAAAAAGTGGAGAACGTACTAAACTTTGTAAAATGACTTGATCATAGTTATAAACTGCTTCATTGGCTGTGTGTAAAAGAATGATGTGTACAACCGAAACCAATCGCACTTTTATTAATTGATTGTTTTCTTTAGAATTGATAATTTATGTTGTTTTCAGGATTCGCAAGGTATGAAATAAATATTATAATTTTTTTTTATTAATCCACTTTGAACTGTTCGATTTATTGACTGAATTTGGTTTGTATTTCAATTTAAATTTTTAATAAACTCTCTGGTGTAAATTATTTGTATTTCTTAAAATACAAAGAAAGTGTGAAATTCACTATATGATACTTAATATGACACCGTATAAATTTACCTATATTTTGTGATGATATATGTTCATCACCCCTTTTTGGTTCTTTTGTTGTTGTACATGATTCCACTGCGGGTTGCATAGCTACCGTAAAGGAAGGTAGTCACTGGGGTAAGTGATAACATAAAACCAGTTCCGTGTTGAGAGCGTTGTATGCTATCTCAACCGCTTCAATTGCCCTTCTATTCTATTGCTATGCATCCGAAACACAGGAGATTCACCCGTTTCATCACAATGTGGTAATGACAATTCTAACAATATGTAAATATCTATTTTACACTTATACCTGAATCTTATTTACTTACGATTTTCAATATGGGTTTGAGTCTTTAATTTTCAGATATTGATAAAATTTTAAAGAAATCAATAGAGGTGATTTTGACATATTGTATGACAGACTCATGGCAGATTTTGTATTTTTTACCGATCAATCACGGACCGATTTGTAGTAATGGCCACCAATTCGTTTTATTTGGATTATTTAGAGGCTACACTTGAACAGAATCGTTACAACAGATTTTGAGAAAATCGTAATTTTGTGTTTTTTTTCTTATGACAGCTATCTCAAAATTTGGAGTTCTAAAATAAAAATTTAACATAAAAACTGTGACCAAAATGCGTACATCCCCCTACCTAATTTTATCAAAATCTAATCTAATCTTTTTCAACTGTATAGCACTGAATATACGACAAGCAGATTGACAGACACCAGACAGAAACCAGACAGACACCAGACAGACACCAGACAGACACCAGATAGACACCAGACAGACACACAGACATACACCAGACAGACATCAGACAGAAACCAGACAGACACCAGACAGACACCAGATAGACACCAGATAGACACACAGACATACACCAGACAGACATCAGACAGACACCAGGCAGACACACAGACAGACACACAGACAGACATCAGACAGACACCAGACAGACACCAGATAAACACCAGATAGACACCAGACAGACACACAGACATACACCAGACAGACATCAGACAGACACCAGGCGGGCACCAGGCGGACACACAGACAGACACCAGATAAACACCAGATAGACACCAGACAGACACACAGACATACACCAGACAGACACCAGGCAGACACCAGGCAGACACCAGGCGGACACACAGACAGACATCAGACAGACATCAGACAGACACCAGGCAGACACACAGACAGACACACAGACAGACATCAGACAGACACCAGACAGAAACCAGATAAACACCAGATAGACACCAGACAGACACACAGACATACACCAGACAGACATCAGACAGACACCAGACAGACATCAGACAGACACCAGGCAGACACCAGGCGGACACACAGACATCAGATAAACACCAGATAGACACCAGACAGACATCAGACAGACACACAGGCATAAATCATTATAAAAATAACAACCCATGCCAAACACTTCTAAACAAGACACAAGGCACCTCTAAACAGATACTATATATCAAAAACTTACGACATCGATATATTAACGCATCAAATAACTAACTTTAAATCACGTATATTTGGAGCATAAAAAACGTTATTGACTTATTTCTTGGTAGGCCATACATTATTTCATAGATTTCATTAGTTCTTTCTTTCCAATCCATTACAGATAAATTGTTATTATCCCATATTTACTGTATTGTATTACTCTTGTATCAAGGCAAGATATTTACAGCTCACTGAGTACTTATTTTCCAGCAGTTCACTTTTCCAGGTGAGGTAACATTCCGCTTCAGTACGCTTTCAGAACTCATATTGGTTTATGTCAGTTGTAAATCTTTTACATTTGCACTAGTTTCAGAGGCGTCCATACTTAGATCAAGTCAAATAACAACAACCCCAGGTATGACATTTCTTTTTTACTATGTCCCTGTGTTTGAGCACTAAAAACCACTGCACTAAAAGTGATTTTTTTTTTCAAAACGAATTATATATTAAAATTAAATTTTATTTTTCGAATTTCATTCCATTCCAAAGGTTTGGTTAGATTCACATGCCTAATTCAGTGTATCCAAATTTAGTTTATCTAAATTTTACGTATTATAATTAGGCTGATGCTGTTCACTTGCAATTGTTTTTTCTTTCTTGTAGAAAAAGCAAAAAATAAAAACCTCTCGGCCTTATTAAAAAAGGAAGAAAATTAACATAAAATGAAGATCTCCCACAAGATATCGAATAATAAAGTGGTAAAATAACAAGAGTTGCTCAAGAGAGACCTGATGTGAAAGATGAAAAGAGTGGTCTAACCAAAGAATAGTTGAAAAAATATGTATTTAGTATTTTAAAAGAAGTAAATCCAACCAGGTTTCCTTGTGATTCCCAAGACAGTAGTCATTGTAATGAGCTCTTGTGGTTTGTTTTGCAAATATAGTTGACTTATGATGTTAATATTGATCTTATTGAGCTTTATGTGCATTTTTCAAGTTCGTTTATACTTAAATATACTTTTGTTTGATGCTAGGAATGATGTGTATTTATTTGTAGGCCTACTATATATGCCTAACATGTACGATATTGCATGTTAGAATATATATATATATATATATATATATATATATATATATATATATATATATATATATGCAACAATACTTTAATATTCAAGTGTTCAATTTAAAATATACTTCATAGGATGTTAGTTCATAACTAAACATATAAATTTTTGTTTTGTTTTTATAACTCACAGTATGCTTTACAAAAAGTCTCATTTTTTAACATTTCTATAAATATACTTAATGCCACTGACAAAGAAATTAGTTTAAATTGAACATAGCCTACTTTCCGAAATTTGAAGACAAATAATTACACTGCAACAATTTTTGAATTTTAATGTAGATTATTTTTTAATTATCTGTTTTGTATTTATTTATTTTTTAATACTAAACAGCAATACTGTGAGATTAATAAAACTGCAAAATCTGACGACGGTTAGGTATAATTTTATTGTTTTAAAATTTACAACCAATCAGTAATTTTCTTTAACGTCTGCTTTGAATTACTCATTAGAATAAAAAGGTTCATATTTCTTCAAAATTCAATCTGTTTACCCCACAAGCACTTCTGGTATCTAACGACAACCGGTAAACATTTTTACTCATAATATAACCTAACCGGTTTTTACTGAAACTAACTTCTCTTTTTCCTTTTGCTTACGAGGTCTAATTCAATACAGTCACCCACAAGAGCTCATTGAGTTCCAATTGATACGAGATTCGTTAGTTCTATGAACTATAGAATCGTTCTTGAGTGAGTGTACAAAACCCAAAAGGTTCAACCTTTGTAAGCACAGATGTTATGTAGTTTCCTGTTACAGGTAATATTCCCTGTTTTTAGAATCCCCCAGTGAATATTCTAAATCTATGTGTATGTTAACTAATGACCGTGCCCAGTGATGACATCTTCCTTATATTACACCTGCTTTAAGAAAAATGGGTTGATGCAATTATAATAGTTAGAGCCGATTTTTAAAAAATCTGAAATTTATATTTTGATTTTTATCAAGTAGCAACATGTAAATTTTGAGCTTTCCAAACAAAATTTAAATAACCTAAGAAGACATGACCAAAATATTCCAACATAAACGATACCCATTTAAATAAAGTGTTTTCTGTACATTACGTTACTTCCTCTTATTCAATACCAGGGGGGAAAATACAATAATTAATCATTACAAATAGTTTTTCATTGTCGTTTCCAGTTAATTAGCCATTTGTAATTTTTGTTACATATTGTTTTCAACTGGTTTTGGAAATAAACTAATTAAGTTAATTTAGATATTAAGTTCTGCGAAATAGGTAAGGGATGAATCTTTACTGTCGCTCCACGGAAATCATGAATAGATTTTTTGTTATTTTAGAAATAAAACAGTACGTTTATTTATAAGTATGTTTAATTACATGCGAGGATGGGCTTACGAAAACGAAAACTTTTTAATGAAGTTAAAGAATTAAGTAAAATTTTAAAATGAACTACGATTTACCACCCACGATTATTTATATATCTGTGACGACTATACTTGTATTTTATATGATTTCTGATATTGATAAGATCAGTGAATATTTCAATCTAATGATAGACAAATTTGTTTTGAAACCATTTATAGATCATTCACTGATAAGTCCTATTTTGCAATAAATCTCTTGTGATATTTAACTTTCTCTTATTTAGTTTTCTACAAAATTTTCCGACCATATAAAAACTTAATCTCATTTACGATCAAAAATCTCATAAAATCTCTATTATAGCATATAATTTGATAAGAATTTTTAATATTTCAAAACGACTGATTGTAAAAAAACCTGTATTTAACAAATAGAAAGTTGAATATAAAATAACTCATAACATCATTATTTCCAGAAAATACTATAGAAATATCTCTAATGTCATCTACAATTTGCAAATATATGTATAATATGAATATGATATATTTAGAATAAGAAGATTAACTATGTACATAAGAAATATATTAATAAAATAAAGAAAACTTTGAGGCTAAAGAGATGAGCATAATAAATGGACACTATTTAACTTAATACAAATTAAAAAAACATGGCAAAAGAACAACCAAAGTTGGACAAGAAAGACCTGACAGTAAATATGGAAGATAAGGGTCTTTCACAGAGAGAATCGATGAAAAAATGTGTAGATCTAGCTAGGTTCCCACAAGATTCCCAATAGATTACCCACCATAAGTGAGCCTCTGAGGGTATGGCTTACAGAAGTATAAAGATTTAGAAGATTGGGATGCTGTACGAGAATTGTTTATTAAATATCGTTTAGGTTTAAATATTACACCTGTTTTCATGTATAAAATATAATATTAAACTGATTTCGATTAGTTGACGCAATTAAAAATCAAAGCTTATATATTTACATTCTAATGTGAAACGAATGCAACTAGCTTATCACTCACTAATCAGCTGTACTATTTTCTGTGGTAAATAAGATTAACATTATGTGTGAAATGCAGTACTGTATATTTTCATTAAAATAAATTTGGGGTCACTAAATAACACCATCGTAAAAATCGTTAAGATCACTGTGACTCACAAGCCGCTAAAAACTTATAATAGCAAAGATGATGTAAATTATTTTTTCATAATTTGACTGTAACATAGCGAGCAACGGTATGAGAGATTTCATCTCTACTAGGTATTCCCTCATAATATCATAATGATATGAAATGTGTCTCGCTTACAACCAATTCAATTTTGTTCAAGCATAATTTCCCAAAAAAATTCAATGTTGTTACAAAAATGCCCTGTACAAACAAAGTTAACGGTTTATTCGTATAAAATTTCTCAAAATCATTTGCATTTTATATAGTATTCGTTCAAAATTTAGAGATTTGGGGACACTCTTTGTATTATTATAAAACCTAGATCAATTTTACCCTTCTCCTTTAGTTAACTTTGCCCGATATTTAATACGTTTAAGTCATTAATTTAACTTTTCGTTTTCTGAAATAGTGAAATAGTTTAACATATATATTTCAATTTTTTATTGAAATGCCCACCAGTTCACTATTTTATTCAATTATCAAATGAAAAAATTTGATATCTTTAATTCCGATCAGAATAGCTAATAAAATTTAATAAAAACAGGGCAATTGAAAATCATATTAGCTGTTAATTTACATAAAAGTACAACCTGATATATATTAAAATTTCTTTTCACCTCCAATTGTTATTACACAAAGATTTCTTGACGTTTTATTTCTAAAACATCCAAAAGAAATGAAAATAACGGTCTAACATAAAGTGCTAAAACATGACTATTTCCGTAATAGTATAAAATCTATATTTGCGCGGAGCTTTGTTGAATATTTGATTGCATAATAAATTCATTCGTTTTGTCAATAAATGCATGTTTGTACATTGAATACCACAACTTTATGAAGAAATTTGAATAAATTTTCACTATAATGTTATTTTTTGTGCATTTCCAATAGAATAATATGTCATTATGAAAATTCATAACTATGCATCTATAATGGTCATTATAGATATTAAATAATTTGGGTATAGATTTAAATTCTACATGTATGATTTCACAAAAATGAACATGTTAATAATAGATAATTAGTACGAATGTATTCTTTCACTATATATCTGTATTCCTTTTAAATTGTCCTTATATGTTCTAGAATATTAAAGCCGTTTGAAAAACTCTCGTACAAGGATATATACGTGTATCAGTGTGTATACTAAATGTTTTATAGTATTTTTCCAGGGTGTTAAAGAAAATAAAAGTTTATATATAGACATGACAACACTTCAACCTCTAATTTCTCTAAGGAAAATTGGGTATTTAATTACAATAATTTCAATGTACCAGCAGTGAAAGATTTTTCTTCTACTGAAATCTTATATAGCCTAAATGAAAGATGTTGTGGTAAGCAGCGGTTGCATAAAAGTTCGCAAATGATGAGTGCAAAACATTAGCAATAAATATCATGAGTATTTGTAGTCAAAATTTCATCCCGATTGCTTAAAGTCGCAATAAAGAAGCAAAAGGCAGAGGACAGCAAATATAATGTAACTTTTACCACGTACTTGACTTAGTTATGATTATCAATATTGTGCCAATGTAGTCGACCCAAGATTCCCAACAGTCTGTGTACTTTGGTCGATAGAATTTTATACCTTTCATGATTTTCTGTTAAGCTTTTCTAGAGCTTTATAACGTAAACGGAGAACATTCAAAGTTAAACCACGGTCTCGTCTCGTAGTGGTGTCATCGACGATTTCGAAACAACGTTGTTCGCTGCTGTGAAATAATATAAAGCTTCAATAATCGAAATAATTATATAAGCTGATACAAATAATTGTTAGGTCAAATATCCCCATTTTGCTTTGAAAAAATCTATCTGTGAAAACGAACATTACTTAGAGAGAAGTGCGAAATAGTAAGCTGCATTGATAGTAACGTGATCACTACTGTATTTGTGGCAAAACATGGGGTACAATATGACAAGTCAACAATTGTCCAATTACCTAACGAAGCCGCTATGTGATTTGGTGCAACGCCATTGAGTAGAATCAAATTAAAATTGGATCGATATTTTTCTCGTTGTTTGAAGCCATGAAACTTCTCGTTGTTCGTCGCCTTATAATAAAGAAAGAAAAGAACAATAAGGATAGACCCCTAGCCTTCGAATACTTTAATAGCAACAAAATCTGAAAAGAACAAGAGTTAGTCAAGAGAGACCTAATAAGAGCAATGAAAGAGGGGGGTCTATATACCCAAGAATGAACGTTCCCTCGGAATTTCTAAGCCATACTAATAAGGGTCCCTGTATGTTAGGTTTTATAAGTAAACCGAAAATGAAGACTATATTTTTTATATTCTCAAAATAGCGGTCGTTAAAGTATTTTATATTGAATATCTTGAAAACCATTAGTTTTATGAAAAAGTCACAAGAGACAAAATAGTTTTATTTCTTAATGGCAAACAAAACTAATTTTGTATTTTTTCTGTGGGTCAAAGGATAACCTAGTTATGACAAAAATCAGGAAACATTATTTTTCTTGATAGTTATCTATAAGACTAAAAATTAAATTAGAACATAAAACATTTCTAAATTCTAATACTTTTAATAAAAATAATGAAATATAAACGACGGCCATTTCGGCTATTCAGCCATTTTCAAGTTTAAATCAGGTTTTCCTCCATCATATAACATAAACACTTGTACATAATTACACGTAAACAACAACAAAAACATTTATACACTACATATTAGTTAAAAATCACAAAACTCATGAGTCGACTACATTACATGAAGTCCCGGTACGCATTCAAATGTGACATTTGTCTGTATCAAAATAACGAGCGCGTTCGCGTGTGTATGTCTTGTGTTTATTTTAGATTAAATAGAATCCTTGGTGCAAAAACATACAAATTTATGTATAATTTTTACTAAACTGTCAAATATATGTCCATATTTCAAATTTGATTAAATGAGTTATTATTATAATCGCAAAAATTGAGGTCTCTCCATATTTCCATTTCCCTCCCCACGTTAAGCTATATGTACAAAACTCTAATATCTCGAAACCTCATTACCTAAAAATATTGAATCAATCGCTCTGTGTTATTGTTAATTATTTCACTACAAAAATGCAAAAAATACACTGTAAGAAGGAGAAGAACGACTTTATAAAATGACTTCAAACACTTAAAAGCAACAATATATTAATAACGAAGTTTTCAAACAACAAAATACTATTCTTACTATATTAGAGTAACAAAGTATTGTTAAATTGTAACTAAGAACCCCAAATATATACTTACTATAAATTTAGTTAAATATTACGATAATTACAATATATCGTATATTATAGTATATTATATATTTACAATAGTGGGTGCACTATTGAAAAATGTTACCACTATTCTCTCCCTGGTCAAAATTTAATTATTGAAGTTAGCATCCTCCTCGTGTTAGATAGAAACATTTATTAAATGATTGTAAAAAAAGATGCAAAATATTATTAATAGTCTCGCTAATCATGATAATACCAAGTTTTTTTTTTTTTTTTTTTTTTTTACGAAAAGATGAATGAAAAAATAAGTAATTTAATTAAATTGGGAAATTTTAGTTAATACATAGTAAAGTGTTCCTTACAATATTATATAAGTTCAATTTATGACAGGTTATTTTTTTAGACTTGAACATTATTTTTCAATCGTTTAAAATTCAAAAACCCAATTTTAACATGTTTATAGGTTTTTTTGTCAACGTTAATAATTACATCAATTTACGACATTTAAGAAAGATTTATTAAATTTTATTTATTTCACATTTTAAAATGGACGTTTACATTCAGTTAATTCAATTAATATTATATCTGTAAATATAATCATCTATAAAAATATTGACCAATGATTTGTCTGAATTTTGTAGTTTTATTAAGGTATACTATAAAAGTTTGTAGAGATAAGATGTCACATCCTGATTACCAAAAATGCAATCTTAGTACTTGCCATTCTAGGCAATAGATAGGTACTTTAGATAACATTTAAGTTAAATGTGTCATCTATTTCAAAAGTACAATCTTTCTTAATGTTTTATTATTAATTGTGGTCATCAGTATGTTGGAACTAATTAATAATTATTTTTTTATTTATGTTTAAATGATTAACTTATCTTCACCAAAGAAAAATCTGATTTCTGTAAACTGTGTGAACTATATGAGTTCTGTATTTGTGTGAACAAACTAATATTCTATAAAACTGTGAAGATAAGAATTTTTTGAATAATTAAAATATTTAAAATAATAATAATTTTACAAATTATTAACAAAATTTTAGTCTAAGAAGAAATAGACATGTATGTTACGCACCAGTCTTAATCATTGAACGAACTAATCATAAGTTAACTAATACTTCCAAGTAACTCAGTGAATAGAGTACCAGACGAGGATTCAAATCCTACCAAGAGAAGTAACTTTCCCTTACATACCTTTTCATCTATTCATTCTACTTATGGACGGTTAAATTTTAATTTTAGTATTCAATTTTATAAGGAACATTTTTGTTTTATATTAACGAATTTAATGTACTAGCTGCTTCAATTTTACTTTAATGTCTTATCGATGATTAATTTGATCATAAATTATTGTAAAAAGATTAATTTACGTATTTTATTAAATTATTTTATAATTTTTGTTTAGCCATTATATTTCAAAGGAACTTTACATTTAATAACTTTTCATAAGAGCTCCGCAAAATTTATTAGATCTTATTCTTCGTGTAGTATTAATTCTATTATAAGTTTGTTTAAAATATAAATCGTTTTCCACTATTTCCATTAAATGTTTACTGCATATGACTTGTTAACTTTTTTTTTTTTTATTTGTTCACATTTGCGTCAACACATTCATTGAGTATCTGAAGAAAGTAGACTTTTCAAATATACTTCTTACTTGTTTTTATACTGCAATGGAATTCTGTTCTTCGATTTTTGTAGAAATTTAAATTAAAATGATTAATAACTATTAGTTTTTAGATAAAATGTTTAATTAATAAAAAAAATAAAAGTAGTGGAAACGTAGATGTGAGCTTTGAGAATGACTAATTGAAAAATGTTAAATGTAATTGCAGGTATTTTGCTCCTTAAGAAAAAGAAAAACAGAGAAATAATTCGAATTTTATTGCCTAAAAACGTAATTCCATCTAGACTTTAATAGTAGTACGTGATTTAATTTGTGGTAAGGCTTCGGAGAAAGCACTCAAGCCTTAAGCCAAGACTGTCTGTATTTCAATTTGGGCAGCATCGCTTGTTGAATAAATCTGACAACATTAACTATGTTTTTAATATTTATTTGTTTAATTTAATGAAAAAAGTAATGCATCTCAATATGTTTTTTATAGAAGTTCCAGAAAATGAATGTAGATTTGACTCCTTATATTAATAACTTCCAATCCACACAATTATTTTATTTTAAAAAACTTTTTTACTTTTATTGTTTAGATAAAGATTTAAATTTATTAAACATACTTTTATACATCCTTCATCAATAGTAGTTCTATTGTGTAACTGCTACAGATGTTTCACCTCAACATGGGCCATCTTCAGGCATAGCACGGGAATACTTATACACCTGCTACGTATTAAATTTAAAATACGTTTACAATTTTAAAATATATTATTGTTCTAAAATTATAGTACACGTCAAAGAAATTTGAAATTTTTGATTTGTGTTGTGGCCATAACAATCTACTAGTAGCAACAGAAGTGAAATACTGTGTACACAACCCAAATCTAAAATATTAAATTTCTTTGACTGGTAAATATAATTTTAGTACAATAATATATTTTAAAATTGTAAACCTGTGTAAAATGTAGTGTGAGTGTACAATATATTTCTGTGGTATCCCAAAAGATGCCTCATGTTGAGGTAAAACTGCTGTAGCAGTTACACAATAAACAACTTTTGACGAAGGATATAAAAAGGTATGTTAATTATCAGTAGTTAATTTTATTATCAAAAGGCTAAAAATGGGAGCAGTTAAAATTATTGGTTTCAAATTGAACGTCATCTCATCATCGTTTTCTAAAGCATTAGATTATACCTTTGTATGTAAGCATAATCGTGACCTCAATAAATTGGCACAATGGCTTAAATTCAGTAGATAACTCTTCTGTGCACAGTAAGAAGGTTAGTCAAATTTAATGAAATATATGAAACCGGTGGAAATTTCAAACAGTTGTTTTCTATCTGTAGTTCGAATAACTTAAATTAGAAGTTATAATACATCAAAAAAATTAGACTTTTGACTCTGCAAGAAAATATAGGCTTTACAGCATTTAAAATAAAAATGTTGTCTGAATGGTTGTTGAGATGAGCGTAGCGATTGGACATCTCCATATACTTATAAATTCGAGGTCCGCTATGGGTCAGAATGGAAACGATTACACAGTTACTAGTTATAATAAAAAATAGATAAGGTTTGAATAATACTAAACTAGGTTTGGGTTTTAAAATTAACGTATGTATCAATTCGATTTTATTATTATAAAGTAAATTATTTGATTTTTTTTAAAAGTAAATGTTGACTTTAGATACAACTAGGATACAAGGTTCAGAAGAGTCCCTGATGTGAACTTTCTTCGACTATATTCATTATTATTTTATTTCTATTGTCAACGAATTAAAATAAGCAAAGCACTAATATATTACAAAAATAAAATACTGTGAAGAAATTTATATATTGTTTTGAGCTAAATATACTGTTTACGAGAAACCCTAAAAACAATGCATAGCACATATCACAAATCATTGTCTCTAGATTTCCATATGAGGTTGAATAATTTAACAACCGTGTAAGAGGTACTTTAGAAACAAGTCAACCTTGTCAAACAAAAATTAATTTTGAAAATTATTACTTAACAAATAATTTTCATAATATTATATTTATTATTATTATTTTTTAATGATATATCATTTTCAACCTGATATAGTCTATATGATTTGGTGTTCAAAGTATTTTACTCGCTACAGTATTGTAAAAAATGTGTTGCAACAACATGTTTCAATCTACATTATTATTAATTTAGAAGTGTTCTTATATATATCCTGCATTAAAATTAATAATAATAAAACGATATACAAAAATATTCAGCAACTACATTAATTTAAATTAATGTGGTAAACATTCTTTTAATGATGCTTTATAATAGATTTCGATGAAATTCAGATTACTCAGGTTTTTGTAAATATTAAGAGGCATTATATCTATCAATGTGGCAGATTATTGTATTCTTCTGACTCTTTAACTAAATTGCATTATTAAATTCAATGTTTTCCTAAAGCTTAGACTGTGTAAACTAAACTGTAGCCAAAATTAAATCAGTAATATGTTAATGGATTTCGTAGGATTATTTGAAAATTGTGGGAAAACAATTTGCGTAATATAAGATTAAAGCCCATTAATGTCGGTATTTTTAATTTTTTCAGTAAAACGTAGAAGAAACACTCTGTTTTTATTGAGCAATAAATTATACTCAAGCTCATAAACTTGTAAATGTATTAAACTAGTAAATGTTTTTCTTTTAATAAGTTATGAATTGATCATAAAATTTAATAAAACACTTTTTGGGGGACAGTAAACGTTTATTATTATTAAGTGTGTTTTAATAGACGCAGAACATTTGCAATAAAAGGATTACTACACTAAACTTGCTTTCCATCCCATAATGTTGCATAATCAATAAAATTGTTCCACGTAAAGGAAAGGCCTGACTTTAGATATAGATTCAGTTATCTGTTCTTAAACGAACTCGTTATTTACGAGGAGGCTTGACTCAAGATATTTGAATAAATATTAAAATACCCACTTTGTTTAACGATGGAAGATCTCTAAAGTTCATCGCAGCTCACCAAACAATCTATCACAAAAAGCAAAACATAGGCTGTACAATCTTACCACCCTTACATGTACAAATAAGCAACCCATGTAGCACACCTTGTAGTTATTTATATTTATATCGAAACTGATCGAAATGACGAGTTGTTTTAAATGGACCTGTTTCATTTATTTTGCTACCTTAACTACAACTGGCCTGTTATCTGTCCTTGTTTATTTATAATTTCACTCTACAGTTCATTGCACTAGAGTTTGAACCATTTAATGCAGGGACCCTCAAAACTGATTTTCTAACAGAAATCTAAAAATAATCTATGATCCATTACAATTCTTTCTCCATAAAAGTATATTTGATATGTAATAAAAAAGTGGTTTTTTTTTTAATTCCTTTGTTTTCTAACCGACAATTGAATATTTAAGGGGGGGGGGCAATTAAAGAAACGAGATTTATTATTTTTTTATTTTCATTTTTTATAATGTGTTTATGCAGTGTAAATACAGAAAGATGAAACGATTTATATGAAAAACATTAAATAAAAACATGTTGTAATGCACCATAAAGAAGTGTATGGAAATGTACCATTAGCTCACTGTACCGTGAATAATATGGTAAATAGCTTTGACTAGGAAGTGGCTCTGAATGCCTTCAGGGTGTGAACTTTATATGCTTAATATTCTCTCCTCAGGTCCATTATTCCCCTCACGTATTAAAGACCGACCTGCAGTCTATCAATAAATACATTACTTCTACTCGATTAATGTAATTTTCCTTAACAAAATTGAGTAAAAAATAACAAATCGACAAACTACTGCTGAAATATAGCCAATAGTATTATATATATTTCACTTATATTTTACTATAATATGATTTGACTGTAATAGTACAGAGTGTTTTGTAATTTTAAGGCAAAACACATTTACATTTGTATGGTTTTACAACAACTGTATTTTTGTAAATTCTAGTTTAATATGATAATTAGGGTTTATTATTTTTCATGTAAAAATGTTTTTTATCAAATCTGTAGAATCAATTTTACCAATCTATGTCATTGATACGAACGAAAGCTCTTTTTGTTACTTTTTTCTTCTTGTTTAGAGGCAAAAACCTAACGGTCATTACAGCTTTCTAAAAAAAGGAAAGAAATAGGAACAAATAAAGGGCCCTAGCCCACCAATACACTATTATCAGGGCCTGGAAAGAACAAGAGTTAGTCAACAGGACCCCGTCGGGTGTCACAACCTAACCGACAATACAATATTTAACTTGGCACTTGTATTTCGTGTTATTTTACAAAGATGTTTCATTCAAAAATTGATTATTGTTTTGATTTTATAGCTTTTCATATAAAAAACACTTAACAAATATTATTGTAGTCTTTATTTGTTCTTATTATATGATCGAGATTATTTGTACATTATCTTTTCTATTTTTTGCACCTTTTTCTTAAAAGTCTTTTTTAAATACATATTTGATTTATAACAATTCGTACATCAGCCCTACAATAATTTGTAGACTTCCGTAAAATTTCATTTCTTGTCGTTTTGATTATGTAAATTAAACAAAAGATTCGTTGAATTTTTTAACAAATAATTGAAAAGATAACAAATCCTATTATTTAATTTCAAATCTCATAAAAATAAGATAAAATACAAACCAATAAACATGAAATAATTATATTTCCAAATTATCAAAAATGTTCACTAACAAAAATGAACTAGATGCCATTAACAAAATGTATACTGTGTAGATAAAATGTTCCATATTATATCAACGAAAAACAATAATAGTGAATGTTATTCTCTGAGATTAACTGCGAAAAGTTCCAAAATCCTTGAAGGTAACTCTTGCTGTATTCCCAGTGCGAAAAAGATTAATGGCCAAATAAATTATTACAAGAGGACTTAAAAGCGATAAATTCAAACTTACATTTTAATACAGTTTAAATAATATTTCCGTAATGTATACGGCCACGCTACTGATAATTTATTATACTTTACAATACAATAAAAACATAGGAAATGTAGACAGATTTGTAACATAGGCTTTATAATACCAATTGTGTGTTGTTTTGGTGAAAATTCTTCCTTTTTTGAAAATATGATGAATACATATATAAAGATGGTCAAAACATGGATCACTCTTCTGTATGCTGTCAACATGATTTTCGAGAAATCATATATAAATTATAGGGGGAACAATATTTTTTATTATACTGATTTGTCGTTAAACATGACATTGTATACATGTTTTTAAAATGTGTCGTTTGTGCATATATGTGTTTGATGTGTAGTGTACGAGAATAAAATAAACAATTATTAATAACTGGCACAATGATGCTGCCATAGTAGCGAAACATGTAAAAATTGAATTGAAAGTAACAACTATTGACTGTATACAAAAGTAGTTCAAAGGCTAAGCAATGATTATAAATATATCATTTTTATAATTATATATATGACCTTAAAAACAAAGACCATAAGAGATAATAATAATAGCATTTTATTTCCCTCTCCATACTATATAACTTTGCCTAAAATATTTATATTCTTCAAACTGTGCCATTTGTTATGTATTCACTGATTACTCAATATAAATGTCGCATGGTTTATATGAGAAATGAAATAAAGAGAAAACATATTGTAACCTAAAAGAACCTTACTGCAATAATAAAAGTAAGCTAATATTATTAATGCATTATTAACTCAACACTTCATTCCTGACAATGTCTATCACTTTGAAAAATAAATGTACCAACTAATTAATTATTGACGAACATATTTCCATCAATGACATTCATGGAAACGGTTCACTTCCCATTGTGTTCATAGAAACAACTAAAAATTGTAATGTGGTGTGAAAATATATATGTAAAGTTCCAAAACATTATATTACCTCTAGGTTTATTACAATCTCCATGGTTGAAGGACAATGGAATCTCTTTCAAACGCATCACTTTCTGGTGCTTACTTTCAGTAGTAACTTACACAGTAGTGGCAAAATTTAAATTCCAAGTTTTAGAACTCAACCATCCATCAATTTCTGAAGTTTGGAAGTTGACTCTTTTTGTAGTTTCAAGCTTAATCACGCCATTTACTTTTTTCTATTATCAGTATTGGAAAAGACATGTTCCAGTATTATTCGGCGATAGACAAAACACAATTGATACGAAACTTAAGATATCAAATCCTGCATTACCTAAAAGTCATGTTTTAATTTTAACTGCTATCTCACTACTGACAATCTATTCGTTCATAATCAAGACTATGGTTCTCATTAAATATTTTAGTGTTTATCAACTTTTTCAATATTTTCACGACATTGTAACTAATATGTTACTGTTTCAAAGGATAACTTTATGTTTCATGGTTAAAACTCGATACAGTAAAGCCAAAGAAATGTTGTCACTACTTGTAGATTTGCCTGAGCATTTACAGAGCAATCAGTCAATACAATTTGAAGACATCAATGAGGAAGATACAATGTTTGATACTCTAGAGGTATTTCGACAGATTAGAGAAAACCACGCTCTTTTGAATGAGTATTTTGCTTTCTTTTGCCGCGTTACATATTTATATTGGGTATTTGGGACAACAGTTTTAGGTTATGAAATTTGGAAATGGAGTCACAACGGAAATACTTCAATACTGCGAGTGATGTTAATCGAAATTTCTGCGATATTGTGTTATCCTATTCTGTCCTTAGCAACAATCGACATTAACAACGAGGTAAGATCATATTAATTTCTTATAGAGATATTGTTTAGTTTATAAAAAGTTATGTATATCAATGGAAAAACAAAATATTTAACCCTGTTGTGTGTTTAAAGGCAAAAAACCAATCTTTCATCATCACCTTTGTTTAGTACATGGTTGGTCTAGTATTCCGTTTTTTGTATTTTTGTATTCCTCTTGGAAGGGGCTCAAAAAAGTTACCCAGGTAAAATTGATACGGGTTGACTCAGCTATAAGTCCCAGAGCTCTTACTAAAATTCTTGGTAACAAAACTTATAATTCCTACGTCGAAAACTCGAACCGATGAAATTCCCTGAACCGGTTTCTCACAATTGGATGGATACGAAAAGGATTTAATTTTTTAATGTGATTATTGTGAAAAGGTGGGTTTTCTTTCATTTATTGGTTACAAACTCTCTACATGTATAGTCCTACGAATACCTCTTTGCGAATACGCTTCATTTTTTGTTCTGTATGCTAGTTGAAATTTTACGATGTTATCAAATTTGGGGGCCACTCACTATAAGAAATGAAAATAAAGTTGTGATGTAACAGTCTTAATGCTTGTTAAAAGTTTCCTTAGTATCATGTGGCTAGTCTTAGTCAATACTTTATGAATTTGCTACCAAACATAGCTCCACGTTTTCCCATACCTTTCTGAATCAGTAGCGAAACTTTTGAATCCCAACTAATCCAACTATACTTGGCACATCACAATTTTTTTTTTTTTAATTGAAAAATTGGCCACAATTATTTTTAACCAATTCTCAAATGAGGTTTGGGTTTGAAACGAAATCTTGTAAAAACTCATTTTCACGCTGAAAATGAAGTTCATTTTATTCAGCCCAAAATGAGCAATGGACATTACCATCAATACTATTTCGATTAAATTGTAACTAAACATGAATATGAATTATGAAAATCAACTTAACAAATCTTATATAAAGGTATGTACGACGATAGTATTTACAAAGCAAAATAATTATCAGAATATTCACCATATTTTTTTAATACACAATCACTTTTGACAATTGAATATAATATAAATACACCGTTAGAAACTTAAAATTATATCCCTTTCGAGTGTATATTTTCAAAATAATCCAATTGTGGTGATTTACACATGATTTTTCCCTTGTTCTTTTCAGACCGAAACCTTTAGGCCAGCAACAGCCTCCTAAAATAAAGGGCCTTTACCTCTAGCCCTCCAATACTTTAAAAGTACAAAAGTATATTAAAAGAGACGTGACACGAAGAGTTGAAAGAGAGGGATCTAAACACAAGACTTTATGAAAAAAGTAGTTCATAAAAATTAGTCTATCAATAATTATTTGAACCATTATAAAACTAATAAAGAATATATTAAATTCATTTTATTTAACATTAACTCTTAATAATCACTTAGTTAACTTCTTTGTAAATACATCATCAGTATCTTCTCAGTTGTTAAATAATATAGATTAGAAGTTGGTTATTCCTATCTTGAACAAACGAAAACAACAATTTTTGAAAAGAGCCATCTAGGCCTTTGTTTGGGAAATTGAAGATTCGAGTGTTAAAGTACCTATGTACTTAATATTCAGTACTACAAAATTAGATACTTAATATTTCTACTTTGAAAAGTGGTTACCTACCCAATTTTATAAATGAATATACGATCTGCAAGGCACCTACCAATTCCAAAAACAAACATGTGATAATTCCAAACAAACATTGTTTTATTTATTATACAAAAAATATTTAATGTAAGTTAAGGGATTTAATAAAATTTTGTTTCAAAGTGAACGCTTTTTCAAAGAAAATTAAAAAAGGCTAATGGACATGGAGGAAGTTGATGTTCTATTTTACCGCTCTGATTAAACGTCAGTTATGAATTATTTAATTCATTATTAAATAATAATTATTATTAAAAATAATTATTGATTATTTAATTATTATGTTAATTTGTGTACGTTTTATAAAAATCATTTTATTTTTATTTATTTATTTCAAAATAATTATATGAATGTTAATATTATTGATTAGTTAAAGTTCAATGTGTTTTTGTCTTTGTGGTTACCGTGCACAATCTAAAAAGTTGATACTCTTGAAAAATTAATACAGTGATAAAAAAAAATCTTTTTTCAAAATTTGTATTTAGTCCTAACTGTAGTGGCGCGTGTAATAGGGACTTATTAAATTGCTTTTTTTCCTTTTAAAAATATGGTAACCTCTAAAGTTGGCCAAAGAAGCGCCTAACTTGTTTTTCTTTCATATATAAATGTTAGTGTTGTTTGTTGTTTACACACGTGCACGCACAAACAAGAGATACAATTCCAAATAATGGCCTACTTAAAACAAGACTTCGCTTCACTTCGACTACAATGCATAGATCCTTTTTCTAATATTTCCAACAATAAAAATTTTACCATTATTAGATCTGCTGTAACAAATATTATGCATACTGATTTCTGTATTCAATGAACCAACCACTTATCATATCTAACAGAAATAACAGTATTACTAGCATACACAATTTTACATATATTACTTTAAATTTAGATAAAAGTTCGTCAATTATCGATTCTATATTATAATAAATATTACGTTAAAATTTAGGATAACAGTTTCAAGACATCGCCATACATATTATTATATTTCTTTTGCAACATTTTCCCCCTTTTTTACTTGTTTAGAAATATGAGACACAGAGAACATTATTTGTTGTATTGAACAATGAATGTTGGGTTTATTTAAAATGTTAGTTTTGAGATCCGTTGAGAGTGAAAAGAAAGTTTTTTTTTGGAATTATGTCTCTCTGTCTTTAACTTCGTCGTCAACGCAGTGCCCAATAGACCAAAAGAATTTATTGATTTTGGAATGTAGTTATATTTTGGTAGCGATTCAAGTTAAAAATTTTCAACAATTTTAACAGGTCATGAGTATTGCAATATAAATAGTACATTTAAAACATATTTGACTGATTTTTCTATGAATAAAAAAATTATAAGATTTTTTAATGTTTTGTATCGGCAAGAAAAAACATGTTGGTGTTTAAGAAAACATGTTTAATGTTGGTGTGAAAAATTTAATTTCCAACTATTACCGCCTTTTAACTTAAACTGTTATTATATCAATTTTGTATTTCTGTTTTCAGATTGAACTTTTGAAAAGGGAAGTGGACAAAGTTAGGACGTTTACAAAATCTGTATTTATCGAAAAACAGGTGAATTACACAATTACATATTCTTAACACAAAATATATCGCTAAGATTATTATTAGTATGAAGATGTTGTTCAAGTTAGAACCGAATAGTTATCAATAAATTTTTATTTTTTTATAAATTTCAGCTGTCTCTGTTTTACATGGAATGCCAACACAAGTCTGTAGCAATCACCTGCTTTGACTTCAGTGCAGAGTCTCTCCTATTGGTAAGTTCAGCATACAGGAGAAAAATGTTTGTTTGATGAGGAATAACCCGGTATGTGAATAAAATTATTAAATGGAAACTATAATCTATATTTTTGTATACTAAAATTTTAGTAATAATTAAGTACAAATTATTACTGCTTCATGAAATTCCTTAATCAAAAATCATTTATTCCTTGTTGATGCAAAACATTTATAGTACAGCACTTTTATGTGAGCTGCCAAATGCACATCTGATTTTCTTTTTTAAGCCGAAAAACCATTTCGGTTATATGATTGTCTACAAAAAAAAAGTGAGAATAAATTGATTTACAATAAAATCCTAACAAATAGAAATATCAACAAAACAATAACGTGAACTACATACTAAAACTAGTTAACAATCATAAACTTTATTAAATTTTATTTTGTGAAAAATATTTTAAAACAAGTTTCATGACTTTAAGAATGACCAAGACAATATTAACGTTATTTTGCAAGTCTATAGCAATAAAACATCTTTCACTGAGATGGTAAGACTTATGGCTGTGTAGCTTGGGATTTTTACCCTATTGAAACCTCATTGTTTTTTGTTTTACGATTTAATAAATTTTCACTTCTACTTATAGCGAAATTAAAACTGAAATCCCTATTAGTGATTAATGTAACTATGCTTTTGTACTCTTTGCCTCTTATGAAAAGATATTTTTTTGTACGTTTTCTACAAATTTTCATTCATATCGAAATTAAAATTTCAATTTACTAAAATTAATTATAGAATAGTTTTTAACAAATGTCTACCACCAATGAAAACTTTTCCCGTTTCTCCACATTAACATTCAAAAAATTACTATTTTTCTCTTTTATGTCAAAACTAAACCTGAACTATGCTTTGATTTGTCACGAAATAATTACAACCATATACTAACGTTTATAGGAACTTTTTAGTTTGTACCCTTTTCCCGCGTTACTATTTTTCGAAGTTAATTTCCAAATATCGTTTAAAACTAAAACTGAAATGTGCATAGGTATGTTATGGATGTATGTTATAGTATACCATTGCTTACTATTGATTATTATTGGATAATTTTCAATTTTATTTTTCTCCACTTCCCAAGTTAACGTTTATCAAAAAGTGAATTTTTCATAGTTTTTACCTTAAATTAGAAATACACATACTTGTGTATATTACTTATGTAAGTGCATATCATTATATGCAAACATACTTATATTTACAAATCTAAGACAACTATTGATTATAGAAACTTTTATCGTTTGTAAGCTTTTCCCTTCTTCACAAAATTAACTTATTCATAAAAATTAATTTTACATGGTTTCATCTCGATTTAAACTAATACTGAATATTCATAAGAATTATGGAATAGTTAGATTTTCACTATTGATTAAAAAATTATTTATTTACTTTTTTCCTTTTTTCCGGAGTAACATCTTTTTTAACTTTGTTTTACAAATGTTCACCTCTACCAAAACAACAACCGAATAATACATGTAATGGAATAGTTACAATTCTAGTATTGAATAATGTCATTTTTTTCCAATTGTACCTTTTCGTCTACTCCCTAGTTTTTAAATTTTCTATTAATTATTGAAACTAAATCTGAACTCTACTTAATTATGATATGAAATAGAAAAACCATGTAGCAACTATTGCCTAACGGAATGTTTTTCATTTGTACCCTTTCCCCCAAGTTAGGAAAACATCTTGCAAAATTAACTTTTTTGAAATATCAACTTGGGAGTAAAAATCAATTTTAGTTTTGAAATAAAAGTGAAAATTTGCAAAAATAACTTTAAAAAAAAAACATTTTAAAAGGGTAAAACGAAAGTAGTTTAATTAACCAATAGTGGGCATATCGTTGTTAACATTACATAATATATATATAAGTAAATTTCAATTTCAAAATTCTATAGAACGAAATCTTGTAAAATTTGCCTTTTTTAATGTTACTGAAAAAATAATTTAAACGAAAAAGTATCAGAAATAATCTTTTGGTAAATAATAATTTCAGTTTCAGTTTCAATTTTAATATATATAGTATATATAAAAATTGAAAGAAAAGTAACTTTGTAACTTGGTAAAATGAGAAATGAATACACCCGAAAAATGCAAATAAAAAGAAAATACAAATGAGTGTAACTATGTATGGTAATACTTAGTACATATCAATTTTAGTTTCGATATAAAAGTAAAGAATTTTTTTAAGTTACCAATTTTAACTTTGAAAAGGGGTAAAAAAGATCCATTAATTAATAGTAGGTATTAGCTAGTAGTAGAGTGGTAACTATTACATAACAAATTCAAGTAGATTTCATTTTTGTTTCAATGTTAGAGGCAAAAACTTGTAAATTTAACTTTTTTTGAAATATAGTAACCTGAGGAAAAGAGTACACACCTAAAATAGTAATGTTAGGATATACATATTTAAGTGGATAAGAAAACAAAATTTAAAATAGTTAGGTATTTTTACAATTACTTTGCCAGAAGCTAACAATTAGAAAATGTCGTATTAGCGAAAAACTAGGGTAAACCGGTTAGAGTAAATAATAGTCGATAGACTTCGTCCATGCGACGTATTTAACAAATCGAATGTGTTAGAAGTCGAGAACCAATATAAATCGACCACCCTGGAATTTCTGGGGACATCGGAATAGCAATTTGTGAACAAAGGTGGGCAGTCAATAAAGAAACATGTTGTTTTCCGGAAGTAAATATACGTGAGAAATGAGTTGTGAAGTGAATCTGGACAATGGATATTGGATATCATAGCATTAGGTGAATTTAAGTTATGATATTTTAGAGTGTCCTGGCCCTTAATATAAGTTTATCTTCATTATTATTGACTATGCTCTGAGCTAAGCTTCGGGTCAAACTGCAGATTCGGGAGAGGAAGTGGAGGTGATTAGGGCATACACTGAGGAAGCCAGACGTAACCATTGAGAAAGAGGCCCTAGATTAGAACCCGCAAGGTGTCAGAAGAAGAGGTCGACCCCGAGAAACCCGGAAGAGGACCATTATTAATGAGGCAAAAGAGGTTAACAAGACTTGGGGAGAAGTGAAGGCACTTGCTGGAGACAGGGACAGATGGAGAGCTCCAATAGGAGATAAAAGGAAATAAGTCAAGTCTGAGCTAAGCAAATATGTAAAGACAATGCAATATATTATATTATTCAGGTTAAATATTGATTATAGTTTGGTACTGTTATTAATGGTTCATTAAATTAAACTATTTGGATCATAATCAATTCTGGAGACTAATCTTATTAATTTTTATGTATTTGTATTTTCCCCATTATAGAATTAGAATGTGAAGTACGTTTTGGTGAAATTTCAAGAGAGAGTGTATATTTAGTTAGAAATATTTTGAGCTAAAGTGAAAATAAGTAAAGTAAGAATATTAATAAATTCTGACGTTAACATTAAACCATAGTAGGCATAGTATTTTAACTATTCACATTTAAGTAGATTTCAGTTTTAGTTTGATTTTAAAACCAAAACTTAAACTTTAATAACAGTAGAAGGCACAGATTATAAGCTAGTCTGGTATTTATAAAAGTGATGCTTTATCTTTTTGTTTAAAAGCGAAAAACCTTTCGATCGTCATGAACTTATAACAAAAGGAAGGAAATAACATAAAATCCTCCTTCCTTATAATTGCATCAAAAATGTAAGAGAAAAAAAGTTGATAAAAGGAGACCTCACAGGAAATATGTAAAAGAGGAATCTAATCCAAGACTAAAGGTGTAGATCAAGCTAGGGATTGTCAAGTCCGTACTCACTAGAGTGTAACATATCAATAAATATTCACGTCATGTGAATTTCATGTTTTTTATTATGTTTTTATCTTCACGTATGAAAATTAATATTTTGTGATTTTGTTTCAGTTGTATAGTACAACAATAAACTACATCATTATCCTCATCCAGTTCACGTAGATAGAGGACACCAAGACAGTCTGATCCAATGTCCAAGCTACGAATTGTTATAATTATGTTAATGTATGTATATTTTTCATGAAAAATATATATGTGGTAGTTGTTACACACTACATTGAGATTTTACCTGCACTTGCAATTTGTATTTAAATAAATAATAATCTGTCAGAACAGTATAATCCATATGTATTATTATAATTTGTAGTTTATTTCATTAATAAGTTAAAGTTTATATTTTAGGCTATAATTAATAACATCAGTTTATATAAATCCAATAGCTTGTATCATGAAAGTATAATCATGTAAAATATTAATAACTGTTGAGCTGTAAGTTATTTGTTATTATTATTAATATATTAATCATAATCGTTTCATAAACACAAGAGATGTATTCGAAATTTCAAATCAAAAATGTTTCAATATAAAATATAAACTTGTTAGCACTGATTTGTATATCAATTTCCTTAGTGTCGTTTACCTTAATAAATTGAGCATACGGATTAATCCTTACAGTATTTGGGTTGTTTAAAAGTAAAACAAATGGAAGCTGGCTGATTATATGATGAAGCAACCAGAAGATTTATAAGAAACTAAGCATATTATAATAAAATTAACTATGCATAACATTGTACACTTATTGTCACACACTTTCTTAGATAATTACACGCTAAACCAAAAGTGTAAGCGACGTGAATAATTATTTTATCAAATATTCAATTTATGACAAAAACTAATGTGCGAAGCTACTAATAAAAGAATGTTACAAATTTAGTTTCAGTATAAACATGAAAAATATTTCTTTAAACAAGTGATATAATTTAAAAAATAGAAATAGAAATACAAGGTATACTTAAATTTTAAAGTCCAATAATTTCTTTGATTGGAGGTTCAGGAACATGAAAAATATCCTGCAACTAACTACAGAGATGATTTCAACATTTTAACTAACACCCTTTAAGAATACCGAAAATTATTAAAATTTGTTTTTAACGGTAAATAAAAATTGGTATATTTTTTATTGTACAATTCTTCATCAGTACTTATATATTCACGCTTACAATATCCATTGGCATCGGACAATCTGTTTTTGGTGAAGTTTTTTTTTTTTTATCGTACGGGTTATATTAACAAGGGAAATCTTAGATATAAGTCAGATATTTAGGCGAATTTATCAAAAACCGTTGCAATCAGGAAAATTGCCCCTTCAAGAACTCCAATTGAGCGGTCACTATCAATCCAGAACGTTACACAAAAATGTAAGTATACTTTTTATTCCTAACCTCAATCATTACCAAAATGTATATTTTCATCAAGATGATGCAACTGCGCATATTGCAGCGATAAGCAAGCAAGTTCCCAAATCATCTCAATTCTCTTTTTGTGGAGGCCTGTCAGATCTACTGACTTGTCTGTTGCACATTCTTTTTCTATCGAGATACCTGAAGGAAAGGGATGTTTACAAATCGCTTTCAAGTCATAGAAAGCCGTAATTGAGAGTGAAATGAGATTATTAACGCTACATATATAGCAAAAGTGATAGACAATTTCATTACACGTCTTGTTGACATGTTTTTCAAAACAATTTATATTTCACTAAGTTAAATCTTATTATGAATTGAACGTTTGTAAAATAAAAATATGCTTTAGTTCCTGTAAGTTATTTAATGATTTAAAGTTTAATATGGTCACCTTTCCGCCCTCCACCCTGTATTTCATTATATACAATTAGAGGGCAGTCAACTCCATGGGTATTTGAAAAAACGTGATGAAACTTATCAGCAATATAAAGAATTGTTCATTTCTCTTTACTCTGTCATATATAATATGTGAAATATTTTAATTCACTATAATGCATGACCAAACAAACGGATATAAATTGCTTATGTACATTTTTCTACTTATATTTATACACATTAATATGTGTAAATAAATAAATTGTTTGCACCTCTAAATATCCTTTACAATAATCTATAATTAATAAGATAAGAGACAGAAAGCGTTGTCTAACTTGTCAAATACATACAAAATGACATCTATCATTTTAAAATAAGTTATGTTAGACTAAGTAAGGTCAGATACTATTTGCAAGTGAATAAATTAATTGTGGTCAATCGAGATGATTACTTAGACTTATCGTACATGTACAAATATTTACCACAAATAAAGCTACCACAGTCGGAAGTTTACGCTTTGTTATTATTGTAAAGAAACTGAAACGCCTTGGGGTCGATTATTTACCCCGTTGAGGGTTTACACTGATTGAAAGAAGATATTAATATATTAGGGAGGGAGGGAGGGAGGGAGGGAGGGAGGGAGGGAGAGAGAGAGAGAGAGAGAGAGAGAGAGAGAGAGAGAGAGAGAGAGAGAGAGAGAGAGAGAGAGAGAGAGAGAGAGAGAGAGAGAGAGAGAGAGAGAGAGAGAGAGAGAGAGAGAGAGAGAGAGAGAGAGAGAGAGAGAGAGAGAGAGAGAGAGAGAGAGAGAGAGAGAGAGAGAGAGAGAGAGAGAGAGAGAGAGAGAGAGAGAGAGAGAGAGAGAGAGAGAGAGAGAGAGAGAGAGAGTAGAATTTCTTATGTGTTATTGTTTCTGACAGAACTAGGAGTCAGAACTGTAAAAATATCTATATCAAACTCTAGTATTTTCATGATTATTAACCTTAAACATATATGTTACACTCAGTTTCTCAATTTATCATTTCAATTGGAATATAGACACTTCACATTCTGTGTAGACTTAAATTTCATTCACAACCAATTTTCATGATTTTAAATTAACATCAAATGATATTTAATTGACAGCAAAAAACCAATCTCTTGTTAACACAAAGCAATTTATTCCTCCGTTGCACTTTAAAAACTAGTCCAGCAAGTTTATTGGAAATGTATTCAGTTTCGCATTATATTTTGTTTTTATTATTTATTTAATCTATATTTAATTAACTATGAACTCTATCGCAATCCTCATATTATTTGAATCATTATCACTTAAACTAGGTAAAAAATGAATTTCCATTAATTGTTCATAATATAGTAGATAAGTGTTGACTTTATGTTACACTCAGTTTTTCAGTTTATCGTTTCAATTGGCATATAGCCACTTGTAAAGTGGCTATATTAATTGTTCATAATGTAGTAGATAAGTGTTGACTTTATGTTACACTCAGTTTTTCAGTTTATCATTTCAATTAGCATATAGCCACTTGTGAAGTTATGCCACTTCACAATTGGCTATATGCCAATTGAAATGATAAACTGAAAAACTGAGCGTATATATATATATATATATTAAGAGGGGATTGGAAGTTGTACAATAGGGCTTTTGTACTGAAAACATCAGGACAATCGAGAAGTAAGTGTGTGAAGGAGAAATGTGGAAATTGTGGTCTTACTTCCGAAGAAAAACATAATCATATTAGAGACATCCATTTCGGTTAACTGGACATAGTTTCCTTCAAAATTGGGTATTAGTATTTTATAGAGAGAGATAATGTTAATTTTATTACATGTAGAGTTAAAATATAATTAATTGTATTGCCCAATTTATCTTATTGTATATTTGAATAAATATGGCCAAAAACATTTAATTATACCAACTATATGAATATCATCAACCTTTTTAATTTGATTTGAAGAACAATTTAATCTTACAATATAAATAAAATATGGTGCTTTTATAAAACTCATGCTTTAATTATATCTATAAATCAGAAAAGATAAAATAATTAGTAATAATATACTTGAATTTTGATTTTATATTTTTATTAATTTGTAAAAGAGGAAAAAACATGACTTATCAAGTGTACACTACACAAGATAAAAGTCATAAGTATGTAATGGTAAGAGTGAACAAATTAAGACTTAATTGCTTGAAAATAACATCCTTTGAAAGGCAGAAATTCAGTTATGTTTTCTCCGACGTTCAAAACTGGGTTAATTCAATTCTTTATGGTTCGTTTTGTTTCCAGTTATGTTGTTCCGTGCAATTGCCTTCGAAGGGGAAAAGAAATCCTGTATAATTAAAAACTAGTAATTTAAATTTCTTCTTTTATTTTATTGTACTTTTTACTTATTTAATAACTTTTTATTTATAAATTTTTAGAAACCATTCATTATAAGTTTTATTAAAGCAACACTTGTCAGACTTAGACAATAGATGTCTAGTTAAGGGAATATAAGGGAAATAATAAAAGTGTTAGCAAGCCAGACTTTTAAAATTTCAACCAGATTCAAAACTCGAATCTTTTTAAAACGTTTTTCATAGTTTGACAAATAAACACGACAATATAAATTTAAAATAATTGAATCGTGTAGAATATATTGTTAATATGAAAAGAAAACACGAGGAATGTCATTATAAAAATAGGAATTGCTTTGCTGCGTCCACGCTCAGTGGCGATGTTTATGATTGTTCCTTCGGACTTCATTGAAGAACAGGTGTCTTAATTTATACTAAGACTTCCTTTAACTGAAATCATATTTATGAACACTGTTAAATATTGTCTTTCATTTATTGAATTCTCCTTTATAAAGGGGCGATTATAGGAACTACGTTATAAACATCATTAATAAGAACCAATGAGAGTCCAGTAATCACTACAGCTAATTGATTGCTAATCGTAAACTGCTATCATTTACCGTTATTCATGTGTGGCGGTATCTTTTGATTTATGTTTATTCGTTTAACTATGAATTCACATTCACAAGAGGAAAGATAGACGAAGTAGAAGAGAATCCCATTATGAAATGAATATTTTATAAATGAAATGTTCTAAAATTTCATACATCCTGGATTGAGAATTGAGATGGTACAGATGGTACAACGTTGAAGAACAAAAATGAAGCGTTGAAGTACTTGGAGAAATTTAACTACATTCCTCCTAACCATCTCTTATATCTACTCTAAAAATATAAAGTCATAAAAATAGTCAAATCCCAAAATCCGCTCTTTTTTATAATAATACCTTAAACAACTCAACATCGACTACCTTTACACATTCCATTTTTCCTACACCAAATTTAGGGCATATTATTTCGTAGGTCTGACTAATTTCGGCGGTCTTGAAAAGATGTGAGATCTGGGTCTTATTGATTTCTCAAAGCACATGTACAACACTAGAATAGTGTAATGAGCTATTGGTTGAATAAGGAGAACGTTCTATTTCCCTTTATCATTGTTAAACTCATCAATAGTTATTACAAACTTCTGTGATATTTGATAAAGCGTCAAAATTCGGTTTGCATTTCTAATACTCTTCTTAACCAATTTAGGTTGTTCTTTGTTAATGAACTTTCCTGCACTCTGGATTGGTAACCGTAATTTATTCAGCTTTATTTCGTAACTAGCAAATCTGGTTTTTGTTTTTGAAACCTTAAATGGTTCTACAAACTTTAGACATTCGAGACTACTCTTGAATGCTCTTGAAATACTACAGCCTTTTTTTAAAATCATGAATGTGATCTTCGTCACAGTTTCCCTTCTCAAAAAAATTGTTACACGAGTATAATACTTTGACAGTTTCTCGTAATTTTAACCAGCTACCTTCTCTTTAAAAATATCAAATTCGAACTAGTTTATTACATACTAATAAATGAAAAACTATTCCTTTACAGGATAAATGATTTGTAAAGCTTCTAATTTATTTCATTGGCAAAATATTGATGTGATAACCCCATATTTCACAGTTGTAACTAAAAGTAGAATCTTATTTGATAGCTTGGTGTCCCTTATAATTTTAAAACTAACCTCAGTTCCAGTAGCGGCTGCAAAGACATTCCGCAAGAACTTGTTTCCTCCAGGTCTACTCTGAATAGAGGAAATAACACTCCTTTTGTAATCTGAGTAGAGGAAATAACAAATGCATAAACACTCCTTTTGAAAATATGGTACAGCATTTATTTCTAGACAAGGAATAATTTTATTACGTAATAAATTTTTAAATTATATCGTACTTTGTTTTCTTCTTAACAGTCTTCCAGGACTAAAGTGCCCATCTACCGATATCTCTCGTAGACTCCATCTTACTTTTTAAAATGACGACATTTATTTGACAATGCTAAAAACATATGTTTAAATTACATAAATTGTCAGTCTGAACGTTAAACACATTTATACCATAACAAAACTTACAGGCTACATACGTAACACTACAATTTACAATTTTTGGAACTAAGTCATTGTTTTGAATGGTGGATATAACTTTAAAGAAGTTTAATTTCTCAAAGTCCGCAATTTCCAATTTACTTTTAGTTGCTAAAACATTTAGCTGTAATTGTGAAACATGAAATAACGATGCCGTAATTTCAACAATTCCGTTTCTTCTATGGAATATTATTTAATATTTTCTACAATATCTTCTATTTTCTACCACAATTAAATGATGAAATGTTGTACAATTTGTTTATTTTATTTTCGACATTTTATCAAAATAAAGAGTATACAATAAAGAAAATAATAATACCGAAAAATTCATTTATCTAAAATATTTTACACTCCAATGATTAATCAAGTAACTTTTCATCATCATAGTATCTTCTCAGCCCTCATGGTTATTTAATGAATTCTAAGAAATAATTTTGTTCTTATATTATTTTCACACTATTCTACCTTTCAACAATGAACAATATGCTTAACGGATGTTTAAGGTAGCCTTTAGCCAACCTTAACGCTAAGGGAGGATAATATGTTAAATTCAAAACTTCCTTAGCAATTTCTCTTCTTTAACTATTTCAGGCACTGTGTAGGCAAAATATTTTGTTTCACATAAACTATCTATTTAGACCCTAAGATGCAAATTTTATTCATTTTTAAGACAACAAATGTTTCCGTGTAGCGTGGGGTCTCAAAAATGTAATATTCTCCGTGCATGAAAGAGTTAATAAAGGAATTAGTAAAGATAAGTACATAAATGAATAATCTTTAAGAGTGGCGTAAGAAAGCAGCTTGAAGGAAACGGTAAACGAAGAAAATCCTAAGGACCGTTTATAAAATAAATACGATCTTGACTGTTTTGAGGCCAGCCTTCTAAAAATAAACAAAAATAAAAACGTACATAGCCGATCGACCTTATAACTGAATAACTGCGTAAAAACCAACGTAGAGACGAAATTCTAAATTGTCGAGTTAAAACAAGACCTCGCTTCTCTCGCTCAAATAATCCAGTTTGTGAAAAATAATTGTAGAATACATTGTAACTAAACAATAAATACAGACGAATACGAGATTCAAAAATATCTCTTAAATAATAAAATATTTTGAATGTTTTTCATTCCTACGGGATGTACTGATTGCACAATTAAAAAAGCAGTAAATCCTTTTCAACATAAGCTCACAGATGGCTCGCGCTAAATGGTAAAAGCGGAATTATCCTGGCTTCCCGATCATAAAATCCCTCTCTTGTGTTCCGGGGTTATTACGTTTCTAATTAACAGTTTTTGCAATTTTTAAATGCTACGTTAGCAATTTACTGTTGTGTATTCCAACATATTTATTCGGATTATAACTTCAAGTATTTTAATACTCCAATACTCTTAAATTTCCCACAAGTATAAATTTTGAAAATTAATTAGTCACTTTCAAACTTATTCTCATTTTCCAGGCATCCCTATGTTCAATCCCAAAATATTTAATTTGGAAAATAGCTTTATATCCAAACAAAAGTTTTATTTACGATGATGTCTCTTCATACAGATACAAACTTCAACTTAATCAAATTTTGTAATTTTATATTTTACTCTTACTTTTGTTTTTACCTTGAAACTTTCCAGCAATAAAGAGCACATCAAACAATAATGTTACACAAAGTTGGCTCCAACGTTTTGAACTAATTATACCCATTTCCCCAAGATTGAATTTTCGGGAGTTTCATCTCTCATCCAAATATTCTACTGTACCTACCTTGTTATTCATTTTGTAGCTTGTTATTCATCCATGTAAAATATTGTGTTCAATGCATAGAATCAAATGAGTTAAAATAATCATGGAATACAAAAAAAATTAAATACGTTTATATAAATTGTTTTTTCAAGTACAACAATTGAGCAGTTTATTAGATTCTAGCACATAACCAGAAGGGCTGAGTTTAATAGTTTCTCATTTTATCTAAAATTTTTAAAAAATTACAAATAAATAAATCACAAATATTGCAAATATATACAGCTTAAATTTCTTTTCTTTGTCTTCCTTTTTGATTAAAGTTAAAACAAAAATTCGTTTGTCTGAAAATGGAAACTGAAAATATTTGTTTTAATATTTCACGTTAAATGAGTTTTGTAAAATTTGTAAAATTCTGTGTTTATACCAAATAAAGTGAAAATCAGACCAAATGTGCAAATCACTAGATTACAAGATATTTAACCACAACCAAAAACTATTTTCTAGGTATAGTGATCCTTCGATTCACGTCCATTGCGAATGTGAAAACTATATAAACATAAGTTTATTTAAATTAAACTCTTTCGTTCTGTTTGTGTTAAAAGAAAACATTAAAATATGTAATACACTAAAGGACAAATAACGTATTTACTAGAGAAAAACATAATTAATCTGAGGTTCAAAAATAAATTAGCTTTCGTTTCGAAACGTTCCCTTTGAAAAAGTAATTATGTTTTAAATGTTATTTAAGCTGTTTCTCGTAGTGAATGTAATTTTTATTTATTACCTGTTGTGTTTTTATTAACACATTTGTTTTATTTTTGCATTTCATTAATTATCATGTATTCTCAGGTCTATGTTTGTTTTTGTCCCCACCCCAATAAAAGTTGGTGCAACATTTATTCGCGTTCTGTAACCTTGAGGTAAACAAGCGTCGTGTTTTATCAAAGATCTTATATTGACTGATATTTTACCTGTTAGAACTATGTGCACAACAGGGGCTTAAAAATCTTTTTCAAAAAAGAAGTATGGGTAGTTTAATTACAACTATATAAAGTATAAAGGATATAGATCATTTAGCTATGAAGAATAAAACCTTTTCCAAAACTTAAGTTGAACATAACACCATCACAATCATTAGAAATTACCTTGATAATAGTAATGAATGGTACCTATCAGTAATATATTTTTAGAATAGATTTGGAGAAATAATATTTAGAATTTCAAAAGATATATAAGAATTATTGTTAAGTCAACTGCCATTTAATATTTAAATGAAGCAACCTATTCGTTACATTTGTTGTAGATATTGAAACAAATAACAATATAAGAACTTTAAATTTATTATTTTCCTAAACTGAGTATTATTGTATTAACCAAAAAAATTTGAGATTTACATTTTATTCAATAATTGTTAACTCAATTACAATACGTTTTTACAGAACATTTAAATTCAAAATCTTAACTTATCTATTATTATTACATTAATATTTTCATTTATAGTTAAAACGTGCTTAAAGAACGATAAAAAATTTATCCACCATACTGACCAACAAAACGTATTATAATCTCATTGATTATTTTCACATTGGCACTTACCTCTCTAAAAAATAAATAGATCAACAAATAATGTAGAATTTCTGATTAATTAATCTTATCTACGTAATCGATAAGGCTACCCAAATCAACATAATGACATATACATAATTACTACCTTTTTGGAGTAAATGGTAAGAAAACACATATGAACATCGACACTGTCCTTGAAACATTTTCATATATATTTTGAAGATATTAAAACGAGTATATATTAAAAAATTCAACTTGCATTACTATCTCAAATCCAAATAATAATTTGTTAATAAGGAAAATTTGAGTGTGATATAGTCAATAGTGCTTAAATTTAATTAAAATTAAATTATCATAAATTTCAATGTTTGTTGTTATTTAAAGGCGAAAAATATTTCGGCAATATTTCGCCTTAAATAAATAATAAAAGAATATAAAATAAATTTACCTAACCCTCGAATACTCTAATAGTGTCAAGGTAGGAAAAGAACCAGATTGGGTCAATAGAAACCTGATAGAAAAGATGGAGGAGAAGGATATAAAGGCCGCTCGGGATTCTTATACCCGTAACTAGTGAACCGCTATGACATTGACCACACTTAGAATATTTAATTATTTTAAAAAGAATTATGGTCCACTGTATCAACTTCTTTTTTCTATGTCGGAAAAATTCTATAAAACTTTTAAACATTTGGAATTGTTTTATTTTGTACATAGTTTTGAAAAGAATATGATTACATACTGTTTTGCGATAATCCTATCATCTCTTGTGTATTTTTAATTTTATGAACTCTTTCGTGGAGGTGAAATTTTTGGTAAATAGAAGAATAAATGCGTCATACTAAACCTTATCCACAAAGATATCCAAAAAAAAATAGTAAATATCATCATGTTGTAGTAATTATTGAGAAAATATTAAAATGTGAATGAAATTTCGTTGGTTCTTTAGTTTATCAAATTCTGCAACTAACAGCTGGATTGATTTTCACTTTAATTTCACCAATAGATCTGTTGCCTATGATGAACAAAATAAGATATTATTAAACTTTTCTTATTGTACACCATATTCAATTTTTTTTTTTTAAATCAATTCTTCGCACGACGAAATATGAGGGCCGCGAATTTAAGTTGCTGTCACAACTATGGTAGCCGTCTTGTGCGGAATCCTTATTTATTCCGAAAAGAATAGTAAGGAAGAGGAAACAAGATAAATATTTTTTTTGTAATCAATGTTAAACTTTTTAGTTAGAACAATACCTTTAATAGGGAACAAAATTTTTGTTCTATCTTCAACATTATTTACAACAAAACAATATTTAGAGTGATTAAACAAAACTGTAGACTTTTTACAACGGTTTATAGAGATTAGATCATGAAGAAAAGAAAATTAAGACATAATTAATTATTTTTCTTTTTATTAGAACTATTTTGTTTAAATACTAATCTCACCTAATTAAGTGCATACATTACACATGTAATAAATTACGCATTAAAAAAAGTGTAAAACCTTTTCTATTTAGAACACAGCAATTTTACCAATTTGTCGATAATAAAACATTCTTTGCATTTTTCCACTGCTACACAAAATGGAAGAATGTAATGTAATTGTAATGACATAAAAGGCGGGAAACAATGGAACCAATGAAGCATTTGTTAATGCGTTCCGTGTATTGTGCTCAAATGTGCAGAGAGCTTTCTTTCATTTCAAAAACAACAATACATCAACAGGCCTGGATTCCAATTTCATTTAATATTTTATTCTATTGCTATTTTAAAGCACTATTATTATTTTGTGATTAAATTTTCAGATGCAACAAAAACAATTCTCCAAGAATAGGATAAAAAAAATGTTGTTGTCCCAAAGTTTAGCAGGATATATATTTATTTAAGTTTACATGTTAAAAATTATAGAATTTATTTATCTTTGTTGTTTAGAGTAGTAAAAAAGTCTCGGTCATCCTTGATTTTTTTTAAAGAGTAAAACCTGTCAGACTACAAATTTTATCCAACCTACAAGGCTTCAAATTTCATTCATTCTTTCTTTTATCGACCGAAAAGTTTTTATTTTGGGACAACAAACAAATGAATAATCAGCATAACCCACGATTTACACCTTTCAAATGGATCCGAAAATATTCCGGAAATACAACACTCTCGGAACAATTCAATAACGTTGAAGTTTCTGAAATAACAAATTACTGAAATTTAAGAGGGCTGTGAATTGTTTAATTTTACAATTTTTCAAATAAAAGTGACATAGGCTTGTTATTGCTCTCATCGGAACTCCGACACCCAATATTAAAAATATTATAACTTGTTATTCTACCTGTAACTTACATCTGCTATAATTGTTAGTTTAATTTAAAGCTATTGTATTTTTTGACCGATTTTGACTTTTATTTAGTTTATAATATACTACATAAATATTCTGCTAATAAATATGGTTTATGTCTTTTATCTCTTACCATTATCCCATCAGTCATTTTCAATGACTGTGATCTATGTATCTTTACATGCTTCTGTTAGCTTTCCACAATGAATAATCACTATCTTTACTATTCAACTGTTATCACGTGCAGCTACCAAAAGATTTCTTATTTCATATAACATGAATTTCAATGCTCTACATATTCTGTTTAGTGCCGTTTTTGAATTTCGGTGTTATTAAAACTTATCACCATATTTTTATTTGTTTTGTTTATGTTATTATTTATTTCATATGTTTTGTAGGTCAAAATTGAATTTTCTGTAGTACTATCCAGTTGTTCACAGGGTTCACGGAATATTTCCTTCTTTAAGGAATATTACATTGAGTATTTTCTTCTTATCGCTTATAGGCAAAACCTACGGTCATCATAGCCTGATAAAAAGGTAGAAATAAACGAAAATAAAGACCTCTGACCTTCGAATCCTCTAAAAGCCTCAGGGTCTGAAGATAACAAGAGTTAATCAAGAGAGACCTGATAGGAAAGATAAAATAGAGGGATCTAACCCAAAACAATGTGAATATCTAACTAGGATCTATCAGATTTGATACGCTTCTACTCACTATATTTGAGCACCTGAAGGTAAATTCCAATGAGAATGATCTCATCTATTAAACCTTATATCTTACCTGATCAGTAAACCAGAATGTGTAAGCTTACTAGATGATTGAAATTTGTTCTGTTTATCTCATATTTCAGCCACGGTAAAATAATTAGTTTTGGCTTTAATTCTTATTAAGGATCATTAAAGCTTCATAATTTTATTTAATATCTTCATAATTATTGATGTTTTCTTTGATAATGCCTGCAATTCCTCTCCAGCTTTGTTTTCATGATGAATTTATGTGTTCTGTTTATCCCCAGCGGATTCATATGGAATTTATTTTCCCCTAAACAAGATCAATCTAACTCCGATACAACATTGATCTCTCCTCCGACAATGAAATTATTGATTATTATTTGGAAGAACACTTCTTTGAATTAAACTTAATTATAACATATTGCAGCTACTGTTTATATAATTATTGTTATCTTTAATTCTTACTAAGAGTCCTTCGGTTTCATAATGATTGATATTTTCTTTGATATTACCTGCAGTTCCTTTCATACCTGTGTTGTCGTGATAGTTATGTAACATACCTGGTAGTCTTTATTTTCATAAAAGATTCATAGGTAAACAAATCTCCTATGTGAAATTAAAATCAATATTTTCATTTTTAATAAAAGATTAAGTTCGTGTATATGTTGTAAGAATCCATTAACATATTACGCTAAAATTCTCGTGGCCTGTGTTTCAATTATGATTTCAAGTTTTAATTTTCATTTTAGGTTACTTAATTCGTGTTTTAACTTGGCGAGTCAGTCACTATTTTACTAAACCTTTCTTGTTTATCTAATTGTAAATCAGTTTAGTAGTAACTAATTTCATGAGGACTCATAAAGTTTGGGTTTTTAATTGAAGGTGGTAGATGTGTTTTAGTGTACGATGTGTTTAGTTAATGTGTACATTTATAATATTTCTAGAATGATGTTTAAGCAATCCTAGTTTTACGGGATGGCTCCCTGTGAATACCTTTTCAATTTAGGGCTGCTCAATTTAATAGATATTTTTTCTCATTTTATACATTTGATTACTACTTATTAGCAACCTCTTGCTAACTATAACGTGGTTACAGTGCTGATGAGAATTTGTTTTTAATCAAATGTTGTCAGATAACCGACCCGATCCTTTAATTTTTCATCTCTCCTTCAGAATTTGTGTGTATCCCCATAATTGTATCACCGTTTAGATTTATAGTCTATGTTTACGAATATTCCCGAACGAACCGTTTCCTTCACCATTCCGAAACTTTCTCTCTATATTTATTAAAATAAAAAGTAAAAATATTTTTACACTTTTCAACTCTAGTTTAAAATGAACATTGTACCGACAAAAGCATTATATGAAACTGTACCACTAACGTATTACAAAACTATTTTAACATCGTTTGAATGTACTTAACTGCTGTTTATACAGACATATTATTAAAAAGTAATATTAATCATGTATGTAAGGTATTGACTTTTTTTTTCATAATACAGAACGTAGTTAATGATTAAAATAAAATATCAGGAAGAAATGGATCTATTTTCTTGTAATAAATTTTTTTTAGATTATTTTGATATTTGTAGAATGGCCAACCTTCAAAGTCTCCTTTATAAAACAAGACAACTGGGCGCTGATTTAAGTTACACAGCTCATTTCCACAAGGAATAATTATTATACTATGTATAAGAATAAAATCCATAAGAATATATTAGACTCGGTTTTATATTTAACTATACTACTATTCTGTATCTAACTAATAATCGTCCAAATACGTTAGACTAATGTTTTTTTGACTAATGTTTTTTTGACTAATGTTAAGGAGGACAGATCCTATTTCCTTTTTACTATTTTAAAACAATCCGTTAACGGCCAACATTTTAGTTATACGGTGATTGAAAAAGGAATTTTAATAATATAATTTGTCTTAAAACTGTCCTTAAAACTGTTGTTTTACTTGGCCATTAATGCTATTATTAATACCATAAGAGTCTCGTTTGAAATTTTTTACTTTCACCCTACCCATCCACCCCCTAAAGTACAAAATTGAAAAATGAAGGCACCTTTTTATTAATGAGGCTCCTCACGTCAAAGAAGATTGCTGTATGTAGTGTTTAGCTAACCAAATTACCGACAAAATTATAAGATTTGTAAGTTTATTTCCAACCCCTTTGTATATGGTGCCGTGGGTTTTTCGTGACTAAATGTGTCAAAGTATGAATCTATAAAAAGTATCAGATAAATGGACTTTAAACATTCATATCGTCACAACAAAGTTTATACTACATTGGCAATGCATACACTAGATTTTCACTAGCGTTCCTAAATTAAACAGTTAGTAACAAATTAACTTTAGCTCAGTTATTTAAAAAGTACCAATTTATTACAAACACTAGTTTAAAGGAACTACAATTTAAAACTGGATTAAATGTATTCATCGAAAAAGGAGGGGATAGTCTCTTATTTTATTATAGTCTGTTATTGTATTTTTGTTCTACAATAGTTGCAAAAATATGCCATGCATTTTTAGGCTTTTTTTATATTAAAATATATTTAATTTTCCTATTGTTAGGGTTTAGGATATGAAAACGTTTATTATACATTTAGGAAATATTAACAATAAATAGTCAAATTTTAGGACCAGTTATATCTTCAACATCAGACGTGTGGTAGTTATTAGGAAATAATTCAAAAAGTGTCGCAACTACTTGACTTGCATGTCATTCATAACATGTATAAACTGCTAGTGGCCTAGAAAGAGGATCAGTGGCATCCGAGAGAGCAGAGAGACGTGACTCAGAAGGTCAGTTGGATCCGGGACGTGATTGGTTTAGTTGGTGTTTGTAGTCAATTATTTGAAACTACTCAATTTAACTAATGACATAATAAATATAAAATAGGGTTGGGAAGAAGTTGTTTTACAAATTTAAATTTATGAATTTTAATTGCAACTAATTTACCACATACAAAAGAAAATTCTTCTTTGCTTCTCAACTTTGTAAAAGTTATTAAGATAATTATTATGTATAACTGAATGCTCTAATATTTATATTTTAATAATTGAATTCTTATTATTATTTTTTTTTAATGGTTAATAGTATAATTATTTTATTTCATGTTCTAATGCTACTGAATGTTTTATGTTAAAATTATACTTTGCACATATATTTACTTTATGTAAACGTGGAGATCTATATTATTTACATATTTATTACATCTACTTGTGTAGGCAACTATTAATCGTTTCAACATGTACTTTGACATGGGACACAATTAGGAGGGAAAATTGTTCTCTTCAATTTCCATTGCTGCTACTTTCCTCGAAAAATAAAAAATCACGTTTTGAGTATACAAAAGTTTGATAAAGTTAATCTATGTACTAGATTTGGCGAATTAAGTAATCAAATATATGCACAGAAATTATCAAATAGTGAGTATTCTTTTGTAGTTCATATTACTTTGACATTGCAAAACATCGCGAAAGCTTCTACAAATATGTCTGACTCAGGATAACGTGTTATAACACTTTTACCATTAACAATTTTATACACGCGAAAATCTATGTGTTATATTATTAACCAAAATCAGAACAACCTGTACTGAATTTTAATGAATTTCACGCTAGCAGAAATTTAAAAAATTAACTGAAGCGACTAAAATTTGTGAAGAAACAGGCGAATCAAGTGTATCTACATTCATTCTTGACAATGACGGTAATCAAAATAACGAACTAGGATGGAGAACACAAGAAAGGAAACAACAACATCATGTTGATTTTCTCAGACAAATAAATGAACAGATTTTACGTCGTACGTCAGAGAACAAGTCCGTGTCACAGCAAGGACATTCCACGATAGGCAAGATATTTCAGTCAGCGAAAAGTTAGGCAAGGAGAACAATAATTCATAAAATAGGTTATAGGCTACAAATACAGATGAAATTATGTTGATAAGTTTAAAATGTAATAATGATAATCTTGAAATAATTTTGTATCTAAACAGTTTTAAAAAGAAAAGTAGTGAGATTTTCTTGCAAGGTTTTTAATTTGATTATTAAGAAAATTAGTTAGGAAATAATGATGAAAGAAACTATAGACCTGAAATTAAGGGAAAAGTTTATAAGGTTTTTTTATAGGATGAAATTATTAGTTTGTGTTATGAAGTTTATTTGTATGACCAACTTAGATCTTCTGCAAGTTTTTACTACGAATTGATGTTCAACGATTTTACGGCGAAATATTGTTCGCGAATTTGTACGACGAATTTATTTTCTACAATTTTACGGTGAAATTATTTTCTGTGAATTTTAAAGTGGATTATTGTTTTACGATTATACGACGAAATAATGTCCTAACCAATTTTATGAATAATTGTCGATCTCAATATTAGACCGAAAAGCGTAAGTTCTGGGATAAAGATCCTATAGTTTGATAAGTTGAGTATAAGTAATTTTAAGCCACAAATAATTTTTCTCGAAAAGATGAAGTTTACTTTGTATGTTGAAAGTTTTGTAATTTTTAAAAGTTTTGATGGAAGGAATAAATAAATTTCGTGACCTACCAATGAACAAAAAAATAATTAAAAGTAAAATAGCAATTAAAATTGATTTTTTAAGAGATAGTCATTTTGAAGTTATTATGGTCTACGAGTTCCCTAAAAAAAGTTATAAAATATATAAAAGAAACAGTAATCCGCAATAAATATATGTCCATAAGAATGAATATAAATGTAACTTCAATCCTAAATACATATTTTATATAAAAAAATTATAAAGAGATACACTCACACATGATGTCTGCTCAGTTCGAACAACAATACGGATCAGCAACAGTTATTTTCGGACAATAATTATTTTCTACAAGTTTTCCAGAGTAGCAAGAATTATAGGGAATTATAGTTATAATTGTATCAACTAAAAGATTAAATTAATATTAACAATATGAAGCACCAAACTTGTTATTAATCCTTGTACTTGACTATCTAAAGAACCAATAGAAATTAGGTATAGGAAAAACCTATTGCTAAATACTATGACAAACGTAATATACAAGTTCAAAATAGTTATTGTACAGCCTTGACTCTCTCTGGACGATGTGTCTCCTGAGATAGAGAAGGTTTATTTTGGGAATATATTGTAAAACTTGCGATTGTAAATCTTAACTTTAACTTCTACTGACATCGCCATTCCCAGGAGTAATATTGTTATTTATTTTCATATTTACGTACCCTATACCCCATGTAATGTGTCCTAAGAATATAAACCTATAACCTATAGTATTGTAAATTACATGAATATATCTCTTTTTTGTAACTTACTCAATTTTTTCCGAATTATTTTTGGTGTGACATGAAAGACGTATGACTATTACTTCCTCAGTCTTAGTAAAAGACTTTTAAGAAATCAACTTGTTAACAATTTTTAAACAAAATAAACTGTTCACAAACATTGTTGTTTTTATGTTAATTATCACTGTTTAAAGGCGAAAAACATCTCGGTCATCATCACTTTGTAAAAAAAAAAAAAAAAAAAAAAAAAAAAAAAAAAAAAAAAAAAGGAAGAAAATTTTAGAAAATAAAGACGTCTGGCACTCTAATACTTTTATAGCAAGAGGGTCTAATGATAAGAAAAGTTGATTAATAGAGACTCGATAGGAAAGATGAAAGAAAGGGTTCTAACCCAAGACGTCAGGTTCATTTTCAGAGTTTTGTCCGTATGTAGTTCATGATGTAACCTACAAACCAATCGATTAACAGATTTTAATTAAAAAAATTTAATGAGGGCGTATTTTTGCTATATTTTCTAATAACTCAATTGTCTTGAACATTTTAATTCTAGATTTAAGAGACTTACTATCTAAATATTTAGGATTAAACTTTACAATCAACTGGAACAACTGATGTACTCCGTAATATTACTAAATCAATTTGAACAACATTTCCGTAAATTTATTATTGTTGGATTGTAAAATTTGTTTTTATTAAGAATCTAAATAATTGATAATCGTGATATTCATTTACAGCCATTTCAGTTTTAGTTTCACTTACATTGAACAAAAATTTAATCGAAATATACTGCAACCAAATTATCATAAATTATTTCATTTTTTTGTTTTTGACCTAATAAAACACCTGTTAGTAAATTATATTAAAAGAACAATACTAACTTATATTATGCTATCTAAATTTTCACAAATAATAGAAAACCGGTTTAAAACTTACATATGGAACTAGTTGTTTACATTTTCATAGAATTCAATTTCCTTTGTCTTTTATTTCACCCATGAGTGACTGGGAAATAGAAAAGTAAAATCTCCCAGACTATTGTTCATTTCCTGGGTTAGCAAAATTAAACACAATGGAATGAGTTTTGTATTGAACGAAACGTTGTAAACAATCTATGGGAACAGTACTGCTTTGAATATCAGGGAATCGTTGTTTTGAATCCGTTTACACAAAAATGTTTAGTATAAACACAATAAGAAATTTATTGACCCTACAAGTTGTTTGGAAAGACGACTGTATCCACAAATATAATTTTTTATGATAGAAATTTTCAGAACACTGTAAATGTTACTTTGATTTTAAAATTAATTTTCTTATAAATAAAAGGGAAGTGTTCACCCTAATCTCGTCTTAACAATGATGAGACCTGACGTTAAATTCCGTATTTCAAAAAACATTAACAGTTTATTGGTTTTATTACATCTACTACTAACACCTGATTTAATTTTTTTTTTATTAATCTTTGCTTTTTTTATCCTGTTTTAAAGGTTATCATCGCTTTATAAAAAAGGAACACAAAAACATAATATATGACCCCACCCTTCGAATACTCTAACACAGCCAATGTTTTAAGGAATCTTTAAGTTCGTCAAGAGAGACTTGATATAAAAGATTGAAGAAGGGATGTAACCCAAGACTAAGTGAAAGTGTACATCCAACTACTCATTGGGATTGCCACGCCCGTAACCATTATTCATTATTGTTGTGGGGTCCTGAGGGACGTGATTATTTATACCACCAAAGGCATAGATAGACGTGATTATTTTATGTACCGATAACTGCCTTAGATGTGTTTCCCTATCTGTTTCACTTAAGTAATATGGAAATTCCTTTAACACAGATTGTTTACTTATAATAATTAAAATGACTGTCAAGATTTGGCTAATTTTAATTCTTTACTTATCTTCATTTGAATCCTTTTTTTTAAACTTTTATATTCAATAAATATCAATAAACTTTGTTCCTTGGATATTACAATACATAATTTTATTATTATCTAATAATTAGTTATTTTAATAATAAAGTTTTATTAAAATCAGTCCAATTATTTGGGTTATACAGCACTGCACATACAGACATCGTTCCAAAAAACACTCTGCGACTCAGAGGCTTTATAAACACACATTTATTGACCAACATAATTTTCTATATACTACGAACACGTGAAAAAGTAAACATATACCCAAGCCTTGACTCTAGTTATAAATTAAATTTAAAACAACACTATAATTTATTTATTAAAGCAAACCGTAATCATTAATAAATTCAAAAATATTTTTAATATCAATGAAATAATTCTTAATTTAATTTAAGTAAATGCATACATTTTTAGTTCCATAAAGACCATCATTTAAATAAAAAGGACCTAACGGGATCATTGCAATGAATATTACAAATTATTGTTTTTAATTAAAATGAAGCTTTAACAAAAAAACTAACTTTATTGCCATTTTTGTATCAAATTAACTTAAATAAAGTGGACCTTAAGTACGAATGAATTAATGGGTATAATATAATAAGGTTTGGGAACAAAATAAGAATTCCTCTTAACATTTTAATCGTAATATCATTTAGGTAACCAGTATTCTGGTAAATGTCTTGATCTCTTTGTTTCAATAAATATTAATAACTACCATTTTAATATTCAGTTAGTTTTAATATTTATTACTAGATATTTTAAACGTACAATTTTCTAATGTGGACGATAAAAATAGTCTAAAAAAAGACTGTTCAAATATTACAAACTGTCTAAACCATTTTGTCTTCTAAAATTGCCGTTAGACTAATGATGTCAGAAAATTTAAAAAAGAAATCATAATTGATAAATCATTGTTTATAGAAAATAGACCACACTCATAGACTTTATTATTATATCTACCTGTAGCCTACGTGAAATAAAAAATTAAAAAACATTCAACAAAACCGAGGAAAATACATTTAAAATAAACACGGTACATATCTGCTTTACAAACTTGTCTTTCGTACTTTACGTATTTCTTTGTCTCTGTTTCTTTCAAAATGTCAGTATTTCAGAAAGGTAAAAAGAAGCCTTTCCCATAAATTCTTTACTTCCCACACAGAATCCATTTATTCTCAGTTAGTCGTTCTTTTACTCTCCAGTCAATAACTTGAAGTGACTTCTCAATTTAATCTCTTTTATTCATTATAAAGTAATTTAACAAATATTGGTTTTGAACGGAGTTGAATTACATAAAATCATTTTCTTTTAGATATAATTTTGTTTTAAATATAAATGACAATAAGATGTGATTGCTAAGGAATAATTCAATAGATATTACAAACATCGCCAATACTGAATTTTTACGAGCCTCATAAATATTATGTTAGCCTAATATTGAAATCTATCCAGGCTGCATATTTTGAATTTTTCACATCAAAGTCAATTGTTGAATTTCGCTTCGAATGACGTCTGTCTGTGTTACTTAATTCAAATTAAAACATCAAATGAATTAATTGAGTTTTGTGGACCACAATCGTTACACTAATTACAATCACATTGTTTATAATTATTAAATATATATTTCATTAAATTAATTATTTAAATGGGTAAATAAAATTTTAGTAATACTGAACATTCAATATTTAAATTTTTTAATATTTTCTTATTTTCTAAAATATTATTAATGTTTCTATTTATGTGTGTCTAAATGAAAAACGAACAAACCCTAAATGAAACTAAACTCGAAATTTTCTCTACAACAAGTTTTACCAAAAGAATGACCTCGAAAATAGCTTTTCATAGAAACTTTGACTCTCCAATTCAATAGAAATGTATTTTGCTATGAACCTATCTATAACTCATAGCGTAAAATAATTCTCAAATCTTAAAACCCCTATACTTAAGTTTAGTTCATTTATAAAAACTATTTGTACTGTTTTCATCATGAAATATCTCAAGATTTGTGTATAACTCTAGATACATATGAGTATTGGTAAATATTTTATATGGGATGGTTCGTAAATAAAAGGAGAATGAAAAATGGCTGTCTCTCCAATATTATTAATAAGAACAGATGGTCCGACTAACTTAAAATTTTAAGTATGAGGATATAGAAAATTTTTATGTAGATGAAAAAACTTAAGGGTGGGATAAATAGTGTTGATTACTAAACGACGATAAATAACATCTCAACTTCAACTTAAATTAACACTAAGGTTATTACAATAACAACAAGTTTCACGTTAAAAACACAATAACAACAACCACAACTAAAACCTTACCACACTTAGTGCCTACAAATTAATCTGATATTTATTAAATATTATATCTAATAAATATTTATAACACAAAATTATAATATATATGCAATACGTATCAAACACAAATTTAAAATCCTGTTTAATTTTCAAGTAATAATGTATTATTTTATAAATCCATACATTTGAATTTGCATAAAGTACTTCGTTTAATTAAGAAGGAATAACGGAATCATTGGATTTAAATCAATATTACAAATTAATGTCTTTATAATTCAAATGAGCTTTCATATCTAGCTACATTACCATTATTGTCTCAGATACACTTAAACAAAGTGGCATCTTAAAAATAATGAGTTGGAATGAATTAATATGAATAATATAATGAGGTTTGGGGACAAAAATCTGAATTCCTCTTCAAATTGAATCGTAATTTCATGTCGAGTATTCTTGTAAATCTTTTCATCTTTTAATAAATATTAATAATTTGCATCAAGTTAATTCAGTTAAATTTAATATCGGTTACTTGATATTTTGAATGTAGACACTCTAATAATTTGATTAATAAATAATAAATTTAAATAATTAATTAAATAAATAATACATTATTTTCGTTTCTTAGGCCCACCTAGCAGGTAATATTGTTTATATTTTTTGGTTTGCCTGTCACTTGTCGGACAATTGTATTTTGAATGTCGTTAACAGTTATTGTGCTTAGCTAGTTTGGTGTCTCGCCAGGACATTACTTATTTAAAGTTAATTTTTTGACTCCAAGTCACTATTTTAATATAATATTTAGTTATATAAGCAACTATTACCTTATTTGACTTCTTTTATCGTTTTAAGATCTGTTTCAGAGTCTGAAATCCATCTTGAGTAATCGCTACAACATTAAGTAAAGTCGTTAAAACATTAATACAATTACACGAAACTATACACACAAAACTATACAAAACTATACACACTTATATAATATTTGTTTATGTTAATAAAATTAGTACACACTGTTACATGTGCCCTTAGCTTAAACACATGTTCATAAACACGATGCTAATGGAAGTGATATTTTATACTAATATAATTTGTACCTACATTATTAAAAATGTATTTATTAGATTGAAAGTTAAATCAATGGTGGATTGGTGTTTTCATTATTACGAGTAGATACAATTAGATTATATATCAAGTTGCCAATAAATAGGAATAATTGTAATTAATTCTCACTGGATAGCCGTAATATCACGTTTCTTTATAAAATGGGTTTACAGAAAAATATATTGTTATAGATTTTACCCTAGTCGCGGTTATGTTTTTAACCATCGCAATGTGCAACATCTTAGCACGACAGAGCATAAATTTCTCATTACCGTAAAACTAAAACTAGATAAGATATTCACAAAAACACAACAGTAAAACTACTTTATATTGGTAAATTGTGATAAAATAAAGAAACAACAAAATCAATCCAATCAAATTTTTTAAACTTATTAAAAGGTTAATTTTTTTTAAGGTAAATAACCTTTCGGGTTTCATAGCCTTAAAATAAGGAAAAATAACATTAAAAAAGACGCGTAGTCCTTGAAAACTGTAATAACTTCAAGGATTCCTCTGGCCTTACATACCCGCGCTCACTTATAGTGAGCCCCTTAGAATTCAAAAACGTTTATAAAAATGCAAGAAGGGTCACATCCTATCAAAGATACCCCATTATCATTATTCCATCATCACCTGAATATTATTTTGTATTTCAAGATAATATTTTATAAAGAGATTAGGTAAACAGTTTAATATTGCAATATTATTTAAATCTTCTTTGCATTATCACTGTTTGGTTACGTCTATCCCTATCTATAAACATTTTCTTGAACTTGAAATTAATATCCATCTTGTTTTTTACTTTTATTTAATTTTTACCCCATTTAATTGTTTATTTTTATTAACAATATCTTAATTATTTCCATAACGGAATTAAATCATTGTACTGCAATATATTTTAAATGTGTAATCATTCACAAATATAGTGTACTCAAATATATTTGTCCCCAAAAAGTCTTAGAAAATACGAAGATTATTTTTAATCTTTTTAATATTTTTTAATAATTATTATATCTTTTAATTAAGTAATTGAAGGGAAATGAAATATTTATTTTATAATTCAAATTAAACACACGTAGTTATTCCAATAGAGCTTTGTTTTGCTAATGAACCTCTTGATCTGAAATGAATAAGGTTTCTCTTTAATTATAAATACAATCATACTGAATTTACTTCTCTACATAACGATTTTATTCCAATTAGAAATTAAAATTGTGTATTCACTTAAATATTCGTCGATTTGAATTACTTGAAAGAATTCATTTATATCTTATTAGTTTGAAATTAATACAATATAGGCTAAATTAAGTTAAAAATTACCTGGACTTCTATGTCTATTCATTTCGTCAAACCACTGTGTCGTCAAATCAACTTCTCCAAATAAAAGTGAAATATTCATAAAGAAAATAATGTAATGAAGATTTAGTAACGGTTTACATCAAAAGAAAAAAAACACAAACGCTAAATGCCATGAATTTTTTTCTTACTCACTAAAAATTTTTTCTACTTGTTGTTTAAAGGCAAAAACCTCTGTGTCAAACTCGCCTTATTAAAAACAAAATGAAGAATAGAGCATACAATAAAGACCTCTAATAGTCCTAGTGTCAGAGTCGGAAAAATGAACAACTCACGAAAATATTTACTACAAAATTCAGAACTTTTCACTTCAGACGGTTTTCTCTCTTTCTTTCGAGATATCAGATCATTAAATTGTCAAGATCCACCATCGTTACACAAATTTTGCCAAATGGGTTCCCTGATTATTGACTGATGATCGTAAAATTAACAAATGGAAGATGCTTTGACAGAAAAGGTGAATGAAAGAGAGATAGATCTAATATAAGGCTACGTGATAAAAGGCGTATATCCAGGTATGATTTCCAAGTCCGTACTCAATAAGAGCCCTAAGGGGTGTTACCGATGATAAAAAACCAAAAACAAAGTGTTAATCAAATCGCTATCAAAACCAAGGAAAGCAAAACAAGCTCTGGGTATACAATTGATTCATTCCATGCTACGAGACAGGCAATAAACTCTGAAGCCTATTGCCAACCGCTTCATCTAATTATATATTGAATAACATGTCACAGGCGAAAAGATATGAAATCATTCATATGCTATTAGGTATACAAAATATCTAAGCTGTGGACATTAAAAAAAGTTAATTTATCTCAGCGAGAGTGGGGTAATAAAAAGATACAAACGAATTTTAATAAAGTTTATAATTTTATTTTAAGAAACAATAATTCAGACCAAGCAGTATAAAAATTAGTTAACAGCAGACTTACTATTTTCTTATTCGTTTTGTCTAAAGAACCAAAAATAATAAAGACAACTAGGCCTATTTGTTAAATTAGTAATACATACAAAGTATAAAAGTTGGGTCCAAACGGTAATTGGAGATGAGATTTAATTGGTTGTAATCAGGAAAAGTGAGCGTAGTTGGGGCTATAGAGTATATGACGTCATGCAGAGTCGAATATTTGTTTTAAAACAATCTGTAGCACTGTAATCTTATAAAACAATTCGAAAATAATAACAAAGAAAGCTATGAAATAAATACATAATAATTAAGGTATTTACTGAACATAATTTACAATATTTTAAAAGTTTTAGACAATTATCTTGGACAAGGACTGTCAGAAGTGTTATCAATCTAAGACAGATTATTCACCACACACAACAATAAAATAATACTTTTTCCCCCAAATATAATTTTTACTGTACAACATAACGAATTTTTTTATTTCACTTTAAATTAAACAATAATTTTTTTATATATAATTATAAATAATAAATATTTGTCTATTCCAAATTAAAAGTATACAACAACAAATAACTAATTGTTTCTAAAAGAAAACATAAGAAACAATAAATAGTTTTTATAAATTATAAATTAAAAATTGTACTCTCCAATCAAACCAAGTTAGGTCATTGCTTCGATACAAAATTTACTTATTTTAAGATATTGCTTCCCATTTACCCATTTAAATCCTTCTTTAAATCATGTGAGGTTAGGTTATAATACATACTTAGAATATATTCACTAAAAAACCATCTTAAGTGTCATAAATTGATTTAATAATTTAAACTAAAATAAAGAAGTCTAAGCTACTTTTAGGGGTATTAATTACAATTCGCAAAAGTCCGTTTTAATGGCTTTTTCTTTCTTAAGTCAACCATAAAACGAAATAATACTTAAAACTCTACAGGGCTTAACTATCCATGATAGTTGGACGGTTTAGGAGCCAATTGTGATAGTGCAAAGGCAATAGAAGGATTCTAAAAGCACTTTCACAGAACATGTATTCACAAATGACATCTATTTTACGTTTATTTTTGGTACAAGTTTTATTATCATTATACTTTTTCTAGGTTTTGATGACTTACAAAGTAATTATATTGGAAAAAAACCAATAAGTCGTAACTCAGTTCACAATCTAAGTGAAGTCTAAAATGGCTTTAAACAAAAACTTAGGAAGCAATATTTTATTCTCTCTTTCCCTCTTAACAGTGATTTATTCATTCTTGCAGTCGTTGATTTCAAATGGATTTAAATTTAGTTAAGAAAATCTTGCAAGTTTCCTAATGTAATTTTAATTCAAAAGGAAAATGTAATAATGGAGCCTTGGAATTGAGGAGACATTTAGTCTTTATTTTTATAGTTTTTATTAAAAACAGCTTTAATTTTAAATTGAATTATCATTTGGTTAAGTTAAGGCACATTTTATATCTCTCTTTGTAATTTCAAATGTATATAAAAGAATTGTTTAACAAATATGTCTAACTGAGTTAACAGTTACTTCCGGTAGTAACAGCCGCAAACCAACACTGGAGTGTTCTCGTCAGTAAAGTAGACGATCCAGAACTACACACATGAAAGAAACAATGTGAACACCCTCGGATATAGGGTTTTAATGACACGTCATTTACGCAGCGGTCAACTTTTGTATAATCAGCTACTGAACGTCCAAGCTAGGTCGCTAATAAATATATGCATTGTTCCATTTAAAAACTAGTCCTGAATGCAACGATCCAGGTTGCGAGGTCATAAATGCACTGTCAAGGATCCGTGGTGATGCAAGTGTATCCTTGCCTCCTATTGAATATTGTGCATCTGGTGTAAGTGAATAAATAGAAGCCATATTTCTAGTAGGTTTTTCTTAAAGCAAAAAATCTCTGCCATTGTGGAATTATTAAAAAGGGGTAAAAAAGAAAATACAATAGATACCCAAGCCGTCGAATACTCTAATGGCCTCATGGTTTGAAAATAACAAGAGAAATAAAAATTCACTTTTTTTTAAATTTCGTGAGACGCTATTTCCGGTTTCCGATAAATAGATAGTATAAATAGATAAATAGTATAGATAGATAGTATAGATAGATAAATAGATAGACGGTTTCCGATAAATAGATAGTTTAAATCAGAAAACAATAAGAGTAAAAAATTCACAAACAACTATCCTGCCATAAATATTAAGCTTTTTTGTGATATTTTTATATTTGATTAGAATGGGAATCTGGTATCACAGAGAGAGTGGTGTATTTACACAAACGAGTAGAACAGCAAACAGTAAAACAGTTTCATAGGTATCCTACGGTGCCATCAAAGGGTGTACAAACAGAACGTAACGGTCCATGAAATTTAACCTTTCATCCATTTATCTCCCTTCACATGACACAGATTTTATCTAGTTAAAAAAAAAACTTCGGAATTCTGGTCGGCTGTTCAAATACTCGTAATCTCTCACACATTTCTCTCTCTCTCTCTCTCTCTCTCTCTCTCTCTCTCTCTCTCTCTCTCTCTCTCTCTCTCTCTCTCTCTCTCTCGCCCTCTCTTTTTTCTTTGTCAATACTTCTTTCTCTATCCCTTCATTCACTTCTAATCGCCTATTTTTTTTCTCCAATCACATTTCTTCTCTATGTTTCTTTCTTTTATTTTAAACACTTTATTTAAAAAATTTATTTCACTTTAATTTTATTTTCTGTTAATTGTTTATATTATTTTTGTTATTTTCAATTGCTCACTAAGTTTTACATGTGTTGGTTAATAGGTGGTAGAGAGGACTATAATCACTCCATTATAAAGACAATTCAGTTTAAAAAATCCTTTCAAAAGCTTTTTCTTAATCTCTCGCTCCAATATCTATGTTTTTCTTCCCCTCTCTTTCTCTCTGTCTATATATATATTTTTTTTTCTCACCTCTTCTTTTTTTCATATGCTTCCTCCACATCGTCTCTGGCAGTTTCTTATTTCACCTTCTCTTTTCTTTTTCCATCTTTCTATTTATTAAACTCTCCCTCTTAAGGCTCTCCAGACCAAACAGCCATCAAGGATTCAATATCGACAAGACCAATGTTACTAGAGTAATAAAGATTAGGATATTATGTAGAGCATGAGAGTTTAAAACTTAGAGCAATGTTAATCTTGTTAATTTTTTTAATTGGTTATTTACAACAGTTTAATTAATTTAAAATTTAGGAAATTTTGTAATTTAAATATATTAAATAGATCATCATATTTTGAATTTTCCTATCTTTAAAATTATAATAATTCCACCAAAATCTAATAAATTATGAAGAAATAATTTATTTTATAGTAGAAGTATGTTCTCTAGAAATTTGCGTGTAGATAGAGGGAAGATCTTTGTTATTTGAAGTAGTTCATATAACCCCGATGTAATTTTTGCTCACTCCTAACAAATTAAACTCTACCAGCATCTCACTCCCATCTTACTTTTCTCTGCACTTTTCTCTCAATTTCTCAGTTCTCACACTTCATCTATATCCGTACTTTGCCCTCACGTTGGAGTGCTAAATTATAATATATTTGTTTATTTATTTTATTTTTATTTTTATTAAACTCACTTGATAACCAATATAGGAAGGCTATATTATTAATTATAAGTATTTAATTCAATTACCAGCTATCAATAAGTATTCTTTCTTTAGAATTAATAAAACATTTAATAAACTTTATTTTTAGAAATTCATATATATATATATATATATATATATATAATAGTATTTGCAAATTATTTAATTGTTCATTTTACTTAATTAATATTTTAGAATGTTCATGATTCCAAACCTTTTTATCAATTGGAATAATTTATTACAATATATAATGTTCCCTACAATCACCTATTTAAAGTCTTTGGCATATCCAAATAGCCTATTGGTTTCGATTTATCGTTCATATATATATTTTTTTGGATTCTTATATTATAAATAGTCTATATATTTCACGAGATCTTTAATGTTTATTCAGACCATTATCAATATGTACGGTAAGTATTGTCTTTTGTTTCGGTCTACAAATAATCTTAATCTCGGGGTAGGGGCACTCGTGCTGACTAGACCCTTCTCACCTTTAGGCTAGTACTATTTTTATAACTGCTTTTAAATATAACATATTTTAATAAATTTGGTTTTAAAATTTTGAAAAGTTAATATTCATAAAGTTAATAAAATTTAGTTAATTTTGAAAAAAAAAATGTTGTAAACTATGTTAATGGTTTAACCTCACCCAAGTCTTTTGTCTCTGAATTATATAGTTTTTTTAAATTTTTCTTATTTAATTAATAAACTTCACGACTTTAGATGTCTTTACTATTTATTATTTAACTCGCACTTATAAAAAAAATTCAAACCGATTCCTTTCTTCAAAATTGGTTAAATCTTGTCCAGGCCTAGTCCTTTGTTAAAAGTGTCTATCTCAATTTTTTTTTTAAATCCAGCTGTCTTTTTGTTTGTAGGATCTCTATGTTAGTGAAATTCGATCTTCTATTGGTTTTCACAATAATAGTTGCGGATGAATCTTTGTAGTTACTTTCGTGATGAGTGAGCAATTTTGATTTATTATATTTTATATAAATATTATAATTAATTTAGAATCTTTTACTAACTGGTATGAAAAATATTTCCTTTAAAACTTAAACTAATTATATTATTTCTTAACTTAAATACGCCGCGCGATAAATAGTCCGCGATTTGCGTCATATGTTCTTCGACCAATGAGATGAAATATTACAATCTACCTATGTTCTCTCGGAATGGCCATAGCAATACTCGCTAAAGTTAGCCAATGAAACATAATAGTATATCATTCTTTTAAATCAAATATAATTTCTCCCTAGCGCACTAAGCGTAAACAACAATATTTATAAACCAAAAAGTAACAATAAAAATAATACAGCTACTCTAAACAAGGACATTACTCAGAGGCAAAAATAACCAAAATTACAGTGGTAGTAAATATTATAATCTATGTGAATAATCCCAGGAATAGTTACTGCCTTAACTCAAAACCTTCCATTAATTAAATAACAATATGGTGGTACTGTTGTCAGTAACAATAGAACACTGGTCAATTACACGTCGTGTTGGATCCATTTATTTTTTACTATGAAAACAACTCTGTTAAGACAACGCAAAAAATATTTCGTATTCTTTTCATTATTCCAAGACATGGCGCTGTTCCTTCCCGAAAAACAATTTAAAACTGGATTGGTAAGATCGAAAACTATCGTAGTGTCGCGAATATAAAACACGATCCTCCAACGAAGCTTTCGAAAACAGCAGTTCTCGATCAGCTATAAAGCAAGCTAGAGTAATGGAACTTCGTGCAGATCTTTGGGTCTCATTTTAAATTTACTTAAATTTCACCCCTAAAATATATAGATCACTCAGAAATGATTACCTAAACATATAACAACAAGACTTATTTTTGCAACACTTTACTGGGCATGATCACAGAAGACCCCAATATCTGTTCTTTCCTACGCATAAGTCAAGAAGCCCATTTTTATTTGGACAATACATTAAATAAACACAACATGAGATATGGGGCAGCTACTAATCCAAAGAAATTGTTTAGAAACCTTTGCATTCGCCGAGTGTGCTGTAGTGTTGGTGAATTTAGAATTTTTGGACTCTTTTTTTTTTCGCAAACGATAGCGAAAAAACTGTAACAGTTTATTCTGCACGATATATTGCAATGTTATAGTAATTCGATATGGATAACCTTCAAAGACTTCGGAAGGATACAAAAAAATTTTTGACATGGCGGAGATACGGTTCATATTCCTTAGAACAGCATGGGTTGCTCGAAAAATGTGTTCAAGTAAATCACCTCCAAATTTGGTAATATTGCTTGGCCGGCCCGCTTTATATATCTTTCTCTTCCATATTTTTTTTCCAAGTGGTTAACTTAAAGAGAGAGTCTACAGAGGATGGCTTACGGCCGTGGTGGAGATGGTTGAAAGAAGCCATAGTTGAAGAAATATCTCGAATGGATGGAGCCAAGTATTCACTTTTGAAAAACTTCTCCAATATTGTGTTATTATAATACGGGCCATCTTAAGACAATGTATAAAAATAATAGTGTCCATTTTTTAAGGAAATAAATGCCTTAATCATCGCTTTTGGTTGTTGTATGTAATGTTTTCATTTCATCTCATTTCTAGTATGTAAATTTCCGGCGTTCAAATTGTGGTAGTCGAGAATTCACCACTCTGTAATTTATTCTAATTGACTTTGAAAATTATATAAAGTTTTACTATAAATATCAGCTAACAAAATAATGTTACTAAAACGAAAATAATCATTTATTTAATACTTTCCCGAAAAGGGTTTAATTCACATAGATGAAAACATCGTCAAATTAACGTGTATGCAAAGTATTAATTTTTGGTAAGGTAAAAAGTTATTGTGTGAAAGTTATAGAATAGAGGTTATATTCATTTTTTATTTATATTTAATTATTTAAACTATGTTTACCTGTTCTCAATATACCTCATTTACACAATTATATTTAATACTTTGATTCACCCTGTATTTCATTCCTAGTCAGATCATTGCGTCCATCCCTTCAACAGCGCATTTCAAATTACCACGTTTTTAAAACGGAAAATAATATAAAACATATTTTTGAGCCAGAAGAAATAAACACTATACTCGTATAAGTGGTTGTTAATACCAATAATTTGATAGAACACTTGCAATACAATTCAAATATATTTCTCAACCTAGAGAGCAGATAAATTATAAAACAAAGTCTGAACATTTGGGCTGGTACAGATATGTAGTAAGAAGTCTTGTCCTAATAAAATATTGACTTTGTTGTTTACAGGCAAAAACATCTGTCATCAACTTCTTATAAAAAAAAAGGGGGGAAAATAAAGACACATCAATATCAAAAATGAACAAAAGTTGATCAAGGGAAGCCTGATAGGAAATATTTATTCCAAAACTGCACAAAAAAAAGGTGTAAATCCAGCTAGGTCCCTCGGGATCGTTACACCCTTACACAATATAGTTAGTCCTTAAACTTAAGTAATTTGTTGAATAATCTATAACATTTCACTGTATTTTGAGTCAATAGAATATAGTTATTCTATATTAAAAATAAAATGAATCGTTTGTGTAAAAATACTATTTGAAACGACGGTCAATATATTACTTTCTGGTAGATAAATCTGTATGTAATAAATATACAGAGATATAAATGCCGATATGATATTATGTCCCTGTCGCTGAAGTTAGTTTCCGGTAGAGTATCAAATTTCCGCTGATGAAGCGATATCGAACAGGCAATGGCAAATCGTGCAAGGCATATTCCATTTAGAATTATTTAATGTCATGGATTTCAATTGGAATGTACTGCGGGTTTTGGTGAGTTATTTTAGATTATTTTAAGCACATTATTTTAAGCTTAGAAATTTCCGTTAGATTTCTCTAAATTCCAAACAGTTTTTGGTGTTTTCAATGGATATATTCATAAATTCCTCTTAAATTGAAAATTATGAAATGTTGTATTTATAGTTTTACTCAACATAATCTAAATATAAAAAATTAAGATTTGTTTAAACTATAAACATATTTTGTTTTATGTTTATAAAAAATATTACCCATTATTACAAAGCCATTGACGAAAAATTCCAGTACTGCCAGGATATTTATAATATTTTTTAAGCTCAATTTCAATGTAACAATGTTATAGTTTGGTTTGTTATTTATAAACTTACCTTAAGAATGATAAAAAATACAGTTACTAAACCAATTTTAATTACTTGTAATTTCTGGTAAGTTATAATTGAGGAAAGTTTATTTATTTTTTTATTATTTAGTTTTTCTCATTGTCACTGAACATAATTTTTCGCACAAATAACATAACTAATAAAGTAATTGCATATTAAACTGAAATACAATTGAAAAAACGAAATGTTTGATACGGTTACATAAAAAAATATATATACATTTACAAAATATACAAATCTCATGGCAGAACCGCATAGAAATACAAATCAGGTCCACGACAACAATGACTACATTTAAACAGGTCTACCAAACCACAAAACTAAATTTCTGTCAATTTTTGTATATCGTATGAAATAAGGAATATTTCGCTAACGAATGTTACAAAATATATGAAAATCTGTCGAAACGTTTAGAATACCGTAGCATACAGGACAAAGATCGGCTTGACCTTCTAAATAGAAACGCTGTGTTATAAGGAAATGGTTTGACCATCTAAAAATAGACTATTGCCAATTTTAGAGTATTCAAATAATTAATTGGTGCTAACAAATTTTAGGTGCTCTAGTTTTGTTCACAAATGAAAACAGAATAATTAACACACTATATGATTCTACATCAATAACAGTTTAAATAACACAAAATCATGTTATATACAAATTACGTAATCAAATTGTTACACTTATTTTTTCTTTGTTGTTTAAAGGCGGAAAATCATGAAAAATCTTCGATTTTTACAAAAGAACGTAAAATAAAGACCTCTAATATTCTAATAACGGAGGATCGGAAAAGAACAAGAGTTGTTCAAGAAAGATGAAATAGAGAGATGTAACCCAATATTAATTTTAAAAAGTGTAGATCCACTTAAACCCTTCCGGATTGACATGTTCTCACTCATTATAGTAGGACGCAGAGGGTTTGTTAGCTTTGGCTGCTAACAATAAACCTCTTTGACTGTAAACATATTAAATAGAAACACAAAACACTTGACATGAATTGTACTAGACCCGTTTGTTTGGCTTTAACTCTCTATTAGCTCAGAGGATTGAATAATTTACCAATTGTATGTTTCTCTATGAATGTTCAATTAACTAATTGCTTTCATTCCATTTACAAATGCATGCACTTATCAGCAATCAAATAGTTAACAGCTTTACGTTTTCTATTCTAAACCAATTCAACCATTCTAAACTCATTCATTTAGTATTCGTATCAATTGCTCTGTAAAAATACGTTATTGAGAAATTTTAGAAATTTTATTAATAATAACCTCCGCCTAATTATGAACCATTAAATTTATTTTGGTTCCACCAATTAATCAACTTGACAAAAGGTTAGTCAATCTGTGGACACATACTTTCACATAAAATGTTAACCGTCGGAAGCTTTGTGACATAAACGATCACATACACTTTTCTCATCCGCATCGAGGTGATATTGACCAAAACCTATAGTTTCCCTTGTTTAATGAAGAAAAATCTCTTGGTCATCATCGAGATAAAAAAAGAGAAGAAAAGAACCTAAAGCAGTGACCCATAACCAATACCAAATATCGTCAATGTTGGAATTTTTAAGTGTTCTTGTTTAAAGACAAAAAACTCTCGGACGTGAAAAAAGGTAAGGAAAGATCATCAGATAAAGAAAGACACCTAACCCTGGAATAATCCATTAACGACTATAGTTGGTTAAGAGAGGCCTGATAGGAAAGATGGATCTAACCCAAGACTATATAAAGAAACGTGTAGATCCAGACTTGCCACAGCCAAATTCACTATAAATGACTTCATGAAGGTCCAAAAACTATTAATATCATTGATAAGACTGAACCAGTCTCACAATTTGAGTCAGTTGATTTTTTTTCTTGTTGTTTAAAGGAACAAGCTCTCGGTCATCATCCCCTTATAAAAAAAAGGAAGGGTAACTTCAAATTCGTGTATTAATGGCTATCATTATAAGATTGCTGCATAAACTATTTTCAGATCTATTACCATTCATTTAATAAATAATTTTAAAAGTACTTATTTTTCTTTTTCTAACTTTCTCTCTTTTCTAGCTTGTTCAAACCAGTATGAAAACAATAATTACTCAAATATTGGTAAACATTTGATAAAAATTAGAAGGCAACTTATATCTTCCTGTAAAACACAGGTCATCGTAATTTACCTACCATAATCTGTGAACATTTCTTGGTCCACAAAAAACATAATGACAACTACAAAAACCATATTTCCAACATAGAATTTTTAAAACCTATAGAATATAAATATAATCCCAGCTTTAATAATATAAATTTTTATTTAAAAAAATTAATTTCTCATTTGTTGTGAATGTAGAATGGGTAGGCTAAACGTTAATCGCATATATTTTAAACAACGTCTTGTTAGTAAATTAAATCAAGACGAGAAGCGAAGAAAATGAATTTCTTTCAATTATACGATTTCATTTACTCAATGATTTGTATTCAGTAAAACGTTTAGTAGAAGAGCACAAAGTGGGGAAGGGGTGATTTACATAATACCCCTTGATGTGGGTTCTTTGATCAAAGCATTAAGCGATCTTCAAAATTGTGTGTCTTTTAAAAGTTTATTTATAAGGTTTGTTTTACGAGAGACGTTCAACGTTATTTTACCTATTCAATCATTCTGTATAATTATATATCGCACTTATTTAAATGTAATGCAAGCTGAGATACATAGTTGATTATATACTTTTAATCAAATCTATAAATTATATAGTGTTTGTGTGGACTCTTATTTGTTGTAATTGTTATTCAATTTTAATAAAATCTGTTCAAATTCTGTTTTTAAATAACTTGAAAAGGTTAGTTGTCAAATAACAATGTTTTTTCCTTATCGATATTCACCAAATATGAATATATTTTAAAGTTGATGTAGTATAAACCTATTGCCCTCTGATGAATTCCGCTATGAATTTGATCTATGGTGTATCTATAACGAAAAATTATGGAGTTATATTACAGAAATTTTGAATCCTGTCTACGAATGTTTATAAATTGAAACATAATAGTAAATCAGAATTCAATGATGTCGTAAGACCCACTTTATATTTGTATCTTGTTACTTAAGGCGAAACACCTCTCGATCATCATCACTTTATAAAAAAAAATAATAATAAAAAAAAAAAAAACAAGAAAACAAGAATTGGTCAAGAGAGACCTGATATGAAATATGAAAGAGAGGGATCTAACTAAAGACACCATTATAAAAGGTGTAGATAAAGATACTCGGAATCACAACGCCCGCATTCACAATAAGTGAACCACTGACGGTGACCCAATTTAGAATCACGCATCCCACTCTGTAACTAAGACCTAATTATATCTATCTTTAGCTAGAGAAGAGAAATGTGAATGTCAAAAGGTGTCATTGAAGGAAACAAGTCTCCCTCAAACAAATATATTTTCACAGCGAAACATATTTCTAGGATTCACTGTTCACAATTTACTGGATATGTGCGAGGAATTCGCAGTTAATATATTCCATTAAAACAAAATGTATATAACATGAGTTATTTATCCACCACTTCATCCTACTCTGATTTAAACGATGCATTCATTTCATTTTGTAGGATCTCGCATCAGATGCAACTTTTTAAAGCGCAATTAATTAATACAGTTTCCTTGCATATCCATGTAGAGTAACTGAGTAACATTTCATTCAGACATGTATCTCTATGATATTTATTTCCCTCTTTCTCATTTTAAAATATTTATTCAAATAGTTCAAGCAAACAACTTTACATGTGAATAATTAATTGCAAACAAATTATTTCAAAAATTTAACATAAGTAACAATTTTAACAAATTGTAATTTTCTTGATTTATAACAATAGAGTATACGAAAGCTAGGGGTCTTTATTTTATTCCTTTTTGTATATATGAAGGAATTATATATTATTATTTTAAGGCTATGATGACCGAGATGTATTTGTCTTTAAACAACAAGAAACAATTTTTGCCTTTCTTCTTGTTAAAAACTTCTCGGTCATCATTGCCTTATAAATAAGAAGAAGAAGAAATTAATATAATAAGATAAAACACCAAAAGACACAATCCGCCCCCCCCCCCCCACTAAGCCCTCGAATACTCGAATACGAGTCGGCAGCGAACAAGAGATGGTCAAGAGTAAACTGATATTTGTATTTATATATTTGTGTTTCTGTGCATGTATACATTTGACGGGGAGTTTTTACGTCTTCGTTTACATACTTCCTTGTTTATCACACCGCAGTTCGACATATAGTACATATTCGCAGTTTTCCCACGTTCAATTTTAGTTGATGGTGATGCAAAATATTTCCGTATGTTATCTACTTTCCCTCGTCTTCATTAGTCCAACGGATACAAAGTTGAGTAAAAAGATATATTGTACTCTTTCAAGATATATTTATTGATAAAGACATAAATTGTAAGGTAATATATTTACGTCGATTTGTTTAAGCTTCTCTTTTATAACTGCTTCAATGAAGTACACTTTTCAAATTCAAAATCACAACCTACACCCCCGCGCCTTTCACCACGTCTCATTAGATTCAGTTCTCACTCATTATTTCTGAAAGGCTACATTATTTATACATTTCTCGAGTGGGCTTTTAGCAAATGATAGCTCAAGTTGGTTTCATAACTTCATTTGAATAATAAAGACATTTTGAAGGATTCATTTTAATTCAACGGGATCATTAAAAATAAATATTCAGTTGATGCGAGTTCTAAAACGTTCCCTCTTTCAAAATGTATTAATTAAATAACAAGGAATAACTTAAAACAAGTGGTTGCAGCAGTGTGATAAAAACATTTCTCTTCTTGAGTTTTACAAATAAACACAACAAATTTTGAAATTTTAGATTAATTAGATAGTTAGCAGACGTCTGACTGAAAAATGTTAAGTGATTTTGAATGTTGTCTGCTTATAATGAGCGTAATGAATTTCTATATTTTACAAATGAAGGGTGCAGGGGAAAAACCAACTGAGTCCACATTATAAAATTTTTCAGGAAAAGGAAAAAACAATTTCAATCGTTATTACTACACTATTTAATTACAACAAACATACTGTTATTGCTTACTTATGTTAGTATGTAGGTTGTTATCAGCATCAAGTAGTACTTTTTTTGTTAAATTTTTCCTGATATGATAAATTTATTGATTTTTTCAACAATGACATGGACTCAGTTGGTTTTTCCCCTGGATCAAAGGCCAATTAATTAAAATACGTGTTATTTGACATTAGTGGTAATTTAATGGAGAACATATAAAACAAACTGTCAATAGATACAAAAGTCAAACATTATTAAATAGTTGGCACGCAATAAAAAATAAAAGTTAGGCTAAAAAAGTTAAGTTAGGCCAATTAAATAAAATAAAAGTTGAAAGTTGATTATTTGCTCAATAGTAGTAATATATTGCTCAAGATTAAATTTAAAATAATTCTTTAACAGATATAAACCTGCCTACATTCTACCTATAAAATTTATCAGACACATCATTAAGTAGAACTATTAAGAAGAAAGTTCAAAAAGTAAAAGGAATTCTTAATTAATTAGGCGTATTGCCTTTTTAGTTCAGCTCACACTTTTCAGAAGTAGTCAACCTCGTCACCATCAGGAACTGACTGCACTGCATCTTCTGTTACAAGTAGTAACTTCTCGTAGAATTCTTTTGACCCCTCATCTTCACAGTATTTTACGAGTCCTCTTAGGTCGTTATATTTTTCTTTGGCCAAGGGAAGGGGAGCGTGGTACGAGTCCTCAGGTTCTGGGATTTCTCGCAGAGGTGGCAGATGTTTCTTCAATCTAGCTTTATTTCGGTTTTGCTTTTCTTGTTCTGTCATATAAGCTGAGGAAGAGAAGAATGCCCCGAAATAAGTTTCTCTGTGTTCAATTGTTTTACACTTTGATTTATTCATTCTGAGCTGCTTCAAGGGTCTTACAGCAAAGCCAAACTTCTGTTTGTAACTTTTTCCAGCAAAAAACTCTCCCCATTTCTTAAACATAACCTGATCACAGGAAACAACATCGAAGGGTGAAGGGTTTAACCTGGCATGCGCAATAACTGCTCTCCAGGCATCAGGTGTCTCAGCTCTGGCACATTTTGGAATCAATGCCATGTTCTTATCAGTCTCCATGAAAGAGTGGCCACGAACTGGGTAGGTTATGGTGATCATTTCAAACATTTTCAATTGAGTTACTACATAGTGGAGGAATTGGATAACTGTGTGGTTTTTATTCTGGCCTCCACACGAATCTGCAAATATGTGAAGTACCGTGACATTCTTGTCCACAAAGTTGTTGAAACAATGAAACAGCATAGAGACAACATCATCTGATCCCTTTTTGGCGATTGTCTGATCGTATGTATACATTACTGATTTGCCAGATGACAAAAAGTGGACATTGAAAATGTAAAAGGTCAATTGTCTTTTGAAATAAACTTCACTAGTTGTGATGTTTGGGGTAGGCAGATTTCTCCCAAAATCTATGGCGATGGCTTCTACATTTGGGGTTTTTCTACTTTCTTTTTTGGCTTTTCGTTTTAATTTATAAAAACGTTCGGCTTTCTTGAGGTGCAATTCACGTTCAAATTCTAGTTTCTTTAGCTCCTGTCCACTTCCTTCGGAAGAACTAGCCTGTCTTTCAATTGCAACAATCTTGGCTTTGTGCTCATCGCACCAACAGCACGTGTCGGTTCTAGGGTAACCAAAGCCTATATTAAAATTTGTCACAAATATTTGCCTAAACGATTCATATGATATTTCCATCCCCACATGTTGGTTAAGAAATATGCCAAGAAGATCTTTAAGGTTGGTTTCTTCAGGTAAATAAACTTTATCTGAGTCATTTAAGCTGTAATGAGCTTTCCGTCCCTTAAGAGTTGCAAAAAAGTTCCTTACAGCTTTATGCAGTTGGTTATCCAATTTGTGGGGTCGGTTGAAATGTTTACCTCTTCCATCTGTAGGGGCATGGCCTGTTGTTCTAAGGGAAGTTTTGATGGTGTGAAGCCTGAATGGTTTTATGCCAAAAATAGCTTGAAATCCCTTAAAACATACCGGAACTTCTACAGCATTACCATCCCTAACAACTCTGACTTTGTACGTGTAGGACGCTTCATTTACTCTTGCTTGGTCCTCGTTAACCCTAGGCCTACGCCGACTGACTGGATGAAGTGATATGAGCCCTGAAAGATAGCTATTCTGAGCATTATAACCTCCTTCTCTGCCAATGTTATTAAATTGATTTATTAAAATGTTTCGCTCATGCTGTGAAATGTTTTTAAAACATTCGTACCTTTTGCAGTGGCAGTCCGGTCCAGTTTCTAAAGTAGAGTTTCTTAGAATCCGTGCTGTATCTATTAGTCTACCACTTATCTTTCGTTTCTTAGTTAGTTTTGTTTCACCACCACGCACATTTTCATCACTGGAATCACCACTAGACTTATCAGACATAGTTTCTAAACAAAAACCAAATTAAATAACACTAAACAGTGTAAACATCGTTTAACCTCAAGTCAGAATGAACGCAAACAAACAATAGCAGCACAGCTGACAGACGACGCGACGCATGCGCAGCTGATGAGATTGTGGACTGAGTTGTTTGTTCCCTTGTACCAACTGGACTCAGTTGTTTATTCCCCTGCATGACGAAACAAAATGCTGTAATATTTCGTTACTGAGCTGTTTGTTCCCCTGTACACTTCACAATGTGATTCGGTGGTTTCTAACCAATCAAATGCAATCTTAAACTGAAATTGGTACAAATTGGACTGAGTTGGTTTTTCCCCTGCACCCTTCAAATACCTATATATATATATATATATATATATATATATATATATATATATATATATATATATAAACATGTGTATATATATAAATATATATATATATATATAATATTTTTATTTAATTGAAATTAATTTGGATTCATGGTAGGATTACCTAAATTTCAGTTTTACAAAAATATCTAATATAAGCGACAAAAGAGCTATTAAGATCTCTCTCATGGATATCTCCCACAAGAGCAAATGAATACAAGAGCTAATAATACTCATTGATTAAAATAAATAAAAGCTACAGCACCATTATAAGCAAAATGTGGGATAGTTTTTTATCCGATATAAAATTGTATATATGTAAGCTCGGCTATAGAGATCGTTGAATAAAACTAGAACTAAAAAATACAACTAGTAAATTTCACAGTTTGTTTTGTTTTACCTTAATTTTATTCACAGCTTATGACAGTTAAAGTTCAATCTTTAGGACAAATTACATGAAACACCAAATATAATGTAGCCTCTGAAGAATGCGATTAGATATTATAGTTCGAATAAAACTGGAAATGGACTTGGGTTATGGTGTAGCGAGGGAACAGTGTTGTCAAATCAAATTTCATTATTTTCATGAATTCCTAGTAATATAAGTAATGATTTTAAAAACAATTTCAGTTTAAATTTAATTTCAGATTATCTATTCTATGTCCATTTCAGTGTTTAATTACTGATCTTTTAGCTAAGCATATTTTGTCACTTTCGTAGAATTGGCAAAATGGGACCGCTACACAGCTCGCCTGCCATTCGTCCACAAGGCTACGAGCCTCTCACACCATATCCGCTTTTACTTCCATAGAATCCCTTTCCTATTTAAATCAGATTGTGCATCCTCCACCTATCCTGTAAGTTTGGAAGTATTTTTTAATTTGATTTAAAATCTTGTTATTTATATTCTAAAAACCTCTAGGTCATCATCGCCTTTAAAAAATGGAAGAAAAGTACGAAAATAACTTGAAAAAGTTCTGGGTCCTCGAATACACTAATAGTGTCAGGGTTGGAAAGGAACATGAGTTGGTCAAGAGAGACCTGATAGGAAAGATAAAAGCGAGGGGACTAACCAGAGACTAGATGAAATAGTTTTAGATAGCTAAAGATTTGCCAACTCTGTACTCACCCCCAATTAATCCCCTGAGGGTAAATCCAATTTACAATAGTTATAAATAAGTAGTGCTATAATAATCACTGCCTTTAAGTGATGCTAACCACCACATATTCTTAAGAATCTTCTAATTTGTGGTGAGTAATATTCGCTTCACCGGCTCAGCTGTTTTGATTAGACTTTACGCATAAAGAACTTCCGTCGTTTTTTCCACTAACAATACTTCTTTATATATTACATATTTACAAGAAATTATAAATAGAATATAATAATTATAAAAACTCTTAATATTTCATTTCGTTTCTTAATTATTGAAAACTGTAAATTAACTTCGTTTTTCAAATAATTTAAGCAGGCTTCAAAACTTTACCTATAATGGATATGTAGGTAATAATCCTGGTTGCGTCAACATTTTTCAGTTTATGTTTAAACTAAAATAACATTTCCAATTGATTAATTATAGGATTTCAGTTAAACGCAATTCCTTAACATAAAAAAATAATAAAAATTAAATTTATCTACTTCAAAACCTATAAAATTGGCCGCTTTCATAATACCAGCATCCATCTGATGAAACATTGATATTCATATAATTATATTGTCAAACACGTGACAAGCTAGAATGTGTTAATTATATGACCAATTAATTACAACGAACTGCCTGAATGTTAGTTAATGTGTTGTATAACGTGTTAACAAAATAATATATGACGTGATAATTAAAAGTGCTGCCTATTGCATTTTTTTATTTCTCTAGTATACAGTAGAAAATAATTGTAGTCAACATCACTTCTAATTAGTATGAGACAGTAACTAATCCACATTCATCGACTCATGAACAACGTGCGTATTTTACTACAAAAACATGTTTTAATATTAAATCCAACGTAAAAATTTCATAAATTTGTCTTTATTTTGCACAACTTTAGTTAGAAAAACATTAATTTTAACCGCATGAATTCGTAAAACATCCTTTTGTATTAATTGTGAAGACGATATAAACTTAAAATGCACAGACATCTTATCTCATACCAAACAGCAAGTAGCCTTGTTTAGACTCGTATAAGGCTGGAAGGAAGTTGTTACGGCTCATTAACATATTATCAAGATATCAATAATCTCGAATCGTAAGAATAATCTGGTTTATACATTTCATGAAGGTTATTATTACGTCTTACATCTAATTTTTTTGTCTTACCTATAAATGTAACAGAATTACCTTGATATAGAATTCAAATCACATTTTTCAGAATTTTCGTATTTTCTTTAATATGTTTCACACCTCTGTATTTAAAACTAGGAATTCACAATCTGACTTCGTAGGTTACAGGTAGACAATTGAAGACATAAAATAGTAAAAATGGTGTTAAATACATCCAGTTTCATTTTACTGTAACGTGACATTGATGTATACGCAAATCCACACTATTTGTAATTTGGTTGTCAGAAAAATCTGAAATGAATAGTTTTGAGGTATTTATTAAATTTTGTTTTACTTAAGTTGCATAAGGAAATAAATAATTATTATAGTACACAAATTTCGATAAATGCTTCAAATGGTTCATGACGGTGTCAGGTATGAGGAGTATAAATAAACTGCCGTCAAAAGGACTCAGTGTATGTAAAATTTATATGACGAATTATATTAAGAACCATATGTTCTAAGTAAATTCAATATGTAATATGAATATTCCTGAGCAATTTCACTTTGGTCAGATTTTTCTAGGAGGTAAAATATTAATAGGTATTAAATATATAAAAATATTTATACGTATTTATCTTAATTTAGTATGAAATGATTTAAAATAATTTAAATGAACTTGGTCCTAAAATTAAAAAACAAAAGTTTGAACATTTTTATTAAATTGATAAAACATATAACATTTGTGTTTTTAAGTTTTGTAATTCGAATTATATATAAATTTTTACTTAAGTAATTGGGAATTTATGTGCTGACCAAATCAACCGATTTAGTTTTGAGTACTGTAAAGGGATATATAAGCCTTTAACTTTTTTTTTTTTACCATTTTCAAAAGGTAGGATTATTCATAGCAATAATTATGTACTTCGTTGTAAAGGTTGTTTTAAAGGAGGTTAACGTTTTTGTACTTCCAATGGACGCCATTCTGAATGCAAATCACCTTTTTATCCGTGTAACAGATGCAAACAAGAGCACAGATATATTACAATGTGTAATTACTTCACCGTGTTGAATGTTGAACGAGGCTGATGTAGGACAAAGGTGTGCCATATTATGTAATACTAACATTTATCCATTTTGTTTTTAGAAGATTCCAAGTTATAATATTAAGCAAGTTATATTTTTCTACCAAAACATTGGTAATCAAGGTTGTGCAAGGTTAAGGTGTAGTTTCTAGTCAGATCTGTCGGTCGTCTAATTTCACGCAATCTCTGTAATTCATTCTGATAAAAATTTAATAATTTTTTACCACCGTATTTCGCATTACATGTCAAATATTAGTCTTTCGAACAATCCTTAAGTAATACGTGACATACATTTTCAGCTACACAACCTTCCTAGATTTTAAAAACACCCACCCCAAAACAATTTTTTTTTGAATCAATTCAAATGTCCGTTATTAGATTACTTGACAAAAATGCCACTAAAATACCGTTGGCATTCAGTTAATTGTCTAACGTGTCAGACAACGTGTCTAACGTGTTTATTGAAATGCCAATAAACTTAGAAAACGGGATATAGAAATATGTCCATTATCAAAATAATTCCTTATTGGAAAGTACATTCCGGTTGTACAATTTTATGAGCTCCTATAGAACCAAAGACTAGCGGAAATTATTGCCATTTAAAACTTTTACGTTGATTATTTTTTAGTTACATTTAAACCTCAGTTTAGGGTCTAGATAAAAATTAGTGGTGATCATCGCCTTAAAAAAAGAAGAAAATATCATAAAATAAAGACGTATAACCCTTGAATACGCTAATATCGTCAGAGTCAGAAGAAAACAAGAGTTGGTCAAGAAATACTTGATAAGAACGATGAAATAGTAAGATCTATGAAAAAGTAATATTAAGTAATAGTAGGTAATAGTAAGTAATACTAGATGAAAAAGTGGTATAAACTAGCTATAATAGCTAGGGATTGCCTTCCAGTACTGAGAAGGTTACTGTTTTTTTTTCAAATTTTAAGATTACGTGTTTACTAAAACATTTTATTTATAATAATATTAAAGTAAATATTTTTACAATTATTATATTTAATTTGAACTTTTTGTTTGATTTGAACATTAGCTTTTTTATTGTAAAAAAATAATTCCTACCAGAAATGTAGTACAAAACATTATCGACACGGACTTCAGACTTTTTATTGTTGATTTTTTTTGAGAATAAATTATAAATTTGTATATAAATTAAATCTATATTAGTTAAGTTTAGCAAAGTAGTTTTTATACACATGACATGGACTAGAATCAATATTTTTAATTTTAGCAATAATTTGGTTATATAATTGAAAGAAAACTCGCTAGACAATGAATTGAAAGTGTATGAGACTGTTGGACATCTCCGACTTTAGTTCATGAATATTACATATAAAGTTCATTAAACATTTTCTAATGAGCTCTATTTCTATGTATTCTACTTAGTTGTCAGGTAAAATAACGTGACAATTATTAAAGTGGATGGGAGTGGAAGATATATCCGACTTTAGTTGATGACGATCACGATATATACAATTCCTTTTTTAATATTCTCTAATTCGGTCGATTTCTTTATATTCTGCATAGTTTTCAGTTAAAATCATTAGACAATAAATCCAAAATGAATGAGAATGGTGAACATCGCCGACTTTCCTTGATGTAGGTAGCAATACCTAAAATGTCTATATCAAATATTCTCTAATTAATTCCATTTCTTTATATTTAAGCTTAGTTTAGGTTAAACTCATTAAACAATAAATCCAAAATGAATAATATCGGTGGATCTATATCAAAAATATTCTCTAATTCACTCGACAACTTTGTATTCTGCTTAGTTTTAAGTTAAACTCACAAGATCGTGAATCTAAAGTGAATTAGATTGGTGGACATCTCCCACTTTCCTTGATAGAATCATAATACCTAAAGTGTCTGTATTGTCGTATATAATGTAAATAAGATAAGTGTTGGGCGTAATAGGATATGTTAGATATTGTAATTACAAGATTGGAAAAATAGTCCATGCTTTTTTACACAAAGTAATTCTAAGTTAGACTTCATGAGAGGTGAACTTTTAATGAGCCTGACTTCACATTCGTAGAAGTGATAGTATATGAGTGTTCTAAGTTTTATAAATGTTTTATTTTGTAATAAATAATTGATTTGTAATAAAGGAGACATTAATATGAATTTAAAAATAAATGTGAAAAGAAGAAATGAAAATTTCAAAAACTTGTACTCCAAGTAAGCAAGGCTGTACAAGTAAAAACAAACCAGGACAAAGGCAAATAGAAAAATGGATAACACTTTACTTAAACCTTTAAAGGAAATTACCCTTCAAGGTAATATTAGAGAAAACTGGGAAGAAATGGAAGCAGACATATCTTGATTTTTATTTAGCAACTCATACTAAAAAGATTAAAATGTGCTATAATTCTTTATGCTATTAGGAGTTGAATATATGGACATTTACAACTGTTAATATATAAACTGAAAGACAATTTTAATATTGTGTTAAAAAAGTATGAATATTAATTTCTATCCACATACAAATATAAATTATAAAATATTTAAATTTAGAACACGTATGCAAACACGAAGTGAAAGTGCATTTGATTAAAATAAAATGTGATCTTTTTCTTTTTTGTTACTCAGATTCTGTTTTCTGCGAGTTTAGCGTTTTCCAGTGAGTTTGCATTGAGACATGTAGAAACATCTACAGACCTTCCTGTCAGGTTGACGTACTCAGGTACCAGAAGTTTAGATTTTAATATTTAGTAAGTAGGCTATCAAAAAGTACCGAAACTACTTAAAAATTTATTTAAGTACCCATAGAACGTGTGTGAGTGAATAGAATTGATTTCTCCTTTAGAAGTCAAATTCGAACATTTTTAATGGGAAAAAGTGGAGCAGTGTCACAATTTAAACGTCTAACTAAAACATAAACATAGACCAAAACTAATATTTACCATGTTTTCTAAATCCAAAATGGCCATATGCATTTTAAATATTTGTTGTTTAAATTACATTACAACTTTTATATTGTGCTTTTATTGATGATTTTGCTGAACTTGATCACAACATTGCTCACGTAACTAAATGAAACTGGCCCATCGGGGAAAGATTCAATGAACAATTTAACCGATTAGCTTGACCACTGAACAAATTTCAACTTTGTCTCCATATGATCGAACAATCGCAGAGTGGCGGAAAATAATTGAAGATTAAACGAATATTATCAAACACACATTATACGTTTTTTGACTCCAAACAGCACATGTGTTTTTAAACTTCTCTGTCATCATCGCTTTATACATAAAAAGAAGAAAAGAAAAGAGAGAAATAAAGACCCGAGCTCTCGATAGTCTAAATGGAAATTATTGAATAGCTTTGAATACATGAAAAACAAAATGTTATGAATTATTTCTTATCGGGTAAAAAAAAAATTAATGTTTTTATGTTAAAATTATTTGTACGACAATCTTTTCTCCTTTACTAACGCTTTAATAGCTCCGGTGACGAATGAGTAGTAAATATAGAAAAGTAGATTTTGTGATTCTCATACAACTACCAAAATTTAGTTGAATTTCCTTCACTGAAGAAATATTTAGCCGGATATATTAGCCAATATTAAGACTTATTTTATTGGATACTCTGTGTATGTTAGACTAAGAAAGTTTGTTAAATAATTGAGCGTCATTTATTTTCCTTTGTTTTTTATGTTTGAAATACTATTTACTACAAGTATAATATTTACTTGATAAAAAAAAGTTATTGTCAATAGAAAAAGTTAATATTAATGTTTAAATATCTTTTTTAAACACATTTCCTCATTTATGAACATGAATAAGAAACGCCGGACCTAAATTTTAATTACATTTAATAACTTTTCTTCATTAAAACCTCATATAAGACATTTGTGTGATGTTTAGAATTCGATGAAAAACATAATTTTAAATAACAACTTATAATCTATTTCTATTATATATATTGTGTGGCGCTTATAATAAATATATGATATATTATAATATATATAAATACTTTGGTGGTGAACCAGTTGATGATTATTTCCTTACTCTTACAGATTGGTTATCGTCAGTCGGTCAACGTGGCAGAAGACACGCAGAGTCAGACACTACTGAAGATTATGAAGGAGAGTCATCTCAGGAGGAGTGTCGATGTCCACAAGGTCTACCATCGAGAGGTTCTTTCAACAGAAGGCAGGGATACCCACGACAGAGTGGCTCTCGGAGAGATTATCCTTCAAGGAGAAGGAAACCCAGTTGGTGGTTCGGTGAAAGAGATGATTATGCTGACGATATACTAGCATATAGATTTTACAACGGAGGATACAGTAATACTGAAACTGATAATGTTCCAGGACGTAGTGGATATCAACAGGGAGGATCTGGTAGCGGATTCCAAGGACGAAGACCTGTTGAGGGAGGCAGTAGTGGACGTAGCGGAAGTGGTTATCCATCACGAAGAAGAGGTTCCAATTGGTGGTTCGACGGAAGAAGTGACTACGCCGATGAAATTCTAGTATATAGATTTTACAACGGTAAAGATAAAGCAGGTTTTAGAAACATACCAAGTCGTAGAGGATATCAATCAGAAAGAGCAGGTGGTAGTAACAGAAGGACAGGCACCAGTGAGAGTGATTACTCCGAAGTAGCATCTGAACACGATTCAGAGGGTGAATTCACCGAATACGAATCAAGTGATTCGGGAACCTCGGAATCTACACCCAAAAGGAAAATTAAAACATTTCGTTATATTACCGGAATTTTGGAAGTAGAAAAAGGGGACGATGTTGAAGAATCGTCTCCTCCTACAAAGTACAGACGTATAGGGAGCACAAGAAGAAGTGACAAGAGTTTAATTGGGACAATAACACCGAGCCCACCAGCTGCAGCGGATTACAATCAAGATAATTGTTGTTACCAAAGAGGACATCGGAGAGGTAGTGGTTACAACACACAGAGGTATACTACGAAAAAACCTAACAATTTCTTCCGCATTACTTGGACCAAGATGTTAGATTACACTGATCTTTCTGAAGAAGTTGATTCCGATGGAAGAAGTATTAATGTCGACTTGGAGAAGGATAGAAAGTATGTAGTAAAAAATAGTGAGGAACAAGTGGCAGCAGTGGTGGAAGAGGACGTTGTAGAGACGACAGAAGCAGGAACAGAAACAAACGTAGAAGAAGTAACAATGACACCCACTTAACAATTATAAAATACAAATTGTTGAAATTTATATATTTAAAAGAGTACTTTATGTTCCCTTACTACTAGTTATATGTTAAATTTACCATATGTTTATTTTTCAATGTATATCATAATTTATATTATGGGGTCTAGTACTTATTTTACTACATATTATCTTTCTTTTGGTGTCTTTATGTTCACTACTTATATTTTATGAGTTGTAAAGAAAATATACCGTATTTATTACAACGTGTTAAGTTAACATGCCTTCAAAATGTTTAACAAATGTATCAGTTTGCATTAATGATCGGCAAAATCCGCTCTTGAGTCAAAAAAGTCTCTACCAAATTTAAATTTACAAAAAATATTGAGTAAAAAAGTATGACGTCTTAAGCGACTTGAATCTCGTTTCAAGTGAATGGCATCTGAAAGTGATTATTAAAACTGCAAACACACAACTATGATATAAATAACTACAAACATACGAACACTAAAACTTGTTAACAAAACAAAACTTTGAGAAAATTCAGCAGAAAACTAAATGACATATTTTAACAAAAACAAATTACTCTAAATACTCTCACAAACCTTCAAGCGAAGCAAGAAGTGTAATACTCGATTAAAGATCTGAGAACCATCCACCAATATTACAAGAATCTAACTATGAAATCCGGAATATCTTACGAACTGTGACTAATAAAATTGACCTTGTAAACAATGCCTGTCTTACATTGTTCACGTAGAATCTCCGACGTGAAGATGAGTGTTACTACATCTTAACAATTTACACCAATAGATTATCTTCACGGACTAACAAGAACTGTCCTTCCGTCAGTTTATTTTAACTTATCATTTAATCTCCCACTGGGAATGAATAATGTGTTTTAAGATAGGTGTAGACTAGCGTTAGGATTGGTTCCTTTTAACTGCCTTTTGTAATATATGCTCGTTGCCATTGTAATATAATATGGTAACGATATTACTAAATTTGGGTTCATTAAATAAAACACATTGTATTAGATTATAGCTACGACTGCGTGTTTCAGGTAGGAAGGTGAGTTCAAGACTGGCTTGAATATGTAGCCAGGGAAAGCGTCAGTAATAAGGGCTGGTGGGAAAAGGTACTGGATTGCAGCCAATAGCATTTATTAATTTGTCGTATGACATATCGAACCATATGACGTCACACATCATACGATGTCATGCGATACTCCCACTCTTGTACAATTTTATACATCACACCTTTGTTCTTTATTTACAATATAATCAAATCAGTACTTAATTATTTTTTATTAACAATTATTAATATTAAGAATGACTATCTGCTATCTTATTACAATACTACAATCATTATTATTACAATTAATCCATAATGACTCAAATTGTTGTGACTCACAGACCTGATTCTATCTTATAGTTTATAATGCCTTGTCTCTGAAATAATTACAAGGTTTATACACGAAGTTTTCTCACCCTGCTCACTCATGGATACTCGTCAGAAGTCTCAATACTCCAAGGTAGCTCCGACTCGCCAAGCCCGTCTGGCTATCTTTAAGAATAATTCTCCCAGGAAGCTCTTACTCGCCAAGTCCGTCTGAAATCTTTACGAATTCCTGTAGCACTTTCCATTGATCAATCTTGGCCCACTGACCAAGTTTCCTCCCTCCCAAGGGCTTATATACCGTTGTAGCATCAATGACATCTGCCTTGCTTGCAATCTAAGCAATTTCATATTTTTTCCAGGTCTTAACACAATAATTGTTGTCATACTGCCTTCTTAAAGAAACTTGGACTATATTCCTAACTAAAACTAACCTACTTCCAAACAGTAGGATAAAATGTTATAAGATGTTATCTTTTTTTGCTATATATGTATACTCTTGTGTTTCCGCATATTCAACAATAGTAAAATCCCTAGGGAATGACAACCCAATACACCATAGCAGAAGCTTTTTATGGGACACAAAATGACTTCTCAGAAGGGAGAAGATTTTAAAGAATATGAGAATTTATTTAAATATGAACATTCAATATAAATTTAATATTTAAATTGAAACATATGAACCAGTATTAATAGAATCTAAAACAAAAACTAGTTCAATTCAAGAGACACTAATGGGGGGGGTGAAAAACCGCCATCATCAAAAAAGGAGCACAAATTGTTATTTGTGTAATAACAACAGGATTTGAAAAAAAAATCAAGAATTGGTCAAGACCTGATAGCAAAGATTAAGAAAGAGATATAACCAAAGACTACATAAAAAAGATGTAGATCCAACTAGATAAACTCGAGGCTTAGGAAAGGTGTATCCTCTAGTCCTTTTATAACGTCATGGTTGGAAAAGAACAAGAGTTGGATAAGAGAGACGAATAGGAAAGAAGAAAGAGTGATCTAACTCGAGACTGCATGAAAAAGTGTGTAGATTCCGTTAAGCTCCCTCAGGATTGCCAAGCCCGTAGACACTATAATTTAGAACCTTAGTGTGGTATTTTAAATTATTTAGCTAATGTGGAAAGTTCTATTATCGTTGACAAATTATGACGTTTAATTATAGTCTAAATAATTAAATTAAAATGTGACAAATATGAGATATCAGCCGAGCTGTAACTGTCAACGCAGAATTGAGGTGCCTATCTGTACACATTGGCAATATATTGCAATTGATCATCAGAAAGTAACAATTAATTGTAATTTGAGTGACACTTTATATCCCATTTATTTGTCATCAGATGTCGAAATAGGGTTTCGTTAGACAGGTTCGACGTTTGTGAGTAATGGGTTTGTGAAATTATAAAATTATATAGTTCCAGAAATTTATAGACTTGTCTTTCTAATTTGACATACACATGACACATGATTAATTGGTAAACAACCATAAAAACAATTCGGTTTTTTTAATCAAATTTCTATCGAAACTGCAAAATAATGTACGTTTATTTATTTATTTATTAACAATTTGTCGTTCATCATCGCCTGAAAAAATAATATAAAATTGAAAAGCTTCGTTCTCGAAAACTCTGATAGCGTCAGGGTCGGAAGACCAAACATTTGTCAAGAGAGACTTAATATGGAGGATGAAAGAGGGAGTATAGAATAGAAGATAAAACGTATATATCCAGCTATGTTGTCTCGGGTTCAATATCAAAGAAATGTATTTGGGCAATAATTGCACCTATTAATATAGTATTTTAGCAATTTCTTTTTAGTTTATTAATAGTGAATAATTGCATTTCCTCATACACTCACTTGAACATTCCTGCAAACTCACCCAAATCCACAAACACAGATATTATTAAATGTAAATTCAAATATACACTACTAAAAACAACATTAAATTTGAAAATTTCAGATTACACGAGCTTCCAAAAACATATATATATATATATATATATATATATATATCCTGTTCAACCGTTCAATAAGATCTTGATCTTAGACAAACAGCTTCTTTTTATCACACTTTTTTTTAGACTCGTTAAAACAATGAATGACAGGCGAAAACTGCGAAATCGAGATGTTTATATGAAAAAAGTTCTAGATAAAGCAGGAAAATATTGAGAGGTCGTTTTATAGTTTCATTAAGAAAGCCGATATTGTAAATACACCCGAAGACTGATAAATTCACTGATATTGCACTAATAATAATTAATCTCTAATTCTTCTGAAACTAATCTATGTCTATTCAATCTCCTGAGTATCATAACCCCGACGTAAAAGCTTCTTCTAACGGTGAGTTATTCGCATGTGAAGAACCCCCTCATCAATCTCAATACCCACCCACGTTCAAGATAACTCTGAAGTTAGCCTTATTACGATTATGAAAGATCCAACTCTGTGGAATGCTACTCGTCTGTCGTTAAGCAAAGAATAAATCAATAAACTGATAAACTAAACCTTACTAGCTCAAAAAAAATATATTGTTTGGCAATATCTCTATTTATCTCAATCATTGTTTAACCTTTCCACTGTTAGTAGAGGCTACAGTGTCTCATTTCTATTCATTATGAATATTATTAGATGCTGCAGCATCTAAATGTTTTTCTCAAGTTCCACCAAACTATGAGAAGTTCTGGAGAAAAAAATTCTTAAGATGCTTTTACATGTCTTAAGAAGGACTGGGATGAACTCGTAAAGGCACTTACTTTTCGTAAAATTTAGCGTGACCTCTTTCATTGAGATTCACAGTCGTCTCTGGGGCGATTGGTGTAGTGGGGAGAAACACTGAGCTCAGTATTACAGTGCGTTTTGTACTGTGCGGTGCGCAGATATACGTGCTTTTCAAAAACATCGGTTAGTTGTAACGTGATGGAAGGTGAAAACATCAAGGAAATAGTTGGTGGTAGTAAAGTCCTCCGTAGTCAATTATGCGAGATCATCAAATGCGTATCGTTTTATGAAACAAGAAACCGAGAACGGAGGAACTATTAATTTAATTAATGTGAGCTTAAATACTAAATGACCAGAATTACTTTAAAACTAACACCCAACTTGCTCGAAGAGATATGATGAGCTGAACAAAAAACTCATTACTTTTGTTTTATCGGTGTATTTTATGGAAGTTAGCCCACTGTAATATATCTCTATAAACTTATGCAATTGTTAAGGCTGTTATTTATATTACTGCAACACAATTGAAGTTTTTAAGATTAGATTAATTAAACGACACAATAAAACAAGAAACAAGTCAGTTTGATGGTTATGAAAGACGAAGTTGAAAACACACATAAACATAAAGAGGGGAAACGACCAACAGTTGAAACATAAAGTTTAGGCAAGCTGGCGCCACGTCTTTCAGCGACAAAACTTAGAATTAAACTTTGAAGAGATTAATTGTTTCTTTATTTTATTTTATGTTCTTCGTAATCAAATAAAAATTCTCACAAATGTTTCGAACTAGTAAAGTAATAAGATATAACAATCAAACTAATAAAGAAGTCTTGAGATACTTCAGTTGTGACATTATATATCATCAAAACAAATAAAGTACATAAGGATTTAATTACTACAATGACTATTGGCTTTTAATTTACTTAAAAGAAATCAAATATTCTAATGATTTATAGATTTTATTATAGTGGTTTATTATTCTCTACATTTTTGTATAGCAATTTTGGAATTACGTCCATCTTTATATTTAATGCATGGTATTTTTATTAGGTATTAACTCAAGGACGATTAATGAGATTAACACTGAATTATGGAAAGTGAATAAAGAATGAAAGTCCCATGGACAAACTATGTGTATAACAATATATCTTAAGTGTTGGTGAATGTTACCTATGTATATATGTACCCCATGTGTAATAAAATTGTGAACTTACCAGCCCCTAGCTAATGTAAAACGTATTTGTATGTTGTATATGTGTGTATATTAGAAGAAAGTGTGTTGATTTTTCCACCCCTGTATACTTTGGGTTCAACGAGGGACGCTAAACTCCTCTCAATAGGTGCACCCTATTTGTAACTCACTACGGTGAGAACCCTAACTTAAGGTGTGAATGTAAGATGTGTAACGTAGGTGAACGCCAATACCCTTTCAATTTTGTAACCCCCTACGGTGAGAACCCTAACATAAAGTTAGAATGTAACATGTGTAACGTAGGGGGAGCTAGTCTGACCTACCCCTGCGGTATTCAATAATTTTAGCATCTAGGGACCCTACCCAAGTATTTCACTAGAATTAGAAAGGGTGCTGTCTGAGGACTAAAAAAGAAATTTTTTGCACTAAAAATTCATAGGTATATTCATAGATTTCCTTCCTTAATTATAATAAGTCAATATTTATCCCAATCACGTTGTCTGTTGTTCTTTGCATCATCTACCAATACGATGGCAGTGTCATCTGCAAAGGTTGGCATCATTTTATTTGCAACCTGTAATATGTCATGCGTGAACAATTGATCAAATTTTGGGGCAAGAAAGCATTCCAGCTGATTTGTGCTCTACCTCGTAGTACTTGATACCATGTCCAACCTGAAAGTATTGAATAGAAATATGATTTGAATATATCAAAGTTCTCTGGAAAGGTTTTGGCAGAGTTTAACAAAACTCTACTTAACATTGAATAAAATCTATGAGCAGACTTTCTTTTCCTCAAGCGTCTTCTAGATTAGAGATTTCTTTCTTGGACGCAAACAATTAGTAATAAACAAATAAAAACCACCTTCTATTCAATAGTACACACTACAGAAGTGAAATTTAAATAACTAAAGTCTACATACACACAATATATAGGAAACACGTTACAGTTGTAAGGTTACCTACCTGAAGGATTTATGACCATGATGTTCCTTCAATTCATATTTCAGAAAACATGCAATTTGTTTATGATAACTAAAGTAGGAAATGAATGGTTTTGTTAGTAATTTAACTAAATATCTATCAAATACGGCGTCTAAACTTCCCGATTTAGTACTGGATATATTACTATCATTATTCATTTTCAAATTATATTTTACGTTTTAAAAAATCAATCAAAATTTGTGGCTTCTATGATATAAATTTTACGTTTCAATTCCCAATTAAAATGATGTGTAATTGAGAGAGCTCTTTATACAACTTTTTTTTTCATAAACAGTACAAGATTTAAGATTGATAAACAAACTTTACTTATATAGACATAATATGGACAAAACATTACAAACACAAATACATATAACATACAGTATTGCTATTATAACCAATTAGTATAAGGTTCTCAGAAATTTATCGATAAATGTAGTGATTTTGCTTGGCTAATAGACTAGAACTGGAATTTTTTTTCCGTTTATTACTTTTTTATTTAAATGCAAAAAACGCTCTCAGTCATCCCTACCATAATATTTTTATACATGTTTTTCTTTAAAGGAAAAAAAAGCAGTTGAACAAAAAAGTAAAAAATTTTAAATAATTTTAAGATAGAATAAATTATATGGTAATCTAATCATAATGTACTACCAGTTTTCATTCACTAATGAAAAATAAATATAATATTATTTACTTTTCAATACTACTACCTTTAATAAAACTCCGTACATGCCTAAAAAAGCAAGGGCGTACTCTTACAAATTTTCGTAAATACTGAACCCCAAGCCTAAAAAAACATGGAGCGCAGTATTTCCTAAAATTATATAATATTCATATAAATGTATACAATGTATAAGTTTGAATAACTCATCAAAACGTGATCAAAAAACCATAATCTGTCAAATTGAAAATGGATATCTCTCTAATTCACCCTTACAACGACTACAGGTTCTATTATTTCCAACAAGATTAACTAAAAAACATAACAATATACCAAACTTCTAACAAATCCAACAGAGTAGATTATAAAAGGACAGTGGTACTCAGCAACCAAATACAGTCTACCTTAGAAACTACCAAAACTGTAGTGATCACGTGAATTTCCGTAACATCTGCTATCATTTTTATTTTATCTCAAAGTTCAGATTACGTATACATTATTGCACAAAACAGATATCCAAAATGGAAGAGCGAAGTTCCTTTAATTTATTTCTAAACTATTAAAGTGTTCTAACAGGTTTTGAACATTACTTAAAAGACTTTCCTCGCTCTTATACAATTCAAAAGCAGTGATTTGAAAACACCAAGAAGATAAAATAAAAAGTAAATGGAGTGTAACGAAGAATCTATCAGGCGCTACCAGATCGTTAATATTCTACCTCCACCTCGTATTTTCATCTAAATACATATTTCAATTTACATATATATACTATTAAAGCAGGAAATTAAATGAGAAAGAATAATTCAATATCTTTCTTGAAAGCAGTATTGAGTTATCACACCGCTCAGTAACTCATTGAGCATTCTATAATGCCGTTCGTTGTAGTCGTAAATCAAAATTAAGATATAATATATTACCAATGAAAACTAAAATAATAATTGAATAAAACTTAGTCAAGCTTGAAGATGATAGAGGTTTTTCATACTGATAAATGTAAATTCGTACCTAAGTACTAGTCTTCTCTTTCAGTCCAAACTTGTCGGATTACATTTCTTACATAACCTCGGCAAATTTCATATTTCTGTTTACATTCTACTGAAAATATTCAATCAAACTTTTGTTGTTCACCACTTTTGTTCTTCGTGTACCTAATATTACCTCATGATATCAATATCAATAACAAAAATGATCAAAAACAGTATATATGCCTTTAAGCTACAATACATTTACAAACAAGCCGATATGACAGAAATTACTGTTAAAACTAGTTTTTTACCCGAGTACAATTAACGTAGCAAAATGCGAACGGAAATTTTTAAAAGGGTAACTTTTGAAATGGGGGAATTTTCGTTGACCAATAACCTCTAAATAGTGTATACACTGTAAATTACATTGCCGTTTGCATATAATTTTATCTTTGTTTTGTCGTTTAAAGGTGAACGCCTCTCAGTTATCATCACATTATAAAATAGAAAGAAGAGACGTTAAAATAAAGACTCCTAATCCTCGAATACTGTAATAACGTCAAGGTCGAATGAAACAAAGAGTTGGTCAAGAGAGATTTGATAAAAAAGATGGGTTAAATCCAAAACTACGTTTAAAATGTTGTAGATCTAGCTAGATGCCATTGAAATTCCTCACTATAGTGAGCCCCTGAGAGATAAATTGGTATAAATCCATGAAAGGTATGTTTGATGCACATTCGGACTTAAGAGTTCTGTTAGGATTAAGGATTTAAGATCAAGTTAGAATCAAACTGGGCAGTAAAAAATATTTTAAGTCCCTTCAATAGATAACAGAACATAAACAATCATTACGACAGAGAACAAAAGTTAGGTAATTGCTTGGCTTGCAACCTTCTAACGCGTCACAATGACTAATGGGTATATAAGCTCCTGGTGGAGAGGAAACTAGGTCAATCGATTTACAAAGGTGTTGGGCCATTATAGAGACTCTGCCGGAAGGGAGAACGTTGCCAGGGTGCTGTGACGAATCAAGAAGACTAGTGGAGTGGACCTACTACAGAGAATCACATCACAGGATCACGACAGCTCAAATAATAGAAGGTCAGCAAACCTCATATATAAAGGAATTTAGTAAGACATTTAAATTCATAAATTTGTCATAATCATTGAGTTAGTTCTGGTTTGAAGGCTTAGATTTTTTTTGAAATATTAGTTTACGATTACATGTATTTATGAATATCAACATATTAAGGTAGAACGTCATAAAAACAATATAAATGCATATTTGTATTAAAATCAACAGTTTGCTTGTAAAATTGGTAACATTAAGATACTGGAATTAAAATACATATTCTTTTACCACTAAGCTAGGCTATTGTCTACTTTGTTTATTTATTTTTCTTTAACCCAACAACGAGAATTTTTATTCCTAACAGTTTTTCATATTTAATTTCTACTGCTTTATAAGAAACTCGACTGAATTTAACAAAGCAGGTAAATAATGTTTAAAATATCCACGCAATGTACAGTTAGGGTTCAAAACAACTATGTCACCTATTACCTATGTTTGAATAATTACAATGATGGAGAGAATAAATTCTTTTATTTGTTAATGTTAACATATGTAAAATTTAAAATGATTACCTACAATGAAATAGTTTAATATTTCTCGCAAAGTTATTTGCGGTAGTAAATTGATAAAATACTCCCCTTTCCACCATGTTACTCCCCCCCCCCATTGTTGCTTTGACCTACCTAAACCCATTAGTGTAATCTACATTATTGAATAATATACATCTTGTTTACAAACTCATGTGGTATCCAGGTCTAATGGTTATATATTATTAACTTAGTTTACAAGTACTGTAAGGACATAGACAATCGCATTATTGTTAAACCAATTTAAAAGACGTAATATTAGAAGACATAAATTTTAGTTTTTCAGTTTGATAATTAAACTTAAAATTTTTCTACGACTGCTCATTAGGCTTTACCCTAACTATTAGTCAGTTATTCATTCAAAGGTGTACGAACTGTTTGGTGGCTACTTCAACAAATGTAGGGGGAGTAAAATACAAAAATTTTAAAAAACCAACTTATTTTGAAAAGTCACAAAACTACTTGTCATTATTGCCTTAAAAATAAATTAAAAATAATTTTGTTTTGTTTTTGTAGTTTTAAAGTTTAACCTTTTGGTCGATTTCGCCTTAAAAAAGGAAGAAGAAAGGACCACAAAATAGAAACCTTTAGTGCTCGATTCCTCTACAGCTTCTTCTTTTGTATTATTTAAAGACGAAAAACACCTCTGTTTTTAATGGAAGAAAATAAAACAAAATAAAGAAGTCTAGACTTTGAATACTCTAATAGCGTCAGGAACAAGAGTTGGTTACTAGACTGGTAGGAAAGTAAAAGAGAAGTATCTAACCCATGACTACATGACAAAAGGTGTAGAACCAGCTAGGGTTTCCTATCCCCATACTCACCACAGTGAGCCAATGAGGAGTGTAAAGAAAATAATCAAGTTGAAAGGTTTCTTATTTCACATGCAAATATTCATCAAAGTTTATTATACAGTCTTTAAAGTTCAATATATAGAAACTCCTAATGGGCGTACATTTGTTGTCCAATAAACTCATAACAATTATTATTATTATTATTATTATTATTATTATTATTAATAAAATGAAATAAATGCAATATATTAATGCGATTTTAAGAAATGGGGTTTCTTAAAATCTCTTACAAATATGCAAAATCTTTAAAATTAATCTAACTCTAAATAGAAACATTATTGTGAGCGAATAAAATCAATGTATGTAAATAAATCAATCGATTTTTTTTTTCAATTAGTTTAAACGGCTAATTATTATTCAAATATTGTTTATATTATTTGTTCCATGTTGTTTAAAGGTAAAACAATTTTTAGTGTCATCGCCTTATAAAAAAAAGGAAGAAATAACATAAAATAAAGACACGCCTATCCCATGAGAACTTTTAAAACTGAGAACAATAGTTATTCAGAGAGTCTCTATAGGAAAGATGAAAGAGAAGGACCCACCCTATAATATATGAAAAAGGTGTAGATCAAGGTAAGTCTCTTTGAATTGCCTTTAACAATATCAAACAAATATGTAGCAATTTATACAATAAATTTAATACTAAATAACATTTATTATTAAATTTATTTCATTTCTTCAGTTGAATTCATAGTTTGGGGAGACAACAAATATTGTCGGTCATATTATTTTTAATGATAATTAGAAATACTTTAAACATGAAGGATCTCATTGCATAATGATGCTCCTTATCTTTAACTCCAAAAATACTTGACGAATCTATTTAACAATAATGAAGAGGTAAAATTATAAATTTAACAATAAAGTAAAACATGACAAATAATTTTAGCTTGGCTGAGAACATTCTAAAAGAGCAAGTAATAAGTAAACTAATTAAAACCATTTAATCAAAAACAAATAACACGTTCCAAAATGATCATCATATTATTTAGTTTTAGAAAGGTCAATTTCAATTAATTTATCGTGAGACCGCTTTGCTTAAAAATAGTTTAGATAGCAGCCATCTATTTATAATCACCCCAAAAATAGTAGGAAACAATAAAATATAATGATTTTGTTCAATATCACTACAGTTGGAAAAAGTTCAGTGTCAAAATATAATTAAAAGTTACCAAAAAATATTCATAACAAAATCTTCCCTGTCTCTTTTTTATTTGATGGACTTGAAGACTATTAATGTATATAATGTATCTATATTTTTGATTCTTAAAATCGTATAAAATATTAAAATATATTTAATAACTCTCTAAAATCGAATAATTAAATGAATATAATTTATAACATTTTTACAAGCTATCCTCTGGTGAACTTAACATCAAAATGTATTTATTAGTCAGTTTAATTCTTATTTCAAATGAATCAATAATTTATTAACTTTGTTGTGTTATGAACAAAGTACTTAAGTACTGAACACAATACTTTTCTTCACTAAAAATCACCCAAATCGGTTATTTCAACATTACTTATTTTCGAAACACAGTACTTAAATTGTACAGAAAGGAATACCTAAAAGTAAACAAAAAAAAATTGAAAATTGTCAATATTTCTATAAAAAGTTAAATACATCTTCATCTACTAAGGAGGAGGACACCATTTTGTTTGGACAACATTTAACTCAACATAAGAGTCTATTTTTCACGTGTCCTTTTTCCCCTGTAAATGTATCCACACACGTAGGAGCACGAGCTAGGTTAGGTTATTCAATTAAGATGAAACGTGATTTTCTTTTATCGATAGACAACCCAATTAACAAATGACCTACATTGCTTAGTTGTTTTATATTACTTTATGTTCGTAACAACATATTCCGTAGATAAATCTTTTTCTGGTACTTGTCACTAGCACCTATTACATGTTTTATTAATTAATTCTATGTAGTCATACTTCAAGAAACTAGTCTGTTTTTGTCCCTGATATATTTGTCTTCAATTGCTCAAAAACGTTGTTGGATGTTTGATTGTTACTGACTGTGTGATTTTAGAACGATTTATCCAATTAATTGCTATTATTTATCAATGCATCCAAACTTATCTTGGATTTTTTTGGTAAATTGTAACATCCGTTATCGAATTATCAAAAACATATTTAAGTATAGAAACATTTGATATATGTTTATTCATATTAGTAACTCGTATGTAAGTATTTTTTCTTTGTAATTTACTCATTTTTACCTAAACGCGTTTTGTACTTAAACAATTCTCAGGATGACGCCTGTCTATTTGTGTATTTCAATACGCAGGTATCAGAATTTCTTTTTCTTTTCTTGTTTTACTTTGATGTGGTGTATCAGGTGTCTGAGGAAATATTATTTACTGTAGTTTAAACATTTTATATATAAAACCTAAATCTATATATTTTTTAGACTGGTAAACCTGAGTGGTAAAAACTAAAAACACACAAGCAAAAATATACTAAAAGATAACCACGCATAATCATGACAAACAAAAACTGACGATTATTGCCTTCACTTGCAAATCGTGTTTATTTATATTTTTTTGGATCATTTTGCCAGATACATTCCAATAAATATCAAAATCTTTACGAATTTTCTATCTTACCACTCAGGTTTAGCAGTCTAACTGCTGAGTTCTTACACATAGGTTAACTAGTCTTAATTTTCAACATAGGTCTAAGCCTTTTAAGTCCTTCGGATTAGCTTCAGTTACTTCATAACAAAGTTAAACACTAATAATGGCAAATATCCGAATAAAACATATAAACAACTTTTTACGTAGACCTATAAGTGATAAATTAGAAATTTTTTATTTTTACCTTATTTATTTTTAATTTTTTTTTTTTAATACGAAAAACATTTCAGTTATCATCGAGTTGAAACAAAAAGATGAAAGGAAAAGAGAAAAAAAGAAGAAAAAAAAGAAAAGAAAAAATATATATATATATATAGACGCTTAGCCCTCGAATACTATAATAGCGTCAGGAAATATAATAAGAGATGTCAAGAGAGACATGATAGAGGAGATCAAAGAGAAAGTTCAACCCGACACTAAATTTTAAAAATTGTAAATCCAGCTTGGTTTCCTCGGGATTGCCAAGCTGTACTCAATAGAAAGCCTTTACCAGGTTTTTTTCTTGAAGCATTTACACTAAAATTTTAGGTTAGCCCATTTTTACACAACTATCTCATATTTATGTTTTTTTTCCATAGATTGATATCTGTTATTGTGCTATGTTGTAATAAACGAATAATTATTTACTGAAATCATTTCTATACTCTTTTGTTTACGTTTCCAATTATGCTTCTTTATTTCTTTATAAATTTTCAAAACTTTTTTATTTCTTATTTTATATATTTTTTCATTAACTTTGAAACAGAATATTTTGTTTGAAAATCTTATAATACAGATATCTTATATATTGTATGACCTTCAGTTTATAATGCACATACTGAACATTAAAAGGACTGCAAGTTAAACATACAAAGGCTTTGTACTTAAACTACTACATTTCTGTGCAAATAACACTTTATAAACTGCCATTACCGTAGCAACTAAAAGTTTCATCTTAACGGCCTCCAAGTTACAAGCTTTATGAGCTACGGGACTTTAAATGTAAGCACTTACCTGAATAAGTTCCAGGTCATATTTCCGACTTGTCTCTAATTTGGAGTCCATTCTACTACATTAGTTTGTGATCATCCAAAGTAATTATATACTTGTTTCTTACATTTTTTTTTCAATTGTTTCATTGATAGTTAAAGTATCTTTTATAATAAATAAAATAAATTTATAATAATGTCAATTATTTATGTTAAATACAGACTTGAAAGATATGTTAATTATTATAACATGTTAGTTACAATGTTATGTTAGTTATTGTAACTTTTATGTATTGGATTGATTATAAGTGTTAATACACCAATAGAATTGCAATAAGCTTACATACATAATTTCAATATATGGATATTTTAAATCAAATTTTGGAGAGGTGTTTTTGCTGTGGATGATGTTCCGTTAAACTAACTGTTTATTATTTGTGGTCTCATTTAAAACATAATTGACAGATATTATATAGACCATACATTATTTCTGAAAAATCTTTTTTATTTAAGACTTTTTTTTAATTTGTTATCTTAAAATTTCAAAATACTTATATTATATCTGTGGTCAAATCACTATCGAAAAGTTTCCTATGAGCACATTTCTAGTAAGCCGAAACATTTTGGTGGCGAGTAAAACTATAAGAGGATGAGGAGGGCGTACTTACTGTTTATCCAAGTGTTAAAGTCACCACCCCCTTCGGTAATAACAAACGTAATGGAGGGCAGACTAAGTCGTTGGTGCCAAACAGTTATTATGCCGTGCTTCTAACTTGATATTTCTTTATGGAAGTCGCTATCTTCAAATCAATATAAAAACTTAGCTGAGTTGTTAAATCGGAAAATGATATCTCGTAGAATAACGTAAATATATAAAAAAATGTTGAGACATCTCGTCAAAACCAAACCAATAAATTATAATAAACACACTAAGAACTATACAGTATATAAAGAAATAAATGTGAATGTGACAGGCAGTGTATAGGCGAGAAAAAATATCACTGAATTTAAAAATTAGTGTTACAAGAAATAATGCGCAGTGGATTAGTAGATAAATCGTTGGTCCAATTAAATTGGGAAAAGGAATAATACAACAACAAAACGTATTTAAATTAAAATAACTGGCATTTGAAGCTAAATAATGTTAATCCTATCAACAAAACAAGTTTGGGATTAATAATTTAATCTTTGGATTCCATTAAAAAAATTTTTACTTCTTTAAATAAGGATAAAATTGTAGCTGTTAATTAGTCGCCGATCTTGACTACAAGGTCACGGAATAAAATGTTGAAAGAGGAAACCTCATAAAATTGTTTAGATCACTACCACGTTGTTGACTAAACTTGCCATTGTTTAGTTTACCGGTGTATATCTTTGTATTAACAAGGTTGTTGCCTTCCCTTGTGTATAGTTCTGCTGACTTGCGGTTTCCTGGTCACTAATAAAGTAGTTTCAGATATATTTACAATTCGTTAACACTGAATTCCTTTCTTTAGTTTACTAATCTTAATCACATACAACTCGTCAGGTTTACTTTGACAGGTGGCCTTGAGATGCGCACAAGGCACGGAGTGAAATCGAGTGGTGGAGGAGCGCGCGGCTCAGTCTGATGACAGTGTTCGAACTATTAGTTTCGGTCTGTCAGCCAATGTATCTACATTTGTGTTGTTATATATCTTTGGAATCTTGTTTATAAAAAAGGAGTGATGGATGTTAGTTTAAAAACTAAAATATGAAGTAGGAAAGTCATTCACGGCCAAACCCGTCAGGTTATTGCGAATGTTTACCGCTTTATGAAAAGCGAAGCAGAATCAAATGCGCCTATTAATGTAAAAAAAGTTCAGGAGTGTGTTATTCGGGCAGCTGGAATTTCCGAGAGCTCTTTAAGACGAATATTAAAACCTCAGACTTGGTACACACACACCACCGTCTTCTACCTTAAAATTACTGATGTAAAAATCCATCATAAATGATCAACTTAAGCTACCACATAGAATAGTAGCGCGGCATCCCTTCCCCTCCAGCGGGCGGCCCTGCCTCTAGCGCATCCCACCGGTCATTCTAAAACTGACGAGCTGTTGTCACGTAAGTCAATGATAACCCCCATGTTTATTATGACATTTCAAGCAACTTGCGCTGTGCAGGTGCAGTTCATAGTTGTTTGAAATGAAACATACCAGATAGGTAATTATCGCTATCTCTGGCCAATAAGAGCGTGGGAATATTATGAAAAATAACTATTTAACTTGTTTGACTGTAATATAATATTACATAATCATGTATTTTGACAGAAATGGAAATACTGACGAGTTTATATCAATCATAAAATAGCGATTAACATCTTTTATATTTCGTCGATGGTATAGTGCACAACATATTAGAACAAAATGGCAAAATTGGATGAAATCATCATTTCTTTCAAGAATAAAAAGGAGATAACAATACATTTCTTGGACATATTGTTATCGTGTCTTGCAATTTCATACCATTGCACAGCTAGGCTTTTAAAATGCCTTATACTTTTTTCCCATATTACATTTCAAGCCCTATTATAATTTTTTTCTTGTTGTTTAAAGGATAAAAACCTTTCAGTCATAAAAGAGCCGAAATAAAAAAGCATATAATAACGACCCATAGTCCTCGAATACTCTAGTAACATCAGGGTCGGAAGAGGACAAGAGTTGGTCAAGAGAGACCTGATAGCAAATATAAAAGAAAGGAGTCTGATTTAAGACTACATGAAGACAAGTGTATATCCAGCTAGGGTCTTCGTGTCCCTCACACCCGCACTTACTATGAGTGAACCTGTGAGAGTGTTTAAAATTCGTGGATAACATGTGTGTAGTCCATGTACTGTAGGTTGTTTGTGACTTTAGGTTTTATATTGTAATTGTACGTTGTTAGATAAAGGGATATATTGGACAAGTACGTAAATAAGTGTTAGAACTCAACGCCAAATAAAACAGCGACTATAAGTTTCAGTAAACATATTATGGATACATAACGTTTTCAATGTAATTACTTAAAATAGTATTTGATACTTTACTAGTATATCAAATAATAATTCAGTTTTTATTGCTGATTCTATGTAATTAGGGTATCAATAGTGTGCAATCATTATATGAAAATTTGCTGTGCGGTTCTTGCAGAATAAAATGGATTTAATAAATACAAAATTGGTTGGTAGTTGGTAAGGTAACATAAAAATAACTCTAAAACAGATGTAGGCCTAGTTTATGGATAATCTTAAATGGATTTTCTAGTACTACATACTATTGTTTTATATTATTTTTATGTTGAATTTGCGATCAAAATTGTAAAGTTTAGAAACAATATATTAAGAAATACAACATTTCAAATCTATTGCTAGAAAACAATTCAGAGTTTAAATGGAAGGTAAAGTGTTAATGAGTGTAAATAAGGTTAATTTGCTTAAACTCATGTTATAAATGAAAATATGTAAACACAGAGAGGCATATAATTAATTAGCAAATCATTCAATCCCCTAGCCAATAAATGGTTCATGTGAAACAAATAGGTTTAATGCAATTAATGGCATGGTTTTTGTGTCGTTTGTTTAATTAAATCTGCTGTCCATTCAGAGTGGTTTTAGAGTGAACAAATAGATTTCCTAATCACTGTATTTAAAAATTAACTAGCAGATTTATGTGAAAACAATACTTGTTATTCTAATAGATCATCTGTGTTCTATTAAACTAAAGATAAATAGACGAGAAATTCTAAACTTTGATTGCACAGAATTTTTACTTAAGTTTCATAAACGAAACCAGGGTTAATTTACAACATAATATTATGGAATGAACTGCTTTTCCTTCTTTACATTTCAATTACTAAGTGTACTGAAAACATTGCCATTAGAGATTCTTTCCCTAGTTTTTTAAAGAAGAAAAAACTTTCGGTCATCATCGTCTCATAAAAAAGAAGAAAAGAAGATCAAATAAAAACACCTAAAACTCGAATATTCTAATAGCGTCAAAATCAGAAAATAACAAAAGTTCGTCTTTTAATTTATTTAATTAATTAAGTCATTATTTTCTATTAATTATTTAATGAATAAATGTAACATAGTTAATAAATGTGACAAACTAAGTTATAGGCCTACACGTTTATGCATCAAGATATTATATTGACCTTTAAAAAACAAGTATTGGAAGGTAATTCAATAAACTTTACTTGCAGAAACCTGCAGATTTGGTTTTGATAAACAAATTAAATTGTAAACTGTACCGTTAACTAATTCGATTTATATTCCTTTCGCATTTCAAATCTGTCTTTTAAGGAGTAAATGATAAAGGAGTTAAAAGTGATCGAAATAATTATTTTTAAAAAACATGAATTTCCAAATTATTCTTCGCCGAGGTTTACTTGAGAAATATTTTAAAATTGTTTCTAGCAATAAGAAGTTAAAAAGAATCTGTTGATTAATTTTTTTACATTCTACATTCGGAGTGGAAGCTAATGAAAATGCACAAAAATATCTGTTGAAATATATAAATTCCAATTTTTCTGAATTATTTTATTCAGTGGAAAGAATGTCAAAGGGGAATTTGTTTTTTCTTCAACAAAAAAAAAGAACCGAGGTTGAATATGGTGATTCGGTTCCCGGATATAAAATTTACAGAACTTCCCAGTTGTTGACACAGCAATTTAATTGGTAGACCTCATGTATTTTTTTAAGATTCCAGCGAAAGAAGCAAACGCAGAAAAACGGAAGAGCTTTAGAGGAACAACCATGGTTTTATGAAGGAAGGAAAAGAGCTTTTGAATTTTGCAACGACTTCAGAGCCAAGTGCAACGAAAATCCTATTAGATGCAACAAAAAACTAAGATCCTACTAAATTAACCGGACCAGAAGCAGAAGCAGTAGCTTTGATAATTTGATATTACCAAAAATTAAATAATAACCGAAAGCAACAAACTTAATATATTTAATAATAAAATGCGTGAAACCTAATATCATCACTACAGACAACAAGCTAACACATACAAAGTATACCTTATATACTTTCACTCACGTAACATTTAACCACAGTAAATTTTTTGTTGACCCAATAACTGGAGCTCGTACTAACACCATTGGTAGTGGTTGGCGGGATATTAGAGACCATATTCAAAGATACTTAGCCGAGTATATGTTCAAATAAAAATATAAACTCAAAAATAGGTTTATCACAGCTGTGGCATTATATCTTAGTATATATTAATATACGCAAAATATTCAAAAATATCTTAAAATTATAGCAATGTTTGTTTCATATGAAATAAATATAAAAGAATTTAACTTTACATAAATAGTCTTTGTTGTCTAAAAGTAGGTTAATCTATTATAATAACATAATTCAATTATAATTGTATAAAAAATACTTTTTTAGCCTATACTAAGTTACTACAATTAAAATCGTCTTTTTCCAATAAAACTATACTACTTTAAATGACGAAATTTACATGAAACTTGAAATTAGATGTGTACTTAGATGGTTAAAATTAATATATAAGAACTGTAACTTGACTTTTTTTTAAGATATGGTTGAATACACTAAATTAGCATAATTTAATTATTAATTACATAAAATACTGTTTATATGAAAAAATTGTATTTGTTGTTTAAATGCGAAAAACTTCTCGGTCACCATCGAGAAAATAACAAAATAAAGACCCCCAGCCCTCAATAATCTAATAGTGTCAGAGCCTAAAGAGAACAAGAGTAGGTCAAGAGAAGTTCGATAGGAGAGATGAAAGAGACGGAAATAATCCAAGACCACGATAACAAAATGTAGATCCAGCTAGGTACCATCGGGATTACAAAGTACATACTCATTATAGTGAACCCCCGTCGGGAAGGTTTTATATTATGTAATCCAGACTTCAATCTACTTCATATTTGCTTCCGCTTTCTCTGTGAACACAAAGTGTCCTCGGCTTTAAAAGTCATATCCAAAGTTTTAAAATATTGATAAACAAAATTTTCACATAACAAATCCTATGAAAATCGATGTGTGTTTAGTATACAGGTCAATGGACCAACAGATTTTATTTTTTTATTTATTTTTTTTTTATGCAAAAACCATTGCAGTCATTATCGCAAACTCCAACAGATGACAAACACCATCGCAAAAAAAAAATTCATTGTAATATTTTAGTATTTTTCCATTAAAATAGGCTATGAAAAAGTATTTGGCTTAAAAAACTGTTCAAATGAACTGTATTTTTACAATCAGAGTATTTACGAAAAATATTTTGGTGAGGGCTAAGAGAAATTTTTGGAAAAATTATGTCAAATAATTTTGTATCTGACAATTGCATTCAATATATAACAAAAAGGATATAATTACTTTTGTACGTTAAAGATAACTGTAACGAAATAAACTTTAACAAGTCAAAAGTCATACAACTAAGCACTTTAAAGTGCGGTAGTTCATGAACCTTGAAACTTGGAAGCAAATAAGATGAAATTTTAACTTTCTACCATAATGTCAGTCTATAAAGCATTGTACGGAAATGTAGTCCTTGAAGTGGCAAATGTATAAATAATTTAGGTCACTTCTAACTTTACTTGCGTGAAGTGCTACGCAAACAGCAACTGCACAAACGATTTTTAAAAATTTTTTTAATATTAATGTTTTAATAAAATGTCGTCCCATTTTAAACTCTATTTTTGTTTTAGTAAATGTTTACGTGGATTTCATATTAAATGTAAGATAAGCACTATCTATAGTTTACCCATTTGAGAGTTTTCGTTTCCACAACGATAATAGCCTACATTAAAGAATCCATAAACCATGAAATGTGTCTTTACAAACTGCCTGTCTTTCTAAATGTTTATTGTATATCAATAATGACCTGTATTTTTGAATGGATTTAAACTTCGTGGTCATGTCATTAAAAAGAAGAAGAGAAGATATGAATAGCCCTTAAATAATAGCGATAGAATCGGATAAAAACAGAGTTGGTCAAGAGAGACCTGATATAAGACAATAGAATACATTTTTATTTCATAAGGGTCATCTCTTCCACTTAACGACAACAGTTATAAAATGGATTAACATTTAAAACATAATTATAAAATCAAACATATAATTATTACATATCAATTTGTTTGTTTTTTTTACTTATGTATAAATACAATTTAAAAAATCAAATATCTTCTTTTTTTTAATTCCTTCCTTATTTATTAATAAAATCAAGTAAAACATATAATGATTGCTAAACTAACAAATAAAGAAGAAAGGAACACACACACACACACACATTCAAACCACTTCCCCGAAACAGCCCAGGGGAAGTTAGGTTATTTTTTATTGTTGATTATGAACTGTCTTATTTAAAGATCTCAATATGTGGAGATTGTTAAAAACGTGTGTTAGTTTATAGGTTGATACCAGACCTATTACTACTATAGTGTAATATAGGCTTTGAATTTCTTCTCCAGCCCCCGTAACTTCTTTAATACTGTCCTCCTATTTTCTTTAGGGTTTACCTGCTAATATTTTGTCGTCCATTTATTTCCGTATTTAATTTCTTTTTATATTGTTGTCATCATTCAATCTTATTACTTGTCCTGAAAAGTGCAGCCTAGTTCATATTTATTCTCCAGTTTTCGTTTTCTTACATTGATCCCAAATTTATTCGTAAAATTTTTCTTTCAAACACTTGAAGAAGAGGTACCTCTGCTTCAAAACACTATTGAAATAGAGGGTACAGGTCTACTGGTCACTAACTTCATTGTTTGCAATATTTAAAAAAAAGAAATGACTAAAATCAAAAATTCTAATTTTTCTAATTGATTTATTTTTCTTTAATCCAGGCATCGAATCAAATAAAATAACATAAACACAAATGTGCATAGTAATAGAAATAACTGATTGTACTATATTCAATGATCAGACAAACATAATAATTTCACTAAGTTGAAATTCCATAGTTAATAGCCTGAAGCAAGAACTGTTTGTAGTATTATAGCATAGGATTAATTTACCATAAAGACCTTTGTTATGGTATAGGATAGTTGTTCTACATACAACAGGCTGTGAAAAAGTAACTCCGTCCATACACTCTTTGTGCAAATACAAATTAATAATCATACGTATGTTTATTGATATGCTATGAACGTATTTCCTGGCAGCTTACATAACTATACATCAGCAGCTTGTGTACATTAAGGTAATATAAATAAAATTAACACGATGTTTTGTAACTAACGTTCGGCACCCAATTTTTTTTTTTTGTTCTACATTTTTTTCTGTTTTATTCTAAGGCTAGTGCACTATTTTATAATGAATCCTCATCAAACACTTTTTTCCTACTACTGTACTAGTAATCATTTGAAGAGTGAATTATGATGGAAGTCTGTCAATAGTTTGGTGGGGCATTATATAAAATGACTCACTTTGTACGCTGAGGGAAGAGCTTCTATTTTAGAAGTTCAACTTTGATGTTATCGCCATATTATAATTGGACTGAAGTCCAAAATCGATTTTAAGACGTTTTGGTCCCTCGGGTATGCTATATCCGTACTTACTATAAGTGGGTTCAAGCAGAACTTTTCATCGATAGTTTATTGTGAACCTGTTCTTTTAACGTATCCCATCATTGGCTTTGATTTCCTCCACATATTAATGGCTGTCCTAACGTGACACATCGACACTTCTACTTCGGTATCTATGAACCTATGATGTAAACCCTACCAACACAAATATCTTCTTTGTTCTCTATTCGTTAATCACCCAGTACACAATACCAAGTCAATTAGTTCTTGAGAAACAAGGTAATTCGAGTTTCAAGGTAATTCCAAAAGTCTTAACCACTGGATGTTATTATGCTATATAATTTTAACAGTCGCTTTGCATAAAAAGATTTTTTTCCTAGGATCAACACAAGGTAATATTTTTTATCTTTTACGAATGACCTATAAATCGGTCGGTCGTGTGCTTAGATATTTTTTTCATGTGGAAGAAAATTCACTTTTCTTAAAAACTCTTTGTTAAACGGTTGCATTTCAATCCTAATATATCTTCACCGTTTTCCGCTTGGTTTTGTACGTCATGTTGCAAGCCTGTTCAAAATAACAAAGATACAGACGAGTTCAAAAGTCAGATAGTTGATTATATTAGAAAGAAAATTAAAAGTATAAATTTTAACCTAGATTGTTTGTGTTTAAAGTTATAAAAGCTTTGAAATCAGTTGTTGTACAGAAGAGACGAGGACGTTATAAAATAACTGAGGAAAGGAAGCGATAGAAACTGTCCATCGTCATCAACCATTGGTTGTAATGACTTACCTGATTCTTCAAACATGTAATAACAATTGTACATTAAATTAGTTTGGTATTTATATATTTTCTACGATTTTATGCAAAAATATCACATAAATCTTTTTTCTGAAATGAGAGAAAACACAATTTTTTGAAACGATTCCATGTTCATTCAGTTTTCACGAAGACGTTATTTGATTGTATATCATTTCTTAGTAACAAGAGGGACAAATTAATCCATTTTGATATTAAATATTAACTCTTGGCTCACTAACACTCATTGTCTTGGGTACTTGCCTCAACGATTTGGTTTGTTTTGATATACCAAATTTACGAATTTACTGTACAGATTGAAACACTTTTCTTATCACAAGCTCTTCTTGATTTAGTTATATTAACAAATTGCTTTCTGCTTTTCTTCACTGGAGATTTAATTTTCAAATATTTTCTTCTACCTACGATCAGAATATTGTTTTTGCAAATTTACCATTTCTTTTTCTAAAAGTTAACAACAACAGTGGTCGCTCTGACTCAATATCCTCTGTACAACAGCTGATTTCAGAGCCTTTATAACTTCGAACACAATCATTCTGGGTTTAACATTTATACTTTTAATATTCTTTTTATTTAAATCAACTATCTGACTATTGGAAGCGTGTGTACCTTTGTTTATTTTGAACACTGCTTGTACTTCCTGACGTACAAAACATACCGGCCTCGTAGTTTGGGGATGTCCAGCCCATGGCATTGTGACAAATCTTATGAGTGGATTTTAAGTAATAGTTATACTCCATTTACGCTTGTAGCCTTACTGGATTGTTAATAATAGTTTATTAATGGTGAAGCTTTCGAACAATTCTTGTTTTGATGTCCTTTTTTTGATGATAGATCATCAAAACAAGGATTGTACGACAACTTCACCATAAGGTTACTGATATGAGTAAACTAATTTTATACTCTTTTATAACGTAACCTAGCAACAGTCTATTTATTTTTTGAAACAATATAATGATTATTATAAGGCCTTCGCAGACAGATGCGATACAGGACTCGAAACAAACCGAGCGATACTGAACTCGGGAAAATATCGCATGTTTACCGAACTGTACGTTCACACAAGCGCTGCACTCGGACGTTCGGGTTTCGGTAAAAATAACAATATCACTTCATTAAAAACTATATAACGTTATTTTATATGAATTTAATATTTTTATTGTTGTCATGCGTGACTTAACAAATTTTTTTTCACGAAATTGTGTAATATTTTGAGAAGGAATTTTATATAACTAAATGAGGCTTACATGTTCGTCCTAGTCCATAGCGAGCGACAAAAGCAATGCTTCTTCTTCTAAATGCTGATTCGTATTTAAAAAAGTAAACTAAATAATCAAACTACACTACATTCATATCTTTGGATGCGGTAAAAAAAAAGGTGTAAAATACTGACTCCCGCCTAGATTTCCGAGCGGTCTACCGACTAGATTCGGTAGACCGAATTACCGACGCGATCTACCGATTGCGATAATATCGTATTCCTCGGTATACCGCTGCTGTGTGAACGTTTTCATTTACCGCTATGCAATAAACTATCGTACCGAGCCCGGTATCGCGTCTGTCTGTGAAGGCCTTAATTGTCACACACTTTACTAAATTTATAATTTGTATCACATTTAGAAGTATCTGATAATATTTAGGAGTTTGTCAAATGGGTCATTAACGACATATTTATATTATATACATATACTAGTGAAAGGTAGAGAGAAGAGAGAAGAGAGGAGAGAGAGAGAGAGAGAGAGAGAGAGAGAGAGAGAGAGAGAGAGAGAGAGAGAGAGAGAGAGAGAGAGAGAGAGAGAGAGAGAGAGAGAGAGAGAGAGAGAGAGAGAGCGCGAGAGAGAGAGAGAGAGAGAGGGAGAGGGAGAGAGAGCGAGAGAGCGAGAGAGGGAGAGAGAGATTTGTAAGGAATGACGGGTGGTAGAGAGAAATAGCACAGGCAGGGAAATTTGAATAAAGAGAAAGAGAGGAGGTAGACAGAAAAGACAAAGAGGGTAGGTCAAAAACTGAATGAGAGAGAGAGATAGTGGTATCAGAAAGGAGAAAGAAGAGTCCAAAGAAGAGCAGTGAGAAAGATTTGTATTATTATTAGTTTTTTTTAAAGAAAAGTCTTTACTTTATGCCCGTTTTAGTATAAAATTGTAAAAAGGGGAAATTCGACAACAAAAATCAATAAATAGTTTCTATTATATATTTTGTAGGTTGTGGTTTCAAATTCAAAACTTTTTTAATACGAATTAAAATACCTTCATTTACATTGAAAGAGGTAGCACTAAGGGTAAAGCGATGAGGAGGAGTGAGGAAGAGAGATAAAGTGAGTACAAGAGGTGTTTTAAAACTGTAATCACCTAGAAATGTTTCTCAATCTCAAAGTAGAAGTGTTTTGAGTAAAATAAGCACATGTCAGCTGATTAATTTCTTAAGCAACATGCTTAACCCTATCACTCAAACTACGACCTTTTATCCTGGTATTTACTAAAACTAACAGATCCGACTAGAACACGCACGCACAGACACACCGTGGGAATTTCACACATAAGTAAAACACTTCTTGTTTGTTTTTCATAGAATTACTTTGCGTGCTTTCTGAAAAAAAAAAAAAAAAAAAAAAAAAAAAAAAAAAAAAAAAACTATTAATCCAAAACACAACAAACTGTCGGACGAAAAGGTGAACTCAATTACCATAAATTTCGGAACAAGGTTGAAGTGGGTGGTGCACATACTGTTTCACTTCTTCTTCTTTTCTAACAGGAATACCAAACAGAGAGAATGAAAATAAAAACGTGCCCAAGTTGGCGGTATCCACGAGTGTACAGTTTGTGATGTCGATGTCTACATTTATTTGTTGGCATAAGACAAGCTCACGATTATCTCGATTGACCTAAAGTTTCTTCTAACTGGACCAATTCGTAGGTGTTACGCCCTCGTTTTAACTGAAAATCTTTTATCGCAATTCTACGAAACCTGTTCTTTCTTATTTTATTCTATAGTAGTACAATATGGGTTTTTTTTCTTTTTTTTAAATTGCGTTATAGCAAATTGATATTATCAAGTCAAGGTAAACTTCTTTCGTGTAGTCTAATTAGAGATATTTAATTATATATTTTTTATCCGAACAACCTTCTTATTATATTCCATTTCTTCATATTCCAAGAATATAAGATAAAACTAGTTATAAACAAAGACCAGAGCACTGTGGTGACAATATATATAGATACACTTTCAAAAGTCCCTTACCACACTTGGGAATAAACAAAATAACAAAAAACAAAAAAATTTTGTCAAAAGTAAAATGTTTATTCCTATTAGACCCTTATAGCTATTACATCAACAAAGTTGTCATCTTCAGAGGGAAACTTAACAAAGACTCTTAACAAAACTAGTTATGTTCCTAATAATGGATTTCATTAATTTGGTGCTTTTATTACTGAGTTATTGATTTGTATGTATAAATTGATAAAAATACAATATTATCACTCTGAAAAACAGAAATTTTGGGAATGGAGCAATTTTGATGGGGTTTTTGTTTTAACATTTAATGTGGCACCATTAACATTGCAATATACTGCTTACTAGTAATAAAATTGAAGTGTCAAAGCCTCAAGAAAGACCTAGATAAAAATATACCACTGATAAGATAGATTTCTGTAAAATTTGTACTCCAATTACTTGTGCCCGACTTTATTCGAAAGTCTGTGTAGCATTAAGAAAGATCAAAGTTAATTGTCGAATGCTTGCGTCTAAAATCACACTGGAGATGATTTGTGACAAAATTTTACACATATAGATAAACAGTCAGACAGAATTTTGTTCCCTGAAAGTCCACTACTAACGACGATGAATTTATTTTAGCATATTTAAAACATAACCTAACCCGACTATAATTCTTCTCAATTTTTGTATACCCTTCTTATACATTGTCATTCTTAACGCTTTCAGCATTGGTAATGGGCTACAACTATACATGTTATAATATCATGTTAACTATTAGATGTTTTCTTGGTCTTGTTTATACATATTATTTTTATATCGAAGGGAGAATTTTTATTTTAAATCCTTAAATAAAATATGTTAAAACTGTTCGAAAAATTGCGAAAGAGGAGGATTTTATCTAAAATAACAAAATCAAAGTTTGAGTTAAATAGCCTCGTATGTGTTTTGTTTGGTAATTAGAGAGGACCTGAGTGAATATGTTTCACTAAGTTTCTTTGTTTTTAAATGTCTCTTGTGAAATATAGCCGCATAAGTAAGTCTTAAATTCACTTGTTACATATCTTTGGTGTGCTTCTATATAGCGGGTTATTATTTTTTTTTTTAAATAGTTTTCTCTTTTCTTTTATATACATTTGAAAATAAATTCTGTTCCTTCTTAAATCGGTGAACGGCTTTAAACTTTAGTTCGCTAATAATATTTGTTATGATAAATGGAGCCTAAATCCATTGTACTGCATTATATTAGGGATGGGCTGGAAAGCTGAGCCACGAAGTTGGAAATTCTTTTTTGTAAGAATGTGAGCAATAAATAAATAAATAAATAATATTAGGGATGACTTCGTTATCAATGAATATGCTCAATCCATAATATCTTAATGTAAAAAAATAATAATAATAATAAATAAAATAAAATGTTTAAGAAAAAGAAAAATTATAAACCGTTATCGTATATTTCAGGATTATCTTAATAAGTCAAGCGTGTTGCTGGAAATATGAAAGGAGTGAAGCTTAAAATAAACAAAACCATCTTAGGTAATATCTAGTCAAAAATAAAACTAAAAATGTCCCTCGGGAAACTGAAATCTCTATTTAAATAGTTAAAAGTGAATGTGACAAAAAATATATTGGCGAGACAAAATGACATCTAAATATAAGTAATAAGGAACTGAACAAGATTACGCTATTAGGCTTAAAGGATAAATCGAAAATAGCCGAACATGTATGGTCCGAAAATTATATATTAATAGGCCAAAATCTGGGGAAAACCTTATATAATAGAAAACTAATTGAAGCTACTTGTATCCGACAATCCAATCAACCAAACCTGTGTTGATGTGAGGCCATTATGGCTTCCGTTAGAATAAACTAAACTAAGTTTAAATAATTTTAAACCGTCAATATACATGGGAAAGTCATTTAATTTTGAAAACCGTCCTTCTTGATATAATATTGTAGCTGCTCATCAATCAAAATAAACTGATATAACTTATGCTGTTACAGAATGTTATCATAGATTTACAATTTAAGACATTTGTTTGGATTATAATAAAACAAGAAAGATGATCAGCGACAGATATTGCTATTTGCTTGACATGTGAAGCAATAAATATCAATTTAATATAATTTTATCACGGCCTACGCTTCAGATATTCGATTTGAACGAAAACCGCGGGGTTGTGGCTCTATCTAGCTTTCAATCTTAATTCAAATTGATATATAAGTATCAAAACTTTTGAAGGAATAAATTATAGACGATACTGAATGTGACCATATAAAGTAGTCACCGATTGTAAAATAGAAAATGTTAAATTTAAACAGATGCCAAAACCATCTGCGAAAACTCATCTTCTCTGTAGTGCAAATTTTTAAAAACAGAATATCAAAATAAATCTTTTTTCACTTTGCTTGATTGGCATTATGAATTTGAAGGATTAGATCAAATAACTTTTCATATACATTAATATTTCAAGTGAAAAATATACGACCTAGACTGGGAACCGAACCCAGGACCTTTGGCTTTACGCGCCAATGCCCTATCAACTGAGCTGTCCTAGTCGCTTCCCAGCACAAGGCGCAGATTTCTCACTTAACTTTTTACGTTTATTGCTGCAATTCACTTGAAATATTATTGTATTTTCAATACCTGCTAAGTATAAAATCGTATAAACGGATAAATTAATTAATTTAATTTAATTTTTCATACCTATGTTCTTCTATTATGCCATTAACTAATGTGTTGATTTTTATTTTAGTGAAAAACTTTCTGAACAAACATTCCGTTCTATTTCTAAATAAAACTGAAACTAATATAAAATGTTGATCAGAATAATGTCACCTCATTTGAGCTGTGCACTGAAGTCAAAATGATCTGATATAAGTCAAAATCACATGATATGCTCCATTTTCAACGTATATAAAAGAAAATAAACAAATTTTATGATGTCGGCTCTTTGTACCATGACCTGTAACTAAATATTATATAAACTTCATAAAGCAATTGAGCCTAGTTGCCACCTCGAACGAAGCAAGTAGTCCCCCCCCCCCCATTAAGAAACGTGATCATTCTTATTCATTACGTGATCTACGTAAGAACTATTCTTTCATATGAGAAAAGTTCTTAAGTATAAAATTTAAATAAATATTATTTATTTGGATTGGATAATGATAGGATATGGATGTGGATATTCCATCTTGTGGCATCATTTAAAAACGAAAAGTTTCGAGACCCCAATGTTAAATGTTTGCTCGCTTGATGTCATCGATTAAATAAAAACATTAACAAAAAGACATAAACTCTTTAATACGCATAAACGGCTACAAATTATGTAAAAAACAGATCGGCCACACCATCGTATGTCGTGTAAGACACTGGTTGATGTTAAATATTAGTGTAGACTTTAGTATATGTCCTGGGTTATCAATGTTTAGCTATCAATGGCTTTGTCGTATTGATCATTTGATCGGAATGACAGCTAATCTTTCAATAGATTGATTGAATGACAGCTAATCGTTCAATAGGTCGTTTGATTGAATGACACCTAATCTTTCAATTGTTTGATTGAATGACAGCTAATCGTTCAATAGGTCGTTTGATTGAATGACAGCTGATCTTTCAGTAGATTGTTTGATTGAATGACAGCCGATCTTCAAAAGATCGTTTGATTAAATGGCAGCTGATCGTTGAGTAGATTGTTTGATTGAATGATAGCTGATCGTTCAGTAGATCGTTTGATTGAATGACAGCTGATCTTTCAGTAGATTGTTTGATTGAATGACAGCTGATCGTTCAATAGATCGTTTGATTAAATGGTAGCTGATCTTTCAATAGATTGTTTGATTGAATGACAGCTGATCTTTCAGTAGATTGTTTGATTGAATGACAGCTGATCTTTCAGTAGATCGTTTGATTGAATGACAGCCGATCTTCAATAGATCGTTTGATTAAATGGCAGCTGATCGTTCAATAGATTATTTAAATAGAAATAATAAATTTCTAAGCGAAAGTATATATATTTTCATTTTTAAAACATTTTTCTAAAATAATAGAACAATAAAAATATCAATTAATTTATTATTTTACAAAATTTACCAATATAAACCTTTTCATTGGTCAAGAGAGACCTGATAGGAAATATAAAAGAGAGTTATCGCTTATAAAACCAATATGGTAAAAATTTAATATTACATGTGAGTAAACTTTCCTAACCCTTGTTTACTATGCGTACTTAACCAAGGCATTTATTACTGCTTTGTTAAATTTAAATTAACTAATTAACTAATTACCTGAACGTTACCTGACCCTGAAATGTTTGGGTAACGCAGCAAGTGGGAGGAGGGGGAATGGACACACATTGTTGTTTTGTACAAAGCACTTTATCAATTAGCAAGTAGCTCCATTATTTATCTAATTAGCCTAATACAATAAAACCAATTTATGTACAGTATTGGTTAACAAACTGCTACTGTTCCAGAGGTTTAACAATTCATTGTGATAAAGATACTTCTACACTTTTATATTCAATGTTTTATCCGAAAGGAGCGTTAACAGGTAAATCTATTAGCAATAATAATTTTAAATGGTTTTTATATTTAAAATACAGCTATTACGCCGTGGATGTGCCGATAATTTAACCCAGGACTATGATGGTTCATTGAACGTGTTTTGGCAAATCATTCATACTTATTTAATTTTTGTTCGTATATTAAACTTCATCGCTTAGCTGTAGCAATTCCTATATTCACTACAGTTGATTAAATCATTGACTATGCAATGAAACATTTAGTTTTTAGTCACATTTTGCTGATTTAGTCGAATTTACTAATTCGTAAGCCTTACTTTACTTTCGAATTACTTTTCGAAGGAACATACAAAGAAATGTTTGAGGTAAAAAATCATTGGAGTCATTATAATCTTAAGAAAACAGAGCATAATATGCTTCTTAACGAAAAACGAACAAATCGAACTAAAAACTTCATAACTTAACAATTTTAACAAAACTGGAAATCTCAATTTTGAATTAGCTTATACCGAAATTCTATAATAGATAATAGGTTATGCATTTATTTTAAGTGATATAGGAGCATAACTTTTTATAAAATCGTGATTAGTTATGAATTTATGTTACTTAGATTAAAAATTAAAAGAAATATATCTCTACTGTAAAATTGGTATCAGTGAACATTCCGGTTTTGCTTTTAGACAACCTCAGTTACTCCTTTTCCCCTTTATTGTTTAAAGGTAAGAACGATTTTTTCCCTTGATTTTAAAGACAAAAATCTCTCTCGGTCATTATTTCCTTATACAAAAAGAAAGAGCATTCAATTAAGACACCTAGAACTCAAATAAACTTTCTTTCTTTCTTTTTTTTCAAGGCATTGCAGTCCTCACCTTCACAAACAACGGGTATAAAATGCTCTTTAACTATCACATAAGACAAAAAACAAAAACATAAATTTCAAATAGAGTTAATAACACTGAAACTAGTAAACAATCCTAAACTTTGACAATGTTTAATACACTACAAGAACATCAACATAACATGTTACAAGCCTCTAAATAAATTCCGAATTAAGTTAACAAAAAACAAACTATGATAAATAATAACACGTATGGATGTAAACCACGGAAGGACAGTATCTTTTACTTCCCTCAGTTTATTAGACTAAATATTTGTCGACTCTTCCTCCCATTGCTGAAGCAAAATGAATTTCACAGTTGATACAAAGTCAGATGGCATAAAACGATGCATGACTGGCATCAGACTTATAACTTCCTTTGCCGCTTTGTCAGCTTTTGTGTTTCCCGTAATTCTGCAAACAATTTTTGCGTTTACGAAACTTGCACGATACTGGGTAAGTAATATTCTTAAACCCAAACATCTAAACAGAAATGATTAAACTCTTTTAAAAACCAGGAAGTTTGATAAAATAAAAGAAAATATACAAATTTCAACAAAAACTAATTTATTTTGCACAAGATGACTAAGTAATCATCTTCAATTTACATGTACACCATGTTAGTCCTACTGAACTTAAAAAGGTTAGGCTAATGCATTATTTGATGACTGAATTTACCACACTGTTGCTTATTTAAAGGAAATAATTTGTTATATTTAGTTATAGATGTTCTTTCTTATCCCCTCTCTTCAAAAGTTAACCTCTCTCTCTCTCTCTCTCTCTCTCTCTCTCTCTCTCTCTCTCTCTCTCTCTCTCTCTCTCTCTCTCTCTCTCTCTCTCTCTCTCTCTCTCTCTCTCTCTCTCTCTCTCTCTCTCTCTCTCTCTCTCTCTCTCTCTCTCTCTCTCTCTCTCTCTCTCTCTCTCTCTCTCTCTCTCTCTCTTTTTAAAATATGATCAGTAACACATTATTTCTACAGTACTACTAAATAGTAAGTTGCAGAAAGAAAAGGTAGTGGGAGGTTACAGGGACATTATTGAAATATAAAAAGAGCATAACAAAAATATTTTATAAATTTTCTCTAAATCTAGTAAAAAGTCAAACATTTGTGTTAAGTTCATTCACCAACGAATTTCGTTCGAAAATATCAACAAAAAACAAATATTAGTCAGGCATACACTAAATCACAATTCTATAGATTTAAATATTAAAACTTTTAATAAAAGATAAAATTGACAAGTTTCAATAAATAAAATCTGCCTGACAGATGTCATCCTTCCTCGGCAGTTTGAAGCTGACATATTACGCAATAAATATCAATTTACTGTCTCTCTATTCGAAACCAAAACGTTTATTAGGTTATTTCATTTGGTTTTTTACAGAAGCAAATGATGATAAACTGTTGTAAATTTTCTGAATAATTAGAAACAGTGCAGAGTTTCCTGTACTGTGACGTTTAGGTATTTAATTTAATTAAAGGAATAATAAATTGTATGCCACATTTAAAATGCATTTATAAGTATACAGACGTTATTTTAGTACGTATTTCATAAATAAATCAGATATGCCTGTCTGCTTGTGCGATAGAAATTATGACAGTATCAATTATAATAAAAACAAGAGATTGAATTTTAATAACTCTGTAACCTATAATCAGAAAACAATATATATAAAAGAAAGTTTCCCTTTTAGACTCAAAGTATTACATCTTTATTTTCATACCTTAGAGAAATTTATTGGGTAGATCATTAAATCGTTGTTGAATTTCTCATGGATTATCCGTTTGACATAATCTAAGAAAAATCATTTTTTTAAATATGTACGTCTGTCATCGTCGTCTTTGCTTTACTCTACGGCACAAATCTATAGAGTGATGTTGATTAAAACCAAACCGATATGACTAAAGGCAAGTAAAATATACTTTCAATTCGTATAATTTGGCTATGCGTGAAGCTCCAAACAAATAACAATCATGTCCAAGCTCAGAATATTTACTATAGGCCTAAATGTAAAATCAGTTCTTCCTTAGGAAATACAATCTTTGTGGACAGTCATAACAAAGATGACAAAAAAGTTACAAGTATTTAAAAAACAAATGTATGCCTAAAGTATTTTTGGATTGGAATGGGAGAAAAACCTAAACACAAAATTATTAAATAAAGAAAATGGAAATGGATAGGCCGTAGGATAGGGTGGACATAAACGATGAGAGTGGAATTGGCAAGTACAGGAGGCTATTTTTTGCCAAGCTGTAAAAACGCCTAAAACGAAACAAGTTCTGACAGTCAGTAAACAAGTGGCACTGGCTGCCTTTAACTCGTGTAACATTGATAGAAGTGATGGAGATGGTGTTGTTTATTTCTTTATTTTGTTATTAGGCCTACATATTAATCATGTCAGATTTTGATGGTTGAGAAATGTTACACAGAAGTAGAGTTTGGATTAAAGGCTGGGTGGGCGACCCATGTGACATCTGCTACACTTTTTCAAGAATTAGTAACCGAAGATTTGTGTACCAGTGTGGATAAATCTGAAGAGCTTTTGAACATAGAGAAACCTTAATGTCTAAAATAAGATGCAATTGATAAACTCTCTCCAAACGCTTGAAGTTAAACTGAGTTTTTTGGCCAATGGCAATAGTTTACAATCGTTATCTTTACTATTTCGAATATCTGACTGTACATTACCTGAGTTTTGCTTGAAGTTATAAGAGCCATAATTACGTTGCTACAATCTTAAAATTATTTTATTATAATAAAAGAATTATAAGATTATAATAATTATTATAAAGCATAATTACGTTCACGGTGATTAGTATTTTATTTATCTTTATCTTAATATTATTTTCCAAATGTTATTGATTTACTAGTAAAAACAATAAAGTAATGTTGAATATAAAAATTGTTTTATCTGGTAGAACTTTAAGGTAGACTAATAAGAGCTTAATGTTTTTTTTTACATTCATTCTTCATACATAACATTGGATCTTTTGTAATTTTAATAATTCTGACTTTATCTACTCCAAGGTAACGTAGAGCATATTCCTACAAGTAACTTTACCATTAGACTTGATAAAAAAAAATAAAGTCATAATAATTTACAGACAATTTTTGTTTTTTGCTGCTTGTCTCTACTAAGAGAGTTATAATTTCCGGATGGAAACTACAGGGCCTGTTGTGCCAGTAACGGCTTTTTTTATTGGGAATGGAAAAACCTTTAATAGATCTCTCTCTCTTCCTTAGTATTGCTAATCACTACACATTTATGAGTTAAGTAGCCACTAATGGGTATCACCACTCCCAGACTTAACAGACACTTTCTTTCTCATACACATAAATGGTTTTAACATCCCTAGCACAAACAAGAACCCTAAGGCAAAGCAAAAGTGAATATAATTGTGTAACATCGGTGAATATGTGTAAATTACTATATACATGATAGAACACTGAGGTCTGAGTATGCACAGACTATGCAGGCTAGATGAGGAGATCACAGGTTACATAATCTTCTATTGTGAGGCTCTTGCAAATAAAAGGTATAGGATTTTTTAGATTCCAAACTTCTGATGAACTCTCATTAGACGAGCTAGTTAGTGTATTACTAAAACTCGTTAAGGGGACTAAACTACTGGGTTTGAAATATGAGGCTTATCTGTACAATAACACCCCTTGGCCCCACCCCTTGGCCCCGCCCCTTGCTCCACCCCTTGGCCCTCCCCCTTGGCCCCACCCCTTGGCCCCGAGCCCCTCCCCCTTGGCCCCGAGCCCCTCCCCCTTGGCCCCGAGCCCCTCCCTCTTGGCCACTAGCCCCTCCCCTTTGGCCCCTATGACCATCCCTTGGCCCCGCCCCTAGCCCCTCCTCTTGGCCCCTAGCCCCTTCCCCTTGGCTCCATCCCTTGGCCCTCCCCCTAGCCCCTTCCCTTGGCCCCGCCCCTAGCCTCTCTCCCTTGACCCCTAACCCCTCCCCCTCGGCACCATGCCCCTCCCCTTGGCTCCTTTGCCCCTCCTATTAGCCCCTATGCCCCTCCTCTTGGCCCCTAGCCCCTCCCCCTTGGCATCTCTTTCGGTGGCGGTGTCTAAATTCTTAACATCTCTTTCAATCTAATACAATCTTAGTGGGAAGAGGTAATGTTATTCCTTAAAAGAATGCATTTTTAATTTTAGAGACAAAAATAAGTTTTAATTTTTTTAAACTTACAGATATAGTCGTTCAAAATTATTACGTAGATTTATCTGAATAGGTTAATAACTTTTATTTGTATTATTTTGACTTTAAAAATGTGAATTTTCAAACGGAACTTGTACGGGTAATAGACCATTTACATTTATTTTTCTGTTAAATTCTCCCCTGAACACATGAAAAGTACTTTATATTTCTTTCAAATAAATTCTTTTATTTTTATTTGTTTCAAATGTTATGGAGTTTTAAATGGCGTTTAATGATTAAAAAATACAAAATGTATCCAATAATTTGTAACATCTGTTTTCATTTTATTGTATTTCTTTTTTATCTAACCTAGCTAGTTTGTATTCAACATTAATCAATAAGCTAAAACAACCGAGAATCTAGGTTCAGATTCATAATTAATTTATGTGTCTGTATTTAAGACCCTGTGTTCAATAACAGTTTAGGGAAACTAGGGTAATTAATTTGAGAGAAACTCCCTAAAGTGTGCCACTATACTGTATACAGTACCTTCATTGAACTGCAAGTATAGATTGTTTAATAAATTATTGTACTTAGAGAAGGGGTTGTATACAAGAGGCGGAGGGAATAATTAAGGGTTATAATTAGTGGTATATTTGCCATTTTGTTAGTAGGGTAGAGAATCACGGTTATATCATGGTGATATAACCAACGAAAGGTAAGGTTGAGTGTTTACTAATTAAGGGGGGGTGTACAAATATTGCATAATTTTCTCTTATTTATTCTTGCTCAAATAAATCCATAGGCTTATTTCGATGCATGCATCTCTATGGTTTCTCATCCAATGTCCATCATAAAGCACATGTCTCTTTAAAAAATAGAAGTTACGTAAGAACACAAAATGTGCATTTCCCCCACAATTGTATAAAATCATGAAAGTATTTAAAGTCGGCATTTAATACTCAAACAATGGAATATTTATGAAACAGCTCATACATGACATATTTAGGCTCGAGAATTAACTAAAAACAAAAGTGGAAAACTTAGAGGGAAGAAATATCTGAATTAATTAATCTATTAAAAACATGCATTGGACAAATTACTTTTCATTCAACGACAATATTTACATGCAGAACAATGGTTTAGTAATGTGGCCACCCTTACCTAGAATCATGGTGGAAATTTTCCTCAATCGTATTGAAAATGAATACATAATGTACAAAAAATATTTTAAGAGAAATATTATTTATTACCATAGATATGGTGACGACATACTATGTATGTAATGGATCAACGAGACAAATCACTAACTTCAATAAATACCTGAATAACATTCACTCTTCACTTAGATTCACAAAAGGAATTGAAAACAACAACAACAACATAAAATACTTAAAGTGAAACATAAGCAAATTGAACAATAGACATCGTTGTAGAATATACAGGAAACCAACCCAAACAACCCACACAATACACGCTTTATCAAGACACCCAGATTCACATAAAATGGGTGCATGTAATAGTATGATATATCTAGTATTAAATATCCCTATAGAACTCGATAGCTATATGATGAGATAACAACAATCAAACACATTGCAAAATGTAATAGCTACAACTCATCAATAGTTGACAGGTCTACATCAGAAAGCAAAAACACAGCAATCAAGGAGGTTACAAAATACATAACAATGGACTATACACTAACAAACCAACAAACCCGCAACATGACTATATAATCTTACACAGATCCAACAATAGTTTGCAACAAAACTTGACCCGCAAAAAGTTCAACCAAAACAAATATTCAAATGGCGGCATATATAAACAAATTGCATATACATGCAATGATTGTGACAAACTTTACATCGGTCAGACAGGTAGATACTTTAAAACAAGATTTAAAGAACATTTTACCGAGCAGTAGAAACACAAACACAACCAAATATGTGAAACACTTAATAGATAATTAACACAACTATTGTACCATAAATACTATTGACAATATGACAATTTTACATAAATTGAGAAAACTTCATAAGTTGAACATTATGGAAGAATATGAGATGTATGAATATCACAAGAGTGAACACCCACAACCTTTTAAATGACAAATTAAATTTCACCTCAGACTGATTTGATATGATTTGATTTTTGAATGCCAAAAACAAAATCAATGAAAGCCAGTTTAACAATGATAGATCATTCTTGAAAACAAAGTGCAAAAACTAAGATAGCGGTTGTCATACTTGAAACAACAGTATGAAATGTTAATCTGACCACTAAGCATTCAGCCACAATACTGGTACAAAAACTGTTTAAACAATTATATTTTCATGGCAAGTGCAATTCTCACGCGAAAGACATATAGTTTCAGTGTTTTTAATATTATATGTTGTTGTTATGTCGACAGTTAAAAAATGTTTTAGTCATACTGACGATGCTGCCGGTGGAAAGAAACATGTAGCTTAACAATTGTTTAATAATTGTACTACATTTGCCTACAACAAGGTTTGTAATATATTTTTTAAAGTTTATGTAATAAAACATTTCTCATAAATAACAATACAATAAAACAATCTCAGTTAATTAATTTTTTTACAAAATTTATAAACATAAATCTTTTAGTTGATCAAGTGAGACCTGATAGGAGAAATGGAATAGAGGGATCTAACCCAATAAATAAAATGTAGATCCATCTGGAGTACCTCGGGATTGCCAAACCCGTACTAACTACAATGAGCCCCTGAGGGCTAACCGCATAAAAAATATAATATAACATGGAAATGAACTTTCCTAACCCTTGTTTATGATGTCTACTTTACCAAGGCATTTATTACTGCTTTGTTAAACATTAAATTAACTAATTAACTATACGTGATCTGACCCTGAAGTGTTTGGGTAACGTAGCAAGTGAGGGGAGGGGGAGGGGATGCACATTGTTGTTTTATACAAAGCACTTTAACAATTAGCAAGTAGCTCCATTATTTACGTAATTAGTATAACACAATAAAACCAATTCATGTTCATTATTGGTTAACAAATTGCCACTGTTAGAGAGGTATAAACAATTCATTGTGTTAATAATACTATAATTACTATAGTTCAATGTTCAATTGTCCAAACGGAGGGTGAACATATAAATCTATTAACAATGGTAATTAATTAATGGATATATGAAAATAATTTAATTTTATGACTTATTACTTTTAAATGATGTTTAAAATATAGCTATAGCAGACGTGGATGTGGGGATACTTAAGGACAGGACTATAAAATATACATTCATTACTATTTATTTGTAAAACGTGTTTTGCACGATCATTCATATTTATTTAATTCTCGTACACATGAATACAACAGTAACAATTTAGTTCGATTTTCACCAAATCTATTAAAACATTGACTATGTAATCGAAAATTAATTTTTGCCGAAATTTGTTGAATTAGCCGAATTTACTAATTTTTATCTATAAGATTAATCATGAATTACTTTATTCGACGAAGCATACAAAGAGTTTTTTGTTCAAGCAAAAATCATTGCAGTCAATATCGTCTTAAGAAAACAGACCATAAAATAGTCAACGAAAAATAAACAAATCTAACTAAAAAGTAAATAAAATTAACATAACAATGTTAAAAAAATTAACAACACTGAAACATTAATAAACATTGATAAAATTAAGTACAAAACAAAATAGAACTTATTTTATTCTTTCATAAAAGGAATAACTTCTCGTTATTCATCGCCTTACGAAAATATGAAACAAATTAGAATAAAATACAAACTTTTAACTCTCAAATACTAAACGTAAAACTCGGTAAAGAACAAAAGTTGGTAAAGAGAGACCGGTTTTTCTTTAGTGTAAAAAAATAACATTGCTAATATCAGTTGAACCTCTAACAACGTGAACGGAGAACATTAATACATTCAATCTTGTCCGCTGCTGTAAGGAGTGCTGTTGTAAACGAATGTACAGCTTCATGAATAGAAACATTATTATAAATAGTACGTGATACAAAACCGACATAAAGGAAGTAGTGAAATACACAATTAATTACAAGGTTCATAGAACCCGCAATAAACTGTTCTAAACATACTTGTTGATCTAACAATACAATATAACATTTTCTACACGACCCAAAAAACCAACTTTTGTGTAATTACATTTAGACGATCTGCTGAAATTATTGTACAATGGGGCTGAGTAAGTACTATGATGGCCCCATCTTCTTGTTTTTATATATATTTGTTAGAAAGTTATTTAATCACTGGAACATACAATCGTCTTTATACGTAAATACTCGAAATCTAATATGAGCATCTCTTTTATGTACATTTAGAAAAATACAGAAAAAGCCCTTGCATTTAGATTTATTTTTCAGATTGTCTGAAGACTGGAAATAAATGTACAAGTGTGGTATATTCTAAGTCAGGCCAATTGTTTTCATTTTATGTCTTAAGGGAAAATATTCAAACTAATTTTATTTACTATGTTATTGCCTATTTTTAACAAAATTAATTGTTTTGGAATTTTAATATATGCTTTTATTTTATTTGAAACCTAAATAATGAAATAAATAAAAATACGTTGTTTCAAAAATTAATAACAAAAAATAACTCTCTAGTTTATGAGCTAAATTGACAATACAATAAAGGTTGCTTGACAGATATCACGTGCCTAGGGAATTTCAAGCTGACATTTTTCGCAATAAAGATCAATTTGTCGGCTGTCTACCTAAGCCAGAACGTTTATTGGTTTATTTAATTTATTTTTATACAGAACGCAAATTAGGATAATCTGATTTAAAATCTCTGGATATATTGAATCGGCGGAAGGGTATATTATTGTGATTGTGTGTTTGAATATATTTAGGGTATTTTTTTTCTACAAATAAAAATAACTAATTATATTTCATTTATAACGTATTATATAACGTTATATTAGTTAACCGTTTAATTTACTGACCCAAAATTTAATATGCTTTCACTTTCCTATCTGTAGGGTAGAAATTATATCAATACCAATTCTGGTTTTAAAATTTAATACGTTGGTATAGGTTTGTGGTCCCCATAAGGAAATATACTCAATACTTTTGAAACAAATTCTTGGACAAATATAAACCACTTTAGAGAAAATAAATATTATTTTTAACTTTCAGTGGAGTAAGTATCAAACTCCTAATACTAATAATTATTAAGATTGCACCATACTTAGAGAAATTATTTTATCTTTAAAACAATCAAAGACAGTTTTTTCTTGTTGTTTAAAAAAGACAAACGTCTCAGTCATCATCGAATATGTTGAAAAAAATGTGAAATAAATAACTCTAACCTTCAAATACTCTAATAGCGTCAGGGTCGGAAGAGAACTGATAGGAAAGATGAAAGATATTATCCAAGATTACAAGAAAAATGTGTGTAGACCCAACTACGGTTAAATTAAATTTTTTTAAAACAATTAATTTGATTATTTCCCCCTTATTAGAGTAGAACAACGATCTCTGAACGTAAATTATCCGAAACACCAATCATCCGAAAGGTATCCAAATTTAAATAAATAACATAAAATGAACTTTCAAGCAAGCATTATATAAAAGAGACCTAGCGAGTTGCGGGTGATCTTGGTAACGTGATGTGGTAAGACAGTTGAACTGTACAGAGTTCCTTGTCAGGCAGACTTCTTGTCAAGTACGCGTAATATTAGGTTGTGATGTGTGAATCCTGATGTTAGTCCTTTTAAATCGTAAATTACTTTATTGTAAAACAACTGACTGGACAGTATTTTAAGTTTACATCAAAGCAGAACGTAAATTGTATTGACTATTTATAGCAACCGTAAACAGATTATGAAAGGTGAGTCTGGATACTTTCAAAAATGTATAATATAAATAAAACTAAAATTTCTGATAAGAAAAATACAATTTTGAATATTTCTTTCAAACTTGATAGTTTAAGTGAATTTTAAAAACGAGAAACATGAAATAACCAAGACGAAAACTAGAAGACGCGAAGTTTTTATGGTTTGTTAAAAAGTAAAAGACGACCAATATCTCGTCCTGTATTATAGGGAAAACACTAGATATTAATAATGAATTTGGCGGTCCAACTGATTTTAATACGAACTGATTGATTATAATTTTAAACGAATAGCCTAGGTGAACTATAGACACAGGGAGAATCATTATCTGGTGACGCGCCTGCTGCTGCAAAATTTAAAACATCGTTTTAGATATTTTAAACCAAACCGGGTATTCAGTTGATGATATAAATACATATTAGGCAGATGAAACCGGACTAAGGTAAAAATTGCTTCCTAGTAAATCATTTGCTTCAAAATGCGAAGCTACGGCGCCAGGTTTCAATGCAAGCAAGGAACGTATTGTAACAACCGATTCCGCTGAAAATTATGCCTCATTTCTTTTATTGATTGACAAAGTTAAAATAACTCCAATGTTTTAAAAATGAAACATGTCTTCCGCTTTCTTAAAAACCAGAGAAGAAGGCATTGATGGTGTGGGATGTTTTAAGAATTGTATGAATAATATTAATTCAAAAAAATCATGAAGTCATTTAGAGGAAATGAAAAAAACTGAGGAAACCATACTTATCCCGGACAACGCACCATGTCGTCCAGATTCGGAAGTATTACATGATTTACTTGAGTTATTTCGTGTAATTCCCTATTGGACCAAGAACCGCAACGAAGTTGCGCCAGTTATTTCACCACTCGTGTAAATCTTCAATCTATCTGTTCTTTGTCCTTGTTGTTTAACGGTAAAAACCCATTCGTTCATCATCGCCTTATAAAAAAATGGAAGAAAAACACATAAAGTTAAAACCCCCCTAGGGTTCTAGGAGCTGCCACGCTCGAACTCACTATAGTGAGGCCCTCATAGTGAAGATAACAATTTATTAAAAAGTAGAATTTGTTTTTAAAAACATTGTTTTTTTTATATTAAAATAAACAGCGTTCTTATTTAGCTTACAATATTGTCACTAAATTATGAATCAAAACACTAACATAAATTTAATAGACTATTGCATAAAATATTACTTTATGCAAATTAGTCTAAATATACTGAATTATCTATGGACCCATCAAAACCTTCAAATAATGAAGATGTTACAGAACAAAACCCATATGAGGATAATAAAAAGACCAGTCATTATCTATTATCTAATATTATGGATAATCTTATCAAAGATTATTTACTATTAATCATGTCCACTCTTGGTGAAATCTGTGAAATGCTATAAAGAAATGGTGGTTGAATGAAATTGTATCTAAGGAAATTAAAACTATTTCAATTTTAGTCGGAACATTTTCTTCTTCCTAGCACCTAAGTAAAAATCCCATCTCTATTTTGTTAACAATCCTTATAACTATGAATATCTGAAATAGACTCCATTATCTAAACTTGCATTGGCGACTTAATTACTTTATGTTTGTATATATGTCACATTTTCTTTGTAAAGGTATTTATTTTGCCCGATTTTGGGATCGAAAATGTTACTTTTAAAATATCGGAATTATAGTTTTTTTACAAAGAAGGGATTATTTTTTAGACGTTTCATTACATACATCAAAATAAAAATGTGGATATACCGAACATTTTTAAAGTAGTATCCATTGTAAATTGATTCGTTACATTTTTCTTCTTTTTTTAGCCATGCAGTACCAAATTTTAAAACTCTACTTTAATTTTCATGGCTCGTATCACCCTTGCAAAAAAACCCCATGTGAGATGTCTTATTTATATCTTATATATTATTTTATTTAACATATAAAAAATAACCCACAAAAACCAAGGTTGGTGGTTCCCTCAGTATAAATGAGGAACTAAATTTCATTTAAAAATCTAAGACCAAGTTTATATAACATTCAAAGATTTGTAAGAATGTTATTTAGGAATTTACAATATAAGAGATTTGCTCGGTTTACAAAAAGCAAGAGAGATGATGAGCGACTGATATTGTTTTACAGTGAGATCATCCCCTTGACGTGGAAAGCAATAAATAACAATTTAATATAATCTGAAGACATATCTCAGCGTAGGCAAAGTTATTTAGATTTGTTCCATCACGATGTAAATTTAATTATGATGGACGACAAAAAACGAAATGACGTGAAAAATGAACTTGGTCTTGCAAACAAATCATAAGAATATATGAAATTATTATAGAAAAACTTCTTTTTTTAAAACTAATAATGCACATATATTTTATTATTTCACACATAATCAACTGTGTTAATTTAATATTATTATTATTTTAAATAATTTATTTTTTCTTGTTTTAATATTTCCTTATAATAAAATATTGCTTCCATGTCTGTTATAAAATGTAAGTGAATATACATTTGATAATCCTTCTCAAACAATTCCGCACAAAAATAATCCTTAAATAATACATTTTATCACAAGCATATCCCAAATTTTCTAAAATATTGTTCACACTATTTAAGCATTGTCACTGAAGACCCAAAAAAAATATATGATCTCCATCTTACCAAATATTTCAGTTTTGTAGTTAAAAGTGAACAAATAATAGTCTAATTAAAGTTGTCTTGTTTAAAATAATTAACCAGAGATTCCAACGCGACTGAAATGACGGCAGATTTACAACTACGAGACACAACAGATCTCAATTAATTACCGATAAAAGCCCAAAGAGTTGTAGCTCTGTCAAGGATCATTTCAATCTTACACTTCGTCAATTAGAGCTATTCAAAAAGTTTCTATTTAAGTATGAATATCTACTAGAATCAATTACTGACACTATTGTGTCTGTGAGTATATCCAATAATTAGAATGTGTGAATGTTCAAGCTGCAATAATTTTAAATCTTGATGTATTTTATGTTGTTTACAAGCGAAAAACCACTTGATCATCATCGCCTTATAAACAAAAGGAAAAAGCATTCAAAAACTCCTAGCCCTCGAATACACTAATAGAGCGTCCGGGTTGGAAGACAACAAGAGTTGATCAAGAGAGACCTGATAGAAATGATGAAAAACAAAGATTTAATTCAATATTACATGAAAGAAGATGTAGGTTCAGCCAGGATTCCCAAGTCCGTTCTCACTATAAATTAGCTTCTAAGTGTAAATATTTTGAAATTTCATAAGTTATTTTTTCAAAATGGCAGTCTGATTAGTTTGTTCTTTTATTCATTGTATTAGAAATAATTTAAGACAATTTTATTCTTGGCTTTTTTTAACATACAATGATCAAAATCTTGTTTTAAAAATATGTAAAATTCTCACAAATTATAAGCTAAATCGAAAATACAAATGAATTTAAAAAATCTATTTTTGAATGTTCGAGATCTTTTTCAGTAAACGGTAATTTTTAACTAATGCTTCTTCAAAACTGACAAGTACAATTTGAGATATTGTTACATCTGAATCTTGACAAAATATATGCAATTTACGATTTTTAAAATCCAATCCTCTAAATTCAAATGATTGACGATTTACTAAATTTAAAAATAATTTTAAATGACTTCAAAATATTTTCAAAAACTACAATTAAACCGTACATATAGTTTAGCATATTTTTTCTATTTAACATTCGTCTGTAACGTCTTAAACAAACTTGAATCTCGGTACATATTCATAATAAGTCTATGTGTCTGTATTTAGACCCTGTGGGGAACAACACGATAATTAGTTTGAAAGCAACTCCCTAGAGTTTGCCACTATACTGGTCATGCTGTACAACGTGCTCTCATTGAACTAAGGGTATGTTTAATAAATTATAGTACTTAGACTAGGGGCTGTATACAAGAGTTTGTAGAGATAATTTAGAACTGTAATTAGTGGTCTCGCTACCCTTAATAATATCAGCTAAAACATTAAGACTAGGATTTACGTAAATAAAATAAAAGATTATTAAAAGTTACCATCAATTGATACAATAGTATTTAAACATGCTCTATGTTATTAAATAGCTTAGGTTCATGTCCAACTAGAGTTACGTGAGGAAAAATCATAAGAAAAACTTTTTTAAAAAAACATTAAAATGAAGACCTCTACTCCTCGAATACTCTAATAGCTCCAGGGATAGAAAGAGAACAAGAGTTGATCAAGATAAAGTAAAGATGAAAAAAAAGATATAACACTAAACTACATAAAAAAAAGTATAGTTCCAGGTCTCTAGAAATTACTACACCAGTACTCAATATAGTAACCTCATACGAATTATAAAATAAGAACGAGACTGGTGTGATCCTTCAAGCTTGACTACAGTGTATACAGGGTTATCAACTCAAGAAGCCACCATTGGGATCTCGGAAACCATCAATTTTTCGAAAAACTTTAAATTGGGAACTTTCCCTGGATTTATACGTACATTAAAATTACGGTATTACCGTATTTTTAATCTTAGCCATTTTTCCAATATTGCTCTCATCTCAAATTTTTTAAACACAAACACCATTTTTTTTAATAGAAATTAACGTAATGTATTACGTAACTTATTTCAATACATAATTTTAAAACTAAAAATACATACAGTATAAATTTAAGACCTTCACCTTTAACAAAGTTGTTTCATTAATTTTATTCCTTTCATCAGTGAGAATTTACAATAATAATTATAATAGATTTTCAAAGTGTAACAAAACTCAACAAACAAATGCTTAATTTTGAAACAATACTTTCTGTTTGAAAATGAAACCATACAAACAATAATTATTAATCAATATATTTGCAAATTAAACACCACACTTTATTTCATCTTTCGTTAAGAGTAACTTTCAAAACATATTATTACATTATAAATCAGTTATTTAACGTAATAACAGTACGGTATCTAGTTTGCTGAATGCGATATATACTGAAGAAACATGTCTTAGCCCAAAATATTGCAAACTTTTAATCTAACTTTTTTGGAACTTTACGACACCTGGATTTGAAGCAACGAGCTACTTTCTAAAACCAGTCCAACATAAAATTGACGATAGAAAACATTCAATACTGAATTTAAAACACAATATTGAATCGGCAGAAACAATACAATATTTTATTGAAAAGAACTTTGTAAATACAGTATTACATTGTAAAACAGGTTTTGTACGGAGTAATGAAGTATAATTGAATAAAACACATGGAAAAAACTTTCCAGAGATTGTAGCTTGTAGCATTATAGAACTAACCTAACTTTTTTGGAACTCGGAGTTCATCTGGATTCAAAGTAATTACCTACTTTCCGTATTGAGCCTAAATTTGAAGAACAGAATGAACCCACTGCCACGCTCCGCTCCCTCTTCGGGTTCTTCTGGTGTGTAAGGTTCGTGCCCCACGTTGGGCGCCACTTGCCACGCTCCGCTCCCTCTTCGGGTTCTTCTTGCCCCACGTTGGAACGCCACTTGCCACGCTCCGCTCCCTCTTCGGGTGTGTATGGAGTTCGTGCCCCACTTTGTTTGCAACGTCACTTACCACCCTACTTTCGCTCACGATTTTAAGATTCTTTGTTCCCTTTTTGGAACGCTATTTATCACGAACTCTTAAACTCGCTGTACGATCACCACCGATTGGGCGAACCACCTTTCTGCTCAGAGCAAGCGCGGGCAAGGCCAAGATGCTCACTTTTACCTTTTTCAATCAAAGATTTTGCAACTCTTGGCTCTAGTAAGTATGAGCTTGTCCTCATAAACTTACCAACTTTTAATTTACTCAAAATTCCCTGAATTTTATCTCAATGCTCGATTATTTGACTCTTTCTTAAGATTAACACTCTCTCTCTCCAAGGTCGTGCCTTTTGGGAGAAATCGGCTCTTAAGTTCTGATGATAACTTTTAAAATTTTCAAATTATATTACCAGAGCACACATATAAGATTTATATTTAAACAAGGTTAATAGCATATACAGAATGGATATATATTGAAAACACAACAAAATTTAGAAATGAATTATTTATATATTCTTTTCTCTTTTGCACAGTAAAAATGTTGAATTCATAAACTTTTTTAATAACACCAAAAATTTGATTAAACAACAACACAACTATTTATATATTTGACAAAATTTACCAATGTAATATTTTCTATATTCTAAACAAAAATAAAAACGCTTGACTTTTCAGACAGAACCACAAACAGTTTTTCCTGTACTGAAAAAGTCGTATTTAATTGTTAATTATTTACAACACCAAAGCAGAAGTATAAAAATGAATTTAATTTTTAATAATTCCCCTAATGACGTTATATTTGAAATGAAGTTAATATTTGCGAATTATTCCTTAAGTATAAGATACCTTCACACTTTATTAGAAGTTCTAGTTGGATTTGGAATTTGTTGTATAATTAGGCTGATGTTGATATGATATTTTCGATCCAGAGTCTGTAAGCTGCTATGTAGTTGAATGCTGGTCTCGAATTCTTCTAAGTTGCCTTGAAGTTCGATAAGAGTAGAAATTATTCTAAGTCCAGTTAAGTAGAGTGACAGTTGAATTTTCCTCTCAGCTCAGAGTCGGTTGCAGAAGAAACGTCCACTTTGCGTCGATTCCAAATCAAAAGTATCCTTCTTTCGAAAGATAAATTACGGTCTCCCTTTCCGTGGGAATTAATCCACTTCCTGGAGCCAATTTTCCTCCCTTTTAGGGAAAAAGGTATTTTCTTCTTATTACGTGTTTTCAGGCCCTTTTGGTCTGAAATATTTACACTATATATTTTATTAGTCATATTTTTTGACTAATGAATAGTTTTCTTCCTTTATTATTAATTAAAACACCTTTTAATTAATAATTTATTGTATTTATTCTTCAACGTTATCTGTGATCCAAGTTGGCAATATGATGTTTCAGACTTTAGATTCCTACTGAGGGTGCGCGCGCCACTTTACAGGTTTTTGCATGAAAATTTCTACTTTGGTCGTTTTTTCGTTCAACTCGCTATAACTTTCGAACGCTCGAACCGATTTTAAAGTTCCTTTCGGATTCTTCTTCCTCTCCATCTTGTGGGTCTTGTGGAACTTGATTCATCGTTCTACTGCGCTTCGTTCGCGAGTTATCGCCCTTTTCCCGAAATTCGATTTTTCTTCTTTTCAAATTTTGAGATAAGTACTTTCTCAAAATTCTTTTGACGAAATCTTGTTCCTCTTCTACTATGACGAAAAACTCTGTTTGTACTTTTCACATAACTCGTTTTGTTCTCGAGTTATACGTCCTTGAAGTCCCAAAGTTTTTATCGTATAAGTTTTTGTTCATAAAAACCCCCCCATTATATATTATCATTTCTGCTTTGATGTTATACAATTTTACATAATAGATATCTATAATTACAATGTTATTTCTCCCCTTTAACTTCAAATTTAACCGCTTTTGGGCTTTAAAGTTTTACTTTTTGTAATTATTATATCTCCCTTATTTTATTTTCAAATTTGATTCTAAGTACATATTATAGTGCCCTATTGTGGTCTCTTCAATAGTACTTATTATTATTTTTTAAATAATCCCCCCTTCAACTCAAAAATTCCAAAAAACTCCCCAAGAATGACTTTCTAAGTCCATTCTCACCTGTTTATTATTATTAATTCATATTTTTTATTTATGATTATTGTTAGTTCCCCTATGAGTTATGACTCTACGTTTTTTGAATTTTGAATTTAAGTTTTTTCCAAATTTTAGGTTTTTGAGCCCCTATAAAAACTTGAATAACTTTTTTGTTTTAATTGCTTTTAAATTTATTTTTCGATATTATTTATCGGTTGATTCTACTGAACATTAATTTATTTTAATAATTTAGTATTTTAATAGAATAAGAAACAAGGCAGAATGACTTTTCACGAATCAACATGCAGTGTCTAGCACCTGTTGGCGTGACGTCATCGTTCCTCCTCGTCCCCCATCTACATGGCTTTATCGCGGGAATTTAAACTGTTTTAATTTGACTTGAGACTTTTGGCTTTTCCCAAACCGTCTCACCACGAAGACTTCAATCCTAATTGAAATTCAACGTAGTGCTCGTTAGCGCGTGCGCGCTTGTGTGTGTGTGTGTGTGTGTGTGTGTGTGTGTGTGTGTGTGTGGGGGGGTGTGTGTGTGTGTGTGTGTTTTGTGATTAGGGCACCGCTCAAAATATTACATTTTAATATGGTTGATGAAGTTTTCCAAATATAAAATAAATTTAATAATGCAGTTATCAGAGTGAGCATGATCCAAAATCTGCTATTTTAATAAAACATCAAAGATGGTTTAAAATATAAAGAAATGAAATGATTCAAGTCGAAAAAACATATAATGTCAATAAGTTTAGAAATAAAAATGAAGAATTTATTTTATTCATTCCAACAAAAATTAACTTCTCTGTTGTTTTTGTCATCTTAACGCACATCGTCATCTCAACGCACATCGTCATCTCAACGCACATAAGATTCCTCCACTACTATGGTATTAACTCCCCAATCCTATTCATAATTTACTTAGTTCAATTATATGAATTAAAATAATTATTTCACAAAATTAATATACTATAATTATAATTTAATATAATTATTAATTGTTGTATATATTAAAATTATTTTTACATTTAAAAAAATGTATTTATATTAATAATTTAATTATATTCAAATTTATAATACATATTCAATTTTTTTTATTCAATTCATTATTTATAAATTCCATTATCATTAGTATATATTTTTTATTAGTAGACCCGTAGTTTTTACATGGATTACACATTTGATTAATTTTTTTCAGTAGTGGAGGGTCCCGGGCGATGGCAGTAGCGCGTGTCACCACTGGCAACAGTGCAGGGTTCCTGCGCTACTGCCGCTAGGAACACGCCCGGTTGAAAACATCAGGTAAATATTTAGTTTTTAATTTAAATAATTACGCTGCTCAACGTTTGTCTGAATACTTTGAAAAACTTACAACGCTTTTCTATTAAATAGAATGCCTAAACATCAATCTTAGTTTCATCAATCCAACTTTATTTAAAAATTAAGATGGCGGTCATATTGGAAAAATGTCGAAGATTAAAAATGCGGTAACACAGTAATTTTAATGTACGTATAAATCCAGGGCAGGTTCCCAATTTCAAGTGTTTTGTGAAACTCGTAGTTTCCGAGATCTCAATGGTGGCCATCTTGAGTTGATCACCCTGTATATTTAACTATCTTGAACCAACTTGAACAAAAACAATGAGGAAAGAATGTTTGCAAATGAAGGAAATGAATATTTAAAATTGACGAATTATTAAGACAAAAACTTTCAAAAAGACTTCGCCCTAATAGTAATGACAGGTTTTAGTTTTTTTCTTCTCAGATCAATTCAATTCCTTTGAAACAAAAAATTATATATCCAAATAATTTAATGTAAGTGTTTAAGCCTCTCTTGTCTATCTCTGATTGAGGTCAAGTATGGTTTTTGCTAGCTGTTATCAAAAAGTTGGCGGAAAAAGTACGTTGTATTTTATTGGTTTATTTTTTATTGTTATTTGTTGACGTATTTCTTTAAATAAAGAATTATAGAGCATATTATGCTATTGTAAAATTATTCATAATTTTCATAAAAGAACGCAAATGGTAGTCGAGATTGTAAAGATATTTCACTAGCAAAAAATATTACTATAAATTATTTTAATTAATATTTTGTAAAATACACACCTAGTCTAACAATTCAATCCAATAGTTTAGAATCCCGGCAGCTCACAGAGTGGATAATTTGTTGTTTGTCACAGATTACAATTGTGCACTTTGTGATGATTAATGAATGGTCGTGTCTTTTGTACAGGTGTGTTTGTTCCCATTATTTGCGCTAGGTAGCATTAGTTACATTATAATGTATACATCCAATGTTGTCTAGAGTTGTCTGTTTTTTAAAGGTGAAATCCCCATATAAAAGCCCTCGAATACTCTAGCGTCAGTGTCGGAAGAAAACAAAAGTTGGAAGAGAGACCTGAAAGGGAAGATGAAAGATAGAGATCTAACTCACACCTCGAGATTACCAAACCCGTACTCACTATAGTGAGTCTCTCATAACTTCCTCTCTGGCACATACGCACAAAACCATGAACGTATTTTTTCCTTACAAGCAAGAAACCTTTCAGTATCATCGTTTAATACAAAAAGTAAGAAAAGAACTTTAAAAAAAGACCCCCTAACCTTCGAATACTTTAATAGCATCAGGGTCGGAAAAAAACAAGAGTTAGTCAAGAGAGAAAGGGATTTAACCCAAGACTACAAGAAAATAAGTGTAGATCCAGCTAGGGTCATAGGGATTTGTGGGTTGTATTTTTTTAAGGTACCCTATTAACATTTGTTTTAAATTTTTGTCTTGTTTAAGGGCAAAAACCTCTCGGTCATCATAAATATTACCCATTAAATATACACACACACACACACACACACACACACACACACACACACACACACACACACACACACACAAATAAACACACACACACATATATATATTATTTATAATATATAATTATTTAAATTTATATCTCAAATAATCCCAAAATTCTATATATTTACATATATGTGTGTATATAACCTATATCTCAAATATTTCCAAAATTGCGACCAAGTATTCGGAAATGACTGTTCTCTGTAAGTCTCACAATTAAAATAATAGAAAGAAGCTTGAATAAAATTTTAGGAAACTTTATTGGTTGTTAGGCACTTTTTTAGGACCACCGAACCAAAAATATTGCAATTGTTAAAATTCATGTATATCAAATCGAACCTCTGTGGGGTAAGTGATAGTAAGGGTTGATGGGAAATAAAATACGATGCAACCAATGATATAATGTGTACACTATACTGATTATTGAATACTACCAGTACAGGAAAGATAGTGTTCGGTTACGTTAAACTGTAAATTAGTTCAACAAGAGTTAGTGTATTTAGTTGGATATTAATTATTATGATGTAGTTACTACCATTTTAGGATTTTGCTGCATCGATATTTATAACATTAAAAGTGCGTTTATGAAATGGGTATAAGAATTCAGACAATGTGAGTACTTTAAAGCTATAAAAACACACACAAAACGTATCTCTTCCCTTTGGCACAAGTCGGCAGTAATTGAGTTTCAACCCGTTAATATAATAAGAGACGTTAATATAACGGAAGGAAATTAACTTTACAGCGTGCCACACATCTATTCTAACATAAGATTGTATATCAGATTATATATCGTAATTTCTTTTCTTTTTTTTTTTATTAATTTGAGTACAATATTCTGCCAATCCTACCATAGTCTTATTTTGTATATTTGTCGGAGTTCCTACATCTTCGAGAGCTACATCTTCGTCCATTAAGGACTCATCTATATATACAAGTTTGCCCCCCCCCCCCCTATGACTGTAGCCTCCTCAAAATGGCATCGACAAATATAAATAATAAGACAATATGATTGGCAGAAGATATTGAACTCAAACTACTTATGTACCTCCTTGCAGATATAATTCTATTTTTTTAATGACAAATCAGTCAAAATGCAGTTACATGGAACAAAATGTACAGAGTAAATATTATATATGTTCTGTGGCCACAATTTAAAAATACATTTGAGTATAGACATATGTGACAACAATTAAATTTTAGTAATTTATGAATCCACTGACATATTGGTCATAAACTTTAGTTAATATATCCATTTTCAGTTCTCTATTTTTTTTTTTTATGTTTGATTGTTTGTCAATAATAATTTCTTAGATATCGTTTAATTGATTTTGTTCCAAATTGAGAGAATTTTTGGTTTTATGTAAAAATTACTTAAAATCGAAATCAAATAGTACCTTCAATAAAATCAAACCACAAACCATTTTTTAACGATTTTTATATTTAAAATGGTCTTATGTACACACAAAAAAAGTGCAAGGGATAAGTATAGACAATTCTTCATTGGTAGTAAGGGTCAATGGGAGTCCTTTTAAACGATGATAGAATTTAACCCTTACTTTTCAGATTTATTTGTCACTCCTCACAGTAGGCCCTTTCTAACCTATCTAATCTAACCATACCAGGCAGTAATGCATAATACAGAAACAAAAAAACATAAGAAGACTCTTCTAAATCTTGTATACAATATCACATACTCTACAATAATACAGATAATTCGAATCAAGAAATGTTGTAAGAATCTTACTTGGTGGACAATTCAAAATCGTCGAACATGATTATTACATGATGGTAGCTGCAATACATAAATTCCCAATATCAAAGACGTTTTAAAACATTATAAAAACAAATTTATCTTGCTCTAATCCTCGCAGAGAAGCTATTATATAATATAACCTCTAAACAAATTGTATAACAAATAACTGTTCAAAGCATTATTAATCCATTGCACAATATGCTATGATCAAACAAACAGAAATAATTGCACCAAGTTGCGTCGCTACAGAGTAACGTTAAATTATTTAATATCCTAAAGCAACAACTATTTGTATTTGTATTATTACTATCGCATTAGATTAATACCAATAAAGACCTTTATTGTGTTATGTGGCAGACTCAGCAAATAACAACACAGTAATCCATTCTACGTATTTTCCGAGTAACACTAATTAATATTACTAGGTATATGTGTTTACATATTTAATGTAACAGTAGATATTTCTTGTTGAAACTCTATATTCAAGGATTAAATAAATCAATTGAGCTAAAGTTTCAAAATTATTTTTAAATAATTTTACTTTAGCTTAATTGCTTTATTTAATATGTGTTTACTACTGGCAATGTATTTTCTATCACCTACGTCTACATAATTACATGTTGACGTAAATGAATGTTTTAAAAATAAAATTGGACTCACTTTGATCACTCAATTATTGTATTTTCCATCTTTTATGGCTTTTCAATGTGATTAGCGTATTGTTTTTACTTTTTTTTAGAAAACTTTTATGTTACCGCTTGGATATTTTCGTGTAATAAATCAGTTAGTCACCGTTTCATGGGTGTGACTCTGTCCCTTTCAATGTTAAACTATTAGCTCTCTAAAACACACGAACTCATTTTAAAAATAAAATCTTAGTTTCTTCATTATTTTAATATTTTTATTAGCTTTGGAACAATCTTCACTTTTTTTTTCTTCTTTTTTTTTTTTTTTTTTAACTCACTCAATTCAAGTCATTAGCGTTTTATTTTTCTCTTAGAATAGATAACAGTAACATATGTTGTAAAAGTAATCTTAAAATTGATTCAAATAAATCTACTAAGAAATTAGTCAGCCCGATCTCTCACTTGTCGCGTAATAGACAGTCATTCTAAATCCAACTAACAAAAATGTTAACTAATCCAGTAAACAAATAATTTTAAATTTCATTATGAGAGACATTCCTAACGCAAATCTTTAAAATAAAAAAAATAAAAAGACAACGTATACTTATTTGGTTTTTTTTTTTTCCATTTGTTTTAAAGTTGTATTTTTTTCTCGTTTGAAGGCAAAAACGAGCCTATCGGTAATAATCACCTTAAAATAAAAGGAAAAAGTACATTTTTTAAAAACAAAACACCTATCGATCCTTATAGCGTTATTTTAAAAAAAGGACGAAAATAACATAAAATAAAGACTGATAGCCCTCGAAACTCTAATAAAAACCCTAGGCCTTAAATACTCTATAAGTTTAGAATATAAAATTATTTTATTAGTTTTATACATTATAGGAATAAAGTGAAAAGACATATATTTTTACATATAATAGTTTTTTTTTAGTTATACCATGTAAACGAAAACTATTAAATTCCTTTTTTTAAATTTACTTATATGTATTTTATTCTTTTAAAGATAAATAATTAAAAAATGTACGTATGTATTTAATAATAGATAATTAAATACTTATAAATAAACTTAAAACTTTTAAAGTTAGAACCGTTTATAAGAAGTTGATATTTCAAATAAATATAGTATTTTAGATGAATATTATAAAGTTAAATGCGAAAAAATTGTCCAGATTTTATTATAATTTGAACGTAACTCTAACATTAGTCTAATATATAAAAAAAAACACGTAACACCTGTGTGAAAAAGCTGTACCTAACCTAACCACAGTTTTAAAACAATTTTTAAAGCTATAAAATCATCTAATACTTTTATCGGTGCAGTTTAAGATAGAGCTATAAAATGGCATGATGCTGTACGGAATACAAAACACTTGAGTGCTTGTCGTCCTTTTGTTGGGGTAGCAACATACGTAAAAAAATACGTACATATATCCAATGCTTTTTAAGTAATGGAAGTCTGTCTGTGAAGTTTTATCAAACAATATTAAAACAAATATTTGATATAAATTTCCTTCTACAAATCCTTGAAAATATTATTTAAATTTGAGTTACTGTTGATCCTACTGGACATTAAAATAACAACTTCGTTTTCTGATAACCATGGCAGTACAATAAAGAAAAACGTTTTATTATGAGGGAAACGATGAGTATGGATTCAATGAGTAGAAGTGTATTTTTGAGCACAACGTAACGTCATATTCAAATTATGCACTGTGAGTCATAAATCCAGAATGAAGACTTAGGGAGTGTCATCAATCAAAACCAACGTTCGGCAGAGAGACTGATAAATAGGTTAAATTACACCTGACGTTTTCAAGGTCATATTAGCAAGTGAACTTTGTGAAGTAGGAGTTGCAAGTAATGGCCTTTTACATTTTTCGGAAGCATTTTAACAACTTTAGCGTTATTATTTGTAAAAGAGGGGTTTCTGTCTTATTGTATACATAGAGAGAAAGCAATGTGACACGTAAAGTGTATGTTGAGATTTCGTTGATGTATCCATCTTAGGGTATCCATTAAAAATATATTTGTCTGTCTGTCAGCATTAATTCCTCAAATATCGTTTATTTGATTTTGTTCAAAATTTATATCGAGAGTTTTATATCGTTTTATTTATAAACGATTAAACTCAAAAATATTACTAACTGCGACAAATCAAACCACAAACATTTTTTTTTAATGATTTTGATAAAAGAAAATTATCATGTGTACTCCCTAGAACAAAGACAAATCTGTACAAAATCTAATTTTCGTGTAGGAATGAAGCCTAATAACACAAAACCATGAACATAACAAGTAAATAAAAAATAGTTCGTCAATAATGGAAAAAACGAAAACAATCTTTGACGATCGTCATTAAAAACGTTTTGACTGTTTTTGATGTTGTTTAAAAGCAAAAAACCTCTCCGTTAAGAGATCATACAATAGCTCTCGAAAAGCATGGGATAAAAGGTCGGACGATAACATGAATTGATCAAAAGAGACCTGGTATGAAAGAGAGGGGTCTAACCTGAGACTACTTGAAGAGATGTGTACATCAAGCTTGGAACGTCGGAATTGCTACATCCGTACTCACTATATATAAGCCCCTGAGGGGTTTGCACGTATACTGATTAGTGCATAAAACAGCAAATTTACATATAAATTGTCTAAATTGTAAAACTGTTTCTACTTTTAATCTTTTATTAAAAGTTTTAATAAACCAAAATATAAAGTACTTTCTATTTTTATTTTTATTTATTCATTTATTTATATATATATATAAAATAAGTTGAATACTTTTTAACCCTATTGATATTTATGAACATCTATTTTTTACTAGTGTTGGTGTAACTGAAACCAAAATAAAAATTTCAAAATGACGTTTAACCTCTTAACTCTTTTTTAGTACGAAGCTCAACGAGCTTTGTTTTTAGAAAGTGCTCACAATTTTCTCTCTCATTTACTTCAAACTTGACTATTATGTTTTCAAGCAGAGAAGAATAAGCAATAAGTGAAAAATATTAAAACAAACATAATCATTAATCATTTACCTTCCATTTATTTGCAAGGAACTGTTGCCAGGAAGGGAAAAAGAAGAGTTAGAAATGATTTAAGACAGGAAGTACGTGGAAATCAAAGATGGCAGCAGGAAATGCTGTAAATATACAAAGTGTCGGAAGGTTAGGTAGTAGATTACACGTCTAATGTATTTTCAACTCTATCAACAACTTATAAAATGTTGTTGTGCACCCATGAACACAGACTTCTTGCTTAACACATATGCATATTAAATAAAACGTATTGTAAATACAGGGTGTTAAAAAAGTATGAACACTTTCATAACTTGAAGTAATAACAGCAGGGAAAAAAAATTAATTTGGTTACATTTATTTACAGCCCAAATTCGGAAGCCAAAAAAAGCGCTCTCCAGAAGGTATAGGTCACAATTTTGAAATCTAAACCTGTATTTTTTTTCATATAAAAGCGTAACATATAAGATGATTTATTCTTGGTACTTTTTACAAGAGACACGATAGAAACCACAAAGATTAATGAAGAAATGTGTAGATCCATCTAGGTTGCCATATAAGTGAACCCCTGAGGGGTGATCAAATTAGGTAAACACAAATCAATTCAACACGTGAAAGATTACCAACCAATAATACGACACAATCTTTGCTTGTATTCTAGAGGTAACAAATCAATACAACTATATGCGAATTTCAATGTCACTTTCAGTTTATGCGTCAAGTAGCTACTAACCTAAGACATATTGTCAAGAATTTTCCAAATCCAAAATAATATCTTTGGTATTGTAATTTGCACAATATATTTTTTTTAACTTTATGCTCAAAGAAACTTTATGCTGTGTAATTTACAAACATGATTTTCTTTCCATTTATAGTTGAGTATTTTTTTACATATATTTCTTCATATTTTATTATTAATTGGCAATTTAGTATTATTACTATGACTTTCGTACCAATTCATTTATTGTGCTCGTCTAATATATTATTTAAAAAAAAAAAAACTTTTTTTTGTAAACAACGACACGGTTTTGAGTGTACACTACAAATATACGATATTTGAAGCTGCTGTCTTTCATCAAGTAAAAGATGATTCACCAGTCTCAGCAAGTAGGCTCGAGACGGGGCACGAATGAAATGCTCTAGATATAAGTCGTAGGGCAGTGCTATGAACCAAATTAATTGCTGATGAGAATACTATACAGCCATGGTCAATCCGAAATAGCATAAGAGCATGATAAAAACTTACTAAACTGTCAAGTCAACTAAGTTGTATTATGAGTATTAGGTGAACCCCTGGCTGATGTTAGTGATTAGCACGCTTCACAGTGGCTTCACGAGTGAAAGGTTCCGAGATAAACCCCACATGTTCCTCAACATACAAACAAATAGAATTCAAAACAAAAAACTTAAAAAATAACAAAATCAACAACAATATAACAGATATAAACTTTTATAAAATTGAATAAATTACAACAATAAAACAACAGAAAACTGCAACAAGTTAAAATAATAACCTTTGATCATATTTAATAAATAACCAAATAAAATATGAGTGTATCAAGGCTCTAAAAGGACCCTGGTTAACATGAATAATATTTGGTGAAATATATAAGACAACAACAAAATATAATATTACAGTGCTGTAAAGAGGCCGTGCATTAATCGAATCAAACTAGTTTTAATGTTATCAAAAATTATCAGGATACGCAAGAAGAACAAGATCCCCCAACATCGCCTGATTGGAATTGGGTAGGACAAATTTCGTACGCATACCTCTCAAAATAATACAGTCCATGAGGATGTGCTTAACTGTTAATATGCCCTGACAAAGTGGCCATTGCGGCGGAATCCAGTGTTCCATCAGAAATACATGAGTGATCATGGAAATATTGTTATGAATAAGGGTAATCATTACGTCGTGTCGATTGGCAAGAATAAATTAACTCCACGAATGTACGGTATCTTTGACTGCCATTAGTTTATTGGACGTAATGTCACTGACCATACAATAAATGCTCTACCGCTAAAAAGTCAGATGGATAACTCCTTGAATAACTGGCATCAACTTGCAGCTTTCTTTGCTGCTTCGTCTGCGTTTGTGTTTCCGTTTATTTTCTAAGAGGTTCTATAGGTAAAAATAACACAATCGCAAAATATGATTTGTATCGGTGAGACATCGGGATTAGTTAAATAGGGGAGGGTAATAATTTTAATATAATATAATATAGACTGGTACAGGGATATATCAGTCCCTTAGGAGGGAATCCGCAGAACAAGTCCTCAACCAAGCAAGGGCAAAGCATATTTACAGTACAAAGGATGTGTAACAACATGTCCGATAACTGTAGAGCCCAAAATATCCTCCATAGCTCGATAGGTTGTACAAAAGCCCATAGCAACCGGTAGCAGGTATCGACATCTCCCCCATTGCGAACATTTCCTAACCGAGGACCGAAATAACTGGAAACTGAATAGAAACCGCGCATACTTCTTCGGCAGAACAAATTCACATCAATTTAATGCGTTACTGCTCTGCACGGTCAAAACATCCCAATGTGCGAATGTAAAGTATATATTTATCCTTTGTGTATTTGTGAAGAGTATCAGCCTATACCAAAAATACAAATAAGTGCAATATAAGGTTTATTAAATTTAGATAATGTGTATTAAAATTGTCCAACCTTACGGCAAAGGTTCCACAGGAGATGTCAAATATCTCAAAATAGTTAGTCTGCACCCCTCTGTGGAGTCTTTATCGAGGATAAAAGGTAGCTAAACAATTTACGCAAATAGCACTAAACAATAAACCCCACTCATGTAATTGTGCCGGTTAACTTCGTTCTAAAGATATAAATAACTCAATGTGTTAATGGGTCTTCAATAATGCAAAGTTTTGTCCGTAGAGTGTAGGCTACACGGCTAAATATATTGGAAACACGGAAACTTATTGGACTCAACGTAATAAATAAATAACTAATCAGATGTAAACTTTCAAAATCTTAAGTTTCTAAATAAAAATAAATTCATACAAGTATGTTTTCCTTAGTTGTTTAAAGGCAAAAACCTCGCCTTATAAAAAAAGGAAGAAAAGAGCATAAAATAAAAACACCTAACGATCGAATACTCTAATAACCTCAGAGTTGGAAAAGAACCATATTTGGTCAAGAGCGGCTTTGTAGGAAAGATGAAAGTGAGGAAACAAACAAGACCAGATGATAAAAGGTTCCCTCGATATCGTCTAGTCCTATACCTAAATTATAACCCTGAGGGTCAAACAAGTAATTGATAAAAAACGTTAAATAAGTGTTTCGCACAATATGCATGTAAATTTCAATTTGTTGTATGTGACTTGATTCACGAAGCTCTACCAGACACAGTTGAACGCTGCAATGACAACGGTTGGAATAATGGTGAGTTATTCTTGAAATACTTAAAAACTGTGAATCCTAATTTGAAGCCCACAGAGAAATCCTATGTTGTGTTATTATTAGTTGACACCTATATGTCCCATGTTACCTAAGAGACTATACATTTTTTAAAGGAGCATCACATTGTTATGTTTAGGTTCCTTCCCCACACAACTAAAGGGCTCCACCCTCTGGGTATCTCTTTCTTTGCACCTCTTGCAGGCTTCTATAATGAAGATTTGTTATTAGTGTCAAAACGAATCTCTTTGAGTTATGAGATAGTAATTAAAATATTACAACATTTTTTACTCAGATAATAATCACTAGTAACAAATATTTTTTATAAAAGGTGTCTTCCAACATATGTAGTTTTCAACATTTTATGCTAAATATATAACACATTACGTGACTGCACTTAGTTTTAAGCATGTGTGTAATGTGTTCTTAATTATCACCTTCAATTCCTGCTTTCCCAATAATTAAATTAACTAATTGGCTATAAGTTACCTTACCTAAAATTTTAGAGAATGATCAAACAGAGGGTGCACCTGTGTGCTTTGTACAAACCACTTTAACGAGAAGAACCGGTAGCTACACAATTTACGTAATTAGCAGGAATAAACAAACCCAATTCATGTATATTATATGTCAACAAATTGCCCCTTCGTTCTAAAGGTCTAAATAATTCATTGTGTTAAAGAGCTTTCTATAATTCAATGTTTTGACCAATTCATGGGTTGATAGACAAACGTGTTAGCTTTGTAACTAACGGAAATTAATTTAAATAACATAGCCTACTCTTTTTTCCTTGCTGTTTAAAGGTGATGACAACAATTTTCCCCTAAAATCTACAAATTTTGACATAAATTGGTGTGTTCTAAATTGTATTACGTACTTAAACAAAATGACCGAACGATTGTTTTAATTACCGACATTTTAAATTGATCCTTAGTTTTTTTTTTTTTCAATCATTTTGTATGAGTCCAAGAATCAAATTTCAAACCTAACACCATTAGATTTTGAAAACCGGTAATTCTGTCAAAATATCCGAGTTTTTTATGATTACTACATTTCAAGGTATTTTGCCGTTTTTAAATGTTATTAAATTATTTTTACAAAAAATAATTTCGAGGTTTTTGTTAATACAACTCTTTGGGTTCCTAATTAAAAATGAAAAACTGTTTTTTTATTTTTTTAATGATACTTATCGTCTGTCGTTGTTGACGTGTTTTGATATAGGTTTGAGTCATAAATAAACCTTCATATTTCACCAAACTTTTATCATTACTGCTTAGAACATTTGAGATAGACGAAAATTTAGAAAGGCGTTCATGGTCAACTTTGGTCTATGACGAACCTTTTTGACAGATAATACCAGTATTTTCGTAGATATGTCAAATTAAGAGTTTTGTGTGGGTTAAAAATGATCAAAATCATTGGAGGCATTTATTTTATCTTTTTTTTTTTTTTTTTTTATTGGAAGTTGATGTTTTTGTGTTATAACATCTACCCATAAATTTTGATCTTATTTTTATTGATATGTAAAAAATTTAGTGGACTGTTTATTTGACATTCTCACATATAAGTAGTATATAGAAAGTATTATGATAATAGTTTTTTTTAATATATGGTTTTTTTTTCTTGTTGTTTGAAGAAAAAACCTCTCGGTCATCATCGCCATATAAAAAGAGTATGAAAATAAAATAAAATAAGGACAAATACTCTAAGAGCGTCAGGGTCTAAAAAAACAAGAGTTGGTCAAGAGAGACCCTATAGAAGTCCCTAAAGTACTTAAAGTTATTTTTTAATGATCTCCGTGTATTACTCTACACCACAACAGTTGGATTAATTTCAATGGAATTTGGGATGTGTGCAGATTTTGAACTTACCATGAAAGTTTTTGTCTTTTTAATATTTTTCGTGTTTTAAATTACTTTAAATTTTGGATGACCTGTTGTAAAACTAATAAACATATCTTAATTTTCTCAAAATTATTTTGATCATATTTTGCTCAAATATAGACCGTATTAAAACTATTAGTCACGATTTTCCAAAAAATATCATTTGGGATGTTATCGTTTAAAGCGTTTAAACGTCTTTTTTAAAAGGTCAAATACCTTAAAATACCCTAAGTGGTGTCTTTTGGTGATATTTAAAGGTTTTTGATCCTAGAAGTATGTCCAGTAACATAAAAAAAATTACGGTTCGCGATTAAACGTAAATAAATTAAATATTTATTCGTTCTCTATATTATTGTTTTTCTTTTTATTAACAAATTTCTTTCTTGTTGTTTAAACACAAAAAAAAGCTCTTGGTCATCATCGACTTAAATAAATAAAAAGGAAGAAAATAGTATAAAATATCTTAATATACCCTAATATTAATAAATATATCTTTAATAAATATAACCTAATAAAAATATCCTTGAATACCCTAATAACGTCAGGGGTCAGAAAAGAACAAGACTTGGTCAAGAGAGACCAGATAGCCAAAATTTTAATTGTTGTTTTAAGGGGAAAACCTTTCTGTAATCACCGCCTTATATAAAAAAAGAAGAAGAGAGCATAAAATTAAAGATGCCTAGCCCTCGAATACCATAATAGCTTTAAAGTCAGAAAAGAACAAAATTTGGTCAAGAGAGATCTATTAAGAAATATGAAAGAGAGTTATGTAATCTAAGACTTCAATAGATCTTAAAAAAAAGTGTAGATCCAGCTCTACTGGAGATTGTCAACATCGTGTGCTCACTTTAGGGTGATTTGTTTTATATTTTACTCGGTACATTTAATTGAGTTTTTCTTTCTACTAAAATTAGATTGATTTAGCTTTGACCAATTTTAAGATATTCGACCATCTAAGATAAGATCTATTAATTTTAATTTGTTGGCCGATAACTCTCTAATAGCCATTTTTTGGGGGGGGGGATGAATACTTCCTGGTTTCCGAAATACTTAAAATAGACTACGCAACATCCAAGTGACCCTGACAAATGAAATGTAATCAAGACATGCGAAGAAACCATACAAACAAATATAACCAAATTACATCGTATTAATCGGCTTCTGATAGCGTGCACCCTGTTGAATCAAACCAATTAAATGTCATGCAATGACAACTATAAGAAATACGGACAATACATAACCGATGGTAGGTTGAGAGGTCCGGCAGTGCGCCGAATTTGCACCTCCATATCGCACGTTTCAACGTTCTCTTAGGTCATCATCTCATTGCTGTTGCAAACTCTTTGTAGCTACAATGATGAATTCTAGCGGTGGATTTTCACCGAAAGCTTTGGCGTTCCATGGGTAAGTCCATTTCCATTCAATAGTGATTTTCGTTGTTGTTTTTTAACATATTCACTAATCAATTCTAATACATCACACACAGAGACAACTATAGAATTACGAAATGTCTTCGGATTCAATCCAAATAATTTGGATTTTTTACAAATATTTTTGATTTACGCTTTCGAACATATTAGGCTATAAATATAAATAAATTTTATATTTCTGATAGAAGATTTGTCGAAAATTTCAAAATAAACCTGCATATTTTATTATTGAATTCGAAATATACTATTTTATTTTCATCCCTTTTTTCATATTCAACTGTTTCAATATTCTTATAAGAAGATTATTGTAAAACTTTTGTATATTCCAGTCAGAGCGTAATTTTAGTTTTAGAATTACAAATTTTGTATTTCCACATACTTTTTGATGGACTTCACATACAACACTGTTCATTATTTTGTTTAAAATGGTAAAAAATAAAATCATATTAACAAGTGATTTCCTATCACAAGCGGTAATACAACTGTAGTTTTCTAATTACATTATGTTATTTTCCCCTCAATTTCCATATCCATTCTTTCATGCTAAGCCATTTCCTTAAACCAACAGATGTAAACTAAGTTAAGTTCTTTTAAACCTTATTTTTTTCAGAAATTATTAGAACAATTCGAAACTTGTTTACCCTTTATTATACAGGATAATTCAGGTAGCGGGCTAATTAATTGATATATTTAGGTAGTCTAAAATAAACCAAAAGTACGAAAGATTATATACCCGAAACCTTCATTTAGTATACCGATTTTCATTATTACTTTTATACAATTTCAACAGAACTTATTTTTATATGTCGAATAAATTTTACGTACAAGTTTGAATCATAACAAGAACAGGTTTTTGTGTAACACCCCTAACAAAATTATAATTTTAATGGTTATTACAAATTTTGAATAACGAATATCTAAACCACTTCTTCGTAAGTAAAAAATCACAAAAATAATTTTCTATTATATATTAAAGTATTAACGAAAATCTCTTCTTATGTAGATTATGAATATAAAGAAATTTTACAATTTTCTAATAATTGTATAGAATACTCAGAATGTCCCTCAGCTGATAATTGTTATACATTCACTAAAACTAGCACTAACTAAAACATATATGGTCAATTTAACTCTGGAATGTCCAAAAATATCATGAATTTTTTGTTATATTGGTTTGTACCATTATTTTCAAAATTAATAAAAATTTACTTATTCAGGTATAATTTATCCTGTTACATGATTACTTATTACAAAAAAAAAATTAAATTTCAGTGCCAGTCATAGATAGTTTAACAGAAGGCAATTAGTTACTGGTAGTTACTTTAAAACCTACAGACGAGAAGTTGTTCTCTGAAAAGTGTTTTGAAGTAGCATCAAAATTGTTAAAGCTATATTTATTTATAGTAAACATATTTCCCAACGATTTTTGGAGTCAAATTATACTGAATTACAATCTGACAAAAATTATGAATGTAGGGAAAGATGAGTAATGGAATAATAGAAGATGGACAAATCAATTTAAATATGAATCAATATAGAGATAGTAGAAAATGGCAGGATGGATAAACACGTAAATTGATGAACAGATGAATGGATATGTAGATTGATGAAAGAATATGTGGAGGAATAGGGTGGAAGTGAAGATCGATAGATGAGTGTGAAGCTGAATTGATTGATTTGCCACTAGAAGGATGTATGTTTATGTTAATCTTGTTGCCTGTACGTTAACTTCCACATTCATTTTGCTTTTATCAACAAAGAAAGGTCCCACAACATTGAATTTACTGTTTCTACTTAGAGCCACAATATTTGTATTTGTATTTTTTTTTTTTTCAAATAAAATTTATTTTACGGCATTGGTGAAAAGTAAATTTATAAATGAAGATAAAAGATTTTATCACGTTTAGTGATAAAGTGGATTTTGAATTAAATTTGCTTATAGATTGCCAAGTATTTCTTTATTGTTTCACATTGTTAGGTCTTTATTTTAATAGTTACATTACCAGCGTAAATTTATTTCTAAGTGCGTAGGCTATATGAAATGTAACAATATACAAGAGAATATTTATATGTAATTTATTAATTTTTATGTTTGCTTCAGAGGTTTCCCTGTAGAAAACGAAGAACGCCTCCTAGGCTGGAATATCCCTCCAGAGCATGGAGAACTCGTTCACCCTCACTGGAAGGGATTTCTCGCCCCGGAACTTGGAGCACATTTCCTCATGGCGGCTGTATATACCATTCTTATGTTTACAAATATCCTTGGCAACTCAATTGTTATTTATCTATTCTTTACGTGAGTATTCCGATAATTTATAACTCTTTAATTCTCTTAAGATCATATTTGTTTTTATAATCATAAATTATAGGAGTTATTAATATAAAAAACTTAACCTATTTTTTGTAATTAAATTCCATAAATTTGTGTATTTTTTATTTATTTATTTTTTATTTTAATTTTAATATCGAAATGAATAACCACTCTTGTTTTACCTATCGATATAAAAACAAAACGTTAGGACTATTTTAACTTGATAATTTATTTTAATAGTTTATAAAATTAAATTATTTTAAAAACACTATTTTTTACAAAAGAGGTTCAAGTAAAAAATTTGTTTCATGATAATTCTGTTTTCAAATAGCCTTTACACCATACAACTACGGACATTGCGTATAATGTACCTATATACTGCAATGGGGGAGGAAAAGGGTGAGAGAAATCCTTTTAAAAGGGCAGGTAGGTAATTGATCTAGTAGTGTAATAATGACAAAAAAATATTTTTGATCTAAATCAAGAATCCAGTTGTAGGTCAAAAAATTTTATCATCAATGCAGCAAAGGATTTTTCTAAGCATTTCATATTTTTATAAAAATTAGCCTAAAATTAAATTTGACTTTCTTTCGCCGTAAATGTTACAAAAAGTTTCAGTTTAAGAAATACTATTTTTGTGACGCCTCCTGCTGTTTGCAGTCTAAAACCCCTCCACGTGATTCGCGCTTCAAAACTGCAAGTAAAGCTTTTTATGAATTTATTCAACTGTTGCTAATTTTTTAAATTATGTTAATTCCTTTTTCTTTTATTTTGGTTTCTGTTTGAACCCTATTTTGTTAAATTTCTTGTTGTTTAAAGGTAAAAAATGTCTCTGTCATCATCACCTTATAAAAATAAGGATTAAAAGAATTTAAAATAAAGACATCGAATACTCTAATAGCGTTAGGGTCGGAAAAGAACAAGAGTTGGTCAAAAAAGGCCTGATAAAAAGGTGAAAGAGAGGGATCTAACTCAAGACTCCTTAACAAAAATTGTAAATGATAGGAGAGAAAGGTAACTACTATTTCGAAAGAGTAACGTAAACTTTTGGAATTATTTTTTTCCTTATTGTTCAAAGGCAAAAAACCTCTTGGTCATCATCGCCATATCCAAAAATAAAAGAAAGAAAAGAAAAGAAGATACCTAGCCTTTGAATAATCTAATATCGTCGGAGAAGGAGAGTTGATCAAGCCAACACTACATAAAGAAAGGTGTAGATACAGCAAGGGTCTCTTGGAATTACTAAAATGGAGATATAAAAGAGATGGTTTGTTACAAAAGTCTAACTTTTATACGAGTATGTAGGCTATAAAGAGTGACATAAAAGTGCAGGCCCTCCCTACATTACCGAATGATTTCATCTATCAACTTCTGAACAAATGATGAATACAAATATCACGTTTACAATTATTTCCCTAGTAAAACATTTACTTAAATATAACTAAATGTTAGGTATAACTTCAGACAATAGTATTCCAATGTATTTTATTAAATCCATAACATTTTGTTTCCAGAACAAAATCACTACGGACGCCATCTAACGTTTTTGTTATCAACCTCGCTATATTTGATTTAATTATGATGTTGGACATGCCTATGCTTATAGCCAACTCTTTCTATCAGAGGCCTATAGGATGGGAACTAGGTTGTGACATTTACGCATTACTTGGATCCATCTCTGGTATGGGATCTAGCATTAACAATGCTGTCATTGCTTATGATAGATACAGGTATGTCATTTGTTAATATTTACGTATGATGTATTGGAGTTTTAATTTCATTTCATATATTAAATTATCACATATGTTATAAATCTTTATATAATCTGTAAAATTATATATAACAGATGTTTTGTCAGGGTTAAGTTTAACATAAATCAGGATCATTATTAAAATCCACAGTTAACCTGTGACATAAGGTAAATTTTACTAGTTGAGTTACAGACAAACAAAATCACAGACTATAAACAATCTCAAGACTAACACAATGTCTAACTTATTGGGTCTTCCGTAAAAGATTTTACATCATAATAGACCTTATCAATAATTTTATAATTAATTTTTGCTCTAAATTGATCTATGTATAGATCTTAAAATAACTAGGTATTTCATTATATTATTATAGTTTTACACCCGAATATTGGGTACTTTTTTCAAATAAATTCAGGCGGTGTTTTGGGAGTTAAAAAGTGTATGATATGTACTGCTTATAGTTGTGATCAAATAACTTATTGCAGGTCTGTAGAATGAATAAGCATTTGAATATTGTATTCAATAGAATCATCACCATCCATGTATATTAAATAAACACCATTTAAAGATAGTTCTTTAGTCGCTTTTGAATTAGGTATTTTGATGGGTTATCTATTCGGGAATATCATTAAATATTGTTCTATTTCAGATATCCTTTTAATAATATTATCACTAATTTTCAGTTTCATATAGTTATATATATATATATATATATATATATATATTATATATAATATATATATATATATTTATATATATATATATATTTATAAATATATTTATATATATATTTATATATATATATATAATATTTATATATTTATATATATATAAATATATATATATTATATATTACAACAGATTCTATTTTTTGTGATCAATTTGGGTGACAGCTATTTGGGCATTCTGTTATTACACTTACTGTTTAATCCTAACATTGTTACAACATTTGACAAGGTCTTATGAATTAACATAATTATATCTAACTGTAGGAATCATGGTTATATAAACTGATTCATACAATGCTTGATTCATACATAGATGTTTGGTTACATCTATCTTTGCAACTTTCTTTAACCAATTACTAAATGGTTTTGTTAATTTTGCAAAATCTTTTATAAATTTTCTGTAGTTTCCTACCCGTCCTAAAAATCCTTTTATTTCTTTATCTGTTTTTGCTATTGGGTAATTTCTTATTACATTAATTTTACCCGGGTTTAGTTTAACTCCTTCAGGTGTTACAATGTGCTTTAAGTATGCTACTTCTTTTCTTGAAAATTCCGTTTTGGTCTAACTGCACTTTAAAATTTGCTTTTCTTAACCTTTCAAAAACTTATCTCAATCGTTTGAATTATGCTCCTCAAAACTTGTTGAATTAATTATCATGTCGTTAAAATATACTAAACATATTTCACTTTGTATTATTCTTAAGATATTGTTTAATACTCTTTGAAAGGTAGGCGGAGAATTTTTTAATCCAAAGGGCATTCTCAAAAATTCATAGTGTTCATGATCTTTTGAAAAAGCTGTTCTTACTATGCTATTCTTATCCATTTCCACTTGTTGGAAACCAGAGGCTAGAAATAATCTAATGTTGTAAATAAAATACTGTGATTCTCCTAATTGTTTAGAATGTCTGTAATGTTAGGCGAAGGAAATCTATCATCGATTGTATCAGAATTTAGTCCTCTAATGTCAGTCACTAAGTGGAATTTTTGTTTTCCTGAAGCACTAGCTTTCTTGGGTGCAATATAAATTGAGCTGTTCCATGGGGATTTTGAAGGTTTAATTATTCTTTGTGTCAACATACCTTGGTTTAGATTGTTTACCTTCTTTTATAAATTTCCGGGTAATGATAATTCCTTGTATAAACTGGAGTTTCATCTGTTGTTCTAATTAATTGGTGAAAGTTATGTCGACCTTTTCATTTTAAAAATTAACTTAATATTCTCGAATTAATTTCAACATTTCTTCCATTTGCTCTAAATCCATGTGATCTGTTCTAATTTTGTTTATATCTAGTTTATTCCTTTTCCTATAGTTTATTGAATTGAAAATTGCTGTAGTTTTTTTGATTAGGCTACAATTATTAGTATGAGTATCCAAATTTTCAAAATTACTCAAAGGCTCAATATTCAATGGTTTTGGCGTAATTTTCATGTCTTCTATGTTATTATTATTATTATTATTAGGTAAAAAGTTTAGTTTTTTTTTTTGTTTTTTTTTTTCAGTAAGTATGCATTTCAGTATTTCTAGTCCCTTAGAATATATATAAGGTATTATTCCTTGACCTTCACGCATATTCTTTATTTTATGCTTCACTATCCGTCTACTTCTTGCTTGTTATAAACAAACTATATTTTTATCAACAATAGGTTTATTATTGTTTTCTTCTTTACAATCTAATCCTTCCGTGTTGAAGTAGAATATTGGTATTTTTTTCATTTAGTTTATTATTCATAAAATCCGAATTTAATCTTAATTCCTTTATGTTGTCTAATTCTAGCAATAAATCAAAATCTTTATGGAAGATGAATAAATAGAATTTCATTTTTTTTTTCATTTAATAAAGGTAATTCACATCTGGTTCCGAGGTTGGTAGCTCATGAAAAATAATCTTCATACTCATTTTCCTCGTTTAAATTTAAAGTGTTAAACTGTTCTAGTAATTCCATAATTTCTGTATTTTCTACAAAATTGTCCTCATCTTTATCAGAATTAAATAAATAATTTCTTCTTCTGTGGCTTTTCCCGGTTTTTTAGTATATTTAAGTAATTCTAATCGCGTTATCTGTCTGTCTTGTTGAAATGCTCATATGTGTAGGTTTATATTGTTTTTGATTTTCATTATATTTTTGTTGGTTTGGGTTTAATTGTGTTTTGATTGTATCTGATGATAAGGCTTATTACCATAAGGGTTTTGAAATTTTGGTAAGATAGTTGGAACGGATTGTTTTGATCAGGTTTTTGTGGTTGCACAAATTTACTTACAATAGGTTTATTATTTTGAAACAATTTCTTATTTTTGAATTGAAAGCCATTAGTTAACATGTTTAAAGCTTATTCGAAATTATTTGGGGTTTTTTTCGCATAAAGTATCCTAATAGTTCTTGAAACCCTTTTAACAATACTCTCAAAGTTAATTTTTGTACATACGTACTCCAAACAATCATTAACAGAAAGCTCTTTATTAGTAAATAATGCAATTTGTAAATTTAACAATTTCTGTAACCATTCATAAAATTTAAATGGATACTCATTGCTTTCTTGTTTCAGTTTTGTCATTTCTATGTTTAATGTAAAACAGTTTCTTGTTTGACAATTGTTTGTAATTTTGTCTCTTGTAGTGTATTATAATCGGTTATTTTGCTATTCCTAGGACCATAGCCTTCCCCTTGGATGGACGCTTAGGTATGAAACAAGTTGGTGTTATGGTGATATTTACTTGGCTCTACGCTTCACCATTCAGCTTCTTTCCCATCTTCCATGTATGGGGAAAATATGTACCAGGTATATATTTTCTCATTCCTTTTGTTAAACCTATTATCTAGATTTTAAGACAAAGATTGTGTTAATTATATGAAAGGCATCTTAAAGATTCATTTAAATTTTTCTTTTTTTGTGTGTGAATATTAATGCTATCTATATATAGTTGATAAACAATCCTACGATGTTAATGTTCTCAGAAATATTACACACATCATCTCACCATATAAAAAAACTTACACATAAATATTCATAACGAATCCAACCTAAAAATTTTACTTTCCATGATCATAAAAAATAAACAATTATATTATTTCAATATTCTCTGAAAAAAAAAATAGAATTTAGGGTTCGAAACATTTAAGATATTTCTATCGCTATTAGAACGATTGGCATTTTGAAAGCATAAACGGGAAAAACAGGTCAATCAAATAATAAATACAACTAATTTTCCCATAAAAATTATTTAAAATTTCGTTCGAAGTTACAGCATATTTATACTAAATTGGTCGTATGAAAATTCATTGCACAACTGTTTGTAATTACGATGTAGTTCATTTTATAATCTAATTTAAGTTCCCAAAAATTTACATTTAATTTAGTGTTTTGCGTTTTTGTCACTTTTTAGATGATGAATTCAGACTTTCATAAATGTCCAAAGGCCGTTCATAAACTCTTGAATGGCCGTCGTTTCGTCATTTTGAAATTTATAAAATAGATTTCTTTTTTTTTAATTAAATTATGAACTCTTGTAATTTTATTCGTCTTGTTAAAGGGTAAAACATCTCAGTCATCATCTCCTTATTAAAAACAGAAGAAGAAAATAACTTAAAATAAAATGGTGTAGATCTAACTTGCTAGAGCCCTTCGAAATTGCCTCACCCTTCACTAAAATAAGCCTCTAAAATTACAAAAATTAATTACAACACATTTTATGTTTTCATAGAAATGTATTTAAGTAACTACCTAGCCTATATTGATATAATAGTTTGAAGACATAATTACTTACTGCAATTTATTTTCCAGAGGGATTTCTGACAACTTGTTCATTTGACTTTTTGACACAAAACGAAGAAACGAAATGGTTCGTAGGGACTATCTTTGTCTGGTCATACATCATCCCTATGTTTTTGATTGTCATCTTTTATGCACAACTCATTGGTCATGTGCGACAGCACGAAAAAATGTTGAAAGAGCAGGTAAGTTTATTGAACACTGTTCTCAGACACTTTTTTTTTTATTTTGAGAGTGTGGGTGAAATCACAAATTCATTTGGAAGAGGGATTGCGAAGTTATTTTGTATAACATGTTACCCTGTTCGAAGTGCTCTATTATATTTTTCAGTTTTTTAAATTTCTATCAAGGGGTTTGTAGTATGAGAATGTGCAAGAATTTTTGTTTGTATGTATATATTACTGTGAATGTGATAAATCCAGCTAATATAACCTATATAATCACAAGTTATTTTACAAAATAACTTATCTGACTCGTAAAGTGATCATGTTTTTTTTTTTTTTGTTTTTTTTTAATAATTAACCATATTAACGCGTTATTATAAATAATAACAAACACTTTTGGGTGATGTTCTAAATTATGTATATTATATAAAAATGTTATCACATTAACCTGTTACTATAAGTAATAACTAACACACTCCGGTTAATGTGATAAATCACATGTTGTGAAATTTACATCTCGCGTTTAACAATGTGTTAAAATAAAAAAAGTCATGAAATCATTATAACACTAACCAGTAGTATTATTATAAGCTTATGTTATAGTACAAAGTCATAACTATATATATTACCTTGTTTCCAACGTGTAACTTCGTTGTTTCAGTAGCTAATGACGCGTTTCAAAACATAGGTATCATCATCAGATGCGTAAAACTTTAAAAGTGTTCACATCATTCATAACATATAACACAAAATATTACACAGATTACACAACATTATGGTAAATATAGTTGAACGACTACATTAACTGAATTTATATAAATTCCAATGTACTACTAGACTGGAACTGTAAATTGATAGTTTAATAATTTGATTTTGGTCTCTTTGAAGACCTTATAAATCTGGAACTTTTCTACAGCGTTCATATATTTGCCTTTTTTACAATTTTGAAATTTGTATCAAAATCAGTAAATAAGACACCCTTAATTTAATTAATTACAGTTTATGTTTTTCTTCAGATGTTCCTGAAACCATTTTAGGAATGGCCTTCCAGTTTGACCTATATGAAAACTATCACGTGATTCTATACACTCTCGTTTTTACTTCTACAGGTCTGGAAACTTATCGCTGAGTATTTATTGTATACTGTTATTGGTGTTGAAGGCTATGATCATATTCAGTTTTTGAAGGTCGTTGCTTAAGATTTTAGGAAGAATATAGGTGTACTCTAAGAATATAGAAAATGTTTGTGAAGTGTAAACTTCTATATTCGCAACGCGCACATATTCTGCAGAAGGTAAATTGGATTCTGGGCGTTACGCTCTTTTTTTCTAACATTACGCTCGACTTGTCTTGTTGTATAAAGGTGAAAATGCTCAGTAAGCGTCTGAAAGACTGATTTGTTACAGATAGGCTATAGATAACACCTTATTTGTACACAAAAAAATAGGTTTACATTTTCTCTTTAGCCTACACTTTTTAATTTAATATTTTCTTATAAAGAGTATCTAAAATTTCAAATACCCCAAAAAAATGTACAATTAGAAGTAGAAATAAAATTAAAAGTTAAAATTTTCCTTCTTTCTTTTTTTTTTAAATTTCGCAGGATAGGTGGAAAATCTTCAAAAGACAAAGGGAGAAATCCGCTCTTCCCAATAGTGTGAGATTCTTACTCACTAAAAACCACCTTCCTTCCTGTTAGTACCCCTATCGCGTGGGACAAGGAAACAGGAAAGGTTTTCCATGTACCAAGCTGAGAAGCTCTTTCCATGGGCGTATCGAGATTGTAAATGTGGAAGAAAGCAGAACGTTATGTATCCGCGCGAAGTGTGCGGTAAAGACCTGACTTGACAGAGTCCAGTCAGGTAAAACCTCGCGACAGATCGTGCAGGAGCCCAGGTTTGTTAAATGTGGCGTGCAAGGTGAAGGATGGGAGTTACCTTACAAATACCTTGTTAGTGAATTTATTGGAGCTACAAACTACATCTTCTTCTACTGCCTACTCGATACTGAAATAAGCGTGCAAGATTAGACTGCATGCAACTGCATCCTGGTGGCGACAGCTTGGCTCATGCCGCTGCGGTGCACCCTTTGATCTGAAACAGAGCTAGAAAGCAAAGAGGTGAAATTTAGGTATGAAGTAGGCTATGCATGGCTTTATAGGCCCAAACGAGAGATCAAGGTCGGTCGCGCGAATAAGGAAAAATTTTCCTTATTCCCTCTATGGATTAATGTTTTAAAACAACTGCACTAGACAGCAACACCTTACAGAAAATTAAATCCAAATATATCAAATAGTACAAACTTGTATCGCCAGATAACAGCACCTTACAGGACATGGTTTTTAGTGAGTAAGAATCTCACACTATTGGGAAGAGCGGATTTCTCCCTTTGTCTTTTGAAGATTTTCCACCTATCCTGCAAAATTTATTATCCTGCAAAAAAAATTACAGTAGTTATAAATGCAATAATGAATGTTAAATAATGCAAATGTTTTACGCTAGATACAGCACATTCCAAACATCCAATTGAAATATTAAATCTGTAATAATATTACCGACATATATTTAATTTTACCGACAATAATATTTAATTACCGACAATAATAAAAATTTTGTTAATTTGTCCGTCTCACTGAAGGAATGTCGTTATTTTTTAATAACAATTTATAATTTTTTAGTTCATGTAAACAATGCTAGGGTGCAGGTAAATAGAGTAATTTAAATTTGCAATGAAGGTATGTATTGACTTTCTTTTCTCTCCGTGAGGTAATACAAAATTTTGAATATTTATTTTTGGAAAACCATCTCCTGTCAGGTGCGGCTACTTGAAATAAATTTTATAAAGTAATAATATTATTTAAACTCACACTTTAAAAAGAAACAATTTATTTTTAGTCAATTTTCATACAAAAGCTGTTAGAATCGGGTTATTGTCCCTCTAAACTCTAAATGTTTGTTGAGTGTGCCCTTATTATTAACTTTTTTGTTTAATAAAATTTGAAAACTGTAAGATTGCTGTTATAAATAGCCTATGTGTACCATGTGGTCTTATCCACACCCATTTTTTTTCTTTTCCTTTTTCTTGCAGTGTTTTTATTGTTATGTTTTTTAACCAGCTTGTTGTTCATGGAACTCTTATAACCATTGGCTATGACTATGTGCTTGATGTTATGTAATTTCTCCTGAAAGTCGTTGGCTTCAAGAGGTATGAGGTGTGAGTAAAATTATTGATTGATGGATTTTTTTGTTGGTAGGGTGATGGGAATCAATATAAATTCTAGTATCTGTGGTGGTGGGTTTGCTGTATATTTTCTATTTAAATTTATCGTTATGCTTTATGATGGTTATTTCCAGGAAGTTTTTTACAGTTTGAGAGTAATTGTATATTAAGATGTTGACGTAGTTCTTTCACTCTATTTGTCTTAAGGTACCATTGAATATTATGAACATATCGTCTACATATCTGGTATAGTGAACTGTTTTCCCTTTTTATTTATTACTACTAGATAGGAGATATGAATCCTCCTAGCAAGCCGGACAGTGGCGAACCCATGATGTGATGTGAACACTTTTAACGTTTTATGCATCTGATGATGAAACATATGTTTCGAAACGGGTCATAAGCTACGCAAACAACAAAGTAACATGACGAAAACAAGGTCATATTCGGTCGTATTATTTTGTAATATTACCTGTTAAAGTAATTAAAATTGCATGTAGTTTATAATATTAACCAGTCATATAGTTATTTTGTAATATAACCGGTGATTATGCCCAATATCTGATTGATCATATTAATAATAAGAGTGATAACCGATGGCACAAAATGTATCTCATTAATTAGATTTTTGACAAAATATGAATTACCTGAAAAGTGTATTTTTTTCCCTCAAATTTTATGTTTATGAATTTTGAAACATTAAGATATATTTTAATAGTCAATTTGTTCATAGATATTCCTTAGAAACTAATAATTAAAAAAACCACAATTTTATGATTTATTATTTTTTTAAGGCAAAAAAAAACCATCGCATCACAGTCATTTTGCCATCATAAAAAAAAGAGCATGAAATGCTCTTTAACGTAAAATTACTAACAACCATAACCTAAAATTTGTGAATAACAACATTACCAATATTAAATCTAGTTTGTTAAAAATCATAACATTTGGTAAAATTCAACAATTTTATGAATTAAACGACTTAACAAAGATGCTTTTAAGTTTCATTTTACAAAGTAACAAGAAAGTCATGTGCTGGCCGCATCAACTAAAATGTGTAAATTTATAACCTATAGTTAGATTTTATAATTAATTTTAATTGCATTTTCAGGCCAAGAAGATGAACGTAAAAAGCTTGATGAGCAATCCAGACATGAACCAAAAGAGCATTGAAATCAGAATCGCGAAAGTTGCTCTCACGATATTCTTTTTGTTTATTTGCTCTTGGACACCATATGCAGTTGTTGCTCTTACTGGGGCTTTCGGAGACAGGTTTGTAACTTTCCATAATCATTACCAAACTTAAGCAGCTTATTCATCGCATATAGACAAATGAAAAAGTTTATATAAACATATTTCCTAAAACGCTTAATTTTCCATCGTTTTAATAAAAAATTAATGTCTTTTTAAAGGTGCATTATATAGAGTTGAAATTTTGCACCATACTTATTGTGATAAAAACAATATTTGAGCAATATAAACAACCAATTTCCTGTACTCATTTAAACTGTTTGGTGTTGAATATCTCAAAAACTGTTAAATTTACAAAATATTTACAAGAGACAATAGATCGTTATTATATTAGGTTAGTCGATAACTCAGTAGTACTTTAAACTACAGTAAGATTTAGAGATAAAAGATTGAAGAATTCAAACAATAATTTTAATCCAAGGGTGTTGTAAACAATTATCAAGGATTAATTTTGCCAGCTTTTGGTGATACGCCTAACTCATATATCCTTTAAGCAACAGAAAGAATTATAGAAAAAATTTTGTCGATCAAAAAGTAATATAATTTGTCTCTTATAAATATTTTGCAAAATTAAAGATTTTTGCAATATTCGACGTAAAGAGTTTAAATAGATGCCATTTTAAAATAAGTAAAGGAAATCGGTTGTTTGTTTTCTCAAATTTGGTCTTGTGAATACTAACATGCAAAATTAGTATTAACATCCATATGAGTTACCTTTTACAAAGATGCAAATGTTTTTTGTTAGAAACACAAAATGGTAACTTGTCAGAAAACTAAGCAATTTAAGACATATGTTTATTAACATTTTTTCATTGGTTTTGATGTAATTAATGAGTTCCAGGAGTTATACAATGATTTTTGGAAATACTCTGTATAGAAATAGATTATTATTTTGTATTGAGAGGGTTCTGTTGACCTCGGTTATGGCTCCTTTTACACTGGTTTGCTAGTTTGTCGACCTCTATCAACATACCAAGTTTACCAAGCTATGCAAAAACAAATTTTATAACTGAACTTAAATGTAAGAAAAGTATTTCAATTTATAGTTTTTACTTTTAATGTTTACATGTAACAAACTAGTCCAAAGACTAGTAAAAAAGAATATAACTGTTTAAATTTAATGATATTTAATTTAAATTCTAACAAAAATAGTTTATTATATAATTTTCTAAATTTGAGGTAATGTCGACAAAACTCGTTATTTTATTTTATCATTGAATCCAGTTTGTCAAGCTATTGTGTGTCGTTGAAGTATTAAAACTATGTTAATCGCAGTGAATTTGAAATGTAATTGCCTAATTTTCCAATTAACGAACTTGTCCAACTATAGAAAGTGTACAGTCAAATTTCAATAAAATTTTTACCGTACGTAATTTTTATACAGTACCGCAGTCATCTATAAACTTTAAAAAATCTAATCAACTTTAAGTGGTTTTCTTTAAAATGATTATTCACATTTAATCAATACAGTATTAGTGAATTTGTAACTTTTAAATAAAAATTATAAGAAACGAGGATTTTATTTCAAACAAAGATAAAATTGAGGAAATAATACTGACAATTCTACCGCCTGAATGTAGAATCATTTTGAATTAATCTTTTCTGATTTTAATGTAATTAGTAACAGAATTATTTTAAGAAGTTTGGTATAAAGATACAATGAATTAATTGAATAGAAAATGTAAAGTTTCCACCGATTGATATGAAGGCAGATTAAGGTTAATTGGTAATAGTAGGCCTAGGAATAATAAAGTAAAAATTTTAAGAAAATATAATTAAGACTATTAATATTAAATATGTTTCTTTTTCAATTTCAAACCTCAGTTTTCTTTGAGTCCAAAAAGAGTTTTTCTTTATAATGATATTAGTCAGCCTATTTGTCTAACACCCATCAATGTAATGGTCATCACAATTGGTCATATTTTAGCCGTACCTCCAAGCAAATTCTTTATTTTTTCTTTAAAAAAAAATGTTAATGAGAGCAAATTAGTTTTTTAATGTTTAAAAAACCTTACAGTTACCATGGTTATAAAAAAAAAGCAGAAAAAGAATAAATAGGCTAATAAAAACCGCTAGCACTCAACTACTATTATAGCGTCAGGGTCAGAAAAGAACAAGAGATGGTCAAAAGAGACCTGATAGGAAATATTTAAAAGAGGGATCAACATAAAATTATATGAAAATTTTAGTACAGATCCAGGTAGGTTCAATGGAGAATATCACGCTCATTCTCACTATTCTCACTAAGGGTCAGAGATTGACCTTGGAATACCTTCCCTAAGTTAAGACAACAAACCATTGTGGTGATTATCGCCTTAACAAAAACAGTACATATAAGAAAATAGTATAAATATAATTTGACTGCTAGACCTTGAAAACTCTACTAGTGTCAGGGTCAAAGAGAACAACAGTTTTTTTAGAGAGACCTGATAGGAAAGAGGAGGGGATCTAACCCAAGACTAAATATAGGAAGGTGTAGATCCAGCTACGATACTAAAGAATTGTCAAACCTATACTCACTATTGTATGGTGTAAAACTAATTAACAATGAAACTTTAATGTTCAACAACATGACAATTGTAGGTAGTATTATGAATGATAGTAACAAAGCGTATTAGCTGATAAAACCAATCTAGTGATGACAATCTATTTGTGTAAATCGGTAATTCAATACAGGGTTGTAGACAGTATTAACAAGTTTATTACAATCATTGTTTACTTTATCTGTTTTCAGATCAGTGTTGACACCCATCGTAGGCATGATACCAGCAGTAGCAGCCAAGAGTGTGTCTTGCATTGACCCTTGGATATACGCAATCAATCATCCAAAATTCAGGTAGGAGTATTGTGGAAAATTTTAATCACTAAATATCTAAGTTTAGTTAAAACTGTATTATTTTATTGTATATCTTTTAATAATGTTGATGTAAATGAAGTCAAAGTTAAAATTGCAAAATGACGTATGAACTCGTAAATTTGAACTCTTCATTATTACAAAACTGAAAGTTTTTTTAATCCTCATTATTTTCTCTAGTATTTACGTTAAACTTGAGCAATAACAATGTTTTCATGTGGACAAGAATAGTCAATAACTGAAAAAAACTAAGGGGGGTGGGGGAGGTGGCAAACTGTCATCTACACAAAATATGCTCCTCAACTTGAAATCAACAAAAAGAACTAAAATAAAAACAATAACAACAACGTAACATGTTACAAGGGTGTAAAGGATCTCTGCAACAAGTTAACGAAGATATAAAGTATGATAAAAAAACAACAATTAAAATATTACAGGGCTGCAAATTGCCCCTGCAACAATCGAATCTAAAATTTGCAATTTGAACTAAAACATTCAGACTACGTAAAAAGGATAATATCCGATCTAGGATATTAACATTGTCCCACAACAGGGCCTGAATTGAATTGTGTAAAACGTAAGTCTTAAGCACACCAACCTCTTAATACAACACAATCTGTGTTGATGTTAAAAGACGTCAACAAAATGGTATTGTGGCTTAACTTCTAGTTCTAATCATCATGAATTTCAATAGAACATGTGTGTAACTTTAATATAAAAAACAGTTAAAATCTATATTTTAAGCATTTTTTGTGCTTGTGGCGATATTTACCAATATTTTACTTACAAGACCTATAATTTTTAACAAACGTAATGAAATCCGTCCTTGGTCTTGAATTACATTTTTCATTTTAATTTGGTTTGATATATAAATTAGATTCATTTACACATTCCATTAACGTTTAGATATATTTAGGGTGATTTTTTCTTTAAATTTTACTTGAATATTTGAGATCTGGAAAAGCATTTATAAATAATTAATGTGACATAACAATTTTGTTTTAAAGATGACCAAATTAAAATTAAAAGGTTTTACATTTATTTGGAGGTAATATTTTAAACATTTTCCCCTTGTCCTTTAAATGCAAAAACCCTCTTGGTCGTCATCGCCTTATAGAAAAAGGAAAATAGGACAACATAAAATAACAAACAACCCTTACTCCTCGGGTACTCTAACAGCGTCAGGGTCAGAAAAGAACAAGAGTTAGTCAAAAATGATAGAAAAGAAAAGGCTGATAGAAAATATAAAAGAGAGGGATCCAATCCAAGACTAAATGAGCATTTTTCAAGATTAACCAAAATGTACATTTGATATTTTGTTAATTAAAAATAAATTCACAGTTAATTATCCAAGAAAAAGTATGAATTTGGAGACACAAGAAGGAGCACATAATTTACACACATATGTAAGAGTTTTATGACTTTTTTTCCCTTTTGGCTAACCACAGACCTGTCGGTCATCATTGTCTTATGACTCAATACCCATTTTTATGTTCTTTGTAATTTCTTCCTCTTGATTGCTACTCTCAGTTCACAAAACATGGAAAAATATATTTAAACATAAATTAATAACGTATTTTCAAACAGAAAATGACTGATTTAAATCTGTAAAATTGATTATTGTACTTACTCTTAAGTAATTAGGGATACTTCCTGTTTAATGCTGTGATCCATCGCATCCCGTAGATGACCAATAAAAACATAAATAATCTCTGATTGGCGTTATCTTTATCACAATATCACTCGCAATTTCATCCCCCATGAAAAGCAATAAAGCTAAATAGGCAATTTAATTATGACTTTGGTGATATAATTTTACAGCTTTACCCTCATGACTTGGCGAATTTTATTGTTCATTGCAGAAGAGATGTAGAATATCAAACCTTAACCGTTATGATTATTACATATATTATAATTTAGGGAGGTACTCCTAACTTTCAAAGAGAATACTAAAATTGTGTGGTAAAAACAGAATGATGTGAGGGATATAATTCTGGAATAGATCCACAAAAGTAAATCCTATAAAACATTAATATTATTAATTACCTACTGTGCTCCAGTTTACATTCTATCCCTATCGATTTCGGTCACACAAGACCAATTTCAAGAATTTTCAGTTATGAAAATAACGTTCATGAATTTGAATTTTAATCTCTTTCTAACAAGTAACACGTGTTAAAATAAGTAACAGCTGATATTTTAAGCTATGTTAAATATATCATCGGAATCCTAAGGGACAGTTAATTTAGGCTAGTTAGCTGAAATTAGCTTTGTAGTTTGTATACATATTTTATTATTTACAAATTGTTATTAAGATTGTATCATTTAAAAATGAAGGAACTATTATATTTATTATACCTATATATAAAGTATATTACTTTTTCTTTTTTTTTTTAAGAAAATCAATTTATTAATTTTTCTCTTGTAAAAAATCCACGTCGATTTTTTTCCTTTTTCATTTACTCAAACTCGTAAATAAATAACGACTTAAATATTTAATTTAACTACCGGTATCTAAATATTCGTAGTTGGACTGACCTAAAAATAAAAACAACAAATAAACAAATACAATCATGAAAAGGGGTACCGAAAACATACGCATGTGCACGGACGAATACTCAAAACTTGGTACCCTTGTAAGCAAAAATGATTACCATATTAAAAAATAAAATGTACAGACGATGAATTAAAATAAATATTACGGTTAATCAAAACTAATTTCGTTGAAACGATAAGATATAATTAATTGGAACTGATAGTAACTAATGTTTTAAACTGAAACTGAAGTTTGGAACTGGAACTGATATTTTGAAAACACAACTGTAACTTTCGCAATAACTGAAACTGATACTGTGAGCTGGTTCTGCAGGATATAGTTCAGCATAACCACATATCCTAAAGAAATTCTGTGAAAAAAAGTAGCTTACTTTGTGTATTTTTTATAAAGAATATTTACTCCCATTATATGTATTTTGAAAATAGTTAAAACTTGTGACGCGGGAAATAAAAACAATATGCCAGACCATGAGTCAAACTCTGAAACTACCAGCTGGATTTTGCAGAATAAATAAAGCTCCATTGACTGTAAAGGCATTTTTTTTAAACTGATGATATAGGACATAAGTTGTAAATAAATGAAAGAAGTTAGTAATATACTACTAGTAAATCCACACATATATCCTAAACATATTTCTAGTATTCAAAATTTTACAATTTCGTAACCCTCTAACCAGCACATTGTTTTATATTAATATCAAAAGTTTTTAAATTTATGTTTCAGAGCTGAAATAACAAAGAGAATGCCATGGCTCGGAGTTAGAGAAGATAGTGTATCAGATACATCGTCTGTGGCCACCGAGAAAACACAAGCTTCAGTAACACAAGAGACCTAACACGCATACTGGACTTAAAATAACCTACATTAGGAATTAATGGCGACGGTCTGGCTATCCACTGGACACGATTTGAATACTTTTATTTTTATTATAATTATTATTGGTTATCCTTTATTTATAATCTGTATAATTGAAACATAAGGTTTTATTTTGTCTTCCACTAATCATCTTTACATTACCATTTAAAATTATAAAATAACTAACACATTTCACAAATTAAATTCAAAGTTCAATGGTACATTTGTGGTTAACAAACAATGTTTGTTATTTGTAACCAGTGTAAATAGTGGATGTTAATTGTAGTCTCCATGTTTCACAAAACATAATATTTATCTTGTTACAACTCAATTATTTTTTACTGTGTGTAACCGATTTTTAATGATTTATAAATATTGATAATTACCTATAAAATGTTAATTCAATTAAAGATAATTCTATAACAAGAGTTGAAATATTAACATTTATTTTCTAAGTATTTATGGTTATAATTTTTAAACAAATTTATTAATATTTAAAAATAAACATGTGTTAGTGTCATTAAAAAAAGATGTATCTTTATATACAATAAATCTAATACCAGATTATATAAATAAAACATTATAAGATTATTTTGTCCCGATCTTTAAATATGAAATAATTGTAAATGTATACATATTGTGATCTTTACCAATAAGCAAGCAAATAAAGTTTGTACCAAACTACAATATTTGTTTATTCATTAATCAGGTATTTTGATTTGCATTCAGTAAACGATAGGTAATTACTGTATGTGTAATAATTCATCATAAATTGGATAACTCATTCGAAATTTATTTCGTGAATTATTACACACAAGAGTATTGATAACATATAGTCACATTTGTAACGCTTTGGAGTCACAGTTACGGTTAGGTCTCCTTGGTTGCAATCCAGATCTGAGAGCAACCTTGATTGCGAGTAGCTTGTAACAAGGGCTTTAGTTATGAATCTCCTTGCACCCAACCCGTGAAGAACAACACAATCTGTAACAATCTTTTCTAATCACAGACAGAACAGTCAAGTGCCATGGAAAAGTTGGACAGCATCCGTATGCAGTTCGCCCAATTTATTCAGTTTATTTAATTTTGTAAAGTTTTTCTAATCATTATGTCGGCCTAAGTTTTTGGTAAATGGACACCCCGAGATTTTTGGGAAGGCATAACATGGTAAACCTCGGAATATTATATGTATTTAAATGGGTGAGTTATAAAAAGGCCTACGGCTTACGACCACCCCATTTAACTTAGTTGTCTATGTTATTTTAATAATTAGAATGTAAGTCCTCCAAATTAATTAATTATATTTAACTCATTAAGAGCTGGTTTCTATAGTGGTTTTTGATCAGACGGAGATAAGTGACCTTAAAGAGTAAGGACAACCACGTTTCCCTTGGTTAAGCCTAAGTTATGTCAAGGATTAAGTGGTGATATTTCTCCCAACAACCGAAATTCCCCACACAATTAAATAACTTGATAAACTAAACCACTTTAGAGATTTTCAATAGATTATGGAAATACAACAATTGTAGGTATTATAATTAAAAAATCCTTAAACCCACTCAATCATTCGTTAATTATATTTTTTGTTCAATCAAAAAATAAAATATAGTCACACAATGATGATAACTTTTATACAATATACTATTATAGACGTTATAAGAAAAACAGAATAATTAAAATGACTGGTTTACAATTCCGTAAAAAAACCTCTCGACCATCGTCGCCTTACAAAAAAATGAAGAAAAGAGCATAAAATTAAGACATCTAACCTTCGACTATTCTTATAATGTCAGGGTCGGACAATAACAAAAGTTGGTCAATAGAAACCAGATAGGAAAGATGAAAGAGAGGGATTTAACCCTAGACTACATGAAAAAAGGTGTGAGCCCCTAAGGTTATTTTCTCTTTTTAATACATTTATTTTTTTTTTATTTTTTTTTTTTTTTACACGTATTTTTTTAAGTTAATATAATATGGGGATAGTCACAAATAAACAGAGATGGAGTAGTAACTCCTTCACTTACTAGTTACTACCTCTCTCTCACCACAATTAATTGCTTATCTGGTAACTTAATTAATAAATTAAAGTATCAACTTTGTTTCAGTCCAGTAGCCTTTGAAAGCGTTAAATATTTAAAGTCCCTTAAGAGGGTATACCCTAGATGTCGTTCCTAAGTGCTCTATAGTAAATCCTAAAGGTGCCTTTAAATCATAATTCCATTGCTTAGAATGTGTGAGTAAGGCTCAGGTGTATAGACCAATTATGTCAAAACAAGTTTACACAAAATATATATCACTCAGTGTTGGTTTCTTATTTATGCAACACACTTTAAAATGTTTACATGAGTCCATGTAGAAAGTAATGCTGAAAATAACATAAACAAAATAAATAATATTATAGTTTGAAACTTTAAGTTTGAATGCTTCAGATTAGTAATCTGTTAACTGAATTACCATAAAAACTAACAAAAAGGTTACTCAATTGATTATGATCAGAAAATTTTCCTGGGTAGTTCAAGAGCGAATTAAATTATTTTACAAGACAAGCTTTTGACATCTGTACTGAATTTATTATTAATTTCCGTTATTTTTATAGGACTAAAAATCATATTAATTAATACTTTACTCCTTTTTGTATTCTTTTTATTTTAATAGTAAAATCAAAATTGTTGTCATTTTTTTCCTTGTTTCTAAAAGGCAAAAAATCTCTCGGTCATCATCACTTTGTAAAAAAAGTAAGAAAAAAATCATAAAATAATGATCTTACTCATCAAATATTATAATAGCATCAGGGCCGGAAAAGAACAAGAGTTACAAAAGTTAGTCAGTTACCTGATAGGAAAGACTGTTAACAAACTATCAACAAAACTGACAGGATTTTGAATTTGTTACACAAAATAATGAATTCAGAAGTTCACACATTTGACAGACAAATTTGGACACAATGTAACAACTTTTCAAGGAAGTAGAGAGGGTATAAAAATTACCATACTTACAAATACATATACTAGGTTTCAAACAAGTCTCGGGACGGTTCTTTTAACTAACTTTAAAAGGAAGAATGCTCTTTGGCAATATAAGGTAAATTTAATATTTTACAGGCTGCCTTTTTGGATTGTAGTAAGATCCTCTACAAACCTCTAATTTTGCAGTTATTTTCTATTAAACAAGACCTTTAAAATGAAATATTACTCGGTGGGGTTTTACAATTGAACATCTTGACTTACCTGCAAAAACCCATTTTGGGGTGGGATTGAAGTTGAGCTTTCAATTTTATAAAGTTTAAAAGTTACTTAACTGTCTTGGGACTTTCCTGACACCTGGTATAAATATACATACTACGTTTCAACAATGATTAATTTGTTATTAATAAGCATATATTTTTCTGCTCGAGTTTATATTTTGGGGATAACGTAAAAGTTCATTTTCTATCTGTAAATTCACAAGTAAAATTATTAAGGTATGGAGCTGCTTAGATTTAAGCAACTTTTCAAACATCAAAATAAAGAATATCAGTTCTTAGAAGATTTGAATCTTCCGAGTTCAAACAATTAAATTTTATGTGCATAGTCATAGCTCCTATGCACAAGTTAGGAAGATTTTCAAATATCAAATAGAAAATAACACTACTTGCTATTTTGATACATTATAGATAGGTAGGTACTGAACATCATTTGAAAATACAGATTTTTTTTCATTTTGTTTATTATATTATTAACTGTACACAAAGACTACATTATATACCAAAAAAACAATTACAGCAATAAACACCGGAAATAAGATTATTTTTTAGCATTCTTACTATTTTACCATTATTAAGGTATTTGTTTATTTTTGTATCTGTCACATAAAACATGGATGTTAATTTTAAAATAAATTGTGAGCGGAACAATTCTAATCCATTATCCTTAGTTTATGTTTTTATTATTATTATTAATGGCGAAAAATCAACGCTTTCATCAGCCCTTAACATGCAAAGAGCTTAAGATGCTCCTTATATAAAAAAACAATAACAAAATGAAATAGAACGTAATTAACAATAAAATAAAAAGTTTAACACCAACAACTCTAAAACTAGTTAACAATGGTAAACTTCGATAAAATTCAACAACAAACATTACAATTAGAAGGACTAAAAGGCCCTACAATGAGTTAACAATTAGTTTAGAAGTTCATTAAACAAGATGATATATTACAGAACTATAAAGGTGCCCTACGATGAATTAACAATGATAACACTCAAAAGACAGTGAAAAGAATATTAAAAGCCTGTACAAGGGACCTCTAACAATCAATGTAAATTATAAAAACATTCAGACAACATAGAAAGGATTATACTCTATCACGGTTTTTTGCGTTGTCTACAACTTCACCTTCATCGATTAGAGAAGAACAAATACCCTACGCACACCTCTCGGTACAACACAATCAACTAGGATGTGCCTAAGAGTTAAAAAACCTAACAAAATGAAGAATGCTGTGGATTCCCGTGTTCGATAAAAAATCCATGAGTAATTATGGAATGACCAAAACAAAAACTCGTAACCATTACTTCCTATCGATTCCACAAAAGAACTGTATCTTTTACTTCCCTTAATTTATGAACACTAAATTTGTCCATTTTTCCCCACATAACTATACAATACGAATTTAACTGCTGATACAAAATAAGATGACGTAACACACTGCTTGACTGATATCTGACTTCTAGCTTCTTTTGCAGATTCGTCTACTTTTGTGTTTCCACTTACTCCCGAATCCCCAGGTACCTAACGAAATGATACTCAAATAAACTGCAATTACCTACAAAACTTTGTATATGAATCACAGAATACCAAGTACCTGGGAATATTGGAATACATAACTTGGATAGCCTATAAAGCCCTTTCAAAAACAAATCACAAACAATTATTGACGGAAACCAAATAGGAAGGTACTAATGCCTATCAAATAGCAAATAATTTGGCAACAATAACACTAGAAGTATTTACTGCTGTAGCTACATATAGAACAAAGTCGTCCACAAGTAGAATGGACAGAAAACTGAATTTTAGCATTAATTTGTTGATTACTACAACAAACAAGGTAGCATTCAGCACACTACCATGAGGGACACTACTTGAAAACAAAATGACAAATTAGTTCAACATGCACTCTGAAATAGGGGAGACCTGGGTAAGTTCGGCATACGGGGCAAGTTCGTTCGCCTTCTTATTATTTAGTTTTCAGAGGTTGGCAACACGAGACTAAGCTCAGTTGTTGTACAAAGATGGCGTCTGTCACTCAGTGAACTGTGGATTGTCTGTTGGAACATTTGCTGTATTTAGAGGTAAATATGTGTTTTGGACATTTTGCTTGTAACTTTGGTTAAACTTTAAGTGTTTGGTATGTGTCCTAGCAATAACGATTACTTTTACTATTATTTATCACCAAAACACTCATAATGTATACTGTCATTCAGTATGTTAAAAAGTTATAAATGGTTTATAGGTTTAGATCTACACGCATTATTTTCTCAACGCGTCGTTTGGGGCAAGTTCGTCACGCTTGCCGAACTTGCCCCGTACAAGAAATATTGTTGCCTTTCTTCCAAATTTCTTTTAATTTGTTTTTTATTACTATTTTAAACACTTAATTATTTATTTTACATAACATCATTTCAAATATTATATGTATAAATTAATATAATTTATTAAAGTAAATGATTTCTAATTCAACTTTGTAATTCATACGATTCCCTAAATTTAGTTCAGATTTTGCATTTTAAATATTTTTCCAGGTATTCAAATAAATTATTATTACAGAATTTCACAAAATATTTGTTTTATTTCAGAATACACAATGGTGCGAAATTATAAACGGAAGACTGAAGATCGATATGACCAAGAAACATTGCGCCTTGCTGTAAACGCATTTAAAACAAAAAGTTTAAGTCTTCGAGCTGCATCCATTAAATACGATATTCCCAGAACTACATTACAATACTGGATCAACAAAGACTTTCCTGTAGCTACAGTGCAAAACAAAGGTAGATTCAAACCAATTTTTTCAGAAAAACAAGAAAAAGAACTTCGGAATCATATAGTTAAAGTGCAGAAAATGTTTTATGGCATGAGTTCAACTGAACTTCGTAGGCTTGCATTCCAATTCGCTGAATTAAACAACATAGAGAACCCTTTTAATAAAACTAAAAAGATGGCTGGACCTGATTGGTTGGAAGCGTTTATGAAAAATGGGAAACTGTCCTTCAGATCACCGGAAGCTACAAGCATGGCCCGTGTTATTGGTTTTACGAAATATAAAGTCTCTAGATTTTTTGAAATACTTCAAGCAGTTAAACAAAAATATAATTTCAGTGCAAAAAATATTTTTAATATCGATGAAACTTCGTCAACTACGGTCCAAAATCCCAAGAAGATTATCGCACAGAAAGGAACTAAACAAGTTGGAAAAATTACTTCTGCCGAAAGAGGGAAGAACATGACTATAGTTGCAGAAATTAGTGCTGGAGGCACCTTTATTCCACCCATGATACTATTTCCCAGAAAAGAATGAACCCACAGCTTCTAGTAGGGTCTTTTCCAGGAACTGTAGGTTTGGCTAACTCGTCGGGATGGATGGACAGTGACCATTTCATAGAATACATTAAACACTTTATAAAGTGTGTGAAACCTTCAAAGGATGATCCTGTGCTTATTATTTTAGATGGACATTCAAGTCACAAATCATTGCAAGCAATTAACATGTGCACAGAAAATGGAATTATTTTGATAACGTTACCACCACACACAAGCCACAGACTTCAGCCCTTAGATGTTGCAGTTTTCGGGCCTTTTAAAGCATATTTGCCAGGGGAAATGGACAAGTATATGACAAATAATCCAGGAATGCGAATAACAGATTATTCATTAGCCCCACTGGTCAAAGAAGCTTATATTAAGGCATTCAACCCAAACAATATAATCAAAGGATTTGAAAAGACAGGAATATCGCCCTACAACCCAGACATCTTTGGAGATGAAGATTTTATGGCAGCTACTGCTGTTTTCCCTCCAAATGAACCTATCGATAACAACTCAATAGAAACTGGAGATGAACACTTGCCAATGGAAAGTACACGAAGTCTAACTCCAATTCAAACAGCTGTCATGACTGAGACTTCAGAGACTATTCACATTTTGAGTGATTCTACCTTTATACAGTGTTCACCAAGTAAGCCTTTGACCTTATCTAGCTCTGGCATCAATTCCATGACATCAGAAGATAATATTAATTATCCATTAATTTCTAATCAAAAGTATTTATCAAGCTATCCATCCACTTCAAATTCCATAGACCTACCTAATATTTCAGTGACAAATTCCAAATTACCAAATACTTCTAGTAATCCTGACTTTTCAGTTTACTGTTCAAGTTTTCCCAAATCTATGCCAAGCACTTCATCAACACTTACAATTGAAGAGATATCTCCACTTCCAAAAGTAAAGTCAAAGAACAACAAATCTAAAACCGTTCGCTGCCAACAACAGTCAGAAGAAATTACAAATTCACCTTTTAAAAAGAATTTAGAGGAAAAAGAAGCAAAGAAGAAAAAACTTCCAAACACAATTGCCTGCAAGAGGAAGCTAGATAAAAATGAACAAAATAACAAGTCTTCTAAAACGAAAAATAATCAAATAAAACCTAAAACTGTAGACTCCAGTGAAGAGGATGAAGAAACATTTTGCATTTATTGTTCAGAAAAATATGGATTGACACAAGAGGTTTGGATTAAGTGCGAGTTATGTTTTAAATGGGCACACGAAGACTGCACTGATGTGGAAAGTATTTTAGGAGTGTTTGTGTGTGACATGTGCCGCTAAGATTGAAGTGTTTTTACAACGAAATCATGTTAAATAACGTAAGTGTTTAAATTTGTTTGTTTGTTTGTAAATTGATTGTTTCATATCTTTTAATTTTTATTTTGTTGCATTTTCTAATTTATTATAATTCAGTATTTTATTTGTGCTTTTATCCTCTAACATTGAAAGAATGTAGTGCAAGTAATCAGATTTTTAAATAAACAGTATTGTTTTATTAATATACTTTATATTTATTGAAATCTAAAAAGTCCCAACTTGCCCCGAAACAGTTGCCGATCTTGCCCCGTCGTAAGGGGCAAGTTCGGCCAAAAAGCAAAAAAAGCAAATTAACAGTAAACACTATTTTAAATACTAAAATTGCATAGTAAAATATAATATACTATTCATGATAGTTATTATTTTATATTTTAGAATAAAAGATATTGTTATTATTTTTAATATGTGATTTACAAACAAATATGCCTTAAAGTGCCGAACTTGCCCCGGTCTCCCCTATCTGCTGCTAACAAAGTTTGGCACAAATACTAGAATATTGCTATTTATAATCCAAAATTTTTAAGTATTCAGAATTCCTCTTCGCCAAGCCATATTATTGGCCTTTTTAAGGTTAAAAACAATGCAACAATAGTTTGACGCAAGTAAAAGGCATCTAGAATGTCAGACTAGAATTGTTTTATTATTATTTACATGTATATATAACTGAAAAATCATTGCTGTCATCAACACTTTAGAAAATTAATAAACATAAATATAAATCAAATAAAAAGACTAACAAATAACCCAAAACCAAAGTAAGATGATATTTGCACAAAATTCAGTTAACTATATAAATACAATAAACACTGAAATAACGTATTACAAGGATGAAACTACTAAATCGTATTAAAAACATTCATGAGACGCACCCGACCAAGAATCCCACCTTCATCCCCCAACATTACCCTAATTGAATCCCTAATTAGTTGAAGGATGTCATCATCAAAATATTGGTGCCCAAAATCCTCCATTTTTCATTGAAAACAATCATCTTCAAAATATGCAGGTTGGTAGAGTTTTATGGGGTCAGGTGCAAATGGACCGCTTTCACAACATGGAGCAGGAACTTCTTCTTCTTCACAGCACGGGAAGGCTTATTATTCACACCACTTTTTTCTGAAAAAAAAAAAAAAAAAAAAAAAAAAAAAAAAAAAAAAAAAAACAACCATCTCAGTACCTAGGACCTATTTTTTGTAAACTGTTTAATTTAATTTTAGATTTTTAAGGGTATTTTCAAATGTAAAGAACAAAACTTCTTACACAGCCTTAACTTTAATCCTTTTGAAATTGATGGTTCATCTTTGTTGCTATCGCTGGTTTTAGGTTCATAGTTGGGATCATTATCGAACCATATTTTTTAGTGGTTTCATGTTGGTTTATAATTTATAGGATATTATTCATAAATCCTCAGTCTTTTACTTACGACTTTTTTAATATTACACATTTAGCTTGACATGATGGTATTATTCTTTTCTTCTGTTGAGTTTTTGTTTTCTCGTATTATTAGAAATTGGTCAGAGGATCACCTTTAATGGCAATTGTTAGTTTCTTAATATTTGTGCTTTTTAAATCGGCATAATTGTTTTACAATACCATACAATATTTTATTTTGCTTTTAAACATGTATACAATGTAATAATTAGAAACAGTTCAATATCTTAAATTTAACATTTAAATTTAGCCACATCAGAATTCATACATCTCTATTGAGTAGTAAGCACCTTGTTTCAAAAAATCAAGTATATGCAATTTAAACTGTCTTTCAGTCAAAGATTGTACAGCACCTGGCAGTCTACTAAATAGCTTAATTTGCTGAACACTGTGATTTTTTTTAGCCTGATAAGAGAGGTGGTAACCAAATACTGTCTATTTCTAGTATTTTAATTATGACTTCGGCTGTGATTAACAAATTTTGAAATATTCTGCTTAACATGGATTAGATTTGAGTAAATATATAACGAGGGAAGTGTCATAATCTCTCATTTAGAGAAACTGCCTCTACAAGATAAACCTGCAATAATTCTTACAGCTTTTTTTTTTTTTTTAACAAAAAAGACTGAAAGTGAAGCTGGAATTACCCCTCAATTGGATACTATACAACAACAGTAAATGAAACAAACCAAAATAAGTCATCAACAGGACATCAAAGTCGACAATTAACTTAAGTTTTCTCATTAAAAATAATATCCTCGAAAGTTTCTTCCAAGTACAACACCAATAGTTTCACATATTTAATCTCACTATCACCTACAATTCTATTGCTGAGTGAAATCAGTATTACACTCAGTCTTGCTATCATTTATTTTTAGACAGTTTACATTAAACCAGATTTTTGCCATTCCTACAGAATGTTTTGGTAACGCATCTGTGACAACACCATCTTCATGAGAACACATTAATGTTGTGTCATCAGCATATAAGACTAACATGAAGGGGATGTTACAGCTGAAATCATTGACAAAGACCAAAAAAAAGGATAGGTCCCAAAACAGAACCTTGTGGGACACCTGAGATTACATTTTCATAACCGGACACAACATTATTGCTCACCACCATTTCCCTCCTATTATTTCGATATGATTTTATTAATTTTAGTTCTATTTGTTTCATGCCATAGTAATCAATTTTCTTAAACGAAATTCTGTGGGGTATACAATCAAAGGCTTTGCATAAATCAATTAGCCACATACCAGTAACTAAAGGACTGTAATAAGTAGAGCCAGGATGTTTAGGCATTAATAACACTTAAAATAGGCAGGCAAAAAAGGCAGAAGGAAATACAAAAAAGGCACTGTAAATTCAAAAAAAGGCATAATATATTTTAGCAATTAATAAACAAATAATTAAGATAACTTACATTTTACTGGTTCTGGTTACACATTACCACAAGGTATTTCTTTAAATTGTCTGTTTTTAGGCTTTGTCTTCTGTCAGAAAGAACTGTTTTCATTATTGAAAAAGACCGTTCTACATCAACTGATGTAACCGGTGCATATTTAAAGCTGGCTACTGTAGATGGACTTATGTTCATCACAACTGTGGTGTCACCTTTAATTACGTCACAGATTTGTTTTATTTTTAACAATCCGGAGTTTGACGACATCGCGCGCTTGCATTTCTCACTAATGGCACTTCCCACTTCACCTGGAACAGTTTCTAACTGATGCACCATATCTTCAACTATCTGCATGGATGCCACAAGGGTCTCCCCCCTTTTCTCAAGCTTTGTTATAATTTTCGGCAACATAGCATAATGAACTTGTATGAAAGACAAATTATTTCGAATGCTCTCACTGTTTAGTAAGTTCTTTACTACACGAATTGAAGCGGCGTCATCTTCAGAAAGTACAGCAACTATCTCACTTAACTTATCAAAGTTTTCAGAATAATATAGAGCAGCAGAAATCCATGTTCCCCATCTCGTCAAAATGGGTTGTGGAGGCAAAGTGAGCTCAGGAGCAATAGTCTTGAAGATCTGGGTTCGAGACGGTGCTTTAAGAAAAATTTTCTTCATGTTGGATATCAGCTTATCTACATCAGGGAATAAACTGCGGATCTCTTCAGAAATTCTGTGAAAACCATGCGCGAAACATGTTAAATGAATCATACCAGGAAACAGAATTTCCAGAGTTTTACCAGCTTTTTTCATGTATGGTGCGGCATCAGATAAGAAGAGAAGGACATCATTGTATTTTATACCATCAGGCCAGAGAAAAGTCAAAGAATTTGTAAATAACTGGGCGATGGTCGTACTGTTAGCTTTTTCCAATTCATCTGAAGACAGCAAGAATATTTTAGGTACTGCATCCTGCATATGTTCCAAAGTTCCAATAATTACGTTGGCTATATATCTACCTTTCACATCAGTCGTTTTATCTATGGAGGTCCAGATTTGTTTCCCTTCTACTTCATTACAAATGTGTTGAACTGTATTTTCATACACTACAGACAGGTAGTTTTTCCGCAAAGTTGATTCACTTGGAACAACTTCACCAGTATATTTTTCTAAAAAGTTTTTGAAGGACGGGTTTTCTAACTTCCAGAAAGGGATTCCAGCATCCAGTAGTGCCTTGCACAAGTCTAATGAAAACTGTGATTGTCTGCTAGTTGTAGCGATGGCTGTTGAAATTAGCGCTATTTTCTTCTGACCACTTCTGGAAGCAATTGCAGATACGTGTTTTGCTGTGGACACATGTTGATTTATAAAATACTTCTTTTCATGATTAACGGTCTTTTCACAAGCTTTACACAATAAGACCTTTCCATCTGTTGAAAACACATCGGCACCAAATTCGTTAACATAACTGTTGAGTTTACTATTTAACGGTTTACTGAATTTAGGCATTCTAGAATGAATTTATGTTTTAAAACCCGACAAGAACTAATTATATTTCTTTTCTTACAAAGATTATAAAATATAAGTGGTCAACATAAAAATTAAACAAGCAACTTGCACTATAAATAAAATAGTCGACAATAATAGCTAACGACTGATGAGATACTGGCACGTATCACATCTAGCTGTACAGTACTGAATAAGAGAGGCAGCACACACGCACAGTTAAGTTATTGGTGGGAGTAGGCTAAACAAACAAAACTTACATGCCTGAACATTTTTCCTAGAAATTAGAAACAGTTCATTCTCTCTCTCTCTCTCTCTCTCTCTCTCTCTCTCTCTCTCTCTCTCTCTCTCTCTCTCTCTCTCTCTCTCTCTCTCTCTCTCTCTTTTCCTTTTCCCGGTTACATAGTTGTGAACAGCAACTCCGAAACAGGAAAAGGCTAGCGTCTAACGGATGTACACCAGATGTGAAGCATCCTGGTTCAAAGTATAAACACTCCTAATTCGTAAGAAATATACGTCTGTCAAAGAATTTGGTTTCATAAACCAAGACCAAGTTTCCGACTTATTCCCGTTCCACTCTGGACACGTTTATTGTACAAACAATATTAAATTTTCTTGCAAAAGGCAAAGATAGGCTTTTATAATTAAAATAGGCTAAATGAGCTTAAAAACGTTAAAAAGGCAAATAGGCAAAATTAAGGCATTTTGCCAAACATCCGGGCTCTAGTAATAAGTGATTTACAAGTGTTTCCACAGCCATAGCAATTGAATACTTCGGCCTAAAATTGTATTGGTGTTCATATAGCAAATTGTTGTCTACAAAGTAGTCATACAGGTGAAAAAAATACATGATTCAATGATCTTACTTAGTATAGGAACCAAAGCTATTGGTCTGTAACTTTCAGAAACATTCCTTTTTCCCTTCTTATAGATGAGAACTATCTATGTTAATTTTAAACGATCATTAAATGTTCCATCAGTTAACACTAAATTAAATAAATATGTTAGTGGCAACAATATCGTACCACCAATGTGCTTCATGACAGAGTTAGAAAAATCATAAACATCCCTTGCATGAGATGAGCTAAACCTCTTAACAAGACTAAATGCAGTTTTTGGTTCTACTACTTTCTATATAAAATTTTTTTTGAAAGACATGCTGGTTTGACAAAATTAGTCATGAGCTCAATATCATCAGTTCCATTTGAAACGTCATTACCAATACCAATATTAACAGAGATATTGCCAAAATAAATATTCAAAGCATCAGTTTTATACAGGTACTGACAATATAGGCAATTTATTGTCAGATACTACTTTAACGATACTCCAAACAGCTTTACACTTATTATTAGAGTTTTTTATAACAGCAGTTTTTGCATCATTAATGGCCTTGTTATATAGGTACCTTTTTAATTTCTTGAATTATTCCTTCTCTTTGAAGCTACCACCGAGCTTCCTCCTTTTAAATAATAACAAAAGAATATTACGCATATATGCTATCTGTAGGGTAAACCACTTTCTAATGCCACTATGCTTTACATACTTAGGTGTGTCCCTGACATTCAACATTGGACAACTCAAATCAAAGTAAAACCTTAAAATTGAAAGGAAATACTCATAAGCCTTATTCACATCATTAATACTGAGTAATTACAGTGACCAATCCAAATATAATAAACAAATCTTAAAACTATCTAATGTGGTCAGACGCTTTGTAATAATATTAGGTCTATTGCTGTCAAGTTTAACACTATTTACAAGATCCAATTAAACTCAGTCCAGATACTGGCATGGATGACAGATAACCCTCCAGATAACAGACAATGTTGATTACTAAGTTATCTAAGCATGCTTCATTTCTAATTGGTTTGTTATTAGTACAATATAAGTTTAGATATCTAAGCAAATTCAAGAAATCTTGAAATTCAGACTTTCTTTTGTTCAGAACATCTACATTAAATCCCCTGCAAGTGTAAAATATTTGATTTTTTTTTCCCATTAAATAACAACATTTTTTTTAGATTTTGCAGGAAGAGTTTTACATTTGAATTAGGTCTACAATATACTGAGACAACAATAAGGTTAATGTCGGAAACTTTGACAGCAGCAGCTTTACACAAGAAATTTACACTTAACTTAGTGATTTCTTAGTGGTTACATCAATTTGCTCAAACTTAATATTATTCTTAACAAAAATGGCAGCTCGACTATGAGTCCCTGGAACTTCTCTGCAGTAAAAACCCGCTGGAGAGAAATCAATGGGTACATAGAAGAGAATCTCTTCTTCTGCTAGCCAGTGTTCATTAATACACAAAATATCCGTAGGTTTACTGTCAAGAATAATCTCAAACTGTCCAAGTTTATTTCGAATGGACTGTAGGTTAATATGGGACACAACCAATTTGTTCAGCTGTCCAAGAGTACCAGCAGAGTTCATATTAGCACCAATTCGTAGATCATTCCCAGGCCTACCCATCTAGTATTTAGACTAGATCCGTCAAGACTTTTTGCTTTTTCTGTGTTATAAAGGGTTAGATTTGAGATATTCAAAGCACTATTTGCTCCCAGTGGATTAGAGCTAAATAGTGTTTTGATTGATTTACAAGGACATTGTTTTTACACTTTGTCATGAAGCATAGTATCTTTTCACCAGAGTCCCTTCAGGTCAAAAATCAGGACTTAAGAGGTTAGAAGCCGAACTTTGTGGAATCCTTACATTGAAAGATCTGTAGGTGTCAAATCGTGTTTTGAGAGACTCATATCTACAGTTTTGCAAATTAGATTGCTTTTCAATAGATACAGTTTTGAATAGTAGTGTTAGGTCTTTTTGATATTTTCCTAGATATAAGGTTATTTTAGGCTGATTTTGAGGTGGTGGATATAAGTTGATAATATATGGAAATAATTTTAATTTATAAATTTCTGATTGAAAGTGTGAATTCTGATATAATTGGGATGTTGGTCTAGTGTCGCACCTAGTTGTCACTAGGTGTTGTGTAGTTCAATCCTTTGGATAATTGCTTTTAAAAGGAATGACAAATATTTCAAATAATGTTATATTTGTAGGTTAGAAGAAATTAAGAAGTGTTGCATTATATTAATAATAATATAATATAATTATAGTAATAAAACAAAATTAACTAAATATTTTGTACATACAGAGACCTAAGTGACTACTACTATGCACTTCTAAAACTATACACTTTTGAAGCTGAGACCGAAGTGTGTATAACTAGTCGCTATTATTTAACAGCTATATATTATATGGATATAGTTATCAATATACGAGGTGATTAAAAAAGAATACTGCAAATCTAAACAGTTGGTACTTCTGTTTGCATCAATTAGAACAGCTGATTGTTGCAACAATGGAAAGGGCATGTTTATAACTTTGTTTTGATAAGGTTATGTTTTTTCTTGGTTGCTTGGTTAACTAACGCTAAACCGTTTATCAAATGGCTATCACAAAGCAAGAAAAAGCATTTTGTATTTTGGAGTTCACTCAAACTCATGGTGTTATTCGTGTTTAACGGAACTTTCAAACAAAATGCAGAAAGGATCCTCCTCATCGAAACTGCATTGTTTATTGGGTGAGGCAGTTTGAGACAACTGGGTATATGTGTGCCAAGAAAACTTCAGGCCATCAACAGACTCCGGAGAACGATGTGGAGAGAGTTAAAGCTAAGTATGCATGTAGTCCTAAAATATCAACTCGCAAAGCTAGTAAGGAACTTCAGATACCACATTCTACAGTATGGTGTGTCTTCCACAAGCAGATGAGACTTAAACCATACAAACTGCTATTGTTACAAGCATTAAGCCAAAGCGCACAGATTTTTGCCTTGCTATGATTGAACTGTTTGAAAATGAAGGATTTGCTGACAGATTAGTGTTCATCTATAAGGCTACCTTCCACCTCAGTGGACAAGTAAATCGCCACAACATAAGAATATGGGGAACAGAAAACCCAAGGGAGTTTATTGAGTATGAAAGGAATTCACACAAACTAAACTTTTTTGTGCTCTTAGCAACAGTAAAGTGTATATAATATACCCTTCTTCTTTATTGAAGGCACTGTGTCTGGCACCCTTCATTTAGATACTACAAGTCTGAGGTATGCAAGTTTTTGAATGTTACATTGTCTCATCATCGCCTTTAAAATAAAAAAAAGAAGAAAATTGTCTTCATAAGAAGACAAATGAAGAGTCCAAGGGAAAAACGGGCTAACCCTCAAAAAATGCAAAATTTAGTTATGAACGGTTTTGAATACATCTTTTAAATCTAAACAGTTTACAAAAATGAAAATTGACAAAAACGGGCTCCTCATACGAGTAAATCACCTTTGAAATAGACGCATCCAGGGGAAGAACGGGACAACCCACAATGAGTGTAGGCAAGAACGGGACAACCCACAATGAGTGTACGCAAGAATGGGGCAACCCTCAGGCCGTGCATGCGCTTACGGTTTGTTTACTTCAGTAGCGCTCGTCTTATGCAATCAACAGGTGGTGACTGTCACTGCCCGTACGAGTGATTTGCTGTTGTGAATGTTTGTGAGTGGATTTGTGTATTGAAAAGTGATTATCTTAGTTAAAACATGAGTGACAACATAGACGACCCTGATAGCAAGTCTTCAGATGAAAAAAGGAAGCCGTCTGAAACCAATTCAACCAAAAAGAAAAAACGTTTTAGGAGGATGAGAGATATAATGAAAAAACTTAGATCATCTACGTTTGAAAGTGGTGAAAACTGCAATTGTAAGACTCTAAAATGTTTTCAAAACATTTCGTACGATGATTCAGTGAAATTGTTGTCAGATTTTAATCAGTTAGGGGACTGGAACAAACAAAGTGCTTATCTTGCTGGACTTATATCTGTAATACCTATTTCGAGAAGGTATGCAAAAGACATGAATAATGCCGTTCTCCATGATTGTACATTTAAGTACATGGTGCGTATCTGAAATGATAATGGATTTGAAGACATTGAGGTATGCCGCAAAGCTTTTATCAGTATTCATGGTATTACCAAAAGAAGATTAGCAACTATTCAAGATTCACTGAAGAAAACAGGAAAAGCACCAGTTGATAACAAGGTAAGCACAACAACCGGCCTAATAAGATGGACGAAGAAGTAAAAACAGCTATGTACAACCATATTAACTCATTTAGAGGACGTGCCTCTCATTAGTCTTAAGAAGTCTAGTACAATTTATCTGCTAGAGGAATTATCAATCAAAAAGATGTTCCATTTGTTTTGCGAAGATAATCCTGGCAAATCGTATGAAAAAAAGTACGAATCTTATAGAGTAATGTTTAACACAAAGTTCAACATTTCTTTCGGATATCCATGCAAAGACACCTGTTCAACTTGTGACCAGTTCACAGCTGAATTGAAAACATTAGATTATTATGAGGAAAATTAGAAAGCTACAGATACAGAAAAAACTTCATATGAAGAGAGCTGAAACGTTCTATGACAGAAAAAAGGATGTACGTAAAAATGCCAAAAAAAGTGTTGAAGATGAGGCTATTTGCGCGGACTACCAGAGAAACTTACAGGTCCCAACCTTAACCACGAGTGACGTTTACTATAAACGTCAGCTTACTTATAACACATTCAACGTACACCAGTTGTCCAATGGTAAATCTGTGTGGTACGCTTACAGTGAAAATATTGCCAGAAAGGGTAGCAACAAAGTAGTTTCATTTATACATGATTTCCTCACAAATCACTTGGACCCCAGAGTAAAACACCTTCAAATGTTTTGCGATTCATGCTCAGGGCAAAATAAAAACTACACGGTTCTTCGTTACTGTCACTACGTTGTACACCAACTAAACAGACTAGATAGCCTAACCGTTACTTTCCCCATGCAGGGACACTCTTTTATGGAATGGGATAAAAATATAGGTAGGACTGTTAAATACAAAAATCCGTGTAGAGCTACCAAGTGAGTGGGCAGATGTAATTCGAAGTGCAAGAGCAAAGCCAGAACCATTTATAGTTGAAGAGGTCAACCAGGATATGGTGCGAGATTGGACAACTTTTTTTGATGAGACATGTTCCTCATCTTCGTATGTGGAAAAGGCTCCTATTAGAACAAGAACCATCAAGCAGGTACGATTTGAAAAAAAAAATCCAAGATTTATGGAGTATCAAAACTTCTTCAATGGAGCATAGAATTCAGTTCCCATCACACACCCTGCCCAACTAAACGTACTGGAACTCGGCCCAGGAGAGTTTCTTTACCCTGAAACATCTTACTCAGGTACGCCATTTTCTTTTAATTTTTTAACAGGGACATTTACTAACATTAATTATTAAGTTTATATCATAGTGGTTTTTCAACGTTTACATAGTTTTTTTTTAATCGGATGATGGGACAGGCAATCACATTATTTTTATAAATTAATGATTACAGTGCCTATTTACTTCTCAACGTCATTTTATAAGTTGCTTTCCTTCTTAGGGAAGTAGGGCCAATTTCCTTCTTAGGTTCAACTTTTTTAGGGCCAATTGGGGTACTTAAGGAAAAGTACAAAGATCTGCAGTGCCTAAAGAAGTTCTGTGGGGAAAGAGCTCAGAAGTATTTTGATTCCTTACCGCTGAGACAACGTAAAGAGAAGAAAGAAAAAAAAGATAGTTGAAATGCGTAAAAAAGCACAAAAAACACCTACGTTGAAGTCGGAGAAAAAATAAACCTGATTGTCAAAAACTATTGTAAATTCCTCTGTAACAGTAGATTCTTTAATTTGTTTACAATGTTAACATATTTTGTACTTTTATAAAGATAAATAAACAAGATGTTCTCATTGCAGTATGCTACTAAAACTTTATTATTTACCTATTTAGTACAAGCTATTATTATACCAAATTACAAGTAAATGTGGGTTAGCCCGTTTTTGTCAAGGATATTTGGTACTTACAGTGTTTAACTGTATCATTCTCTGTAACCCAACCGATTTTGAACTATTTCAATATAAATTATTGAAATATATACAGGGTGTATATAAAGTCCCGCACGGGCTTAATATTTTCTAAACAACAACAGATAAATCAATAAGATTTGGTACATCAACACCACACCTAAAAATCTACTTTTTTAAGGAACTATCAATTTTCTGTCATATCATGGGGACGTCCCGCAAGGAGTCAGAAGGAAATCTTAAATAGGAGCATAGGTCAATATGCACATCAGTTTAAAGGGCTTAGCTAGCAGAGTTTAATGCCGCAAACCGCATTCAAAAGGTTGATCCAGTACAAAATGGCGGCTGTTCAAAGGTTTTATTTTGTTACATTTTATTAGTACAGTAGCCACAATCCCATTAAAGCAAAACCGCAACTAAATGAATACTGCAGCTAAATACTACATTATGCGTGTCAATAGAGAAGTGAATTATGACGTTAGTTATCCTCAAGTGTTACAAATTTGGTCCTAACTTATTGATAACGGGGAAAACCTGGTAATAGTAACAATTAGAAAGTTCTTATCTTTGGGTCGCCGTTTGGACTTTCATATTAGCCAGTCATTCATAGTAGGCTATTCTAGTTTTCTTGTTTTAGTAGTGCTGTCCAACCTTTCTGTAAGTGCGCGTTAGTACAAACAAGTTTGTACTATTGCTTGTAGTTCTTCACAACACTATGTCGCTTAACGAACGTGAATGTATAACACTTCTTATGATGGTTGGTTGGGGAAACAACAGACGATCACACGAGGAAGCGTGCCATTTATTTAATGACTACTTCCCCGAGAGGCAGCCAATTTCTAGAACAACTGTAGGGAGAACTGTTGAACGCTTTATGGAAACAGGAAGTGTTTCCGATCGTCCTAGATCAGGAAGGCCCGCTACTGCAACAAACGAAGACAACTCTTTAGATGTCTTGCAGTCATTTATTGAGAACCCGCACAAGTCCCTACGCTCAGCAGCACAAACTCATGACATCTCTGTTAAGTCTGTTCAAAACATTCTGAAAGGGTCAAATTTTAAGCCTTACAAAGTTCATTTGGTGCACGAACTCAACGAAGATGATTACGATCGACATATAGAATTTTGTGAAACTATGATGGCTAAAATAGATCGCAACGAAATTGGTGTAAACAATGTTGTGTTTCATACGAGTGTACATTTATGCTGAATGGAAGAGTAAACAGGCACAATTGCCATTACTGGAGTAGCAAAAATCCTCACTGGATGCGGTAGGCACACACGCAATATCCACTAAAGGTGAATGTCTGGCTTGGTGTGATAGGTACTCAGTTGGTAGGTCCTTTCTTTATTGAAGGAAATTTAAATGCAATATCATACTAACGTTTGCTGGAAAATGAAATTACACCAACACTTCGAAACATGTTTGGAGAACATTTTCAGAATATATCTGGTTTCAACAGGACGGAGCGCCCCCACACTACGGCATCGACGTAAGGGCCTATTTAAACACTGTTTTTCGGCAACGGTGGATCGGAAGGCGGGGAACTGTAGAATGGCCAGCGCGTTCACCAGATCTGTCTCCATTAGACTACTTTGTTTGGGGTTACCTTAAGGACAACGTCTACAAAACAAAGCCTCAAAATGTAAATGAACTGAGACAAAGAATACTTCAAGAATGTCAGGCGATTCCTCAAGTTGCCCTGTAAAATTCTCTTCATAGTTTTTATGTGCGTCTTTCCAACTGTCAAATAACTGGAGGTGAACAGTTCGAGCATTTACTCTGAAAACATTTGGTAAGTAAACATCTGTTTTCCAATAAAACCTTTGAACAGCCGCCATTTTGTACTGGATCAACCTTTTTGAATGCGGTTTGTGGCATTAAACTCTGCTAGCTAAGCCCTTTAAAATGATGTGCATATTGACCTATGCTCCTATTTAAGATTTCCTTCTGACTCCTTGCGGGACGTCCCCATGATATGACAGAAAATTGATAGTTCCTTAAAAAAGTAGATTTTTAGGTGTGGTGTTGATGTACCAAATCTTATTGATTTATCTGTTGTCGTTTAGAAAATATTAAGCCCGTGCGGGACTTTATATACACCCGTATAATTTAATGAAAAATACTTCATAAAAAACAATTTTTAAAGCAATGGGCTGGCAATTAGTTCCTTGAAAACCCTTTTTCTTGCTCTCCTGGAAAATTTACTTTCACGGGGTTAGCTTGTTTTTCCCTTGGACTCCAAAAATATTATATCATATAGACACCCCCCCCCCGCCGTCTTTGAATACTCTAATTCAGCCCTTGAATACTCAAGGTTGTTAAAGAACAGGAGTTAGTAAAGAGAGAGCTGATATGATAGATGAAAGAAATCAATTTAACCCAAAACTACTAGAAGAAAGGTCGTTAGGCTAGAATGACAAGGTCCTAACTAGCAAAATCGAAAAATTCCAGCTGTTGGCATGACAGGGTTCTATATGAGTTCCTCTTTAAAATGCATTAACTCTTATTACTCTATGTTGATTAGTAAGCTTTTTTGTAGAGGTATGAAGTTCTAACTGAAACACATGTTCATAGAAATTTGGAATGAAATGGTTCTATTTGGTTAGTTGAAACCTTGTCCACGACAATTATTCACAGCATTTGTTATAACTTGGAATGAGATGGTTCTAACAGACCAGATACAACCTTGCCATTCTTAGAGATTGGTGTTTCACAACTGCAAAGGTTACATAATTCTGACTGTACACTATGGGAATTTACTGTTTTTGACTTCAGCATCAAATCCTTTCTTTTTCTTTTTTTTTGTTAGTGTTCTATTGTATTGATCAGCTGTCATTATTAAAAGAATAATCCTTTAGTACAATAACCTAAAAGTAGTATGGTACATTATTTTATGTGCATTTTCACACGAAGTAATCTTAGTGATGACAACTTTAGAAGATTTAAGAAAGTTGGTTGTTGAGGCAATGATGGACGATCCCCTTGAAGACTCCGAAGATTCTTTTCATCCAGACGAAAGTAGTAGTGATTCAGATGACTTTGATGAAAATGTAGTGTTTAACAGGTAAGGCAAACTCTACTGCATAGTTTTAGGTTAAGGCCTTAGTGTTGAATTTTAGATATACACTAAACAATGCACCTACATTCCAAGCATTATGTAGCTCATTTTATTTTACCAGAAATAGGCTAAGCCCTGTGCTTAGGCTTAGACAAACTAAGCATAACTTTATGCTAGATCCCTGTGTAACATAGGCTAGGTCTGAAAAACTATCTTAGGTTAGACATAGTTCACCGTACGGTTGACAAACTAAGGTTTTTAAAAGTCCAGTTTTAGGAAAGAGATGTATAAAATTAAATAGTTAGGCCTAGGCCTATAACGTAAACAATGTGAGTTAAGTAGGTTACTTTCGTTGCAATTTGCACTTAACATGGACTTCCATTGCACACCAGAAAGGTCTTAAGAAAACTGTTCAATCAGAGACTACTTTAAATAGTTAGGCCTAGTTCAGTGTTGTGACATAATATTTAATTAGGACACAGTTCGACAAGCATCCACCAACTTTAGAGTTTCCTTGTGACGTTAAGCGCACTGTCTTGTTAGTCTAACATCAACCTAATCTTACTCTGTGGCACATTATGTTAATAAAAATATGAAATATACAGTACTCGATAGCTGATTTATCATGCAGTAGCTAGCTTTAGACTATCAAGAAAACCTTTGTTAGATTTTAATATAACCTTGTCATCTCAGGCTACCTATTAAATTTTTTTTGTTTTGTTGCAGAAGAAAGCGATGCCAAAAAAAACAGCTGAATATCAGGCTTTCAGAGAAGTGTGTCGAAAATACAGGACCTTCTGAGATGACCACTATTGCATTTAGGCCTACTTCGCCCCAAGCAAGGGAGGAAGTACCTATTATTAACGTTTTGAATGTGATTGAACAACCCGTATTGGTAGATATTCAAAATGTGATTCAAGAAGGAAAGCAAGTAGAATTAGAAAATATTCCAGATGATCACTTAATGATTCCCAGGACAAGAAAAATGAAAATCACAAAGAATCAGATAAGGTACATGTTAGGAATGTTTCATCGTGGAAAAGCATGATTCGAAAAACTAAACATCAATGTGGGAATGCCTACACCAGTAAAAGAGGTGCTCAAGTTCCAGCTAAATCAGTAAAAAACATGAAAACTTTATTTCTAATTGTTTTTATAAATGCAATACTTTGATAAGTAATGACGAGAGAGAATGTCAATTAAAGTGTATTACAAATTGCCACAGAACGAAAAGTATCATTTCTTGTTGAATACTACACACTACACAGAACAGAGAGAGCTCACTAAACCGTTAAAAAACAAAAATGTAAAGTCAAGAAGAGAGTTTTCTTATCGGTAATTTTTCAATGTAGGAAATGCAAAAATCCAAGTTTGTAAACAGTTTTACTTTGGCACCTTGGGAATTTCCCAAAAACGGTATAATATAATGTTCATAAAAACAAAAACTAACAAACCAACACTCCGAAATCTGATGGGCGTGGCAAAAGTGCAAATAGCTGTAAGACGTTGTCAGAGTTGTCACATTGTCAGAAGAAAGAAGAAAACAAACAAACAAGCTGTTAGGAAACACATAATAGATTCATTTCCGACCATAGAATCACATTACTGTAGAGCCTCTACCAAACGTCTATACCTTGAATCGAGCTTAAATGTAATGAAAATGTTTATCCTTTACAAAGAAATGTGCAGTCAAGAAGGTATCGAACCGGTAAAATTAAATATGTACCGTCACATATTTATGACAGAGTACAACCTAAGTTTCCATCAGAGAAAATCAGACCGATGTGACAAATGTGAAGAATATACAGTTGCGGAAACTCAAAATCTCCTAACCGATGGATTAAAACAAGTTTATGCTAACCATGTTGAAGAAAACAAAGCTATGCATGAAAACCGAAAAGCTGACCGAGAAAACAGTAGAATTCCTGTTTTGTGCTTTGATCTACAAAATGTTATTGCTTGCCTTAGATCAGAAATCAGTACATTCTTTTATAAAAGAAAACTTAATACTGCTCACCTGTCTACAAGCAAAACTATTTATTGCGCATTGTGTACAGAGGCATTATCTGGGAGGGCTGGTAATGCTCTGCCCAGTGCTCTTTACAAGATTTCGAACCAAGTAGCATTTGAGCATGACTTTGAAGAAATAATTTTGTGGAGCGATTCTTGTGTCCCAGAAAATAGAAATTCATTCATTTCCTGTGCCGTTCAAATTTTTATAAAGACACACCCACAGATTAAGAAAGTGACAATGTGAAATACTCCGTTCCAGGACACTCCTGTATACAAGAAGTTGACAACGCACACAGTCTCATTGAAAAAGGAATGCCATAAACGGAATTTTTCTCACCTTTGGGACTGATTAGAGTATTGAAGGGCATAAACAGACAGAATCCCATGAGAATCCTCCTGATGCTACAAAGTGACTTTTTTGACTTTCAGAGTGCTTCGAAAAACCTGAATTTCAAACAAGTACCATTTTTCCAAGTGAGTGAGATTGTTTTTTTTAAAGTCTTGCATGAAGTGGCTTACAAAACTTCATATAAGGAAGCCCACTACACCCAAGTCAATCTTCGCTACTCCATTTCGAGGAAGAAGAACAGCTCCAATGGTTCATTACATGTACTAGTGTTCCCCAAACAACTGAAGTGCTTCCCTGATTTACCAGCGGACAAAATAAAATATATAAAAGACATGTTTAAATATATGCCTATTCAAGATAGAGAGTTTTACTCGTTAAATCTTAAAACTTTAATGTGTCGTCACCTTCCTTCTATGGTAGAAGAACTTTGTTTTACTCAGGCCCAAACTTATTAAGCCTATTTCTTAACCTTTCAATTTTTTTTTTCAGGGCTATATTTTTATTACTAATTCCATATATCTTTCTTTTTTTTACTAACACAGTCTAATACTGTTCTTGAACAATTCATGTTAAGTACATGTTACTCACTCTTTTATATCTCATGTGTTACTCTAATCAATAAACAAATAAACATTATTTTTCATTTTTAGTCTCTTCATTACTTTTCCTGATAGTGAGTTACCTTTAAATATTATAGCATCTCAGATAACTAAGGTTTTTTAAATAATTTTGAGGATGTATTGTATCATCAATTTTATCATGCAATAAGTGTTTTCAGTAATGAGTGGCCTTTTAGGCAGACTTAAGCAGAAGGGCCGCACCTTTTCCATCTCAAACTATTATGTAACTTTTAGTTTGAACAAAAACAGAATCAACTTATAGCCAACAGAAGTTAGGATGACAAGGTTTTAAGTAACAAAATAGAACCTTATAACTCCAAATAAAGAGATAACTAGTGTGTAATCTAGTTAGAAAGACAAGGTTGTAAGTAGCACATAGAACCTTGTCTTCTCAAAATGTTGATCTTTTTCAGAGACAAAGTTCTAACTGCAAAACAACAATTAAAATATCTAAATAACTAATCACCCAATATTTAAAAAAAATAATAATGTCAATATTCACAGAGCAATATCAATGCTATGTGTAAAATAGGATAATAGGAGGCCAAATGTAAGTTCAACAACAAAACAAAACTTCAAACTAATTTTTCTCAAAACTAAGGTCTGGTCAGTTAGAACATTGTCATTCTAGCCTAACGAGGTGTATCTCCAGCTAGCGGCTTTGGGATTGATTGTCCGTATCTACTTTAAGTAACCCCCTGAGGGTTTTTCATTCGATTTTCTAATAGAATTAAAATTGTAGCCCAACTCCCTTGTGTTGTTATTTTTTTGAAACTGAACGGTACATTATCTTATAACTGAAATATATATAATTATATAGTACAGGCTACAACACTCTAAGTTCCTCTTTAATTTATAAATACAGAATAGTATGTTACAATAAAATATTTGATTTATTTACTATTAAATGTAAAATATTATTATATATTGACTATACCGTTGGAGTAAGTATGATATAAATTTTCTATGCCGTCTTTTATCTCAAATATTAAAAAATATACTATGTGTGTGTGTGATAAATTTTCTACGCAGTCTCATTTTGGTTACGTTGTGTATTTATGAAGGTGGCGGTGGATATATAAAATAAAATGGCTGCTGTTTGACGACATTTAGAGAGAGTCACTATTGTGCTGTTTATTTGTCATTTTCTATCATATCGATGACAAAGGTGATATTACTATAAATTTTTTATAAAGCCATTAGTTAAACTTCAATGATAAAGTACATATTTTAAAAAAGGTAATAGTATTCTAGGCTAGTTAATAGTTCCCGCTATTATTTGTTGGTATATTAACTTCCTTAACATTTTTGGCAATTACAAGGTTATACATGGTCAGTAGTAATTGTCACAAGGTCATGTATGTATCAGCGTTGCATTTTGTTGCAAGTTTCATATGAATTTCCTCATAATTTCGATTTTTGAAACTTTATAAAATTAGTCCTAGCTAAAGCATAAGTTATCTGTGGATCTACACATTGGTAGAGCTTGTGCCTAGGCCTTGGCTATATATATATTATATTGTTTTGTTTTTTTAATGTAGTAAGTTTTTAATGCTTTGGTTTTTTAGGCAATAGAATCATGGAGAACATAGAACAAAATTTGCCTGCGAAACTTGAAAGGCTTGCAATTGATCCTCAGAGGTAAGTGAAAAATTGTGGTAAGTTAGGCCTAGTGTGTTAAAACTTTTATATATTGTCCATATGTAATAGGAGTAAATCTAGTGTCCACATGCCTGTTGAATGTAGTCGCAAAAAATCATGAAATCCTTTACTATCTACCTTAATTTGAAAAGAAAATGAGATGGTATTTGATGTTGGAAGACACTTTTGAAGTACCAAAATCCATTAGTTTAGTGGAAAATAAGAAATAATAGGCTAGTACAAAATTCAGCCCAGGTTACAAATACGTTAATATAAATGTACCTTCTTTGTCATTAATGACATGTTTTTTGACAACAATATAAACGTTTCAAGTCTAAAAATATTGTTATTATAATAATTAAGCTTAGTAGCCAGAATTGACTATAGGGTAGCCTTTAACCCACTTACTGCACTACTACAGAAAACTGTAGTACTTTTACAAGTAGCGTGCAGTACTATACATTCTAATATTTGACCCACTAATTGTCATCCAATCTTAATAAACTTTATACCGTTGGAAAGGAAACTTTTCAAACTTTAATCTTTGTATTTACCATATGTTTCTAAAATGAATATTAACACGTCTAATGATCGATGGAATAATTGCAGAACTGTAAACAGCTGGTCCGTGCGTCGACGAACGCTAGAATTTCGTCAACTTTCAAGACCTATAACAGTTATACACACCGACTTTAGGACAATGATATTTACACCAATAGAAAGCTTGCATTTCCATCTTTCTAGAACTGCTTTCAAATCTTAGATCACGTTTACGGTTTAGGTTTTGTGTTCAACCGCATAAACCTTTGCTATTGGCCAAGATTTGGACCAATAAGCAAGCTTCTTTGGAAGTCGATATGTTTCTCACAGATGAAGTGTTTGTAAAATTCTTTTTACAAGGTATTGAAGATAAAGGTTCACTGATTCCATTGGTATGTCTTGTTCACTTTTTGTTCCACTGAGTCTTTAGACAATCCCCTCTCAAACCAACCGTTTTTACAGTTGCAAATCATCCGCTATGTTTGTATCTAACACCACGTTTGGCACGTTTTAGGTTAGCAGTTAGTTTGCTCTGAATTGAATGATATTTTGTTGATTTATAGTGAATAACGTTTATGAAATTGTGTTTTATATATAAATAAATAAGTGTAGTGTTTGTTATTGTGTTTGTTTAGTGAAATTAGTTTTAGACAAGCTAAATTTAGTAACATTGTAGGCTATGTCGGTAGGTGAGTTGATAACATACATAACGAAATTTCGTTTCGTAATTTCTGATTACAAAATGGTAAGTTACATAAAATGTTCAAGTTTACAGTTCTATTCTATGATTTATTCTCTACAATTTGGTATATAAAATTTCATTTTTGGGTAAAGGATACATTTTAGATTGGTGTTTCAAAATAGGCTAAATTTTAGTGCCGGTGTGTAGTACGGACATAAAAAAATCTATTTCATAAAAACTACTTTGAAATTGGTAAATGTTTTTACATATTTCTATTCACAACTAAATTATGAAACTTTTGTGTATTTTGTATAACCAGGCCTATACATTTTTATAGTATTTATTTAGGCCTGAATTTAGAAAAAAATCTTCCGTTTTTGAAAATTTTTGCTTCCTGAGCTTATAACTTTTACAATTTTGCACCAATCAAATTTTTAGTTACATATTTGAATAATTTGGACCTTTTCCTAAAACAAAGCTATGGATCACTTTATGATTGGGATAGAATTTCTATTTTTGGCGAATTTTTGAAATTATTTCAACCGATGAAAAAAAACGTGAATCAATTAGCATGGGCAAATCGAGGGTTAAATATCATTGGGCCTAAATCAAAAGTTATAAGTCTAAAAGAAAACTAAATTGTATGGGATTAGAGATTATATGTGTGTGTATTCCTATGCAATAAATTTGTTTTTCAAATTGTTAAAATAAAATAATTAAAAAGCTTACTGTCGTTTTTAATAACATTATACAACACAATACAACTTTTCATAACTTGATCTAAAACCTTATATAGCCTAAGTAGCCTACCAGAACAAAAATACAAGAATTTCAAACGATGTGTAATGTATTCATTAGATGTTAAAATAAAACATAAATAATCTCTTTGAGTGACAACAGCACTACTGTCAAAAACTTATGTTATGTATCTTGTACCAAATACAAATACATTCTTGATCTTAACTGAATCTGTCTTTTTGTTTTGCTTTTTTTTCCATAAGATGTAACTAATTCTTATATATCTAAAGGAGGTATGTGTTCTTCCTCTAAATTCAATCTGTGACCAACTTTCATGACTCTCGTGAAGTCGTAAAGTCTTAAAAATAGCAGACTTATAAATAAATATAACCAGAATTATAACTTTAAAATGTAATTGAAATGAAGCTAACCTCTCCTAGATGCCAAATAATTGTAGTAATTAGGCTACATATTTAGAGTTGTATATTTGATATGACTGGGGACTTTACCTTGTAACTTGTTGAATTAAAATAATTAGTCCCATTAAGAATAATTTTGACCTCAACAGAGTCTTTACAAAAAGCATATTTAATGAGCAATTAATTTCCACCACCACAATATTTCACTTGTCGTCTACAATATCATTTAAGGGCCAATCTACAATAAAAAATATATATAAATCACAAAGTTGAGATGTCATGGATTTTTAGGAATCTCTTTATTCATATTTAAAATATTAAATATGTTGTCAATGAGCAAATTCACTTAAAGCTAACAAAATAAAATGTGAATTGAATTTGAATTTATGATAATTTGTTTATACTGAAGGCTTCAGCACAATTATTTTATTAATTAGCTATGTATTTTTTTTATATATCTTCCCTCTTTGTTTTTTCTTGTTTGTGCTAAACATACTGTCTTTTGTTGTTATAACATTTATTTATTTTAAATTAAACTATTAAAAATTTTATTTTAAGGTTTTGAGCTTTGTAACTTCTGGCCTTCAATGTGTACCTATATCATATAGTGATGTGTGAGTTCGAATTAAAATACTCGGTGATTCCGAGTATCAAAATCCTCGGAAGAGTCCAAATATTAAAATCCTCGGTTTCGTATTAAAATACTCGGACAAAATCCTCGTAACTAGGAACAAGGAGGAGGTAATGTGCGAGTATCTTCGGACAACGATATTCGTTAGTGTTGTGTCAATTCCAAACAAAATACTCGGTGTTTCTACTTTGGTTACATTAGTTTCTAAGCTGATTTTTCACTACACATTAATTAAACATTACGATTTTGAGTTATAATGGTTTAGATTCGGTAACAAGTTCAATTTAAAATAACAATAGTATTAATTTATTTCCACATTAACAAAAAGTAAATTAAATTATTATTTAATTGTTATTACTTATATTTAAATAAATATTTATAGGTTACCATCTTTATAAAAAATATAGTAAATTAACTTATTTTAAATAATAACTAAATTATTAATGTTGGTAATAATTGTACTTACGTTTAATTACTGAATTTGTGTCGAGGCAGGATAACATTTAATTACGTATTACAAGTGTCAATCACATATTGTTTAAAAAAATAAATACTTGGTGGATCAGTCTAACAGATAAAAATATAACACAGACACATAATGCGCATAATCATTCTGCGCAAATACTCGATGTCGAACCAATAATACGCGTATTGAAATCATTCGAAGCCGAGTATTGCGAGTATCTATTTCACCCCAGTATCAACATCGCTAATATCATATATTCATATTTCATCTATGAGCCTTTGCTATCTCTTGGGAGTTTTTACAACTAATTTCCAAATGTCACATTTATCTATTTTTACTCCTAATAACTTGACATATTTTGCTGTCTTTCACTTTTATTTCACTCTTGGTTTATATTTAGTACCACACTGTGACTCTTTCTTTATCCTTGGTATATATTGAAACTTTCTTCTTTTTTAATAATTCAATAAACGGTAAATTTAAAGATACTTTAATTTTAAAGGAAAATATATATGGTTTATTTATTGTGTTAGAAAAATGTTGCTGTTTTATTTTGAAAATCATTAGAGACTGGTTTTCAAAGGCAGTTGAGTCCTTATGAAAGGGTTAACAAGAATAACAAATAACTGGATGGTGGTAAAATAATGGTGGTAGTTGCAACATTGTTATCAAGAACAAGGCTGGATGAATACATCATTATCTTATTGACAATAACAACATTAGTAATGACTATAGAAAGTGGAATATTGATTACATCAACCAAAATACAACAATAGTTATGTTGTTAAATCAACTTTTAGTTTAAATAGTTTTATACTAATTATAATAGTACTATTCATTAATGAAGTTCTGCAGCTTTACAGTGGAATTTATTATAGATTCGTTATTCTTATATTGTAAGTATAATTTAAGAAGGTTTATAAACGGGAAAACTTGAAACCTTAGATAATTTATAATCAAAGTTGGTTAGACATACATTTAACCTTGGTAGCTTATTTTTTGTTGCTCTGATGAAAACATAGTGCCTTTTCTTTTAAACTGATCAATACAAATAAAACCCAGTAAATTAATTTAATACTTTTTATGTTTAGTCGGGAAAGCTGCAACCTACACAATCCTTTTAGAAAAGGGCGTGATCTAGTAACAAGTCCTGAAAAAGCTTTAGAAACACTCTCACTCTCAGGAGCAGAATGCCCATCAGGATCTTGTCTTTGCAATAAGAAAAAACATCTGAAACAGGTTAGTGTTACTTTCAATTAATTATATTTTCATATAAGATATGGTGAAACCAAGACCAGAAATAGTGTATCGTATACTTTTAATGTCTGGACATCGTTTAACATTTAAAGTTGTTCTGATTTAAATATTTATCATGAGCGCGTATGTCCTGTGCCGTGAACCCTCAGGGGCTCACTTTAGTGAGGATGGATTTCACAATCCTGATGGAACCTGGCTGAAGATCTCTCTTTTATCTTTCGCCATACACTGGATCATCAACCTTTATTATTTCTAAATGGAACACAACTTCAAACTAAGTAACTGCTAGATTCTTAGGGCTAATATTTGATGAAAGAGTGTCTTGGATTCTAAATTTATCTGATATAAAAACATGTGTAATAAAACACTTATGTTGCATGTTCTCAACGTCTGTGGAGAGCCGATAGGACTGTATGTTTTGTACCGTGCTGTTGTTCGATCGCGGATTGATTATAGCTCTATAGTCTACTCATCTACAAGACCATCAACAATTAGAAAAATGATTCCATTCATGAGTCTGCTCTTCAGATTGTTTCTGGTGAATTTGTTGGAGCCCAATCTCTAGCCTATTTGCTGAGACTGGAAAATTATCCCTTGTCTCAACGAAGCCAGCAACTACAAATATCTTATATGAGTAGTCTGCGCTTCAAACTGCAGCATACAATGTTGATTTTAATAATCCCTTCTCCTTTAAATTTTTGTAATTTTATCCTAGTTAACGCATTACAGCGTCTTTACAGACATGTAGGCCTAATATTTGTATTTAATTGTTGTTAATTCTATTTATCATAGTTACAGTCCTCTTTGTAGACTCATAACATGTTATGTTGTTGTTTATTCACAATTCTTAACTAGTTTTAATCGTGTTATTCTTGTTTAAATTTTATCTTATTTCTTTTGTTATAGTTTTTATTTATATATGTTTTTTTTAAATATTTGTATATTATTTATTTGGAGCATCTTACACCCCAATTTTATGAAGGCAGTGGTTTTTGCCTTAAACCCTCCCCCCTCCCCCTAATCTCTTTCATCTTTCCTCAGGTCTCTCCTTGACCAACTCTTATTCGTTTCTGAACATGGCACTTATTAGAATTTTTTTTTCAAATGGACTACTTCATTGTAGTAGTACAAAAGAATATTCACAAACTTTTGTTAATTACAAAACTAAACTGTTAATAAAACTAAAAAGATAGGTGTTTTATCCCAAATTGATCTATGGTTGCAATTCAGCTCAGTCGTGTTACGATGTTGTAGTAAGAGGAAGAATGTGTTAGACATGGATGCAATTTTGATGCACACTTGTTTGATCACAAACTGTAACCATTGTTCATAATATTTATATGTAAATAATTAAATTTGTATTATCGGGAATGATCAGTGTTTATGATCCTTTATAAAAAAATGATAATATTAAAAGAAAACCAAAGGATTTAATTTAATTAATTCTCAGAAAGTTCTGATAAATAATTTTCATCAAGTGATTTTGTTTGTTGAAGATTAATAGAAAATGAACTAATTATGTTGAAAATCCATTACAAAATAAGTGGTGAAAGTTTCTTTCCCTGTAAGGTACATCGAATATAAAAATAAGCCATACCTCTATGCCTTATTCTTTAAACAACAATCTAGTTATGTTTCCGATATATTGAAACTCAAATTATTATTAAATATCAATTTATTTTTTAACAAAATAATAGTAAACTCAGGTGACTTTAATGAATCTATACTTGCATTCATCTTGGCCGGCTAACAATTGTGTCGTGTGTGGGATTGGTACCAAACTACAGTTTCTGATCTGACAGACAATGTTTAATATATAGTATTCAATAGTTTACTGGGGGTGGAGTTTTGTACACACCGCCAAGTATACTGTTTGTTGTTACTTTCTATCTTATACATATTATAGAGAAAGGTATGTGTGGGGTCAAAAATCGATTTTCACTTCTTTTTTTTTATGACTGTTTTGATGTTCCCTATTTTGTAAAAAGATGGATGCTTTTTTTTATAACTCTAAATTTGGTAGCTACTATAAGAAAAAAAACTCAAAATTGGCTCTAACGATTTTGATCAAATTCGCCTATTATAAAGTATTGCCATTTTTCGCATTTTTTTATCATTAAAAAAAAAAAAATCATAAATAATTTTATTCAAAACCCAACTTATAAGACATAATTTTTTTCAGGAAACTGTATAAAATTTATCTATAAAGAAAAAACATTTACATGTTACGGTTTTGAAGTAAGTCTGTCAGGAATCGCAAAATGTGGAAAAGTAAAGTGAAATAAATATATATGTATATATATATATATATATATATATATATATATATATATATATATATATATTTTCAAGATTAGGCTTATTAAAGTTTGTAATATAGTTGTGTATAGAAATTGTTAAAAAGAAAAAAATCAATTTCTAAAATTTTTCTTAGGACAAAATTTGTTTATGTAAAAAGTCTAAAATACCTGAAAAGTTATGCCTATTTTGAAAAAGTCGCTAAAAATAGTAACATTATTCAATTCATAACTACTTACTATAATTTTTCTCAGAAATTTACTTACATTTTTTTGTGTGTAATTCCAAAAATTTTAGATGTTAAAATTTTGGAGTTATGTCAGGATTAAAAAAAAACTGCAATAACCAAAGCAAAAATTCCACAGAAAACTTTATATGATCATACACCAAATTTTTTTGAATATTTGCAAAATTAGGCTTACTAAAGTTTGTAACATAGTTGTAAATAGATGGTAAAAAAAAAAAAAAATCAATTACTAAAATTTTTATCACGAAAAAAAAATTTTTTACGTAAAAAGTCTAAAATAGCTGAAAAGTTAGGCCTATTTTGAAAAAAATCGCTAAAAATAGTAACATTTTCCAAATCACAACTAATTAATATCATTTTTATCAGAAAGGTACTTAGATTTTATGTGTGTAATTCTAAAAATTTAAGATGTAAAATTTTTGAGTTATATCAGGAATCAAAAAACTGTGCAATAACTAAAGCAAAAATTCCACAGAAAAGCGTATATTTACCTTACAACAATTTTTAAAACAAATTTTTCATACATTAAATATAGTTGGGGATAAAATTTGATAAAAAGGAAATCAATTTATACAGATTTTTTAGACAGAGTGGAATTTCCGAAGAAAGTAAGGTTCTATCCTAGAACTTTGTACTAGGTTAGTCCAGAAACAAAATCACAAAAAAACTTAAAATTCACTCATATAAATAAACTCTAGAAACAATCACACACATATTATAACTTGTATAAACAAATCGCTATACATAACAAATAAGTTTGCAATAACAGAAGAAATAAAACGAGCCACGCTTGAGAAACTACGCACACACATATTATAACTTGTATAAACAAATCGCTATACATAACAAATAAGTTTGCAATAACAGAAGAAATAAAACGAGCCACGCTTGAGAAACTACGCATTAGCCATTTGACACTTGAGACTCAGATGGAGAACTTGTCAATGCAACGAGATTTCAGTTAAGAAAGCTTGTCTAACGTATTGCTTTGTATTATTTAGTTAGAAATGAATGTCGTCTTTTCAATTTTATAAAAACAGCTGATCAAAATATGAAAGTATGTCTCCGTTTTTTACAATTCGCTAAAGACAGAAGATTACAAACTGATCCAGTTAATCTTGGTCATGACTTCGTAAAATGTATATATCTCTAAAGCTATCACATATATAAGAATTTCGAATATGTAGTTCGAAAGAGGATTAAAAATATCTATGAAATATTGTCAACTTGTAGTATTTAGCTGAGTATTAACATTTTAAAAAATATATATTAATAACAAATAGTACACAATTTTTCATATGACAACTTGCCCCGGCGTAGTTCTCTAACGGGAAAATAGAACAACTTCATCAATTTTTTATGATAGCTCGTTTCGTTTGTGGCACAATCTGTTGAATGTATATGAAATGGAAAGCTTGAAAGATAAGGTTGTCAACAGTATTTTAAAAATTAAAATATCACGAGTTTTAATAGGCTAAAAGTTAAATTTATAAAAAGTGATATTTTAGATGAATAAAGCGTACAAACTTCTTGGTTTGGTTTTATTTTTATAGATCCAAAACTTTAACAGTTAGAATAATTTGGAAAGCACAGATAGAAAGAAGAAAAAAATACTATAAGTAATATTATTCTAAAGTTGTTGGACAGTTACATGGTCTAGTGAAAATTAGACAACTAGATGATATAATTTTTATTTTAGTTTGGCGTGATACTTGATTGCGTGTAATACTCAAACTTTACCAATTTATTAAATATAATTGTTAATGTTTTAGCGTTAGATGTTTATTTAAATTCAGTTAATGTAAAATAATCTGGTAATTCTGAGCAATTACTTGGTCAACCTCAAACTTTTTCATATTTTACTACGGTCTATTTTTATACTGTGACACGTATTTTTTACACTGAATTTTGACCTTTTTTTTACTACTATTCACTGACTCGATTCTATTCCAACAGTTAAACATGTGTTTTTCTTCATTTAACGTCATCGACCCGCCACATGTTGGACACACTTTGGTACGTTGCAAAACGCCGTGTTCGTACAAAAAACGTGTTAACTTTTCCTGATCTTCACTTAAAACCGTGAAACTAAGTAACGTGTTCACATAAAAAAAGATTATCGGAGGAACCACTAGCCATAACGGTACTGTCACAACTGGCCTTCCGCGCGTCTCCCACAAGCCACTGCTATCGCATGGACTTTGAACCTTCTTATCGCTCGGCAACCTGTATGATGGCCTTGAATTATATGTTTCTTGCTTTCTGAGAACATCCTTATGACCGTAGTAAAATATGAAAAAGTTTGGGGTTGACCAAGTAATTGCTCAGAATTACCAATAATCTTTCCCCTCATCATTCATTGTTTGTCGTTTTGTTGTTGTATTTTGTTTAGAGAGAATTTATAAGATTCAAACTAATTAATATATATATTTCTGATTTCAGGATCCTATTTTTGTGCACAAAAGGAATTTGAAGCGTCCAATACTTCGGCGTAGTCGTTTGAATGGTATCAATCGCAAAATCTTAAAAGCTCCAGTGTTGAGACTAAAAGATTCAACCAACTTATTACCTTCCAATACTCCATCAATGTTTGAAACCCCGTGCCTCAAGAAAAATTCACCTATCTCTACATTAGACACGACAAGGACAGTGGGGAAAGTATTAGGTTTGGGTATACGTAATCAGTCAGATTTCAAATCTCTGCATGAAGGACATAACTTAAACACACCTACAAATGCGTTCAAAACTACTAATTTTGTAGGGTTAAGGACAAAAAAAGATAAACGTCTTGGTTTAAGTGTAAAAAAAACCAATGATGTTGGTGCTTCACAATCGGTAAATGCAGAAGTGTACCCGAAATCGCAAAGCTCATCATGCTCGTTGCAAGCGAGGATGACTCCACCAACTGTATGTGATGATACTACTATCGATGAACTGGCAAGTTATTTTGATTTGTTTGTGCATATACCTAAGAAAATGTCACACATGGCAGAAATGATGTACATATAACATCATGGTTATTTTATAACCTTCCAAATTTGTATATTATTTATTTTTATACCTAATCTGATCACATATTCAAAAAAATAAAGTAATGCTTGAACATTCTTTTATATGTAGAAGTATTAGGAAATTGTAAAAGTTTAATGTTTCACAAAATATCAATAATACTATCTTCAGTAAAAGTATTGATGTGAATATTTTCATATAAATTAAAATTATCGTACCTTTTAGTCAATAATACTTCTGGTTGCTGTAAAATTGCTGCAGTGATTATATAAGCTCTTATAAAAAATGAGATACTTTGTTTGTATATTTATAGAAATTTTTATGTCATGTCTTATATGTTTTTATGTCAAAAACAAACCAATAATAAAACTTTTATTAATAATTTTATTGTACCAAAACGCACTAAATCTAATTTCTATAGTTGTAACTTGAATTGGAGCACGACCCGTAGAAAATCCATTTATTAATTTCGGAGTAATTTTATCAATTATATATTTTTAATCATAACCTGTTCTGCTTCCAAAAAAATATTTTAATCATTATATTAATAAACTTTTAATTATTATTGATTCAGGTGTATATTCTTTCGTAATTATTTTTCCTTTTACCTAGAAACTTTTATGGAAATTTTCATCTAAAATGCATAATTTTTTCTTAATGCCAATCAAATTCCTAGTTATCTACCAGTCATGGAATTCAAAAATGCACAGAAGATTCCCAAACCCCCATTTTGGCTGTTTAAAGCTTTAATTACTATCATATTTTAACAATTGTATGTGTATTCACGAACAATAAATCCTGGTATGCTATGCAACATGTAATTCTCTTTGGTTTGTTTAATCGTGGCTTCTTTCTAACAACTTGTATATATATATATATATATATATATATATATATATGTATATATATATATATACATATATATATATATATATATATATATATATAAGCTAACTTTTCGGTAGTTATTCTATTGTTGTTACCATAGCAGTATTTTTAAAATTCACCCCTCCCCATCATCTGGATTAATATCATATTTTTCAGAATGTATATCTATAGTAATATTTTGCTTGTTTCTTTTTTTTAGAAAAATGTAAATTAAAGCTCATTGTTAGCATGAGGGTCCCCCCCCAATATTTGAGATGTAAAAATATTTTTGCTAAAAACGAATGATTTACTTAAAACCTTAAAAGGTAAACATCGGGCTTTGTCTTTACTAGGGTTTTTAACATTACATTTCTGTTACAAACGCATAAATAAATGCATAAAAACAATGTTTTGAGAAGTTTAATTTTAAAAAATTTCCATACCCCCAGACCCCTAGCATATGTCCCTCCCCCCCCCCCATAATGAACTGGTGATGACGCCCATGCTTGTTAGTTGCAAACCTCTTTAAAGTGGGTTAAAATTAAACCATTTTAGGTCAAAAACATTTTTGAATAGTTCGATTGGTATACAGTAGAACCTCTGTTAACCAGCCTCGGATTAACCGGCCTATATCGTAGTGTACTGGTTGGATGAGAGTTTCCGAAAATAAATTGTAATTGAAAGACCAAAGCGGCGGCGATATCAAACGACTTTGTCGATAGCGGTATCCTAATGTTGGCAGCGTAAAAACACTGCGGTACCAAAGTGGCGGCGATATCAAACGACTTTGTCGATAGCGGTATCCCATTGTCGGCGACGTAAAAACACCGCGGCACCAAAGCAGCGGCGAGTCAAACGACTTTGTCGATATCGGTATCGCATTGTCGGCGGCACCAAAGCAGCGGCGAGTCAAACGACTTTGGTGATAGTGTATCCCATTGTCGGCGGCATAAAAACACCGCGGCATTGGCACCCGTCGGTATAGCAGACATACACAGACAAAAACGTTTGATGGGCCGCTTTTTTTCCACGAATCAATTTAGTATAGCCTACATTATGGAAAATATAACATTTCTTTTTCTTGGAAGCTTGTGTTGGTTTCGTTTGAGACGCGGTTAAATGTGTCAAAAGAATTGACAGGGGGGAATCTGTAAAAAAGCTTTGTAGTGTTTAATTTTTTCATGTTTGATGTATAATATACATAACATAATATATACGATACATTTATGTACAATAGAATGAGTTGCAATAATATCTTTATTGCATAATTTTTAGTGCTACCTAATTAAATAAGCTTTCTTTGAACGAAAACCGATTTTTCACGGGAGCCTCGGATTAACCGGTCAAACGGGCAACCGGCCCGGGTGTCAGTCCCGACTAGACCGGTTAAGAGGGGTTCTACTGTAAATGGTTTTAACTTAACCTGTTAAATCTTATGTGTCATTAATAAGCCTATTTTACTTTCAATGAAAAATTACTGATTTTTTCTTTTTAGTGGCTGGTAGACTACTCAAATTTATACTTCTATTAATTTATTTATTTTATTTTATTCCCTCCAGAAACAATACAGATACAAAATATTAACACATTTATTACAGCTATTTTATACAATAGTAATCAGCGAGAGAGAAAAAACAAACAAAAATCTGCAAGACATAAAGTGTACATTGACCTGTGCCATATTCTTAAATATATACACTTACTCCCAATCGTACAATGATACTTACACACCTATACATAAAACTAATATAGATAGATTATAACTATAAAAATTGCTTATCCAAACTAAAATTATAAAAAACATTCACTTGAATAAAAAATATAATATAGTTTAAAGAAATCTCCACATTACTCTGGAAGAGGGGAAAAAACAAAAGAAAAAACACCCGGCTCTCAAAGGCATAGCCTGCAAATTAATTAATCTATTAATTCAATATTAAGTTTAATTTTTGTTATATTTTCTATGAAATTTAAATCTGAACTTATTCCAGTATGTAAAGTGTGGGTAATTACTAAACCTACACATATTGTAATCTAACTAAGACATGTTTTATTTTTAAATATTAGTAAGAAAAAATGTTTAGTCTTAATATTGTTTATTAAGATATTTATCATCATTATTGTATAACAAATAATACATGACGTTTGAAGAGAGTATGATTAACCTTACATTTTCTAATCTAATTTTTTTTTAAACTACAGCATAAAAACTAAAATTAGTTAACCTAAGCCCGAAGGTAAATTCATACCAAACATATGTGTAAATGTATCCAGTACCACCAATATCCGTGATGTGGTAGTTCATACTGCACTTATAACATTACATTTTTTTTCTTTCCTCTCACTATTTCTCGTCAATTTGTACAATATATAAATTGCTAAGACTTTCTCCATATATAGCTAAAGTGCAAATATAGACTTTCTCCACTATTTTAACAAATTTCATCGAATGACTAATTTAAACTTGTTTTTTTTTTCCATATAGGCTACTATGTTCTAGTAATAAATCAGAAGCCTTTTTAAGAAACTCTACCCATATGTAAATATTCTATTTGTTTTCAAACTGAAATTTTGCTATAGATCATAGAACACTGTGAATGAAGCCACATGTGGTTTTGTTCTCACTCCATAGAGAAGAGTAGCAAAACTTCGAATTTACAGATTGAACATGTATACATATGTTCTTGCACTTCAAAGAAAAAAAATCTGTATCATTATTTCTAGCCTGTGTTTTGTTCATTATTTTTTGAAATTATATCAACACCACATGTGTTTACATGCTTTATTTATATAAAATTATAGTTTGATGAATTGTTTTACGTATGTTTCCTCATATCAAATTCAGTTAACTTATTTTTACAGTTTATTAATAATAGATAAGTAGGAATTTTGTAAAACATTAAAAATAATTGTGTGTTCATGCAGCACCATCTTTGAATCGTAGAATTTCAATAGAGTATTCAAAGATAGCTTAAAGTGTAGGTTTTGTGTTTTACAAATTCAGATTGTTTTTACAAAACTGGTCTTAATTCTTTACTATACTTTATAACAATAAAAGAGAAAATATGTACACAAATTATGTAGTAGCTTTATTCTGGAGTTGAAGTTATAATTATAAACTTTTTTTAATTATGTTATTGGCAAGAGGTCAAAACAAAATATTATATAGATTTCATTGTTAAATAACTTCTAAGTTTATTAGGTGGAACAGGTATATTAAACCATGTAGGCCTAGTTTAAACTAGTGTAGGCCATTACTACACAAACAAATATGGGGGTTTTAAAATATATGTTACTAAAGTTATGATTAATTACTTATACAAATAATTTAGTAACAATAGATTGATTCTTCGACAATAACAAATTAGTTATCATTTTTTGTTAGAACAATTTCTGAAGCACATGTCATCTTCTATTTCCAAAACATAGTAAAATAAAAAGGAATATGATTATTCTATTGAATTTCATGCATAAGTGTTGTCTTATGCTAACCTCATACCAGCTCACATTAACCTAACAAAATTATTTGTATTAATGTGTGTAATTACATTTGTAATACATTTGTGTAATTACATGTGTGTCATTAAATATAATGAATTTAAGTCTTAATTTTCAGGAGGAGCTATAACTTATTACAATTTCAATATTTTCAATCTAAATTCCATCCTTTGTGTTAACTTCAATGCTGCTTCTAATTAACTTAAACTTCCTTTAAAATTTGTAACTACTGTTTTATTAAAAAGCTGTTTTTGTGAAAATTTGATGTGAATATAAAAATATATCAAAGTACATTGTAATGCTCAATTATATTTTGTGTGTGTGTGTGTGTGTGTATATACATGCCGCCGATATATTATAAACTTAAGAGAAAATTCAAAAATAATAATTCTGTAATAAAATGTGGCATACAAGATGAAAATAGAAGTATGTGCAATTTGTGTACATTTGTATTCTAAACTTTTTATGTTATCAGTATTTAGGAAGTTTATAATGTACATTTACATTGTGATGCACTCATTTCAGATTCTTTTCTTATGCTACCATTATTATCAAAGTTTTTAAAGAAAACAGTTTTCTAACATTTCTTTCTTTTCTTTTTTAACTGTAGAATATATAAATAACTTGTTTTAAATGCTATATTTGCGGACTATATTTTTAATCGTTTTGTATTATTTGTTGTTCATAAACTTAACTTTTTCAAGATTAATTATTTTTTAAATTTTTGGTATAAAAAAAAAAATGAACTTTTGCAGTGTAAGATTAAACTTTTATAATGTTTAAAATGTCCTTAAAATACGGGTCATTTGTAAAATTTAATCATACATTTTATAATTTGTAAAAATGTTTACATTTGTTCGCCAAAAATAAATAAATTTTATGTAAAAATATATGTCTTGTCCTAAAGGAAATAAATATTTTTTTATAATAACGTTTTTGAAACTTACTTTGTCCTGTTCAATCTTATCGTGTTATCCATTCCCTTCCATGTTTTTCCACTAACGTTCTTACTCACTCATCCCCAAAATTAAATAAAAACAAACCAAAACTAATTGTGACCAAAAATTCAGTTTGGTAGTTTGTCCTTTAAAAAGGGAAAATGAACCATGGATGCAGTTTTTAAATAAGATATATTATTTATTTCAAAAAATATATATTTACTTGCTTCAATTGTCATAACACACGTCCTTAACATAAATTGTCCTTGATTAAAGTGAAGCTGTTAAGATGGTCAAGATTTTTTTTTTTTTTTTTTCATTTATTCTTGAACTGTAATATTATTTTACAAGTGATTTTGCACATGGGTTTGGGTTATTAATCTTTGCATTTCTTTAAATTTTGAACAATTAGTATAACTAATTGTAATAAATAATGTATTGCTGTTTTTTGTGTGTTTTTACCATGATAACCCCCAACTCAGCATCTTAGGAGAGTTTGGTGGTATACATCTCTTGTAATTCTTTTAGGGTACACAGGAGCAAAGTTTTATCAAAATTATTGTAGCCGATTTTGAGAAAAATCATGGTTTTTCTTATATACTGTATGACTAAAATTGGTCCACATATTTGGGGTATAGAGCACTGCACAGATAACAAACTGACATTTCAAGAACCACCATTTTTTATTTGGGAAGGAGGGGGACCTAAAACAGATAAAATTACAAAAACTTGTACATAAATTTTTAGATCCATATAGCTTTTTCTATACTATGTATATTTGAGAAAGTTAAAATTATTAAAGTGTTGGTGAATATTTGAATGTAAATATGGTTTAACAGGAGATAAAGAGGATTTGAGAACTTTGATACCAACACAGATATTTTATAGACATAAGGCAGCAGATATTTTATTCATCTTATATTATTTTACGAAAAATGAATTATTGGAACACAACTAGTTATCGTTTTTCACATTAAAAAAATATATACACAATTAGCATTTTTTAAATTTATTTTATTCTATAAGAAAAGGGTAGAAACTACTTTTCTACATATCAATTATAAAACTAGGTACAATACCTGCTTTTTTCTTATTCCAATCCAAAAATCACTTGGTGATTACCGCGGTTTCGGGTAACCTACGTACCCATCTTCAGATCACAGAAATTACACAAATCCCATCATTATGTGGTCGTCAAATATGTTATGTTACACAAAATTCGTGATGGATGTTTTTTTGTTTTTTGTGACTTTTATTTTACAACAAAAGTATTTTTAAGTCTCAACATAAAAAAAATCATAGTTCTCGTCTTCTTCACCTTCAGTGTGATCTGAGCTAGTGGTATTCAACTGTGTTGTCATTGGACCAAGAAATTAAGTGTAGTGTACGTGGTAAGGTCAGGAGTGAAATGATGTCTTCTTTCTTCTTCCCATTCATTGGCTTCATACGGGTATAGCTTGTACTGTTAGATATATAGTAACTTCGTGGCTGGTCTTCCTTTGATCATCCTTTTTGAAATATTTATTTTATGACAATAGACAAGATCACTAAAACTCTCTTTGAACTGAAATTTCAAGGGTGAACCCTCAAACCATAGCCATCATTTGTGTTTTACTGTAAATTGGTACCTAAATTAAGAATGACTAGAGATGTTAATATATTCATAAAATTCATTTACTTTACCTACTTCATATTATTTCATAAAACACAAATTTTCCAAAATTAATTTTTTACTTAAATGTTCATAGACTTTAATATTTTTTGAAAAAATTTTAAACATTGCACAAACCTGTCAATATTAATGAAAAACAAAATTTGTTTAAATGTTTGGCACTTTGAAATAAATTTCAGGAATAAATAGGAAAACATTACAATTTGAACTACATACTATCCTGAAGTGGAACACAACTTTTCAGCTCTTAACCCTAGAACACTCTACTCATTCGTAAAAATTACGACCCGCCCTTTGCAAAATTTGGAGAACTCGTAGACAAAAGACGGACACGCTCTGTCTTTTTGTTTACCTTCCTGCCATTGTGAATAGAGGCCAGTGTCTCTTTGGCTAAGCTCAAAGTTGAACCGTTATTACCGTACTCAAGCTCGCGTCGTATATTTTACGAAAGAATAGTGTTTGCAAAAGTTTTAACTATTAAGTTTTTGAATATTTTTTTGTAAATTATTGTTTTTATATTGTTAGTTTTTAGTGTTGTAAATAGTTTATTGTGTAAATAGTGATTTTAGCAAAGTGTTTGATTTAGCTATTAAGTGTATATTAATTACTGCAAGGAATGTGGTTCTCAGTGAAGACAGGACTCTAATTTTGACATTCTACCTAATGAACTTATTGTAAATCATTTTTCTATTTTTATATAAATTAAACACTCTTATAAATGATGTATTTTATGAATATCCGGTTATTTTTTCCAATAAAATAATATTTATATTTTTTTCGATTTTTTTTCCAGATTAATTATTATTTTTAAAATGTACTTGTAGTGGTGGTAAAAGACATTTTTTTACAGTTTAACTATGTAGGAGTTCATTGTTAAATATTTTTAAAAACACTTAAAAACAATAAAGGATTTAATATAAAAAAATAGTCAACACTAAAGTAAAGTTTAAAAAATAATAAAAATAAAAACAGAATGTAGTAAAATTTACGAATGAATAGTGATCACGTAACAATGAACTAAGAGTAGTAATCTAGGGTTAAACTACATTTTATTTTTCCATGCATTTCAACCCCTCCCTGCTCATTATAGAAAAACAGTATTTATGGACTTTTCTGGGTTTTTCAACTTAGTTTACACACTACACGCCAAATTCAAAAATGTAATTTTCTTTGTTACTGAGACTTTTTTCCATATATTTATTTGGATAAATATAGAAAGATCTACTTTAGTGAAATTTGTATTATTTTTTTAAATCTGAAAGATGTTTTAAAAAAAAAGCCTGAAAAATATTTATGCATAAATATAGAACTTATACTTTCTTAAGTATTATTTAATTTAAATCAAGTTAAAAGGCTATGGTCAAAGTTCCTTTTTTGTTTTTTCCAAATTATTTCTGGTTTGGGTCATTAATCTTCACATCTCACTAAAATTTGAATGAAATCAGTAGTTCCTATTTTGAAAAATTATATCTTTGATAACAGCTCCATGGCAGATTTTTTTTGATTTTTTACCTGTACTCACAAACCAGCATTTTTTGGAGAGATGTTGAACCATTACGTTTATGTTGGATACATTTTAACAAAATTTGATTAAAATAAGTATTTTTTCTTTTATTGTAGCATACATACAGAGAAATTTAAAGTTATAAAAAAATAGAAAAAAGGCTCGTAATATGGCCAAATATGCCCCCAATATACCAAATTTGATTCAGATTGATCCACTCATTTGTTCTGTTTTGGGCCACACAAATGCTAGACAACAGACATCATACCAAAAACTATTTTTTGAACTTGGACCTCTAATGAATATATTTTCATGGCCAGTTTTTTTACCAATCACATAAATTTCTATATACTATGTAAATGTGAGAAAGTAAAAAACTGAGCAAACAAGCTAAACTGTTCAATAACATTATTATTAATCAAATCCCATTTTGTACAAATTAAATTAGTAACTACTGTAAGTCTGAGATTATGAATACATTATTACCTAAAATACAGAAGAATCTCTGTGATATGTCAACTTGTTTAAATCTAATAACCAAAAATCAGACTTAGTCAATATTGGTTTGATTTTTTATAATAAGGCACAAATATAATTAATTGTGATTTAAAGTAAATAAATAACAGCTGTTTTTATAAGATTTAAAATGTGATTATAAACTAGTGAAACTGTACATGTGCTAATATTTATTTATAATTTGACTGGTTTTGTAACTTGTAATGCCATAACCTATGATGAGGTTTTTATACGGTTTTCATATACTTTTTGTGTTTTTAATGTACAATGTACAAATATTTCTTTTCTTTTTCCTTTTATATTTTATTTATACCCACAAGAAATGCTAATTTTCAGAAAAAGGAAATAAGTCCAAATTATGGTGCAAAATTTTTATTTGAAGATGATAAAGTAACCTTGTTACATCCAGGAACTAAAGAATTAACATTTAGTCACTTTATTAGCGAACTGTATCTTCAGCACTGTGTATTTATTGAAATTGGTGAAGGATTTTGTAGTGTGAGTACATAATATTTTGATTTTATTGGTTATTTTGTTATATCCATTTTTTTTTAAATATATTATTTTTTCTTGACTGCGGTACAAACAAATACTGAATAGATAATAATTAAGCCTAATTTATGTTATCAATTTTCTTTTACATGTATTCATTTAAAATTATTCATAGTTCATGTTATTTTATAATTAATAACAAGCAAAATAAAATTATTACAGTTGATAATTTCCTAAGTTTGAAACAACTTTACTAACGAAAACATTTGACAAACTATACAGTTTTAAAATACAGAATGTGTTTAAATATAAATATTTAAATTTTTTAATTTTTACACTAAATCAAGTTGACAAACAGTACCTATGTGCAGTTAAACCCTGCATTAACTTAGAATAAGAATGTTTTTTAAAGTTTTTCATACATGGTAATTGGATAAGGTTGAAACTAATGACTTGATTACAATTTTCATTCAATTGCATAATGTTCTTAACTGTAATATTTTTACTATTTATATTTTTGTTAGCTTATAATTTGCACACATTTTTAAAAACATGATTAGGCCTAATGGTATTAATTATATCATAAATTAAAGCTTTTTTAAATCCTTATTCTTACATCAAATTTGTAATTGATGTTTCAAATTAATTGAAGTTCGAATAATTGATTCCCTCGTGTAATATATGATGAATCTCCTCATTTTTCCCTAAGAGTCATGTAGATTTTTATCTACTTACATGATGTTATTCTTACTTTCATTAAATGTTGTATATTATTGCTTACAGCTACACTTAATTTTTAGTGAAAAATAGTTTTAACCATTTTCGGGTATTTGAACAGAATACCAAAACTTAATACTCGGTTTATTAACTTTATTGATGAAGAAATAAATGTTCACTTATTTATCCTCCTATATCATTTATCAATTCTTATCTGATTCACTGTTTTAATTTTGAACCCCGGGGTTTTAAATAATATCTTTATAATAACTTTGTAATATATTTATTGAGTTGGGATTAGAACCTTTAATGGAAACTAAAATATATTTTTTTAAGTGTAATTAATGGTTGCCATATGAATTCTACTACATAACATGTTTAGATTTAACAATAAAACAAGACAAACTGATCTTATCGATTATTGACATGAAAATTTTCAGCTCATTGTTGAATTACCATCTCATACAGAAGAAGAAGAAGAAATCCTTCCAACTTATTTTGGTGTTTGTCATTGCTCTGAATTCCACAACTGGAAATTATGCAATAACAAACTATTAAAGCATCGTCCTGAAGATTGCTTGTTTAAAGAAGGTCACCAACATTCTACATCAGGCTCCAGAGTTCATCGGAGATTGTGTGATATAACGGGAATAAACAAATGGAATCAACAGTGCAATTGTTCACAAGAATTAGCGAGGCAACAACTTTTTCCTGTACGTGGTAAGGGCACTGATAATGTTGAATAAATCAAAGAAACCATTGTAGCAATATTATTAAAATAGCAACGATTACTATGAACCATTACATATACATAAATATTTATTATTTAATTTATATATGTTTTTTATGTCAATAACGATATTACCAAATTCATTAACTTTTACAAAATTGGTAAAAAGAAAGTTATTATTAAAATCTTAAGAAAATTCCCTTTTTTCTTTTTGTTTAAAAAACATTTTTAATATAGTTCATCTCTACAATAAGTTTTATGTAATGGAAATCTTTATTGTCTAATGATTTCTTTGAGGTATTCAGTTATTTTCATATTCTTTGACTCAAATAGTAGCCACATTTTGGGCTCAAGAATTCCATAAATATTGATACATTTCAATTTTCTTGTAAGGATACTATTATGATAGAGCAATAATTTTCATAGAATCATAATTTTTATAGAGTAATGGTATAAACGAAAACTTTTTTTTTTTTTTTAATGCATTTTTGAAACAATATTGTCTACCATTTGAGACACAATATCCCAAGAAGAAGTAATATATTATATTATTTAATCATCAGATTATTTAAAAAAAAATTAACTTGTTGGGTACGAGGTAGTTGTTAAATGAAATAATTAAATTTTATTGCCAAAATTGTCTAATGAGTACGTGTAAAATCATGAGTATGTTCAAACGTTATACAAATTTGTTCTATAATTATCCATTTTCTATTAAACTCATAATCTGTACATATTTTAGGAGGTTTGATTTTGAAATTTATCAGTTCGTCCATACATGTCCTCCAAGTAGTACCTTCTACAAATATTTATCAAAGTACTGATTGAATTCACACTGGGTTTTATATGATTATTTGACAAGTCATATGGTGTTCACTTCAACTATTTGTGCTTTGTCAGAACTCTTGCTATTTGAGGTATTTTTGTACAAAGAAATTTAATCAATCCTAATTGTAAATATTCCAAGCTGTAAACTCAAAATAACCACTTCTTGAGCTTACAAATTAAATTATTCCTGTTCATTAAATTATTTTCTAAATTAGTTGTTTTATGCAGAGCTTAAAATTGATGCTGCATTTATCTTCTTTCAAAATTATTCTCAAAATAATCTCTTTGGAGAATTTAAAAAAAAAAAATAATAATTTCGTAACTTGTATGACTATGCTATGACCTTATTTACTTATCATAAAGCTATTGTGTTTTATTTTATATTATTTATAAAATAGTAAAGTATTAGTATAATTTACTACAAATTTAAAATAATTTGAATTATTATAAATTGAACACATTTAGTATACCTACAATTCAATTATCTTCGTCAAATGTAATTGCCACAATTTTTAGTAAGATAAAATCAAGTAAAACTTAATAGCAGATTTTTTCTTAAGTTTCCCTTAAATATAGTAACTTTAAAATATCATACTCGTAACTTGAGAAATATTTAAGCAATTAACAGTTTTATATTTACACATTTAGTACACCTTTGTAAACAAAATAAAATAATTTGTGTTGAAGAAATTAACTTGTTATTTCTTGTCAGAGAAAATTACATAAATAACTTATGGTTATTCTGAATTATGATACTTAATAAGATAGTTGAGGCAGGCAATAAATAAAATTAGTAGCACTCAATTAAGTTAAATATTTAAAAAGAAAACATTTTTCACTAGTGACATGAACAACACAAAACAAAATATTGTTGTTGTTGATCCTATGACTGATGCTAGAGAAGTCATCTCAGCATGATCTGGCATCCCAGTATAGTTTAGTCATGTTTTTTTATTCCTTGATGGTCTTTATTAATCTTAGTGCACCCAAGCAAATATCAATAACAGTACCTAGTGTTTTGCAAATGTTGCATTCACTAGATTGGTATATGTCATCTTTTCTAAATGTTCTAAGTCTGAAGTTAGCAACAGCTTCTTTTCTGAGCTTCTGTTTATTTTTGTCACACCTCTAATGAATATCTTTCCACTTTTTTTGGTGTTGGGTTAATTTGTGGCTTCCTGTTTGAAAACACTTTGTGTTTTATAAGTTTTTGAAAAGAAGTTGCTTCTATTCATATTTTATTGTTGTCTATTTTCATCCTTTTTTTGGTGAGTGTGTCATCCTTTTCCCCTTTACTCTGACATGGAAAGAAACCCACTAGAACACAACTGTTTGCCAAAAAGCTTGTAGTTGCTTAAGAGTGTGTTGTACAGTATTCTGCTATGTGGTGATTTATTTGAAAGCACTACTTGTATGTAAGGTTGTAAATCCACCTAGATAACCAACTTTTGAAGGCTCAAGTTCTGTAAAATAGTTGTTAAGGGCGAGGGAAATAGTTTTTATGTCTCGCTTCCATGGTTTTCAATGTTAGACCTTTCAGGACGTTTGAGTCGGTATTGTATTTTTAAAGATCTTCTGGTGATAGTGTTAAGTAAGTTTAGTAGTTAAAAACTCTAGTGTGTTGATGATTTGTCTGCTGTGCTCTACCTGGTTTGATATGTTCAACAATGTCAAAAGTTGAACACACAAAGTCCTTTGGTATTGTGTTGGTTGCATTTTAAGTGTTTGTTCTGCCATTTTCTGTTTACTCCAGTCTACAAACTGCCACGTATCGAACCCCACGTTGGAACGCCATTTACCACTTACCGACTCACTCGAACCCCGGGTAGTTACGTCACTTGCCACGTACCACCTTTTCTTTTAACTTTTTAACCCCCTGTTGGGAGTTCGAGTCGGTTCGATCGCGGACAAGACCAAGTTGCTCACTTTTACAATTTTACTTTAAATCAAAGTTATTGCAAGACTTGGCTTTTGTAAGTCTGAGTCTGTTCTCAACAACTTACAATCTGAATTTTATTTCTTTGCTCAATGAATTTACTTTTATTACTTTAACACTCTCTCCCTGGGGAAGTGCCTTTTGTATGAAATCGGCTCCTGAATTCCGATAATAATTTTTATTTATTTTTATTATATATTATACCAGAGCACATTAATAATAATAACTTTTTAATCTCTAATTATTTAAAAAGGAAATGTTTAAAACCAGAATGGTGAATAAAAAGAATTAACACTTGAGCATAAAATTGTTATATACTCTTAACCATTAAACAATTTAAAACAATTTATCTTTTATCAAACAACAAACAAAATCTTTTTACACAAAATCAGTAGGACACAAAATTCTTATTTATTTATACAAAATTTAAAAATGATAGACTATTCCAGCTAGGACTACAAATAGTTTTTCCTGGACTGAAATAGTCGTATTTACGTCTGAACACGTTTTTTCTAGACCAAAGCAGAGTTTACTTGAATTTACAGAAGTTTAAAATTTCACCAATGAATTTTCAATTTAAATTAGTTTACTTTTTTACGAATTATTCTATAGATTTAGTGTACCTTCACACTTAACATGAAGGTCTTGAAGCTGTGAAGTTCCTTGCTGTAGATGGTTAACGGTGTCTTCAAATTATCTCCTTTCCAACTCCTGGTTATGTTACAGTTGTGGATTGCTGGTAGTAATTACGATTCCTTGATGATTAGTCTTCCATGTAGATTTATCTTCTTATTTCTTGATTTTCAAAATAGTTAATTTTTATAAGTTACTTTACTACATAAAAATACTTGGTTTTAAAATTTATTGAAGTTAATTTAGAAAAATTTGTAGAGTGACTAAAGTAACGTCCTTCCTGCTTGGCGACTTGTACTAGAGTTTCTAAGTTAATTTAGAAAAATTTGTAAAGTGACTAAAATAACGTCTTTCCTCCTCAGCGACTGATATTAGAGTATCGGTCTTTAAACCAATAATTTTGGCTCTCCATTCTTGTGGGAATGTTTCCCGCAAAAGATAACCACTTTTCTCCCTTTAGCAAAGAAATGTCTCTTCTGTTGATTTCTAAGTTTTTTTGCTAATTTACTCTGTAACTTTTCTGCTAAAAGCTGTCCTAGGCTTAGTTTTCTTTTATTGTATTAGATTTATAACTTATTTTTCATTAAAAACCCTTTTTAATTGTTATTTTAATCTTTTTATTATTTCGGTTTTCTTCCATTGACTGTTGGTCATGGGAGTAGGGCTGCTAATCCGTGACGTCACACTACCTGAGCTCAAATTTCCTGTCAAATCTGGAAAACTTCAAATAAGAACACTTTTTCGTTCTTTTTGCTGTAACTTTTGAACGGTTGGTCCGATCTTCAGTTTCTCTTCGGATATCTCTTCTTCACATTCTTGAGGGTCTTGACAAACTTGATTCGACGTTTTCGGCCGCGTATTTCTCGAGTTACCACACTTTCTTCGAATGTCTATTTTTTCACAAACTAACTTTTTACAAAAGTCTTTTTTCAAAATTCTTTTGCACTAAAGTTATTCTCCTGGTCCTATAACCGAAATAACTTTTTAGTTTTTCGTCGTAGCTTGCTTGGTTCGTGAGTTATCGATGCTTGAAGTCATTACTTTTTTCATAACCTATTACTTTTTTATCCCCTTTAAACTTTAATTTATCCGCTTTTGGGCTTTAACTTTTTAGTTTTTGTTATTATTATTTCTCCCCCATTTTAACTTCAATTCTTTTTCTGACCACATATTATTATTTCCTACCATTGTCTTTTCATTTTCTATTATTAGGTTTATTTAGTTTATTCCCCTTTCACCTTTAAAATCTCAAAAAACTCTCCAAGAATCACTTTTCAAGTCCTTTTCCCCCTTATTATTATTTCATTTTTATTGTTGATTATTATTATGTCCCCTACGGTTTATGACTCTATTGCTTTTGATTTTTAATTTTCCCCTTTTTGCAAATTTTAGGTTTCTTAGCCCATCTAATTTCCTTAATAACCTTTTTGTTTTAAGTTCAATTACATTTATTTTTTGATATTATTAATCGGCTGCTTCTACTGTATCATTATTTGGTTTCATATTTTAGTTTTTAATAAAATTGAATACACTATAAACTGTTTCATCAAGATAAGACATGCCAGATTTTGGCTTGCCTTGCGTGATGTCATCGCTTCACCGCATTCCAACTTTACGATGTTTTAGCGTGGCAATTTAAATGTTTTGAATTAGCCTTGAGACGACTGACATTTTCATTTCGTCTCAAAATGAAAAGTTTAAGTTCTGCTATAGGAAACCGTTGATGATTTCTGGATTTCAAACCTGATAGGTTTTTTTGTGTACTATTGAAGGGCTGTCACTGGAGTTGATTTCAAATCAAAATATGTATACATTTATAATAATTTAAAATGAAAAGGGACTTAGATTATGAAGCTATATATTAATTAACTAAGAGTTTGATGTTAAGTGAATAGAATTATTTCAATTTTCCAATTTTTCAAATGGTGCTCAATGTTAGTTCCTAACAAACTAGATACTTCAGGCTTGGGTTGTTTAACATTTTAACTTAAAACATTGCCAATATTTACTCTGAACATTTACGTTTCATCTAGGAATGTGTTGGAAGAATTGTACAATTAGATTAAATGTTGTGATTAGTAATTGAAATAATTATATCTAAATAAATTTTCAATATAAATATAGAAGAGCAACTATATGGACAATTGGCTAAGTCTAATCGAAGTCAATGTAAATACGACTTCAGTTTACCAAGATTGTGCCAGTTTCAAACATAGTTGCCGCCTGATTGTTTTTGGTAATATTTGACATATTTAAATTCCATAGCTGCAGAGCAACTTTAGACTCCTGTAATATAATTTTGTTATTGAAATTTTGTTAATTAACTTGTTTTAGTGTTGTTAATGTTGTTTATTATTAATTATATGTTATTGTTTTGTTTTTAATTCTATTTGTTAATTTTTTTATTGGGGACCACTTTTGTGAAGGCAATGATAACAGCGATGGTTTATCACCTTGAAACCACAAAACCAACGTAACAAACATAGTTGCTGTGATATTCCAAATGTTAAAAAACTAGTCCTCATCTAGTTTACTAGACATAAAGTAGTCATTAATCTATATATTGTGGGAAACATAACCAAATAGCTATTTACTCACTTGAGTAATTATTTGTATATAAATTGATGGTTAAAAAATGAAGTATACATGTTAAAATAATTGTTGTTATTTTTCAATGACAAAATAGATCTTCTTCAGACATAAAAGATACATAAAACGACACAATAATCCAATTTAACAAAACTATTTTGAAATAATGTGATAATATTAAAACTAAACATACACATGTTGTGGTAGGCTGAAACAAAACATAATGTAGAAATAATAAAACATCTTAAATTTATTCCATGAGGGAACCTACTTTTCATCATCAATTAATGATCTAATTCCTATTGTCATAGGTTACCGAACTAGAATTTTGAGGTAGTTTATGAATACCTTTTATTTATTTATTTATTATTTTAGCCACATTACAGCACAAAATTACTGGAAAAATTCCCATGCCAGGTGGAGAGTCACAGTATTCAAGTCTAGTCTAGAGTAAAACATACATTCAAATACCACAACAGAAGAAAAAGAAAAGCCATTCTAAAAAATTTTGGGCAGGCCTGATATGATCTGGTAGTTTATTATACAATCTAATGCCACTATAATAAGGAGTACGGTACCTCAAACATGGTTGTTCTATGAGGAGGGTAGGGTTAAGTAACCCCTTACCCCGTGTAGGATTCCTGTGATCATATTGTGGACATTCATCAAAATGAATGTAAAGCATTCATCAAAATTTAAATTGTATTCAATAGCATGAGCCGAAGTTGGTTTATCAATGTCATTTAATTAAACATTGATTGTCATAATATATTGATAAACCAACTTCAGCCATGCTCTTGTACACAATTTAAAATTTGATGAATGTTTTACATTAAAAGGTATTAACCCTTTCGCGAGTGATCATTTTGATCCCAAATGAGTGAGCACGGAAAATTCCGTGTCTGCCCAAATGAGTAAGCACGGAAATTTACGTTTTTGAGCATGGACTCTATAATTGCTTAAAAACTCTTCAAAAAATCATTATCTAGGGTAAAAAGTTTATATTTATTGAATTTTCTTTTGGATTTTCACTTACTTATTTGATTTTGACATTTTTACTTCTTTATTTCAACATTCTGCGAAAGATTTTTCTTTATAATAAAACTTTTTTTTTCTCTCTATCAGTATAGTAAAATTATTTAACTGAATTGTAAACACTTAATTTAAAATTTTGCCTAAACTATTAGTAATAAATTCAATAATATAGAAATATTCTATTTTCTAATATATTAGCTTATAGTAGACATACTTCAGGTAGTGGGGATGGTGAGGCCTAGCGGGAACTGGGTAATGCACCCTTTTTTACGCGCTCTTTTAGCTTCACACCGTCAGTCTGTCGCTGTCTTTGTAGTTGTAAAAAAATGGTTCTGTTGTCATTGTTTTGTTGACGTAGTTTTTATTTGTTTTTTATTTTTTCGGTAATGTGTCCCGATCTATTGAAAGTGATCCGCTACGTCTTCAAGGTTGCCACTTCATGAGACCTCTCCCCTCCAATGAGTCACGGAAGAAGAAGCTTTCTCGACAATGCTTTGTGTGTAAACATACTAAGCGATCATTACCAAAGCGGAAGGAAACATCCTATGAGTGCTCAAAGTGTGAGGTGTCCCTTTGTATATATCCTTGTTTTGAACAATATCATACACTACACATTTTTTAAACTATAAATAACTATAAATAATCATAATTTCAATTTTTTGTATATGTTTTCTTGTAGTTTTAATCAAATATAATGTCTTTTGTTCAAAAGAAAAAAAAAATTTCCCACTCTTTATGGTATATTTTAGCGTAATTGCCATACTCCTATAATGCCTGTGTCATAGCACGGAAATATCCGTGCTTACTCGCCAAAGGGTTAATAAACTACCTAAAAATTCTAGTTTGGTAACTCTACGATAATACAAATTAGCTCATCAATTGGTGATCAAGAGTAGGTTCCCTCATGAACTAAATTTAAGGTGATGTTTTATTTTTAATATTATCACATGATTTTAAATTAGCTTTGTTAAATTGCATTATTGTATTATTTTATGTGTTTTTTTTTATCTAAAATCTATTTTATAATCTAAATATAATGACAATTATTTTAACATATATACTTTATTTTTTAACTACTGTTTATATAGAAAGAATTACTCAAGTGGGTAAATAACTATTTGATTATATTTCTTACCAAATATATATATTAATGATCCAATAAATTGTACTTATTCTGAATTTACATAATTTATATCCCTCTTTTGTTTAGGTTTTAAAACTTGTTTCCGTTCACCAATGCCAGAATCGATTTGTGTCCCAAGAAGTGTTTGTGGGGTTGCTAAATGTAGAAGTGAAGTGGTACCTCCAATTTATGTTGTTGAATGTGCAGAAAATTGTGTTGATCAACAACAGGTCTAGTATCATTCATATTAATCATTTTATTTGTTTCATTAAAGTGTTATTACTTTTTATTACATTTCCTAAAAACTTAATTATTTTAGCCATGAAACTCAATAAAAAACAATACAATAATATAATTAAAAAATGCAATAATAAAACTGTGTTTAACCCTTAAGTACTCGCACCCATTTTTATAACGAGAGTAACCACGCGGGGTCCACCGGACCCCCAAATACTTTTTTTAATGTATAGACAACTTTTTTGAACAACAAAATTTTGTTTGAACGTTACTTTTATTTTACTTTTGTAGTTGTTTTCAAAGTACTTTCAGCATTTAGAATTTTTTTCACCAATATCTAAGTTGTTTATAAAGCTTTTTTACAAGAACTGCTTTTTTTCAGAAAAAAAACATATCTTTCTATTTTGTAAAAAAGATATTTTAAATTAATAATATTATATGTTGTTTCTGTTTTAATATTTTAAAGTAATAATAAAACTATTAAAAAATTTAAACTCCTTTAAGTTTGGCACAATACATATCTTATTATTCTTGCTGGAACTTACCTTAGATTCGTCCAGTAAGCAACAACTGCTGATTTGATCAAACACAAATTTTAACAAACTTAAATGGGATATTTGAAATCTTCGTTAGATTTAAAAGAAAATGACACCAAACATGACATGAATATGATAATATATGCATAGTAATGAGTCCCAACAACATGCAATATTGTTACAATAACAGTTAGGGATTAAGAGGTTTCTTTTAGAAAAACGAATAAGTCCTGTGATTTAAAACATGTTTATTATTTAATAATAGGTAGATCTGACAAATAGAAAATTCAGTATAATTGCAACTCAAGTCAAAAACTTATGGTGAATGGAATTTTATTTAATTATTCAAAATCTATTCAAATTTCATTTCGGTTGTAAATGTTAGCGAAACTTCATTAGTGAAACTTTTTATAATCACCAAGTCCTTATTTTAATTATAAAATAAAAAATAGCATTTAAAGTGTCATCAACAAAGTTAATCCTTACGTTTATATGCATATATTATGAAACAATATTTAAAAATAAAAAGTTTTATTTAATGAAGTTGGGCGCCATCTTGTAATGTTTTAATTACAAAAATAATAATTTTTTTTTTTTTTTAATGTTTAATTTATTACTCTAAGTGTTAATATTAATTTCTCATGAGTCATGAATTCTTTAGAAAAAGTGTACTAAGCAGAATATTGAATAAAAGAATGGATGTCTTTTTATTCTGAAATGCACATAACTTTATTAAGACAAATCATTTGAATATGTAAACATATATATAATACCAAATTCCTGTAAATATTATTTTATATTAATACATCCTATGCATATATTATATTTTATTTAAAAATCATCAAACACTTGACTACATCTTTTCAAACTCTAAGACTGATTTAAAACACATCTTACTACATCGGATCTCCAATTCTAACTAATCTCCTTACCGCGTGGATTTTCCACTTCCCGTGATACAGGGCTCACATTTCTTACAGCACGGACTCCTCATTCAATCTTGCAAACGCATGCGATAATCGTCTCGCATAACATAGACACTGTTCAAATTTTTTTGTTTGACAAGTCTCTTGTCTATATTTTTAACGAAACACTGCCTAGTTTATTATTATTAATTATATCTAACATTCTATACATTATTTTATTTAAATTTGGAAACCTATATCTTAATTTAATATTCCCTTATTTTAATGTGTACGATGAGTCATGCTTTCAACTTATAATTTCCCCTTCCCATTTTAACTCTAAACGTTTCCCAGTTACTTTACATATTCAAATTAAACTGACCATTTTTAGGTATTACATGCGTCCAATGATGTGAAACTCTGCTTAATGCCAATTTCCTTGAATCCAAAAGTGGATAACTGTTGGGAAACATTAGAATTTTTAGATGTTTGTTCCAGGTATATTTGGCAATAAGTAGGTTGAGTTGATTGACATTGAGTGTGATCTTCATTGCAGCCACTGGACCATTAAATGGGCATCCGAGACTATCCAGGTTTTTGGGATGACTACTGTATTTTAGATTTGGTTGAAATAATCAAACATGTTTTGCCTTAGAGTCGAAGAATAATTCTTCCATGTCATTGTGAATGTCGTCCTTATCTAGATCTTAGTTTCTAAGGTGAGAGATTCCTGCTTCCAATTCAGTTACGGTAAAGGATTGGTTTGCTGGATCATTCGTAATAAAATAATTTGACACCAGCCAGTCGACTTCATTTCCTCAGTCATGAGGGTCCTGGACCAAAATACTTTCTGTCCCGCTATTTTGGTGTGGTTTCAATTGAAATCTTAAGCTTTTGCTGTATCATCATGAAGCTATTTTGTATATTGAAGGAGCCCACAATGACTTGCTCAGCTTTTCTCTTTGACTGCTATCACTTTGTAAAAATACTACTCTCCTATATGATATACTTTACTCTCCTATATGTAAAACTATACACAATTTAACCTGTACCTAATTTTGACTTTTATTTTTAACTTAATCATTTTCTTATGAGCATAAAACAAAGTATTGTATTGCAAATGGACAACAACAAAAATAGAATATAATTACTAATAAGGGGATAAAGAAAAGTTGTTTGTAATTAAAATTTTTGTTGTAAAAACTATATTAAAGCAATTTTGCAATAACTAGTTCTTCAATTGTTTAAATAAAACATAATTAGATTTTGTATTTTAAAACAAATCATCAACATCAAATTCTTTTCCAGTTTTGTGAAAGAAAAGGACCTGAAACTGCCAGAAAAAGAAGAATTGTATCTGAATGGACAAAGTGGAGCGCTCCTGTATCACATTCTATAAGCCATGGTAAAAAGGTTATATATGAACATGCTGAAAGATCTGAAGCTCTGTGTGTAAATCATATACAGTAAGTTATTTTTTGTGTTACATACCTATTGCTGGCAGAATATGAGCAAGTTATCCTTACAGGTTGGGTTTTCAGTCTTAGGATATTCACTATACCTCATAGCATCGAACAATGAATTCTGCAAGATATCGAATACTAGGGAGACATCTACGCCAAGCAGACCCAAGATCAAATAACTGAATATCCATAAGGACATATGCCATCAAGCAAACTGGGATTGTAAACTTTAGCTATAGTAGAGTTCTTCTTGTAATACTACTACTCCTGAAGGTTAATTACAAAACACCTTCTTTAACAAAGGAAATTAAGGTTAGGTTCAATTATGTACAATACCTCCATTCTTAGGTACCCACATATTTATCACATGAAATTAATATACATATGTGCCTCATATTTTAATAAATTCAGATACAACACTGTTGTAGCAAAAAAAAAAAACTAAATTATATTTTTAGTTTCTAAAATTAAGTTTTTTATTGTTCACTTAGTTTTTAAAAATAAAATGATAACAAAAATTACAATAAATAAACAAACAGAAATTATAAATGTGTTTAAAATTGTATTGAAATATAAATAGTTAAACATTTTAAAAATAAACTATAGTATAATATATTATATTTTTCTTATTTGGTTAAGAATTATAGGTGGAATGGTCAGGATCAATTTTATAACTGAGAAAATATCAGGTGAAGACATTTTGAGATGCACAAGAAGTTGACTTTTTTTAAATTTCATAATTATTTATTTTAAACTTAAACACAAAAAATCATTCAAAATGTGTCCATGAATAGTTAATAAATAGTTTTATTTAATTCTATTAAAATTGAAAGTTTTTCACTTCTCCCAGCTTCCAAATCAGCATTCCCTACATTATTTAATCAAGATAGTGTAATGATACACAGAAATAGACTCCGAAATATATAAGTAGGAGACAAAAACATATGTTTTCACTGATAGTTGGCAAAAATAGTGCTTTGAGTACCTTTTTGTTAGTTTTATTTTGGTTTGAAAATAAATAGTTGATGTAATAAATAGTTGATGTGACCAGAAAATGACTTTTCAATTTACATTTAAGTTGAGGTAAGTTTTAAAAATCGGTCAATAAATTCAAACTATCGATATTTTTCATTTATTTTATGAAAACAATGTTAACAAAGCTTTTAGTCAATCAGACATTCTGCCTGAGATAATATGTGAAAAACATTTCCACTGACAAACTGTCATAAACTCAAACTGTAAGTTGATAATCATCAACAATGTGATATCAATATTTCCAGTAAGGGTATTTTATTGATTCTTGATTCTATTATTAATTTAATAATTTTCCTTTTTATATTATATGTGTATAAATATAAACAAAAATTTTATAAAGAATAATTAATATAATAAAATATAATATGGATCAAACAACAACCAAATTAAAGTAAAATATATAAACACATGGTTCACTTTGTTGTGGTGTAAAGGTGAAACTATGTTTCAGGAGCTGCAGTGGTTATGACTGCTTAGGTCCTGGACACAACTGGTAAGCAAAAAATTAATTTCTTAATTTTGTGTTATTATTTTTTTTTAACCCTTCCCACGCGGCAAACAAGTAGACTTTGGCCCAAACGCGGATGACGATTAAAGTCGCAAAAATATATTTTAGCCTATGGTTAGTTAATTAGTTCACCAAAGTTCCGATAGAATGCAGAGGCATGTCCGCTGTCTATTCAGGAATAGAAAAACTTTTTTTTATTCCTGAATAGGGGAACACTATTTTGTCTGGAATTGCCCGGCGGCGCACGCACTCTATAGCTTCTACAGAGCGGATAACGGCTATACTCGCAGTCTCATTAGTCTGATAGGCAAAGACCTCCGTGTTTGCATTTGAGCATTGTTTTGAAGAAGTATTGTTTTTTGTTTTTTTAACATTACCTTGTATTTTTTATATATTATTTCACAATATAACTGTTAAAATTTATAAAAATTAATAAAAAACTATTTTTTTTTTGCAATTTTTTACTATTTTGTTGTATGTAATAAAAAAAAAGGTTAAATGTAGCCGAAAACCAATGATGACTTTTTTTTTAATTAACCTTTCACATACAATACGAAATCAACAATTGACTTTGAAAAATATATATATATATATATATATATATATATATATATATATATATATATATTTAAGTTATTTCAGCGTTAAGGTGAAATAAGGCAAATTTTATTCTGCGTGCGAAGGGTTAATTGTAATAAGGGATTAAATATTTTAATCATTTTTTTTAACTGATGCAAATAAAATTGATTAATAATTCTCCTCACTGAAAATAAATTTCTTACATAAAGTACAATGGACTTAAATTTATTTTACTAACATGGGCATTTTTATTCTGTTGCAAATGAATATTTATACCATTTATTTATTATGAAAATTATTTATTTCAGATAAAGCAATTTATGGTTAAATGAAATACATATAACAATCAGTGTTTCAGTTTCTTTACAATTCCAAGAAGTACATTATTGATATCTAATCCACTTCATTGTAAACTATTAGTCCCAAGATAGAGCAAGCCGAATATTATTGTGAAATATTAAAAAATTCAAATGATTCTACTTTTAAAAATTAAATTCATTTAAGAATACCTGTCAGTTTGCTCACTTCTATTTCTGCAAGTACTGGCTACCGTGTTTTTGACCGTAATATTCTCAAAGTTGATTCTGATGAATCTTGTTGATAGTTCCGACCAATGATCTTAGTCAATATTGGTGAGCCTCGGCGTTCAATTATTATGGACTGACCCTCTTTTTAGGTCATGGTGGGTTTATATACCTTGCCAGATTGATGAACTAGGTATTTTGTCTAGAGTCAACTATTGTGACACTTTTTGTTATATTTCACAATAATAGACTGTGCTCTGTGTATTGTCTTGAGACTTAAAATAAACTTATATTTGATACATTTTTATAATTTTACCTAACAACTATTCTTAACAATTATTCCTATTAGTTCTGGACCTTCTTTTGAGAGGCCTTAAAACTTTCTGTTTCACTTTTGTCACATAACCATAGTAAAGAGAGAGTGTGTTTTTTTAAAAAATAAAATTGATAATCGTGTTTTCACAGGCATATCATGTTTGAAACCACCCGAGTATAAATAAAAGTAATCTTTGAATTATATGTATCTGTATGACATGCTCTTTCCTACTGCTAGCTAATAAAGCTTTGATTACAAAAAATAAAATAAAATAAAGATTAAAAAATGTATAACTCTAAAAGTGAATACCGTACTAATATCTCATGGGTCGTGAATTCTTTAGAAAAAGTGTACTAAATAGAACATTGGATAAAAGAATAGAAGTCTTTTTATTCTGAAATGCACATAATTTTATTAAGACAAATCATTTGAATATGTAAACATAATATATAATACCAAATTCCTGTAAATATTATTTTATATTATACATCCTATGCATATATTATATTTTATTTAAAAATCATCAAAAAAGAAAATTTTATTTTATTGAATTTAAACTTTAGTTGCAACTTGTTATCTAAAATGAATTCAATAATGCTTTTAAAAATTATATTATTCTTGAATTACTATGAAATTTATTAATCTCTCATAACATCTTAACATTATTTTAAAAAACAATATATTATGCTTTACAAAACAAGACAATGACAAGTTCAAAATTCAAGTATTAAACAAATTTATAAATTATTTAAAAAATCACATTTTATTCAAGATTATAAAGATTTTTGGTCATAGAAGACTCTCAGTACTATGGCATTTCATGGTATATCTTTTGCACAATATTTGAATTAGAATTTAATATGGAGTTTATTTTCAATTCTCAATACTCTCTTCAAGATATATACTATCCAAGACAAACAATGATATATTCTATAAATGTACGAATTACAGTGTAACAATAACAGGCAGTTTACAAAATACGGAACAAGAGATGTAATGAAATTAAAACATTTTTTGTATTACAAGTTAAATACTCTTCTACTTCATACCTAAATCTCTACTAAACTTTAAATCAATTGTGTTTCCATTAATTTGCCAAAAGTTTTCTAAGCAAAGAACACATGGTATAATGCTAATTACAAATACGTTTTGCATTTAATATCAATTAAATAACATGTGCCTTTATTCCCATATGCCGGTTTTAAGCAGAGCAGTTCTTTCGGTCAGAGAAGATAGCCATGTCGAATTTTAAGTCAGAGAATCAAGCTGTGACAAATTTTCGGTCAGAGAAGAATTCGGTCATAGAAGATTCAGTTGAAAGAGATGATTTAAAAAATTAAAAAACTATTTCGGTCACAGAAGAAAGCCATGACATATTTTCGGTCAGAGAAGAATTTGGTCACAGAAGATTCGGTTGACAACGTCAATTTAAAAATCAAACAATTGTTTCAGTAAAAGATGACGAACATGGCCATTTCTTTCAGTCAGAGAATTCTATCACAGAATATTCGGCTGAAGAAGAGAACTGTTTTTATTATTTTCAATATTATTTTCAGTTGAATCAGTCAGAAAACAATCTATTCACAAATAATGATTTAGTCAAAGAAGAAAATATAACCGTTATTTTTGTTCAGAAAAGATTAGGTCAGAGAAGAATTTGGTCAAAAAGATTTCAGTCATAGAAGATTCAGTCAGAGAAGATCACTCTGGGAAAATATCTATTATTTAAGAGTCTAATATTAGTGTAGTTACTATAGTTTCTAATCCTATGATCACTTTATAATTAGATTGAAAATAATATTGCACTTTGTTATTTTTATGGGAATATTTTAAATGTCTCATCTCATACTTTCCCTAACTTAACCGAGTTACAAACTGCAACTTGAGCATAATTATGAATGTTTATTAAAAATGTGATTTAAATCAGTCCTTATATAAAGCCGTTTACATACACACAAACACATTCTACACATATACCAAAAATTTATTTCACTTCCCTTTGTATTAGTACCACTGTAAGATAATATTATACTATAATATTATATCTATGGCATAAATATTGTATCAGTCCAATCTGATTTTCTGTTAAATAATTTTATTAGTCACATTTGCTGTCAACTATGGGCTAGTATTTTTTTAATTAACATACCTTATTAGAAGTCGATAGTAGTTCCTTTTGTATTTGTTTATATTATATTATTCGCTACATGTTTCGCTGCCATAGGCAGCATCACCAGGCCAGCTAATAACATAAACACTTGACACATAGTTCATACACATATCACAAAACATATAAAATTCTAACACAAATTATCATGCATAACCTGCACTTGTTAGAAATTAAAAAATTAAAAACTGTTCTAGTTCCTCACTGTCCATTGGCCACATGTTCACTGAGTGAGTCAGAATGAGACACTGCTACTTTGAACATTCCTTATCAGATATGTTAGTCCTATTCTGATGTTCAAATATCAGGTCATACATGTAGTTGGAGTCGAAATTCAGTTTGTCATTTAATATGTTTGACGGATTGATCTTTTGGTGCTTATAAATTTCGAACTCCTCCATTACGTTCATTTTATGTCCCTTTCTTAACCTGTGCAATATGGTCATGTTTTTCTGGATGTCAGTGTACCTATGTTGGTTATCAATAAGATGTTCTGCATATGTTGAGTGGGTTGAGTTTGTCCTTTTGCTGTTGGGTAAATGTTCCCTGAAACGTGTTTTAAAGGATCTACCATTCTGACCAATGTACTGTTTTTCGCAGTCATCGCAATTACGCCTGTATATACCTCCATCTAAGTATTTATTGTGGTTGGGTTTGGTGTGGTTTAAAAAACATTATAAGCTGTTGTTCGTTCTGTGTGAAATACTGTATCCAAGTTTTCTAAAGATGTTGCGGGTCTGTTTTTCGAAAGGCGGTGTATAATCCATTGTGATATATTTTTTCTAGTTTTTAACACTCTCGTCTCTGTTGTTGGGTGAAGCTCTGGTTTGTTTCTGCTTCTTTTTTATTTTGTGGATGCATTTGTCGACTATTGATGAATTATAGCCATTACATTGGGCTATGTGTTTTATCAATGTGATTTCAGTGGTAAAGTCATTTTCCTCCATTGGGATGTTCAATGCTCTATAAACCATACTGTTGTATGCCGCCATCTTGTGTGAATCAGGATGTCTGGAAGAAGCGTGTATTGTGTGGTCTGAGTTGATTTTCTGTGGACTCTAAATTGATGTTTATTATTTATTGTACTGATGTTGAGGTCGAGGTAATTTATACTCTTGTCAATCTCCATTTCTTCTGTAAATTCGAAAGAAGGGTGAATATTATTGAGATATTTATTAAAATTTGCTATCTGTCTTGTTGATCCGGCAGAACATCAGGTGGTACTGAAAACCGTCATAGACACAGTGGTATGATACTGATTCATACCAATTTGTTGTCTCTGCTGTGGTGAAATTGTTCCTTTTTTTCAAATTCCTTGGCCGAAAATGAGAATGGTCACCTCCCTAATCATAGGGCATTTGAAACAACCTCGGTGCTCTCCACAAGGCTTCCATTCAGCATATATCACCACTTGGAAGTCCTTTTGGCCCTTAGGAGTGAAATCAACAGTTCAGAATATATGTGTTGTGTTCAGCAACTTCTGCAGTTGACTAACCAGTTCTGACTTAACACCATATTAGATGCCACAACAGATCTTCCTCTCATTTTCATCATCACCATAAAGTATATCTGGAGAAATAAAGACTGTTGCTGGGACTCAGGCATGAGGCTCCCTAATTCTGTGGTAGAACTGACTCTACATTTTGAGTGTTGTCATAAAGTTGATCTCGCTCACCTCTGTGGCTCCAAAAGTGAGTGAGACTGTGTAGGGGTTCACAGTGTAAGCTCAAGGGCAGTGGAGCTGTTCTTTATCACCACTGGAGGATATTTTGGGAGTCTCACCTTTCTACTTCAGGGCATGGCAACAGGTACAGGTTGACTGAGGTTCAAGGTCAACAACCATGTCCCTGGAATAATGTCTGAGGTTCATATTTAAAATCAGACAAAGATTTATTAATCCAAAGCAATAATCTGATTTGTGATATCTTTTTATTGTAATTAGATATAGCAGCCTGAATAACTTCGGGGTTGTTAGATCAATAGTTTTTCCACATTCTATATTTACTTAAGCATTAGTCTTCTTGTATTTTTCAATAGCTTTTATATTTATTTCGAGATTTGCTTTTCTATATTTGTCAACACCTTTCATAATGATCTCGGGGTGGGATTTTTTTATACAGTCTCTTTCTTGATTTCAGGATAACTTTGCGGGAGGTTTGCAATATACAATTTGTATCCCTAAGTAACTTTCTAAAGTAAGTGTTTTAAGTCTTAGGTCTGTAACATGTTTACTTTGTTTAAAACTAATTGAATATGATGTAACAATCTAAAATCTACACAACCTAGAACTTGAAGAGTTCATATATTTATGTTACTTAAAAAAATATATAAAATGAATTTAAGTTTATTACTTTATCTAAAAGTTTGCTCAGCATTTACGGGCGCCAGGAAGCTTTCGCTTGCCAATTTTGAAAATGAATTTAAATTAAAATCTTATCTCGGGAGTAAGTTCTTTCAAAAGTGTACTCTCAGTGACCTGGTAGAATGAATAACACTGGAACTGAAATTTTAACATAAACATTTATTAAACAATTCAAATTATTAACATGAACATTCATCAAAAGAAACATATCATGAACATCAATTATGATTAACATCCTACTAAAACTTGAGTTTTAATGCCTTTAAAAAAGGTCTATTTTCATTGTCAAGAATTGACTCTAATTAAAATTTGAATTTATTGAAAATGAACTTGCAAGTATTGAATTACTTTAATGAAGTTAAAATTTTGAAATGATATTTTACTCATTTTGCCTGAGTACGAAAAACATATATAAAAGAAAATTAATTTTGTCCAGTACCTGACTGGTATTTGGACTAATAAACTTTTTTAAATGAAATTGATTAAATTTACATCTATAAAATACAGAGAAAAACATAGAACATATTATAGAAAATTTACATATTTGAATCATAACATGTTATGCACATGGTTTTATCAAATTGCAGAAACTCATTGTCTTTAGGATCATTGTTCCTCAGCCTGCGTTTTTAACGTAGAATTCCTGTTGAGTACGCCTGTGATGCGAATAATGTTCGTATTGTAATGCTTGAAACAAAGTTCATACAACGTATTAAACACAATAGTTCATTGTTCGTCTTATCAAAGCACATGTTCGAAGTTGCACAATATAGTTCTTTTTCCGATTTTTAAACACATACGATCTTAAAAACATGGAACATTGTCATTAATACCTTTACGAATGTTACTACACCATGAATTTAACATAATTATTACTTCCGAACATATTTTCTATCTTTTAACAGAAAACTCGTAACACAACCTGACATAGGTCTTTGAGCAACAAGCCCCAATCTTAGACTTTTTTAACACGACCATCGCCTACAAGCTCCACTCTGAGACTGATTTCCTAACACGTTTTCTTGCTATTCCAAACCTGTTCATTCCGGTTAAAACTGCGCATCTATTCTACAATGTTAGATCCAATAGTCCTTCACACCCCCCAAAGAGTGTTCGTTCATGATTTCACATAACACACAATTAATAAACATTTTATTTCAAAAATTTATCTTAAATTTATACATGATTATTATTTTGTTTATTTGGAAATCTATTTTATCTTTAAATTTACTTTGTTTGGTATAAAATATCATATAATACACATTTAACTCGGTTATCCCCACTACTTTGCCTGCTATTTTTAAAATTAATCAAACCAACATTTTTCCAGTATTACAAGGAATCAAGGCAGTGTTATTCCGGTAGTCCGTGATTATTTTTATGCCTCCTCGTGATTATGGGTTAGATGAAAAAAATACTTAACTCCTTAGATGCCTAAAGCTAAGTAAAAAAAAGTAAACACTAGACTTCTAGAAAGTGTACAGTTTTAAAAAAACTGTGGTTAAATTGGTTCAAATGATAGTCATGGTTTTTTGCATAATTTTGCTGTTAAGCATTAAAATTTAAAAATACTTCTTAGCGACCACCTAGAAGCCAAGAGGAACATACGTGCTAAATTTCAAGTTTGTAGGTTTTATAGTCCTTGTAATAATAAAATTGTAAGGGAGTTTGAAAATTAATTTTATTTTGTAAAGCAATGAAGTTATTAATTTTATTCTATTTAAAAAATGCACAGCAATTAGGGCGCCAGGAAGCTTTCGCTTACCAATTTTGAAAAATGAAGTTACTAATAAAATATCTCAGGGGTAGGTTCTTTTAAAAGTGTACTTACACAGTGACTTATCTGGTGAAATAAACAACTCTTATTTTTCCTGAAACTTGACATGAATTTATTAAACAAAAAGACATCAGTACATTGACAATTATTATTAATATAAATCTTATAGATCATCTATGTTATACATCCTAGCATTAAATTTTGTTATTTCCTTTTAAGAAGGTTTACGTTTTAAAACTTGAGTTTACTCTTTAAGTTGCAACTAGAAAATTATTGATGAAATTAAACAGATTAAATTTATCTGTTTTTTATTGTTGAATTTACTTTATATTAAAAAGATATGTCTGACATTTATTGTTTTCTAACATGAAAATATAATTATTTGAAAATATTAAATTTAAAAGACTAAAACATCAAACATAGTAAATTTTATACAATAAACAGATTAAATTCAGCGTGTTAAATAACACGTTTTACCAGTCCTTTAGCGAGTTATTATTCAACTATGGTCCATGTACCGTCGCATTTGATGAGAGTTCCGCCATTCTGTGCACGTGGTAATTCATCCGCCGGAATCATCTCAACCGCACTTCGCGAGAGTTCACTAATTTCATTTAATGTTTGTATTTAGAATGTTTATTAATTTTGTAGTTCATTCAACACTTCGAAATTGTTCACCATTTCGTCGTATTTAGATTCACACGCGTGATTGTCTATTGTATGAAAATACGATTGTTAATTGTCTTTGTTTCACAACACGCGATTCATACCGAACACTTCTAATTCTTTTCTCTATTCAAGCTAATACTGTTTTTAACACTTGATTACATTGTTCCAAATACTTATTAACACGGCTTTCCACTCCAGACACCAGACTAAGATTACATTTTACAAAAGTTTATATTCACGTGATACGTCTGGTCTATTCTAACATTCCAACTAGACTACTCTCTCCTGAATCTCAACTAAGACTCTTTGAAAACACCTTAACCCTCCAAGCTCCTTACTAGGACTGATGATCGCATGGTGCAATTCTACATCCTTTCTTCCACAGGGCTCACATTTGTTACCGCACGGATTCTCATTCAAATCTCGCAACGTCTGCAATAAAATGTCTCACACATATTAACACTGTTCAATCGTCTTATTCACAAAACACTATTTAGTTTCTTATTATTAATTACATCTATAATTCTATACATTATTATTTATTTAAGTTTGGAAACCTATGTTAATTTAATTTCCTTTATTTTGAAATGTAATACAAGTCATTCTTTCGACTTATCTATCCCCTCCCAAATTGATTCTAAACGATTCCGGGTTATTCTATATTCAAATTAAATCAGCCATTTTACAGGTATTACATCCTGGAGAAGTGATAGTTGCAGTATTTTTGCAGTTAGGCATTAAAGTTATTTTAACATTTTCTTAACAAACACCCAGAAGCCAAGAGGAACATACGTGCCAAATTTCAAGCTTGTAGGCTTAATAGTTCTGGAGATTTTATGATAAGTGGCTGAATGATGTAATAAATTAAAAAATGCACTTGTCGTACTTGAAGAGTACTTATTTTTATTTAAAAAAATTTGAAAATAAATTTATTATTATTATTATTTATAAAATTTAGCCAAGCTTTTTATGGGCGCCAGGTAGCGTTAGCATACCAATTTTGAAAAAAGGAAGTTAATTGTTATTATGAAAATCTCTCAGGGTCGCAAATCCTTTTAAAAGTGTACTTCAGTGGTTCTTGATGAAATAAAGAAAATCTTATTTTGTTTTGCTGAAATTGAACATAATTTGTTTATTGAACAACAATGAGTTATGAATATACATGAAAATTTGTTATATTTTCTTATTATAAATTGTTTTATTTATCTTTTTAAGAAAGTTAAAATTTTTAATAAATGAATCTACTTATTATGGTTGCAACTCATTAAAAATTAATAATAAAATCAAAGAAAACAGATTTATTTTATCTGCTTTAAAACTTATTGAAATTACTTTATTTTAAAACAACAAAAGCTTCTAATATCTAAAAAAAAAAATCCTATAATTAATATTTTTAACAAAAACCATTATGACTTCATATATTTTATAACATTTGATTAAAATTGTCTTTTATACATGTTACCAGTCCGTCCTTTTGTAGATCTCATTTTCTTCCTTAGGAAATGATGAGTTGTCTCTCTGATGATGAACTCCTGCCATCTTTTTTGCACGTGCTGAGCATTGTCCTGATACTGGATTAATCGACTTTTACCATCCTTCTATTTATTCCCGTCATCACATAGTTAGTAGGCATACATTTTAAATACTGAACTTACGAATAAACAATTCAAATCTTTCATACAATGTCTATAGTTAATTGTCTTGTTATCAACTCAAGATATTTGAACACCACGTGTACGCTTATTTTTGTTCACTTAAACAAAAGTTCAATTTAAATAAATGTTCACTGTCTTTTTTCACCAACACACCTCTCAAATAGTTCATATTTGGTCAGGTACAAATATGATCTGAAAATACTTAAACTGTCTAGCGTGCAGCCATTTTACTGTTCGTAATTGGTTGGTCTAACATTAAAAACCGTCTATCTCACTTAGAAACTTTTTTCTCAATATCTACACTAATAGTTATTGTGTATACATTCATACTCTTCGTCTATCATGTTGATTTTACGTCAAAATACATATTTGCACAAAACTCACTGTTCCATATGAAACTTCTTACCCCCACGACAACACATCCATCTTGCTCAAGCATTACCTTTCAACTGACTTAACACATTGACCAAGCTTGCATAAAACCACGTTTTCCCTATACGACTTTACTTCCGCCTGACAACCAGCACTTTACATCACATATACACAAAATTGTATTTAATTTATAACCCTACATTTATCCTAAACATGTTTATATTACAAATTATAATTAATATTTTATACATAACATTATTATTTTGGAAACCTATATTTAAATTTAATTACCCTAGTTTTAACATTTACATTGAGTCATTCTTTTGACTTCTAAAAACCCCCTCCCTTATTCAACTTTACCGTTTCCCGGGTTACTTTAAATATTCAAATCTCAATATAACCATTTTTTGGTTATTTAGGTTAAAATTACCATTTTTGGTATTACAATGAGTGAGTGGTATTTCCCTTTTAAAACTGAACAAGACACACTACTCAATGAAAAACTTAATTTTAACTCAATCCAATCTATGATATTTTTATGAATTTAAAGCAAGAAAATATCATCAAGACAGGATGAATCACAACAATAATATCTTACTAGCGCCCTATCCTAAAAATTTCACCAATTTTTCACCATACGCGGTCAAAGGATGTTTCTAATGTGGCCACAATAAATGGATTTTAACGATGAGTTCTACTTGGAATGTTATAATGTTTTGTTTGTTTTTTTAATGTTTGTGTAAATTTCAAAGTTCTGTGTTTGTGTAAATGCGTAAATTTAATATAAATGACAATTTAAGTTCATGTGTTTTACGAGTGAGGAAGTAACCAGTGAGTAGCAAAATAATGTTGTAGCAATAATAAAAGAAAAATAATCAACAATTGCAGACTTTCTACAAATCAAGGTAACAATAATAAAAATGAAACTTGTGATTTGAGCACCATTTCTTATCAAACAGCCCATGTATATAATATTTTAACAAAAATTTGTGTAATATTTTTTATATTACACAAATTCATGCCTGTGAAAAAAATATATTAATAATTTACTTTTGAATACACATCACAATTTATTTGACAGGAATAACTGAAAATTTGCTAAACAATATAGTGTAATTTATATGATTTCAAACTGATTATCAACAATAGATGTCTTGAAGATGTATTATGTTGTGAATGATTTATTTCAGATTGCAAATACATGAACTATCTAGCTAGCTATACTGTATGCTAGATATATACCAAATATAAAAGGCAAGCCCTACCCAAAATCATCCATTCAATTATTTTCCTGTTATTTTACCATATTTCCGTAATTGGTTTATGACTATACTTAACTTTTTTACAAATTATATTGTACATGGTAACCAGTAATTGGTTTATTAGGTCTGGCTAGATAACTATATAAGTAAGCAAACTTTATGAAGGTCTATAAACACTTTCAGAACCTCATTTGACTACGTTTCTAATATTTTAAAATTTAGATATTTTGATTTCAAAAAGAAGTAAGTTGTATATATTTTAGATACAATAATGAAAGGAATTTGTTATTTTTTGTAAAATAATAATGATATCATGCTTACAGTTGTGATGAACCTGATAAACTTTGCAAATGTGAAGTAAAACTAATAAGAGGTCAACTTAAAGTTGTGCGTTTGGTCATACAAGAGCCTGATAAAATTGATAATATATTGGACAGAAAAAGAACATATCAAAAAATGATGCAGCATACCATTAAAGGTGATTTTAATTGTGATATAAAATAAACTTTCTAGATTTAAAACATATGTTCGAATTTTGATTAATTGTAGTCTCTAAAGACCCAAATAAAACATTAATCTGGAATCTCCAAAATACCAGTTTGTGAGTTAAAATATACATAAGTCATTATTGCACCTCTGGATATACTACCATTTTTTGTTTTGATTTCTGGTGCCAGTGTGTACAGCTTTTTAGAGTTACCAACTCCTGAGCATGCAACATATAGTTTGCCAACGGGAAAAACAGGAATTGTTCACGTTTATTTCAGCTGTATCCATGGATTGGCCTTGGCCTTATAAATTGCTCATGGTAAAACTAACATATATTGGTAATTGGAGCCATCTAAATTTAAAGGGCAAATCACTTAGAATTATAGGCATTCTTGGAATAAACACATCTTTTCCTTTTGAATGATGTGTCATTATAGTTGCTTCAATACAACAGACAGTGTTTGGCGATAATCACCTGCTAATAATAATGTAACTCCACCTATTAAGTCTTCATTTTTTCTCAATTCAGTGCTTGTAAAGGTGACTTATGTGACTTTGTACAGTCACTCCATATTATAAGTTCACACTTTTGCTTTTTCAGTGCCTATATTAATATTGCAAATGGGTGACTCCGTGCAAGATAAATTCAGGGGGAGCTGAAATACTGAATTAAAAGTCCTTCCTTCATTTAACAAAGTTGAAGCTATTCCCTATGATGCAACTGCAATAGCTTTTTTTTTCAAGCCTAACCTTAGCTAGAATGATGTTTAGTAAAAATAATTTGCCTATTCCTCTTAGGACGTCAAGAACACAAGCTTGTTTTCATTCTGATAACACAGCACTTATATTTTTTTTCAAATACCACTCTATGTTCTAGGGTTAATTTTACAATAGAGCAAACCTGTCCATCTTACAAAGATTACTATTGTTATGACTTTTATGATCATCTTATGACTTTACTAAGATGAATAACAAGGGGATGATGTTTGTGCCATGTAAAATTGAAAATCCCCCAAAGGCTCATTTGTGCTAATAGTATATCAGCCAAGTTCATAGCATCAGATATCATAATTTATATTTTATTGTTTACAAGTTACAATATACAATGTTACAAGTTGAAACATTGGCATGCCATTTGCTTTGAATGTACTGTATTTCCATACATTATTTAATTGATTTTATAAAAGCACAAACTTCAATATTAACGGCTGAGTCTAACATTCAGCTCAAAATAGGAGAATAAGGAACAACTCACCAGTTATCAATGTCAACTACTATACCATTTACTTTAATATTTGCCCTATATCTGGCTGTCTTCTTTGATAATGTGGATATCCATGATTGCCACATGGTTTCTCTTTGATGAACTTATGCAGATATTTTTATGCATAGTTTCCATCTTTCATCCAGGTTGACTTTGGATTGATAACTCCACAGGGACCATGTTTCATGTGACTTTTTACAATTTTATATAATAAAAGCTCTGTATCTGAGTTTAGAAGTTCAGCAGAAATAAAACTTTTGAAATTATCCATGTGCTTCTTTTCTTGTACCCAGAGTTAGATGTGCACATGAGATAGACCACGTATCTGCCACTCTCTGTACACTTCCAAAAATTTTACCTTTTACAGTGACTTTATTTTCATGTAAAATATCCTAGCAATCAACTCATATTGATCTTGTTCTTTCTGCTCAGGAAACAAATTATTAATTATATCTACTCAATTAATAGGGTTATATGTAAATGTAATTTATTGGTTAGAGTGGTCATAATTCCATACATAAGTTATGGCAACTTGGGTTCTTTCGTGCATGTAGGAAACCTATGAAGCTGGAAGGAGGATTATTAAACTACCCAAATTCTCAGTATTGCCATAATTATTTACAGAGTTTTTTAAGTGAGCATATTCTTTAATTCTAAGTTTCTTCTGATTCAGTCTAATAAATCTTAACCTTTCAGCTTCAATCTTTACATTGGTCATATCCATTACAAACTGAAGTAATAATGCTTCTTAAGAAAGAAATAGGTTAAAACCACCAATTTTTCGGATTCAAGATGTTGTTATTGAAGATTAAAATGATAGCCAACATCTCCCTACCACTTGATCAATGGGTATTGCTGTGCATTGTATGCATGATGTGTTTCTGCTATTCTCTACAATGCACTGGTTCTTGACTATATCCTGCTTTTTGTATAGTTCACTAGCTAAAATCACAGCACTTCTGATGTTGTACGTGATTTAAATCTCCTTTCATGCTATCTGGCTGGTACTTTATAAAAATCTGGTACTCAGGTGACGATTGTTCAACAGCAATTTTAAAACTTTTATCATATTTGTTGAATATATGCAAAATTTCTACTAATTGCCAAATAACATTAATTTTAGTCATAAAAATCTATCTGTGCCCTGTTTCAACTTGTTTACTTCCAAGGTCAACTTCTTTATTTTCTTCAGGTAAAAGTCTTCCTATTAGATGAATGACTTCCTTACACCTGAATTTTGGATTATGGCAAATACTCTTCTTCAATTTTTGTTGTTGTTCCAAAGGAGGTTATATGAAAATATGATTTGTATACCCAGTTTTGAAAATCTTGTGGATTTTGGGTGTTTCCAGTAAGTAATTTAATGGTTCTGCCTGAGTAGATAGTTTGGGTAGAGATATTTTACCATTGCTGTACCATAATCCTGTAGCTTCTCCCTTCCACTTAATTGTTTTACAAAATTTACAAAATATTCACATCTTCTATTGAGACTATTGCATCATTTACATATTTCATGTTTAGGTTATATTCAAATGATGCGTTTTCTTTTCCTTGTCATTTCTTGTTCTTCTTTTTCGCAGTAACGTATTGCAATTTTATTTTCTTAGAAGAGTTTGTTCAGGTGTTTCGTTGGATCTGATTAAACTAGAATTTTGTTCCTTTTTCACCTTAATTGATTTTCCAAATTGGTTTTACATTTACATTTATTTTTTATATTCTCTTTATTTTTTATATTTCTTTTAGTTTTATTCTTCAACGTTTCAATTATGGTTCTAAAGTTTTTAACGAACAAAAATTTGTTTAATGCTTCTTTCCATTTAAGTGGTTATTAGTTCTTTTTGTTATCCAAATTTCGTTCACTCCTATTTGAAATAGGCATACATTATTACATTATACCTGAGAAGCTCCTTCAATATTTTCCTTCTGAACTTCCAAAAATGTAGCAGAATCTAAAATATTGTTCATCTATAATAATTGCAAAAGTGTAAAATGGTCCAACCCATCCATTGCATTTCCGGTAAATAATAAATTATCTGTAGGGACATTTGGTTTCTCTGGATTGAAATAAATAATGGATCGCTCGTTGTTTTTTAACACCTGACTATTAATATTAGAAAGCACACACATTGATGATTTCATGACCGCCACCATACATTTTGTCTATCATCATGTATTTTAAAATATGAATCAGCATTTTGGAAATAGGACTCTATGTAGGAATCGTCATCATTTGAGAAATTTGAAGAAAAAAAATCCCAGTGATTTTTTATGAATGTTGTTGCCCCATAGTGGATTTCATGTTGGCTGCTCATTGTATAATACACAATTCTTGAAATACAACTGAACAGACGATTGTCACCAGGAATTCTGTCTTTTTAAACATTTACCCTTCATAATAAAACATTGTGTTAAATTTTATTAAATATATAAATGCAGCAATACTTTAACAACTTCAAATGTGTTAAAAATTAATACTCTCAACAAACATATTTTTAGTTGTACCTGACCCACTAAATTAATCGAATTGTACTGTTTTAGGAATTATGTTGACTATAAGCCAATATTAGATAATCAGGTCATTGTTTTGTAAAGAATAATTATGGTTAAATTAAACTTCGCCTTTCAAAGTGCACTAGTGTTTCCATAAGTATTAGGGCTACTAGTTAGTTGTCAGTGATTATCATAAATTCACCAGTTAGTCAAATATAATATAATAGTAGAGCTATGAACTAAATTAAAATGCCTTTCCCTTCAGTGGCTCCATCAAAAAATATTAGACAATCAGCTGATTGTTTTACAAACAAATAATTATATGTTAATTAAAATTTCACCTCTCAAACCACACTGGTATTTCCCTAAAGTATTAGGCATACCGATTAGTCATTGGTGACTATCATCACCTCACCAGTTAGTCGAATATAATAAAATACTAGAACTACGAACTAAATTGGAACACCTTTGCCTTCAACCAGTTGGTCTGATCATTAATGTTAGTAGTTCAAAGTCAGGTATTGTCTAATATATTTTACTACAATATTAATGTCCAGCTGATGGTGTCCATTAAACTATAAAGAGAAATACATTTTATTTTATTTACAAAAATTCTAACTTAAATAATGAAAAACTAAAAGTCAGGTATAAAACTACATAAATAATATCTGTGAAAATTTCATACTCAAACTCATAGTTTAAGCACACACACACACACACACCACTCTCTGTTTTATTTATATGTTATGAACTATGTAATTTTTTTAAATTTCAGTCTCAACATTTTTATATTTGTTTTCTCTATTTGTGAGTGTAATTAGAATAGCAAAATTTAATTTTCATTTCAATTGGCCAACATGGCTGAAATTATATATAATATATAAATACATAGAATCTTAGGCCCAGTTATGTTTTTAAGTAAAACAGTAGGATTTATTTAGTGTTTTAAAAAACTCTCATTTATTCTAAATATTGATGTATTGCAATTATATTTTACAGGTCGTTCTGCTAACAGTTCAATTTTTAGCCGTGTGTGGAATAAATTTGTAAAAAATATAAGTGAATATAATACAGAAGTAGTACCTGACATTAACCATGAGAGTGAAGAAAATGAAAAAATAATTGATGATATTTTGTTTAATGAAGTTAATGATAGAGAAAATAAAATTAAGGAAGAAAGTAATGAGAATCACCCATTAAAACAGAGTTCAAATGGTAAAATACTACCAAATAAGGATAAAAATGAAAAGGTAACCAATTATGGAAGAAGTAATGATCATTATAACATTAAAGTTAATGAGAAAGAAAAGGGAAAAGATCACACAAAAAGTGTTCAATATCATCCGTCAGAAAATAGTTCAGTTTTACAAGCTGGTAAGAAATATAAAAAAATAGTATTTGAAACAAAGAAAGAGACACTAGAAGAAAATAAAATTAACAAATCAGAAAAGGATAAACATTTTAAATTTTCTTTAAATAAATTGAAGCAAAAGGAACCAAAAGTTTCTGTTTTTGAAAATAATAAACATTATAATACACAATTAATTGTTAAAACAGATAATCATGAACTTCCTGTAGAAAATCAAATGATTCTAAAGAAATATTTATCAAAATCTATTAACAAAATTATTACAGTAAAATCTTCAGCATTAGTGATAAAACCAACAAAATCTGATTATAAAAGTGTTACAATAAAACCATCTGTAGGGTTTAAACACTTATCGAAAACAGATATCAAACATTTTAAAATGAATCCATCTTCACAACTTATTGATAAACCATTGCAAAAATTTAACAACAAACAAATTACAAAAACACCATCTGTTGATTTTAAGCATTTATCAAAAACCAACAACAAAAAAGTTACCATAAATCCTTTAGCTGCAATTACTGGTAAACATTTACAAAAAACTGGATATAAAACAGTTACAATGATTTCGCCAACAGCATTTAATCATTTACAAAAAGGTAGAAACAAAAAAAATATGACAATTATATCACCAATATTTAAGAGTTTTCCAAAGATGAAGAAACCAAATGTTAATATTAATCTATATGAAACAGTTACTAGTAAGCATTTAGTAAAATCTGGCAAAGAAAAAGTGGCATCTATACCTTTTGCATTTAAAGATTTATTGAAAACAAATAATAAAATTTCAATTGGTCCATCTGTAGCAGTTACTGGTAAACATTTACAAAAATATGAGAAAGAAAAAGTTACATCTATACCTTTTTCATTTAAACATTTATCAAAAACCGATAAGGAAAAGGTTTCAATTAGTCCACCTGTAGCAGTTACTGGTAAGCATTTACTAAAATATGGCAGAGAAAAATGTGAATTTATATCTTTTTCATTAAATCGTTTATCGAAAACCTACAATAAAAAAAATGCAATCAGTCCATTTGTAGCAGTTACTGGAAAGCATTTACAAAAATTTGGCAAAGAAAAAGTTACATATATACCGTTTTCATTTAAACATTTATCAAATACTGACAATACAAAAGTTTCAGTTAATCTCTCTGCAACAGTTAATGGTAAGCATTTGCAGAAAGCTGGCAATAAAAAAGGTACAATGAATCCATCTACAATATTGAATTATTTAGAAAAATTTCACAACAAACAATCTACAATAAAGCCATCTATACAATGGAATAATTTATCAACTGGCAACAAAAAAGTTATGAGAAAAATGCCAGTTTTATTGAAACTAGTAACAAAACCAAATTATAAAACTATTTCTTTGAAACCAACTAAATATAAGTACTCCTCAAAATATTGCAAGAAAGAAGTTGCAATGGAAACCTTTGTAACACCACCGGTTCAAAAGAGTACCTCTGTTACTCAAAAGGCAAAACATAAAAATAAAAAAACTACAAGACTTTAATTAAAATAAAAATTTATTTAAAATGTATAAACATAACTACATGTTTAAGTTCTACTATATAGAAGAATTGTATTTTACTTCATATTTTGTGACCAATGTGTAGATATTATTTATGGCAATCAAGCTACGACTTAGAAAAAAACATTACACTTAGGTTGAGAAATGGTGAAGAAAAAAATGCACAATTACACGGAAACTACAATACTGATTAACTACTATTATGTAAATAAACAATTCTGTGCTATTAAAACTTCTGGAAAATAAAACTTTTCTGAACCAACTTGTTTACCTGTATAACCTTTAACTTGACATAGTTCAAATATTTTGATGGTATTAATAATTTTCTTGAAATTAACAGCAGCAATGTGTAAAATTATATAACCTAATGACCAAAATATAAAAATCCCAAATATATGTGATATTTACTTTGTCATAGTCTTCAAACTTGAAAAGTCACCCTCATTACATAAACATTGATGTACACCTTGATATACAGCTTTAAACATTTGTTCCACTTATATTTCATATTCAGGGTGGTTCATTTATTGAGTATCTTTAAGAACTAGAAGTGAAATAAAAAACTACCAAATGTTGTGTAGAAAAGACAGAAAATGTAGAAGTGGAACTGTATAAAAAGTACACTTGTACATTTTTATTCTTCAGTTAATGTTTTGATTTCATACATTAAATCTCCTCAAAATGTTCTTTGATTTCTTTAAATGTACTCTTAGAGTGAAAGGACATCACAGTAGTATCTAAAAATCCAATAGGTAAAAATAGATTTCCCAATTAAATAATCATAGTGTTTAGTTATTAATAGCCATTTTATTATGCCCCCAAATATAATGAAATTATATTGAAATTGTGGCGACTAGAGTGCTTGAGTGCATTTATTTTGGTCTAATTTGTAGTACCCAAATGTTATATTTTCTGATAAATCCTTTATTTATTATCCTAGATTATAAATTGTAGTTTCATTGGATGAAAAATATCAAACTGTAAAATACTTGTTGTTAGACCTACAAATAAGAAAATATTCACACAAAATTCTAAACAGCAGTCATAATTTGATAATAAGCTGTGCAAAAACTCTGCACAATCTTTTTGATTTACTCATCCGACTTAGCCATCTATCCAACCAACCAACCCAGTCACCAAAAGTGTCAGTTTAATAGTTGTTAGACAAAAAGTGAAAATCAACCATGGACACAATCTTTGAAATATATTTAAATAAGGGTATAATTGTGTACTGCTTGTACCACATGTCCTCAGCATAAATCTTATTTAATTCAAATCTAGCCTTCAATTTCTGCGATTAAGGTTCATTTTAGTGTTTTGACAATTATTCCTGAATAATAATATTTTTTACACACAATTTGGGTTATTGATTTTCACATTTCACTAAAATTTGAACAAAATTTACTGATTTTTTGGTCTATTTACCGATAACTCACAAACCGACAATTTTAGAGAGATGATCAATTCATTTTGGTTGAGTCCTTAAAAGCTACATTAGAGGGAAATTTTATAAAATTATTCATTAGGATATCTGCTTTTGGGGTGTATAACACTGCACAGACAAGAGTATTGTACCTGCATAGTCTCTCAGACAAATGTGTATGAATTGTGCAAGCATTCAATTTTCATCTGTCATCTGTAAATAGTAACAGTTCTATTTTTCATTATTATATATATATATATATATATATATATATATATATATATATTTTTGTTAAATTTTAGTTTGTGGAAATAGAAAACTTCTCATTACTAAGTAATATTTAATATTCTAACTTGAAAACTAATTTTAACAAGAGTGATTATTTCAAAACTTTAAAAAAAAAACCAAGAAGTTTTGAGTGAACGGACAAGTATGTTTCTGAATCTGATCTCTCCGAGGATGAAAATCAAGATATTGATTGTAGTGAAGGAAAGATAGAATTGAATTTGAGTCTGATCATGGAATAAATGTTGATGACATGGGCCAAGATCCAAGCTATTACCCATTGGATTCAGATCTACATTAAGGTTAGGTTAGGTTAGGTTAGGTTAGGTTAGGTTGGTAGGTCAGATCTACATTAAGACCATCAAGAATTTGTCATGAAAAACACTCAAGTAAGATTTTATATTATGACCTACCATCAACAAGTCAAATTAATAATAGAGATGTTTTCCTTTATCATGATCATGCAAACCAAAATGGAGAAACAATTGAGTTAAATTTAAATGATTTTTTTATTGATACTTCTTTAGATAAGAATGTAAGTCTTCCTACTAGCCCATGTCTCCGATCTACATAAGCCTGTAGAAGACTTAGTCTTTACAGGGAAAAGAATTTAATGTTCAGGGACAGACGTTGATGACTATAGATACAGTCAGATTAGAGGAGGATAATAATTTTAATTACTGTCTGTCTAGTGGTAAAAGTTCATCTAATGAAGAAGTAGAAATAAATAGTGACTTATTTAGATTTCAAGATAGTTGTACACAGTGTTTAATAAATCTGGTGACATTGTATACTTAAATTCTTTGCCATAACACAAAAATATCCAGACCAAGTAAAAAAAAAACCTAAGGAGGATAATTGATGGTCCTTAAAACCGTATAAAGTTATAATATCTTCAAGGACACCAAGGAAAAACATCATTTACTAATGGCAAGGGCCCAGAAATAATACTAAAAATGCACTTTTGGCTGCTTTTAAGCTATTTATTATAAACCAAATTGTAACTCATACCAATGAGGAAATTGATATAAAAAGAGTTAATTATGCTGATGACAAAACTTCAGTATCTAAACACATTAACTCAAAGGAAATAAATGCATTTATTAGGACTTGTTATAATGACTGCCACAATGAAGGACAACCAATGACAACAAACGAGCTATTTGATTCATCTTTTAGTGGAAGTTGTTACGTTGCAGTGATGAGTAGATTTTTTCTCAATTGCTTGAGGTTTGGTGAGAAAGCCACTTCGTTGAACATAAACAAGACAAACTTGCTTGCTCCAATAAGAGATATTTGGGACGAGTATATTTAGTCATGTTGTAACAACTATTCACCTGGCTTATATGTCACTATTGATGAGCAGCTCCTTGAATTCAGAGGGAGATATCCAATTCACATATACTAACTCTTTGAACAATTTGTCTACTTTGGGGAGTGTGCTAGATACATAACTGTTCAAGATCTCAATGATATAGGAGCTTAACTCTTTCTCCGTATAATACAATTCTGCGACATGTTGAGACACAAGCGGTATATTCTTCTTTATTTGTCAGTTTTCAAGGTCATAGAATGCTGTCCATCAACAATTATTGAACATACAGTTTACCGAAGAGATTGGACACTACTACGTCACCATCAATACTTAGATAGAATTTCTCTTGTTGCTGAAAGTGGCCATTGTAGATTTTAAATGAATCAATAATTCATCAAGTAGTTGATGATTGAAGAAAAGATAATTTCTACCGGCTTGCACTAAAAGACCGAGGCTGAAGCCCATTTGCTGGAATAATCTAATTGCGATTAATTTAGTGCAATTGGTGTTTATGATATGAACAAATTTAAGAAAAAATTCCAGCGGTAGGTTAGGTGGTCCCTGAAGATCGGTAAGACCTTGCTTGCTCCATGTCCATCTTGCATGACTCCTACAGCAGAGCTACAAAAATGACAGTGATAAACGAGTCCTACAGCATCCACCAATAAGTATACCGACCACCATGACCACTACCACCACCTCTGGTATCATCCAAAGAAAGCCATATAGACATTACTCAATAATTCCTCTTCATCAACTTGAAATTTCTTCTCAGCTTAGAGATAACTGTTTTTTTATGAATGCATCGTTCAAGTCTTTGCTAATATCATCTGGTAGTATATCAAACGAAAAGATTCTATCCTGGTCAATCAAGTACTCTAAACCTGATAACCTATCTTTAGGCATGTGCCTAAGGAAGGCAAGAACATTTCTCAGATATGTGGTGCACTCAAATTCCCATCTACAAATGTATCTTTATTACAATTTTCCCCCTCCACGCCTCCACTACCGTCTGCATATGCATACTTAATCCAGTCCTTTTTTAAGTGCCTGAAAGTAGAATATAAACGAGATGAGAATCGTGTAGAACGAGACAAATACGCTGTAGTAATTGTCAGTATATTGGCAGAAGTTTTGATTTCTAGTCCTACAACCACTAGACCAGATGTAACAGAATCGGTTGGTTTGGAACAACCAATTACGAAGAGATAGATATATCTTTAAAAGTTTCTAAGTCGAGATCAGGAAACGACTATTGCGTGCAGTAAGAGAAATACTACGAATTTAGGTAGAGTTTTTAATTTGAAAGGCTGCACATGTCAAACAGCATGCCATAATTTTCTATCTCTTTTTTCTGTCTCTTTGGAAAATCAGCTGATAAGCCTTTGTAACTTTCACAAGACCAGATTTGTTTAAGAGAGTATTGGAGACAATACCCAACTCCTGAATAGGACATGGACATGTTCATCTCTTTAAAAATGGTTTTTTGATTCAATATAAACGAGTTTGAAACAGTCATATACGGAACTCTCCAGTGTATACTAGTTATGTTCAGTTTGCAACATCCTTACTGTATATAACGTTCAATCGGAGGCCGAACGTAAGAGCACAAGTTTAGTTCCTGTTTATGTACGGTACATCACAATTAAATTGTAATCTTCGAAAAATCCCATCAACAACTTCAACTGGACAGAAAGGGAACAGTAGCCGTTATACCAGCCCCCAACCATGCTGTGTGGTTGAATTTATTCTTTTAACTTTCCCGCAACGATACAAGATTTTAATGATACTGGAAATTCCGACGTTTCTCCTACAATCTACTTCGTTACCTGCATACTCTGTATCTAATATCATTGAATAGAAAGGCTACGACGTTGTTAACTAATTTTGCTGCTGCAGCTCCTCCCCCCGTTTTTATACTATTTGTTATTTAGTGTGTCTTTAATATGCAATATACTTCCAAACTGTGATGTAATCAAATCCTGTTGATTGAAAGGATTACAAATTTCATCGTTGTTATCGTACGTAGAAGATGCGTAAGCTTTGGGAGTATGGTAATCCAATCCACTGATGACATCATTGTATTCTTCTGAACTATCTATATACAATAGATCCATTTTCACTTTAAATCCCAAAGCTGAGACAAAACAAATATTTCTAGCTGTTAACTATGTGCGGTTTAAACGTACATTGATCCTGGTTGTATAACATTGTACATTAAATACGAGACCCATTTCGACGTAAATGTAATATGATAGAATTAAATTTGTCTCTGAAATGTATAGGCACTTCGTTCTCTAAGGTTCGTATAGGTTCATACGAATCTTCTCACGAACCTTATTATGATTCTCTACTCATGTTCATGTTCCAGACTATTTGAATTTGTGAAAATATGATTTTACTTAACATCTACCCACAAATGTTTTACTCAGATTGTTTATATTATCTCCTACCTATTTCTGAGAAGTGTTCTTCGGACTTTTGTCCTACCTAATTCGATTAAGGTCATATAGGGGGGGCGATATTGGACTTCTTGGTCGGATGTTGTCCTTCCTGCATAGCTTAAATATTTTTGATAAAATTTAAACGATTTAATTGTTGTAGTACTATCTACAGCTATATAATATGCTACATCATTGTTTATTGTATTTTATATTGGTAACTAAAACTTACAAAATGGATATCATCTCATTTAGTTTTCGATCTAATTTTTTTTCCTCATTCGTTGATGACTACAAATTTATTTTCACCTATAACCAAATATATTTGCTGTATTAATAATTATAAAAATTATGTTATCAATGAAACCCATTCATAAAAGCCAAACCATGCATACAATATAGCTGTTGAAGATTTTTAGTCTAACAAATATTTCGTTTATGGTCTAGCATTTGTCGTTAGGTTCGACAAAAAGGAAATTTAAGAAGGAATTTTTAAAAATAGGTGCCAAAGAAAACGAAAATGCTGTATATTTTCACCTTTCAAAATATATTTTCAGCTAAGGAAATATTTATTTTACACCTTTTAATCTGTGTGTAAGGGACGTAGAAATATGATCAGTTGTGCTCTAGACCCTTTTGTTATCTATAGTCTGGGATGGAAGATGGAAGTGAAACCCATAAGCATTCTATTCTACACACACACACACACACACACACAACTACTCAACTACTAAAACTAAATGGAGTTGTTAGTGGCGTTTTGATGAAGTTTATATTTATCACTTTTCACAAGTGAAGTGTATAATATTGAAAACGTGTATAATTTATCAAATTAAAATGGGAAGACGATCTATAAATACCACGAAGAGTGGAAAATACATGAATCCAACGGACCAAGCTCGTAAGTTAATTAATGAAATATTTGCCATCTAACCTAACTTATGTCTGAAGTCATTGGAGAAATACATGGACTAAATAAATTTTTCCATTTTGATGTCTTAATTTTATACATTGTGTATACATTTAATTTTGGTTATATTATTTAAATTTTAGTTGTGTTACATTTAGCATCTAAACCTACCGGTATTGAATATTCATAAATAAACTAATTGTTTACAAAGAAAGTTACTGCTTTTGTTTTGAGTTTTGTACATATGTTGTACATACCTTACTTCTTCATAATAAAATAAGTTTTCAACGCTAGCTAACTTTTTTTGCCGAAAAATCACAATTTTAAAACTAATGCATTTATAGGTTAGGCCTACAGTGTAATGGCAAATGCTTCGCATTAGTAGGAATTTGAATAGCGTATGGTTTGACGCATGTGCATTACATAATTACCGTGAGTTTGTCCAGGTGGATATATATATATATATATATAGCAACCTGGCCAGACCTGTATTTGCAGGATAGGTCTTGCCAGGTGGCCATATCTATATATGTTAGATGATTGACAACGTTTCATATGACCTATGATCACAAATATAAACATTACAAGTCTGTAGTAATGTTCGAGACGGGAATGTGCAGCATTGTCATTACTATGTAACCTATAAATGCATTCAATTTCGTAGTTTTAAAATTGTGATTTTTTATATTCTTATAAAACCAAATTGATTTTATATTTTCTGCTTCTGAATTGCTGAATGTATATATCTAGATAAATATCTTATATTAGTAGTCAGAGCAATCTTGTTATTGTATATCACTACAGCTGTTTCGCCGATCACAGTCGGCTTCGTCAGGTGCAGGACACTTAAATAAAACACATAAACACGACACTGAACATATACGACACTAAAAACATTGTTTTAAAATATTCGGAGGCTAGCTCTTCGTTAAATTTTACACTAAAATGTCCGGGTGTGGCCACATCATTATTCGTTCGTTTCCGGACGGATACGAACGAATAATGATGTGGCCACACCCGGACATTTTAGTGTAAAATTTAACGAAGAGCTAGCCTCCGAATATTTTAAAACAATGTTTTTAGTGTCGTATATGTTCAGTGTCGTGTTTATGTGTTTTATTTAAGTGTCCTGCACCTGACGAAGCCGACTGTGATCGGCGAAACAGCTGTAGTGATATACAATAACAAGAATTGCTCTGACTACTAATATAAGGTATTTATCTAGATATATGTGATTTTTTGGTAAAAAAAGTTAAAGCTCCGTTTAAACTTCTTAATAATAAAATAAGTTTTCAACAGATATGTAATGCACATGCGTCAAACCATACGCTATTGAAATTCCTATTAATGCAAAGCATTTGCCATTACACTGTAACCTATAAATGCGTTAGTTTTAAAGCTGTTATTTTTCTTTGTAAACAATTAACCAAGATGAACATAATGTTTCTCCGGTAAATATGCATTGATGTTGTCCAAGCGATTTTAGTATGGGCAATTCGTCTTCCAAGTAATGTTTTTTCCATCATTTTGATACTCTTTTATAATGCAAGTGGCTTATTATCTTTCTCAATTCATTATTTACTTATCAATCATCGAAATTGAGCAATATTTAATATTTTCAATTTAATAGCCCTATTTAAAATCACTCGTGGGGCGCATGCAAACTTAATTAAGTTCTACAGGTTGATATTACTACGCTTCTGTGATTTACGATTCTTGACAATTAGGTCTCTGAAGGATTGTATATGTAGTAAAAGAACTATAGGTCAAGTTAGGTAAATATATAATGACCTTCCTTACCTGTAGTTCTTTAACTATATATATATATTACTCCCAGACCTGATTTTACTGAAATATGACATAATTGAACAAAAACACAAAAACATCGATAGATTTTTACTTAAAATTGATGAAATAGTTGTTGAAATAACCTCAAAATGCCATAAAATAGTCATTTTAAATCGCTGTTTTTGGACTGAAATAATGAATAGTGAATGATAATAAGTGACATGTGTTTTAAAGTAGTACTGAAATACTAGTACCTTATTTCACAGATGAATTCCCGATATTTCAGACTAAATCGCTTGGACAACATCAATGCATATTTACCGTTTCTCCCACCTAAACTAAATCAAGATTTAAAGATATTTATAACTTAGTGTTTGTTTAATATTCAATACAAAATGGAGGAGGACAATTTAGGTTGACATACAAGTAGTTTATAAATTAACTGTTTATTTTGTGAACTTTTGCTGGCAGTTAGTTAAATAGTTTAAAGAATTTGTCTAATTCGTTTACTACATAGCCTACCTTATATTGAAAATTTAAAATTATATTTTAACACAGATCACTTTTTAACTGAAAATTGAAATAGAAAACTACCAAATTCACATATATGCATAGATTATGTATATATCACAAGGTAAGTATGTATACAGTATATCACAACCGTACCTCGTCCTCGGATTTTTCTATAAAAAATTATGAAAACAATGTATTTTACCTTGTAATCAAAAGATCAGATCATATTATTTGTCAGAAAAAATGTTTCAAATACCAAATTGCATTTCTTCACTGTTACTAACGTATAGAAAACAAGGGAATACAAGCCTATGTTAAATGTATGACTATGTTAATGAAGTTAGTGTATGTGTTATCGGTACCTTATTTTCAAACAATCAGATCATTTTTGATTTCCTAAGACATATTTTAAGTCACAAAATGCATTTGCTTATTACAAAATATACTATATTAAAGTATGAAGTCAACTTTAGTATATAGGCAACTGATCAGACCTACTTTTAAAGCTACAAAATGTGTTCGTTTATTAGAAAAAAAGGCGATATTTAAGTACAAAATCGATTTCACAGTTAGTAGTGTCTAAGTTTCGTAAGTTACGCAAAGGGGTGTAAATGACATAGGTGAAGTTTGATCAGTGGCTATATATAGCCACCTGACCAGACCAAATAAAGTAAATATTAGTATTTAACATTAAAAATATGTTCTTATGTTACAAACAGCAATGAAACACTATTTTCATACGCCATTGTGATATTAGACATGATTCTTCAATAATACAATGTTAATATTAAGCTATAATACGCATGTCTAATATATAGTCTCCTAGCCGGACTTAATAAAACAAGTGATCATATATTTAATGACTTGATGAACTTGGTAATTAATATTAACGTTTTTAACATTCCTACCACGTAGCTGGATTTCGTACTTTTTGGGACTTTAAATGTTCCTTCTGACAAATAATATGATCTGATTCTTTGATTACAAGGTAAATACTTTACGTTTTCATAATGTTTTATAGAAAAATCCAAGGTTGATTTTATGGAATAACTTCATTTATTATTTATTGTCACATTTCATTTTTTTACAAGCAATCAAAGCTATAAAACAGACGACATTGTCAAATATTTATTATTCAGTGGAGTGAATAAAAAATAACATTAGCTAAGTAGTTTTAGTGTTTGTCTAAATTGAGTTTAATAAACATAAGTGCTTAGACTAGGTAGCAGAATCTAGGCCTCTTCTAGTTGTATCTGGAAAAACTCTAGCACTTAGTAGGGGTAGAAGATGCTAAGCTGGGAACTTTTGAAGGAAGTCTTAAGTAGTCCTCAAATGTATTGCAATATAGAACCCTATTGCAATTCAGAAAAATCCATTTTAATTGCCAAAATAATCCATTTTAATTGCCAAAATAACAGCGATTGTAAACAGTTTTTTGTTTAGATTGTAAACTTATAAAAGCAATAAATTAGATATGCAGATTTCAATTCTGTATATAATGGTTCCAACCCAATCTCTTTTACCCTGACCTCCCAAGAAAATGTGATAGGCCTATTTGTATAGTTATGAGATCCAGTCGGGCCTAGTCACCGACATGAGAGTAACGAGTGAGGGCTCCTCCACAGCTTTGTGGCCCGCCAGGGATAAGATATGGATACAAGCGAAATGACTGGAGACTTTTTAATATATACTTCTACGAGGCTTGTTAGAGCTTAGCTGATGTCAAGAAATTAATTATATATACAATTACAAGGTTTTAAAAACCTGTATAACACAACTGTTTAGTTTCATAATGACACTCGCTATAGACCTAAATATTGAACTTTCATATGTTTAATTCATTATTTCTTTTTCTTATATTAGGCTATACTGTATATTGAAATTGCTACATTACTAAATGTAATGCATGTCCTGAACAAAAACTGAACCGTGTCTAATCCTAGGCTATTCGTATTCAACAATATTGAAGGGGATGGATTGGATCTAGTAACCCTACCCAAAAATTGGTCAAATGTTGTGGATATGACATCTATGTTACACTTGGTTTTCATTAAATGGATATCAAACTTAATATTAGTAATTGTGTATCTAGTAGTTTGTTTATATATAATGCAAAAAATAATGAAAATTAAAATACACTCAATTTTAAACACTAATTACAAGATATGATCAAATGTCGAGACACCATTTTAAAAAGCGGTGTTGTTGTCAGTATATAAGGTTAAGTTAGATTCAAAGTTAAATTATATTAGAAGGCAATAGACAAATATTCTAAGTCCATTGAATAGACAGAACATAAAAACAATCATTACAACAGACTACAAAAAGTTAGGTAATTGCTATGCTTACAACCACCTAACACATCACAAATGACCAAGAATATATAAGCCAAGGTTGGTAGGAAATCGAGATCAGATTCAGCAGGGAGTTATTGACACGGTCAGTTGTCGGCAGTTGGAGTTGGCACAGGGTTGCCGGTAAGTCAACTTGATTGGTCCCAGACGGAGACTCTGTCGGATGGGAAAATCTTACTAGAGTACTGTGACAAATCAAATTGATTAGTGAAGAGGACCCAATACATGATCACGATAGTTCAGATCAAGAAGGTGAGCAAGCCTCATGTGTATGTATATCTTTGAAATTCATGTTAAAATTCATAAAAAAAATTTAATCGTTTTGGGATGGTTCTGGTTTAGAATATTTCATTGTGACGGTTACATCTGTTTATGGATGTCTAAATATTAAGGAGGATCTTATAAGTCAACATAAATATATATACCTATGTATTGGAATCAATATTTGTAAAGATCCTGGATTTTTAATACAAACACTTTTAGTACTAAACCATGGTTTGCTTAACTCATTTAACTTATTCATTTTTCTTTAGCCCGAAAACAGGAATCATTGATTCCTAACAGCAATTATTCTAGTCTCATGTCACAAAATTCAAAAAATTTGTCACAAAAGCAACAGGACTTGAAGCTGCTTATATCAAAATTAAAAAATTGACCAATCAAACAATTTTCACAGTGGGTACCTCTACAGATGACAACTACAAGATTTCGAAATCTCAGCATCAGTCAAGTATGAATAGACAATCTTGAAATCAGGATAATTCACATCACTGTATTTCTTGGAGATTCAATTATTCCCAGAGTCCTAAGAACAGATATGGCCTGTTGCAAATTGATTATTGTGTGTTTGACATTGAAAATATCAATTGTACCATATTATCTCCCACACATCTCGATACTGCTTTGTAAAACGTAATAGCCTAAAATGTGACTTGTTAATAATTGGACATTTAGCTAAAGTCTGTATAACCATCCTGTTTTAAAAACTGAAGAACTTCCTCCATTTTGACTAAGTGTATAAGAGTTCTACCCAGATGATAAAATAGAACTTCCAAGTGGTATGAATAAATTAGAATCCAACTCTGCAACATCCAATTCTTCGAGGTCTCAAAATATAGTTATTTTATTTTATATTGCTCCAGATTGAGGCGAATACATAATCAATTTAATGTTAAATTAAATACTACAGATTTATGAAGTCGATTCTAGAGTAAACTTTTCACTTTTCACAATAACTTACTTTGCTTCTTTAAATTTTAATGCGCTACTACAACAGGTGAACATAGTTTTCTGGCCATACTCAGACTGCATCATTAAGCCAAAAGGGAAAGTTATGGTCACAGTAATCTATAAAAGCAACACAATTAATGGAGAGTTATTTATTGTAGGCTACCACAAGGAAAAAAGCGGAGGTTTGAACATACAGGATAGTTACAGAACAATATTGCTAAAAGAAAATTGGGACATCGCCATTATATTTAGCACTGGATAGAGATAGAACACTTAAACACCATGTAGACCAACTGAGATCAACATTGGTGAAAAAGCATGTCACTTCTCCTAGGGAACAATCTCAGACTTTTGGAGTTCCAAGACCACCAATTGGGCTCGCCCCGAACCAGAGGCAATTGAATCAGGTGCAAGAAATAGAGACCAACAGTGGAAACACTTCCTCATAGATCATTTAGACCGAGACATTTACCTATACACCTTCAAGATTGTGGGCTAGAAACTTTAAAGTCTAGTATTAATTTTCTACAAGTTTTTAATTAGTATAGGAAATTTTTATGTAATCTATAATCATATGTTACTGATTATACATATTAAACTTCCATATGTTTAATTCTTTGTTTCTTTTTCTTATATATGGGATTGCAAATATAGTTTTATTTTGTTTCTTCAAGGCTGTTTTTATTATCATTTTCAACATAAATCACAACACTTATCCTCCTGGATGAAACTGTATAATCCTACCATTACAGTTTAACATTTCCTACATGGCCCAAAAAACCAACTTTTGGGAATTATATTTAAAGGATCGGCCTGTATTACATTGTATGATGGGACTGGTAGGTACCATGATGACGCCTATTGCAACCTTTAACCAAAATAAAGCACATCATTATAGTGAAAGGATCATCGAAATTGATCCAATAGTTCCTGAGATTTTGTGTTTTAAATGGGTTTATGCGTTTTTGTTGTACACATGATTTTAATGGTTTACAGCTACCTTACACTATACGTGGTTTGAAGATATGTGGCCCAGCCAAGGGGCACACCATAAAAAATAATAAATAATTAATAATAATAATTGCCAAATGAATAGACAAGAAGAGGTGGACCAATTCTGTTGAGTTAGCGTAATCACTTAATAGGGGGGGGGGGCGCAGTCCGAAGCTGTGCGGTTTGGGTACGCCAGTCCGGCTCGAGATACCCCAAGATACAGCTCGCTCCGCGAGAGAGCAGAGTCGGGCCATTTTAGGCAATGCGCGGCCGCTGTAATCGTCATGTCTTTTCCAATTTTTGAAACATTGTAATTCTATAATCATTCTGAAGTAAAACTCAAAGTCATTTTAAACACTGAATTGCATGTTGTTTAATTATCGCCCGAGACTGCGTCCTTGGCGCCATCCTGACTAATTTCGGCCCACGTGGATGCAGTCTCCAGCCAGCTGAGAGTTTCTGGATTTTTACCAGGGGTTCCCGGCTGACCAAAAGAAGTTGGGGACGGTCCACAGATACATAAAATAAGACTATCACCCTAACGGTAAATATGCAGTATTTGCCATACAAACTACCTCTACAAAATAAAATAAAAATAACATTCATCAAAATATATTAATTGGCTAAAAAGTTATGCCTGAACATAAATATATAAATTTATTTATTAAATTGAAAATCTTCTTTTTTTCAAGTTCATTAAAACAGAGTTTTTATAATAAGACACAACTAATACTATAGTTGTTATCCGGTTACTCTAGAATATCATTATGATAATACTATAGGTTCAATTATAATCTATACTACCTATAAATTGGATTTTAATGTGACCAAATGATATGTAATTTATACACTTGTCACCTACCATTTTGTAGCAAGTAGCCTACTCTTTTCTTGCCATAAATAATATGAACTGAGATTAATTATAAAATTAAATATAATATAACTTTAACTAATGACAATGCCAAGTGATAATTGAATAGCTATGTTGTATAGTTTATATTTTGTAAACTGTTTGGGAACAATTATAATAAGCAAATGCTGATAATCATACATTTTTGTTTATATTGTTTAATAATTCCATAAATTTATTTGATTTTATTATATTTTGATAATTAATTACCAAAAAAGAATTTTTTTAATGAATTGATATTAATCTTCTATCTGAGTTGGGTTTAATGATTACTTATTGATTAAATATTATTAAGATTACAAATGATTAGACATATTGAATAAATCTAAATTAAAAAATGAACTTTATTTTACGAACAGTGGGTAATATATAACCTTGAATAACAATGTCAAAAATTATTTTTATATCATTTTATGTAGGCCTAACAGTGAATCATGAATGTGCAACCGAGTCTAATATTAATAGTCTGTAGCAATAACTATAAAACAATAAATGTAATGATATTTTAAGAACTCATTAATAATAAGGATAAAAACATGACTTGTGTTTAAGTATACTTGTAAAATATTTAAATAAGTAAGTATGGAAAATATGCTGCCTTCAATTCAGTTCTTGGCAACAATTTGTAAATACAAAAGTAAATGAACAACAGTATAATGAACAATTAAAATAAATAATGAAAAACTAACATTACCTAAAAACAAAAATAAAACTGAAATATCTAGAAATTGTTATTTAGAGAATAGAATATGAAAATAATGTAATTAGAATAAAACATAATATGACTGCATCTAAGTAATTCCAGAATTTGAATCTGACTTAATTGAAAAATACAATACACACACACTTTTTTGTTTTTCTTATGTTTTAGCAATAGCCTCGTGGTTGAACAAACAAACCGTGATCCTATTTTAAATAGATTATTTTGTACTTCGTTTGTATATTATTTGTGTGTTTGTTATGTAGTTATCAATCCTTCTGAAATTTAAGAATAAGATCCTATACAACAAGGCTGAACAATGTACAAGGTTTGATAATTTGAATTTCTTTTTTTTATATGGTGGCCACTCGATATTTACACATTCCAAGGTATGAAATATGTGTCCTTCGACTAGGAATACAATGTGTGCTGCTCCTAAGTACAATTGTAAGATATAAGTGAGATATGATGAGCAGTTGAACAAAAACAAAATAAATCAAATGAATTTGCAATTTGTGATAGTAATTGTTTGTCGGAACAATTAAAGATAGAAACTTGTAGTAAAGACTAATCATAAGAAAGTACACTAGCATTTATTATTTAATATTTGCACATTTTCAAAAGTTATTTATCACATCTTCTTTATTTCAGGTAAAGAGGCTCGTAAAAAAGAACTAAAGAAGAATAAACGTCAACGGCAAATGGTCCGTGCTGCCGTTTTAAAAGGAAAAGATCCAATTCAAATTATAGCTGAAATGGAAAAAATTGATCAAATGGGTAAATTTTGTAAGCTTAATGTCTTCAAAATAATCTTACAATTGTTTTTAGATTACATACAAAAAATCTATAGATACATTGTGAATAATTGAAATTTTGCATTATATGAGTAATAATGTGCTTAATATTTATCTAAATTTGTTGTTCCTTCCAACAAGTAAATTAATTCCTTAATTCATTAATTGTTGGTTTTATTATTAATTAAAAAATTGAGTTTGTTATGAAAGACAGTTAAATTTGTTATGATTTATTTAACTAGGAAGGGTTTTATAGTTAGTACTAGTTGAGGGCAGTATTAATTAAGATTTGATAGTGTTCTAGTATGTTTTGTACTAACATGTTATAACACCCAGAGGTTTAGATCAATTACCTATAAGATTCACAGCTAATGTCTCAATTGGATAACACAGCCAATTTGTAATGAAACAATAATAATATTTTCATCTACACAATTACACATGTAGGTACTACTTTATATATATATATATATATATATATATATATATATATATATATATATATATATATATATATATATAGTAACACTAGTTATTGATCTTATATCAGTTAACATTAAAGTTGACCATTTTCGAAGACTTATATATAAAGTTCTAATTATAATAGAAAGAAAATTATTACACCAATTTATTTACAACAAAAAATCACCAGGCACCACTTTCTGTTGACGTGGGTAATAATTCACTTAATGAAAAATAGTATCATACGAGTATATTCGCTTAACCCCATAACTTATGTTGACAACAAATTATTCTGTTATATAAAATACATTTACATTTTATTTTATTTATAGTATGCAGATATGAATTACATTTAATATAATTTTCTTATAATAAGATTTCCTTATGAGAGTTATGTATTGTTCGGTTAATTTTAGTGAAGAGACGTATTTTGAACCTTAAATAGTATCTTCATTTTTTAATGAAAGCTTAAAGCTTAATTTCTTATGGGAATTTATCATGTCTCATAATTTTTGCATACTTTCTCATTTGTAATGTAAAGCTTCTTCGTGAATTACTGACATATTTTAACGTAATAGACTTGAGTGTATTGTAAAATTAGTTTAGAATAGAATTTCATTATTTGCGACTACATTATCTATTCTAAAAAAGATTTTTATAACCGATCATATTGAAATTTTCACAAAATGTTAGTATCACAACTATGAACCATTATTTGTAATATAAAGTAGCTGGAATCAATTCACTTTGTGATATAGACGGAATATTAAAAATTGTCGAAACTCAATTTTTTTCCGTCTGCCGTGTAATGAACATATCTCGACTGTTTATATGTAGGGGCCTGTATTCTTTTGAAGTATCATGAGTAGATCACAATTTAGTTTGAAAGAATATCTATAACCATTCGTGAGATATATGAGATTATGTTGGAAAAGGGAACTAATACGGAGCAAAAGTGTAGGAGATTTTACTAATACATCAAATAACTCAAAAACTATATGAAATGAGTGTAAATAAGATTAGGCCCTACTATTACTGCTTAGATATGTGTAATTGAATTTTAAATCGAAGGTCCGATTTTAGCTCAATGAAAATAATAAAATAAAAATGAAAAAATCCCAATTTGATCTTTTTTTTTTTTTTTTTTTTTTTACTTTATACAGTAACAGAATGGAGGTTTAAATTCATACGTTTTCTTACAAACACGAGTGAATTAAAAATAATAAAATAAAATCTAGTAATTCTACAGTACACTCACAACAGCTAACTAGTGCATATTTTAAAATTAGGTAATTGTGCTGTTTTACCTTTTTTAATGTAAGAGTGGTCGAATCGTTGATCTTGTAAGATGTTTCTATTTAATTTATGAGTTTTTATTCATTTTAGTTTATCAAGTATTAATTGTCAATTATTTGAAAATCTGTTTGGACGCCATTTTGTAAGAAGTTATAGGTGCAAACCCACTGTTCGGGTGTTTTGATTCTTTTAATTAAGTTATAAGTTTTGAATGATTTTGAATTATTAGATATTATTGAAAGAAGGAATTCAAGGTTCAGGCTCTAATCTGTACTCACCAGGCAGACTACTGTGACACGTGAATGGTAGGATATTCTCAATGAGAATTTTACTCACTCATGTTTAAAAATTGAATATCTTCCTTTTAATACCAGAAATAACATGTCTTATTATTTTACTAAAGAATTTTATCAAACATTAATTCACATACTTACATACTAAGAATCAAGTTTTGTCCAAAGTTCTAACACTCATATATAACCAAAGTTTACAGTATTTTTACTCACATTTCAGGTCCAAAACTTATTAACTAAAACAACACTTCTTTTAAACTAACATCATTCTGTAAAAGTTTCTAATTATTTACTTTTAAAACGCTCCATGATTATTCTGAACGCAGAGCGTTCCTCACATGCATCCACCCTGCTCTGGACGCTAAGTAGGAATATCCGTTGGAACGGAATGCTCGACTGCTTTGTCTAGCTTGCATTAGTGATTTCCTGGAATTTCGTACTTTTCCGTTCCAAGTAGCATCGGACTCTGTGTGTTGAATTTGTCAATTGCAGCCTAGAGGGTGTTACATTTATTCATAGTAGGCGCTTAATTTAAATTGTTCAATTATTATTATTAGTTTTAAATATTTTTGTTCAAAGTTTTTGTAATTATCATTTAAATCATTTTATAATTTCTATGTAAACTTCTTAATTAATTAAGTATGTAACCAAATCCTTAATAACTTAATTTATTTGTTTTTTACTGGTTGGAGAATGTCCCATGCTTACAATCTTGAGTGGTTTGGCAATGTAAAAACTTAAGAAAACATTCAAAATCTAATTTCCCAGGAATCGCTAAGATTACAGCATTATAGCTATTGTTTTGTTTAGTAGTGTGTTTGAACCTTTTGCTAGGTGACCTTTGCGATGAAATGTTTGATATGCAATTTACTCAGCGAAAACATCATATACGTTGTTTTATTGCTTATGGTGGAGTTTTAAAATTAATATCTCTAGTAGTTTGTATTTTATAGGTAGGGACTGTCTGTCTTTACTTTTTAAATTTGTGAGTAGTTAGTTACCTAAGTTGAAGAGAGATGTTTTCTGTGTCATTATTTTCCTCTAACATATACCTATCCAATTATATATCACAAGATAGGTCAATATATGACAATTAGCATGGTAAAAATATAAAATTTCCACCCTTTATTTCCATATCAAAAGGGGCAGTGTCAGGTGTATCAGGACTTATATTACATTCCGTACAATCAAATCACATTCTAAAATATTACCTATTATTTCCAAGAATAAATTCAAATATTAATAAAAAAATTGTTTATGTGTGAGAGTATACAATAATTATTGAAATAATTATAATAATCTCTATATATACAAAATCTGACTGACTGACTGATTGACATATCAACATATTGTACATACAGGAAAAAAAGGTCCTAGAACCATGGAAATTGGATTATATACAGGGTGTTTCTGAGATAATTTTTGGGGTGGGTTATATGGCTCAAAATAAAGAAAAAAGCTACTATAAACATATATCCGAAAACCAATATCCACCTTTTTTTTTCTAAATAATTTATATCTCTAGAATGGCTTAACCGATTGAAGACCTAGTTTGAAGGGGGGGAGGGGGGAAATCAACTTGTTCTAATAATTCAATTCGTTTCAAAAACAATAAATTTTTATATAACACGTCAAGAGTAATTTTATGTAGCCCATTTAATTTCCTATCGAATGGTATAACTCTCAAAACTATTGTACAAAACATCTTTTCAAATACTTGTACTAAGCTCCCACAAGCCAACAAATATAAAATTGTATAATAGAGTATAGATGTTAAACATATCAGAGTTCTTATGGTAAGACTTTTACAATTGTCGTCATACTTTACTATAGACATAATAAATATTCCTGGACTGAAAAAAGTCACTTGAACATTTATGCTTCAATGGGTACAAACAAAAAGCCAGCCCATATACAATAATAGCTCCTAAATATTTTTGCCTATTGTCCTGCCATCCAATGAACAAACAACTATTACTTTTCTGGGAATAAGTGTAGTTTCCTTGAAAGCTTAAATGAAAGCAACTCTCATAAATACAGTTGTTTTAAAATTAAGTTTGAATAACTTCAAGAATCCCGACAATTACATATTACAATCAATAGAGAAATGCAATTTTGATACAGTAGAACCCCTCTTAACCGGTCTAGTCGGGACTGACACCCAGGCCGGAAAAATTTAACTTTCAAAAATAGTTAAACTACAAAAAAACTCATTACTAGTAATTTTTTTAAATCAAAGGCGAACATGGAATTTTATATATTGAGTATTGCTGTTCCTTTTTTGTTTTTTGTCAGCTAACTGTCTATACCAGGGCTCTCCAACCTACGGCCTGCGGGCCACATCCGGCCCGCGGATAGATTTTGTCCAGCCCGCCGAGAGTTATTGCAACAGATTTTTTAAAATATATATTTATACACATTTTTGACAACAACTGTGAGTTCATTACTCTTCTCTTACAAGCCACTCCATTTCTTAATAAGTGTAAAATTAGCTGTAAACAAGCAGCGATCAACCATTGCAAGATATTAGCAAATGGTCTGCACGGACTGTACATGTCCCTGTGTACGTGCGCGCGAACTGTCTGTGTCCCCCTGACTGTACCTGAGACTAGACCTGAGACTAGTACCTGAGATTAGTAAAAGCAAGTTTTAAAGTCAGCCATATTCTGGCTGAAGCTGGTAAACCGTTTACTGACGGTCAATTAGTGAAGGAGTGCGTCTTGGCAAGTGTGGAAGAAATCTGTCCTGATAAACTGTCACTGTTCAATTCTATCAGTTTGTCGGCGAACACAGTGGCTCGCCGTACAGAAGATATCGGAAATAACGTTGTTTATCAGCTGAAAGACGTATGCAAGGATTTTGAATGGTTCTCAATCGCTCTTGATGAATCTACTGATGTTTCTGACTCAGCTCAAGTTCTTTTATTTGTTCGTAGTGTGAACAGTGATTTTAAAATCACAGAGGAGTTGGCTGACGTTCACTCTATGGAGAGTAGCGTGACCGGAGACGAAATTTTCGCTAAAATAAGTGAAACTATTGTCACGCTACGCTCGAGGTCGTTGGGTTCTTCTCACCCGACACTGGAACGCCACTTACCACGAACTCTTAAACTCGCTGTACGATCACCACCGATAGGGCGAACCACCTTTCTGCTCAGAGCAAGCGCGGGCAAGGCCAAGATGCTCACTTTTACCTTTTATACAATCAAAGATATTGCAAAACTTGGCTCTAGTAAGTATGAGCTTGTCCTCATAAACTTACTAACTTTTAATTTACGCAAAATTCCCTGAATTTTATCTCAATGCTCGATTATTTGACTCTTTTTTTAAAATTAACACTCTCTCTCTCTCTAAGGTCGTGCCTTTTGGGAGAAATCGGCTCTTAAGTTCTGATGATAACTTTTAAAATTTTCAAATTATATTACCAGAGCACACATATAAGATTTATATTTAAACAAGGTTAATAGCATATACAGAATGGATATATATAGAAAACACAACAAAATTTAGAAATGAATTATTTATATATTCTTTTCTTTTTATCACAGTTAAAATGTTGAATTCATAAAAATTTTAATAACAACAAAATTGATTAAACAACAACACAACGATTTAAATATTTGACAAAATTTACCAATGGAATATTTTCTATATTCTAAACAAAAATAAAAAACGCTAGACTTTTCAGACAGAACCACAAACAGTTTTTCCTGTACTGAAAAAGTCGTATTTAATTATTAATTATTTATAACACCAAAGCAGAAGTATAAAAATGAATTTAATTTTTAATAATTCCCCTAATGACGTTATATTTGAAATGAAGTTAATATTTGCGAATTATTCCTTAAGTATAAGATACCTTCACACTTTATTAGAAGTTCTAGTTGGTTTTGGAATTTGTTGTATAATTAGGCTGATGTTGATATGATGTTTTCGGTCCAGAGTCTGTAAACTGCTATGTAGTTGAATGCTGGTCTCGAATTCTTCTAAGTTGCCTTGAAGTTCGATAGGAGTAGAAATTATTCTAAGTCCAGTTAAGTAGAGTGACAGTTGAATTTTCCTCTCAGCTCGGAGTCTGTTGCAGAAGAAACATCTACCTTGCGTCGATTCCAAAACAAAAGTATCCTTCTTTTGATGGATAAATTATGGTCTCCCTTTTAGTGGGAATTATTCCACTACCTGGAGCCAATTTTTCTCCCTTTTAGGGAAAAAGGTATTTTCTTCTTATTACGTGTTTTCAGGCCCTTTTGGTCTGAAATATTTACACTATATATTTTATTAGTCATATTTTTTGACTAATGAATAGTTTTCTTCCTTTATTATTAATTAAAACAACTTTTAAATAATAATTTATTGTATTTATTCTTTAGCGTTATCTGTGATCCAAGTTGGCACTATGAGGTTCAGACTCCAGATTCCTACTGAGGGTGCGCGCGCCACATTACAGGATTTTTCATGAAAATCTCGACTTTGGTCGTTTTTTTGTTCAACTCGCTATAACTTTCGAACGCTCGAACCGATTTTAAAGTTCCTTTCGGATTCTTCTTCCTCTCCATCTTGTGGGTCTTGTGGAACTTGATTCATCGTTCTACTGCGCTTCGTTCGCGAGTTATCGCCCTTTTCCCGAAATTCGGTTTTTCTTCTTGAGATAAGTCCTTTCTCAAAATTCTTTTGACAAAATCTTGTTCCTCTTCTACTATGACGAAAAACTCTGTTTGTACTTTTCACGTAGCTCGCTTGGTTCTCGAGTTATACGTCCTTGAAGTCCCAAAGTTTTTATCGTATAAGTTTTTGTTCATAAAAACCCCCCCATTATATATTATCATTTCTGCTTTGATGTTTTACAATTTTACATAATAGATATCTATAATTACAATGTTATTTCTCCCCTTTAACTTCAAATTTAACCGCTTTTGGGCTTTAAAGTTTTACTTTTTGTAATTATTATATCTCCCTTATTTTATTTTCAAATTTGAATCTAAGTACATATTATTGTGCCCTATTGTGGTCTCTTCAATAGTACTTATTATTATTTTTTAATTAATTCCCCCTTCAACTCAAAAATTCCAAAAAACTCCCCAAGAATGACTTTCTAAGTCCATTCTCACCTGTTTATTATTATTAATTCATATTTTTTATTTATGATTATTGTTAGTTCCCCTATTAGTTATGACTCTACGTTTTTTGAATTTTGAATTTAAGTTTTTTCCAAATTTTAGGTTTTTGAGCCCCTATAAAAACTTGAATAACTTTTTTTGTTTTAAATGATTCTAAATTTATTTTTCGATATTATTTATCGGTTGATTCTACTGAACATTAATTTATTTTAATAATTTAGTATTTTAATAGAATAAGAAACGAGGCAAAGTGACTTTTCACGTACCAACATGCAGTGTCTAGCACCTGTTGGCGTGACGTCATCGTTCCTCCTCGCCCCCTATCTATATGGTTTTATCGCGGGAATTTAAACTGCTTTAAATTTACTTGAGACTTTTGGCTTTTCCCAAACCGTCTCACTATGTCTAATCTTGGGCTCGATTTCAAACGGTTGAAAGGTGTTACTACTGATGGTGGGAAAAATATGTCTGGTACAAAAACTGGAGTTGTTGGAAACATATGCAATTCTGTAAAAGCAGCTGGTGGTTTTCAACCCATGATTTTTCACTGCATTATCCATCAACAGGCATTGTGTGGTAAACACATAGAAGTTTCTGAAGTAATGAATGTAGTTGTGAAAACAGTTAACTTCATCATCCCTGAACTTTGACCACTTTGAAGCATGTAAGAACTTAAGCAGTGCACTAACTACTGCTCCCTTCCCCAAGGATTACGCTTTGGGGATAATAGCTAAGCTTCGACAAGAGTTTGAGAACCGTTTTGAAGACTTTGACCGTGCAGCAGAAGACATTAAAATGTTTCAAAACCCTTTCTCATGTGACATTGACAACGTGCCTGCAGACATCCAACTTGAAGTCATCGACCTAACAACCAACGACTCACTCAGGACCGATTTCCAGGAACGCTACAAAGAAGGTAACCTACTTCCATTTTACAGTTCTCTCCCAGAAAAAGACTTTAAAAACATAAAAAACCATGCTCAAGCTATGTTTTCTCTTTTTGGATCTACCTACAAGTGTGAGCAGACATTTTCAAAAATGAAGTTTGTTAAATCCAAATACAGATCTTCCTTGTCAGATGAACATTTGAAATCAATTTTAATGATCGGAACCACAAAGTTTGATCCTAAATGGGCGGACATTTTAAGTGGAAAACAAATGCAATCTTCTCACTAAAAATAAGTACAGTAAACTTCCTGTAATCCGGCACGTTCGGGACTTGAAGCATGCCGGATTATAAAATATGCCGGATTACAGGAAGTATATCGGAAAAACGGTAAAAAAAGATGTAATGGAATAAAAATAACAGTACCGTATGTTTTTATTGGTTAAAGGATTACAAAATAATATGTACAGTACAGTAAAACACACTACAAACATTAAAAATAAAAATGTGGCTGTCTTTTCAACAACACAACCCCACAATGTTAACAGACTGATCTCTAATGTAAGCGTAGACGGATCAAAATGGCTATGACAGTAGAACAAAACGAAAGAACAACTGTACAGTGGCTAGACTAGAAGTCCGATGCTGTAGGCGTGGCCAGTGAGCACGTGACTGCCAAGCGTACAGGATGTCGCCCGAGCCTACACGATATCGCCCGACGACGGCAGAAACGAAAGATTTTTCAACCAATTTTTTTTTTTTTTTTTTTTTTTTAAAGTCGTGCCGGATTATCAAGCGTGCCGGACCGTAGGATGCCGGACTAGAGGAAGTTTACTGTATTCTCTTTTAGCTTGGTAACTTTTTGTAAATTCGTGTATTGTCAAGTTGTCTTATTACTATTAAAAAAAGTTATTATTATTTTGTTTAACTTGCTAAATTCATGCATTGTCAAGTTTTCTTATGACCTTTTTACACTCAATAAATTGGACTTTGTATTAAAATGAAATGAATTGGTTTGTTTCTTCCTGTGTTTTAATTGAACCTACTTAAAACTCCTCATATTATTTTAATGGAAATATAATAATTTTAGCGTCAGGAAGGGCATCCTTGTTATTGGCCCTCTAAGCCTCCCAAGAATTAACAATGTGGCCCTTGGATAAAAAAGGTTGGAGACCCCTGGTCTATACGCTTTACTTAGGACATAGAAGATTTATTTTACCAACATTTTATCATAATCGTTAAGAGTCGATTTTAAAACTTATAAAATCACTTAGTTTTGGTGTAGAATGAGAGTCATAACATAACGGAAAAACACAAAATAACAATAATGTTAGTACAGGATTTGATTAAATTTGATTTAAATGGAGACAATCATGAATAAGAACTTCTGGGGAAAAAAAATAAAAATAAAAAAAACTCTTTTAATGTACATTTCAGGAATTTTACAGTGAACAAATAAACTATGAACAATGGATGGTAGTACGTATATGACTCTATATTGAGATTACCTTTTTCCTATGTAGAAGCTATTTTATTTGTTTCGTGTTTTTACCTGAAACTATTTATTGTCTTCAAAAGTATAAAAGTTGTAGCAAATATTTTTGGATAAATTTGATCATACTTATATCATTGTTATTCTTTAAGAAGTTTATTTATATAATACCGCATATTGTATTTCCAGTTGAACAATGCTTACTATTTTGAACTATTTGTCTTAAATTGCTTTTCCTTGTGGGACCTTTTACTTTGAGCCATAAAAATTAAACTGTTGAAAATACTTAAATACCACTTCCATTTTGAGTTTAAATTTTCTAGGAGGTTAAGATTTAAGTAACTAATTAGGTATGTCAATAGAGTCAGTGATTGAATTATTTTAATACGGATTTATTGATAATAATAATTCTACGTTTCTTATTCTTTATTTTAGATGACATCAAGTTCTAAAATAATTGTGAATTTAGCCTTAAGCAGTCATGATAGACAAACATTTTCCTTATTGCACATCTCATCGGTAGTTGTTGATACTAAAACTTAATTTTATTACCAACTTACTGATGGTTTCATTAAGGTTTCTCACATGAAGATGACTAAATTAAACTGACGTAGTCTTTTTTTTAATAATAAAATTATATATTGCATGTCCTTGGCCCAAAATTACGTTTATTTAAAACTATTTGTCATACATATTTAGGATTTGTGTACACATTTCGGCAAACCTTACGAACCAGATTACTGATACAAACTATCTCAATTAACCGACATTATCAAGTATTACAAAATTATATCTTAACAACAATTGCATATTTCAAGTATAAAGCGTACTGAGAAAAGTCCAGTCATACAGTACAAGGTATAAGCCTAAATTAATGTACCATCGTGTTTGATAACTTTTTTAACTTGAGAGGCATTTATTTTTTGTGATTTTAATCAAAACTGATATGACCAATAAATACAATTAACAAGGATACAAAACACTCAAAAATAGAAAAGGAATTTTTTACTTACTGTTAGATTATTTCAATACAATAATATACTGTAACGACCAGAAAAGTAAAAATGATAGTGCTTTAAATATAAACTATGATAAACATAGTAAATGAAAATTCTCAAAAGTAAATCATGTATCAATAGACAATTATTTCAAACTGACAATAATAAAAATCTAAACAAAATTGATGGTAGGCAAATAAAAAACAAAACAGAACTATGAGCTTGTAGGTGGAAAGACGAGGAAGAGGATGTAGGGCGAGGGTTAGAGGTGAGTTTTTGAGTTCTGAATCATGTCAAGAAAGATGTGATGAAGTCTACAGTGCAGTCCAAGCACGGCCAAACCATTCGAACGGTTCACTTAGCAACAGCGCAGGGCTGAATTGTGGCGGGGATACACACAGTCCATGCACTGTACATAACTATGGAAACTCTTTCACACTTGGTGCATAACACAAAACAGTGGAAAGTTTCCACAATTATAAGTACGAGTATCATGGGTTTATTTGGTGTGTTAAAAAAAAAAAAAAAGTTCATTTCCAAACTGGTGTTGTCATAGGCTATCTGCCAGTGTACATAACTCCAATGTTTCCACTATTCGGTATTTTCCACAATGTGGTGTGTGTGTGTAAATAATATTTGGCTCAAAAAGTAAGACATAATCTGGAATTTTCTACTGGCTCTCATGTAGGTGATCTGTAATACACAAGTGGAACTTATAATGCAAAACTCTGTTTAGGAAGGCGCCACCCATTAGATTAATAAAAGGAAAATTCGAAATTGGTGCATGTTTCTAGAATTGATGCGAAGAGGGGAATACGAAAATTCACCACAGGTTGTTACCGGTAGCATATCTTTTAGGATTCAAATTTGATGCATATATATCCATTGAATGAGGTCTCAGTCAGTCTAGAGAGCTAGAATTCTCGTTTTATATGCAAGTGGTTCCTAGTTCAATCCCTGTGTGATCTCAAAAATTTAGTGCTGACGGCATTATGAAATAAAAATTTCAATTAGTAGCAAAAGTTAGGATTACGGTGATGTAAATTTGATATGCTGACCAGACATCATCCAGTGAAAAGTCATCTAGTAGGCCTAGGCCCACAACGAGCTATGGCGTTAAGGATTGATTTATTCCCATAGAATAGCCTATTTTTATATAATATTTAGATTATGAAGTAGGTATAAGTTAACTAAAAGCAAAAAAATGTAACTTCCATTTTTGAATGATTTCACATTTGATGACCGAAGGATTCTGAAATAGTTATTTCTATAAATGTATTTGATCGTGTAATTATTATTGTTGTCATTGTCTGTAGGTTGAAATGATGATACCAGAAAATGTTTATTTTGACTTATAATTTAAGATGAGAGACTTTGTGTTCTTATTTCTAATATTCAGGAATCTCTAAATGAACCATTTCAAAATGAAAGATATTATAATTTTTAAAAGTTGTCTATAATTTTTGAATACATCAACTTACACATACTAAATTTGGTAAAAATTTCAGTTTTTAATTCCAAATGTTATGGAATTGTACAAACTTCAATTCTCTATTATCCAAAATATAAATGTTAACTCCATCATAATGATATAACATAATTCTTTTCTTATATGTTATAAAATATTTTATCTTTATTATAAAATCCGAAATAGTGAAGTTACTTTATTAAAATTTATTTGAAATATCTACAACTAGTCTTCAACTACTACTAAATAAGTTGACAATAATGCAGATAATTTCAGTTATATAAATTCATTTGTTTATTCATTTAAATTATAAATATTTTCTTTTAGTAAATTATTTCTTGTTAAACATTAATAATATTTGCTTTTGAGTTCTTTTAATAACACAACAAGGTTAAATTGTCTTTAATTACAAAGTTAAATTATTCCAGGCTAGCTCTAGGTTTGGGTTCATTACATATATCTTTATCATAGAATTACAAAGTTCTTTTATAAATATTAGTAATTAATATTTATTATTTTCTCGGGGCAGGCACTCGACCAGACATGAACAAACTGTTTTTAACGCATTTTGTGAAGTTACAGTTAAGAAAAATTGAGATTTAGGATCGGTGTTCTTTTTTGAAATAGGCTTATGAATTGTAAAATTTGTTAAAGTTTATCTTCAATATTAAGAATTTCTGGACTTTATTATGTTTGAATTTACAGAGGATACCACTCTCTGTGTGATTTAGCACTGAATTTACCACTGTTTATACTGTTTTAACATATTAAAACTTGACGGCATCACTTTTAAAATTACGAATAGAAATTTTCATCTTTGGGCTCTGAAGTCTTGGATTGGAATGAATTTTTGGCTTCGGTTTTGGAATTGAATTGTTGCCGCGGTTCCCAGCATGCACTGTTCTTCCGTTCTCTTGGTTACTCAAATAATATTCTCTCGTTTTGTACAATTTGATGTTCTTGACTTGAATAAATTATAATTTTGATATTACTTTATGTCTTTTTTGCCTTTGGTCTTGTGATAATATTTATTCATATTTACATTGCCGATTCTTAAATGAGTTTACTGATTTTATTGTTAATTGTATAATTTCCCGTTCCAACAGAATGACGTACTTATATCTATGACTCAAGTAGTCCTAGTTCTAATTCTAATTATATAACATTTGGGTCTTACGGTTACTATTTATGTTCTTAAATTTACTTTAAGGATTGTTTTACTATTCTAACAGATATTGTGACTTATTATTTATTTTTATTTGATTTTATTAATTTCGATTGTGATAGTGGTTTCTTTGATCTAGTTGTACTAACAAAAACATGGCGTTCATAGGGAATGCGTTTTACCTTCATATATTGTATATGCTATCTTCTGATGATTAAAATAAAGAATAGTTGTTTACTGAGGCTATATATATATATATATATATATATATATATATATATATATGTGTGTGTAGTGCTTATATTAATTTATGGTGTAGTGTTTGTGATAGTATTATGGAATTGGTTTCAATGTGTTTGTTTAGATGTGAGGTTATAGGTTTTCATGTTACAAGGCTCTGTCTAGGCTTTATTCTATATTTGAGAATTATATTTGATAATATCCATTTCTATATGGATTTGGGTGAATTCTTGGGGTGTGAATTGGTTTTGACATAGTTAATTTAGTTATTGATGATGTTTTTCCTTGTGTATTACTTTCGTAAATTGTTTAGGCCTATCAGCTGATATTTTAGTGTCGGTTTCTTGGTTGGCTTTGTGGGTCATTGAACTTTGCTTTGTTTTGGTGTCGTTTATTTTAGGCTAACTTTTTATGATGGAATTTGTGACGTTATAAATGCCCTTTAAATTTGTTTTTGTGAAGTTTACTGAACAATAAATAAATTTATAACTAACAAATTACATTGTAAAATAACATATATAACATAATATAACATAACATAACATACATTGAACACTTATTCTTATGGAATTATAGGTTATCCTTACTTATTTTATAAGTTGATTTTGAATTGGTTTAACAAATTGAATAAAATTAACAATTGGATCATATGGATCTTATTCTAATATTAGGCTACATATACCTAATTAATTGATATTTTATATCATAATTCATGGTTCATGGGGTTATACATAGTTTATCATTTGGATAACACTTTATAGTTGGGGACACATGTTTTATCATTGGGGTGGGAAACATATAGTTGTCATATGACATATAGTTCATACTAAGGAATGTCCATTGGACATGGGGGATACACATTTCGGAGACACTTTTACATAAATACATATTTTGTGATACTGTTCATTTTTATTTCACTGTTTTTATATGGGTTCACTATTCATGGAGATATACATATATTTTAACATATAAATATTTGTGATAATTCACTGTTTATGGGGGGATAAGTTGTGTGGGTTGTGGGAAAAATACTGTTTATGAGGGACCACTTTGTTTGTAGTAAAAATACATTGTTGATGGGGAACATATGTAGATATTATTTATATAGATAGTCACATTTTTTATATTTAAGCACTTTGTTTATGGGGGATATACATATATAGGGAATTATATATAAATGGATAGTCACATTGTTTATGGTGAACACTTGTTTTATAGGGGACACTTGTTTTATATTGAAGTACATTGTTTATACCGTTGCACTTAACTTTATGTCGATTAGGTTGGTTCGTCGGAGGTCTGTACAGGCAAGGCAATTTTGTAACGACGTAGGAGAGATATGTGATATGGTCCATAGGTTTTTCCATTATCATCGATTAGGGAGTAAATGGCTTTTCCCATTTTCTTCAATATTTTTAATGGTCCAACATATATTGTGAACAATTTTGCTGTTTCACCATATCCCATACTGGATTGGGGAAATGACTTTACTAGTACTAAATCATTTTCCTTGAGTATCGTTATCTTATGTTTTGCATTTAATTTCTCTGCTCTTTTGGCTTGTGTGGTTTTTATTCGAGATTTTGTTAATTCTAACTTTTGTTGAATGGGGATTTGCATTTTGAAAGGGTTTTGTATTACCTTTTCCCAGAATCTGATATCACATTTGTTTAGTTGTAATTCATTAGGAGTGAAACCAGTGGTTTCATGTTGTATTTCGTTTAGGAAACTGTTTATGGTACTTATGTAGTTTGACCAACTTCTGTGATTTTGAGCACAATATGTCCTGAGACAGCGTTTGACTTCTTTTATAGGACGTTCTGCCATGTTTGAGATGGGGTGGTATACTGGATTTAGTATGTGTCTTATTTGATTCTCTTCTAGTTTTTGAATCCAAATTCTACTTTTGAATTGAGTACCATGGTCAGTTAAGATTTTCTTAGGTTTTCCGTATGTGGGTATGTATTCTTTGAACATTCTGTCTATTACTGCCTGTGATGTGGCTCTCTTTAGATTGTATAATTGGACAAATTTTGTGAATGTATCCAGAATGATGAAGATATATTGGACACCACCTCGACTTTTTGGTAAAAGACCAATCAAATGATTGCGATTAGATCTCCTTTTCCTTCAGATTTGACTCCACTAGTCTCTCCATAGAGAGGATGGTTACTGTGTTTGCATTTTTGGCAGGTGTCGCAGGTTCCTATTAATTGTCTAATTTTCCTAGCCATATCTTTAAATATGAAATCCTTTTGTAAAATTTGCAGGCATTTCCTTGCTCCACAGTGTAGATAAAATGTATGGCATTCTGAGATTAAAGTATTGACAAGTGATTGGGGTATTGTAATTAACCAATTGTTGTGATGTTTCTGGTATAGTATGTCGTCATTTATTCTAATTCTATTATGTTCTGTAGTGTTTGAATTTTTAATTTGGAGATATATCTGTTTGAGAGTTGGATCGTTTTGTTGTAATTGTATTAAATTTCGAAGGTTTTCTAAAAGTTCTAAATTGTGTTCTCTTTCTAAATTTGCGACTATTAATTCTGGTGTGGTTGTCAATGAGTTCTGTTGATTCTCATCTGTTCTGACTCTGCTGAGTAGGTCAGCTATTGTGTTATCCACTCCTTTACAATGTACAATTTCAAATTGGTGATCTTGTAATGCAAGTATCCATCTAGTTAATCTACCATTTAACAATTTGCATGTTTTCAAAAATGTCAATGCTTTATGATCAGTAATGATCGTTAATTTTGCGTTTAAAATGTAATGTCTGACTTTTTGTATGCAGTAGACGACTGCTAGCAACTCCTTTTCTGTAGTGGTGTATCTGATCTCGCATTTCTTCAATGTTTTGGATATAAATAGGATAGCCCTTTTGTTGTTCTGGCTGTCAATTTGGAATAAATGTCCTCCTATCGCAAAGTCTGAACTGTCTGTCTGTAGGTAGTAGGGTTGGTTTGGCATAGGATGGTTCAATACATTTGTTTTTAGAAATAAGTTTTTAATTTCTAGGAAGTGTTTCTCTTCATTAGAAGTCCAAATAAATTTTACTTTCTTAGAAGTCAATCTCATTAAAGGTTGTACAGTTTTTGCATATTTGTCTACGAATTTGTTGTAGTAGTTGATACCTCCTAGGAACCGTTTGAGTTCTTTCCTAGTGGTGGGTGATGGAAAGTCTTGAAAACATTTAATCTTTTCTGAATCTGGTTCTAGACCAGTAGTGGTTAAATAGTACCCTAAGAAAGGAACTCTATCTCGACAAAAGATTGATTTAGACAGTTTTATTGTCATCTTTGCATCTGCAAGTTTTCTAAATACATATTCTAAGTGTTGTAAGTGTGAATTGAAATCAGGTGATATAACACATATATCATCAATGTAGACTAAAGAAAAGTTTTCTATCGTGTTCTTGAATACTTGGTCTAGTGCTCTTACTAGGGCAGCTTGTGAAGTGGATAGGCCAAAAGGGGTTACAACATATTGATACACTTTGCCTCGAAATTGAAATGCTGTATACTGTCTAGATTGTGGTTCTAGCTCAATCTGCCAGTATGAAGAGGTAAGATCTAATGTAGTCAGCCAGTTGGAATTTGTAGCTTTAGCTAATAGCTCATTAATGCTTCTGTTACATTCATATTCGGGGGTAATTAGTGCGTTTATACGTCTCATGTCTAGACATATACGGAGATCGCCAGTCTTCTTCTTGACAATTATAATAGGGTTTACAAATGGGCTGTTTGATTCCTCAATTATATTGTCCTCGAGCATGTCATTTAATTTTCTCTCTACTTCATCCTGTAAATTTATGGGTATTGGATAACTTTGGGCTCTATAATGTTCTGGATTGTCTACCCTGATATGGTGTTGGTACATGTTGCAACGTCCAGGTTTGTCTGAAAATACTATATTGTTTTGTTTAATTAGGTTGATTATTAGGTCCTTTTCTATTTTGTTGAGTTTATCGTTGTCTTTAATTAGATCGTTTATTTCACTGTTGTTGTTATTATTATGATTTTGAGTTTGATTATTGTTATTTATTCTATATTCATTGTCGTCGTATTTTATTATTTTGCATCCTGCTGACTCATTACTTTCGCTATCGAACTTCATTATTAATATTCTATTATCCTTACTCATTATAGTAATTGTATTAATCTTGAAATTTATTTCCATTTTTAGCATACGTATTGCGTCTATTCCCATTATGCAATCTTTAATAAGGTTGGGGACAATTATACATTGGATATCAAACTCGATATGTTTTATTTGGGCTTTTAATAGCACAATGTGTGAAATTCGTTTCGATTTATTGTTCAACGCAGTGGTGATGAATGTGTTATTCACTGGCAACTGTTCAAAATGACCTAAATTGTTCTTGTTTACCTGGAACCAGTTATCAGAAATACAGGATATACTGCTTCCCGTATCTACTAACGTATTTGTGGATATACCATTTAAATTTATAGTTATTTCTGGACACTTACAGTTGGTTTGATCTGGACTATTGTCAAGGATAAAATAAAGCAAAGCTTAAAGTTTCAAATATTTAATAGTATAAATGAGCTACAATTGTTTCGCCTTGCGGCATCGACGGGCTACTGATGGCATCTACTTGCTATTACATTAAAGTGGACTATTGTCATTGTCTTCATTTAATAGAAATTCTCTATCGTAATAAAGGTTTGAGATGTTGTAATCATTATAGTATGATTTGGTTTCTTTTTGTGGCTCTGTTCCGATTTTTGTAAAATTTGTTGGCACTGACTTAGAGTGTTCAGGTTTTTCTCGCAGATATCTCTCGCTTTTGCCTGTACAGCCTTGGTTGTTATTCGAAATTTGGTCTAGGCCAGTGCGTTGGAGTTTAACTCTTGGTTACATTCCTCCTGAGGCACTTGTATTGGCTTCTCTAGTGTCGGTGGTTTAGTATTCATTGCTATAGCTTGACATACCATTCTTTGCTCGTTTGTAGGATACCTAACCTCTCTTCGCTCTTGGTATGGGCCTTTTTGTTGATAATATCGTTCTTGGTCTTGTTGTGGTTGTCTGTATTTGAACTCAGTCCTTATGGGTTCTGGTTGTCTATCGTAGTTGGTTTTCTGGTTATAGTTTCGGTTTTGATTATAATTGTTTGTATAATGTTGGCCATAACCGTTGGTGGGCCTCTGATTGGGTCTGTAGCTATTTTGACTTTTATAAGGGTGTTCTCTGTTCTTTCTGAACTCGTTTTGGGATTGATAATTCCTAAAGGGTGGTTTTTGTGGTTGGTTGTAGTTAGTATTTGTTTGGTAATGTCTAAATGGTCTGTTGTTGGTGGGATTTTGTGTTCCTCTCGGGCTTGTATTATTACGTCTCCTAATTTCCGAGTTTGCCTCTTCCGTATCTTCTCTTTGGAGAAGGTCAGCAAATTCCTTTATTGTACTTATATTTTGTACTCTTTGCGCATCCTGTATGCGTTGGTCAAAATGTTCTACTAGGGTTGCGATGATGTCTTCCTCCGGTGGTTGGGGAGTCATCGACTTCATTATTAATACCCTGTCAATGAAGTATTCACTTCGAGTGAGTTTTCCTCCTAAACGATATTGTTCGAGTTCAAGTTTTTGCCTAGTTCCTTTTTGAACATCCCTATTCCAAAACTTGGATAGGAATTCTTTGCAGAATTGCTGGAAATTTGTAGTATCGCCTTTAATAATTGCCACCACCGAGCAGCACTACCCTCTAAACTGTTGTCGATTATGTCGAATAGGCAGTCTCTGTTGTATCCGATCTGGTTGATTTGTCGACAAGTTAACCTCTCGTAGTATCTTGTTAATCTATCCAGATAATCATTTGGATTATTCTGTCTTCCGTTAAATTTAGGAAGTGTCGGATTAGTTAAATTGTTGATTTCTTGACTATTACCTCCACAAGTTACGTTTATATGGGATGGTATGGCATTTTCGATATTTGATTTCGGTAGTTCAGCAATCATAGCTTTTACCTCATGGATCACATTATTTTTATTTTGTAACAATTGCTTCTCAATTGTGGCCTTCTGTAGGTCTAGGTACTCATTTAAACTCTGATTATTGATTGTGGAATCTAATCTACTTTCTAGGTTGTCTATTCTTTGGTTGTTCTCTGTCACAGCTTGTTCCATTTCAATTAATTTATCTGTAAATTGAGTTTCTACTATAGCTATCTGTATTGCCAAACATTCCTTTAAATTAGTAATTTCTTTCTGGACTATTTCAAAATTTTCCTTCAAATTGGATTCATTTTGAATCATTTTTAATTCTAGTTTTTCCTGATTTTGTTTAAATTTATTTTCTAATTGGTTCTCTAATTGCTTCTCTAATTCATTTTGATTTTGTTTAAATTTATGGTCGATGTTAATCTGTAGATTGTTAATTAACAGCGTCATTTGTTCTAATAACGTAGGGACATTTGGTTCTGTATCTTGGACACTACTAGCACTACTCTGCTCCATAACCTCTATTTGGCTAGGCCTAACATTTAGTTCAGTGTCATTGGCATCAATATTCTCTCTAAAGGTTTTCAATTTCCTTTCCTTGGCTTTTCCGGTGGGATTAATTTTAGGCCTAAGGTTGTATTTGCTACTTTCTTCTTGGTTAGCATCCATTTTAAATTATTATTTTTGATTTTGGTATATGTTTTTGAGTTTAAATAGATAAATTACTAAATTGAAATTAGGCTAATCTTAATTCTAATACATATCTTATTCTAGGCTATTAAATTTGTTCAATCTTATAATTAAAGTTGAATGAATCCTTATTTCTAAATTGTTATCTTAAATTTAATTTCAATTTACTTATATAATATATTTACTTAACCTAAGTCATTCTGTTGAATTCTCAGTTTGTTCATGCCCTAATCGTTGCGGCGCCATTTATAACATAATTCTTTTCTTATATGTTATAAAATATTTTATCTTTATTATAAAATCCGAAATAGTGAAGTTACTTTATTAAAATTTATTTGAAATATCTACAACTAGTCTTCAACTACTACTAAATAAGTTGACAATAATGCAGATAATTTCAGTTATATAAATTCATTTGTTTATTCATTTAAATTATAAATATTTTCTTTTAGTAAATTATTTCTTGTTAAACATTAATAATATTTGCTTTTGAGTTCTTTTAATAACACAACAAGGTTAAATTGTCTTTAATTACAAAGTTAAATTATTCCAGGCTAGCTCTAGGTTTGGGTTCATTACATATATCTTTATCATAGAATTACAAAGTTCTTTTATAAATATTAGTAATTAATATTTATTATTTTCTCGGGGCAGGCACTCGACCAGACATGAACAAACTGTTTTTAACGCATTTTGTGAAGTTACAGTTAAGAAAAATTGAGATTTAGGATCGGTGTTCTTTTTTGAAATAGGCTTATGAATTGTAAAATTTGTTAAAGTTTATCTTCAATATTAAGAATTTCTGGACTTTATTATGTTTGAATTTACAGAGGATACCACTCTCTGTGTGATTTAGCACTGAATTTACCACTGTTTATACTGTTTTAACATATTAAAACTTGACGGCATCACTTTTAAAATTACGAATAGAAATTTTCATCTTTGGGCTCTGAAGTCTTGGATTGGAATGAATTTTTGGCTTCGGTTTTGGAATTGAATTGTTGCCGCGGTTCCCAGCATGCACTGTTCTTCCGTTCCCTTGGTTACTCAAATAATATTCTCTCGTTTTGTACAATTTGATGTTCTTGACTTGAATAAATTATAATTTTGATATTACTTTATGTCTTTTTTGCCTTTGGTCTTGTGATAATATTTATTCATATTTACATTGCCGATTCTTAAATGAGTTTACTGATTTTATTGTTAATTGTATAATTTCCCGTTCCAACAGAATGACGTACTTATATCTATGACTCAAGTAGTCGTAGTTCTAATTCTAATTATATAACATTTGGGTCTTACGGTTACTATTTATGTTCTTAAATTTACTTTAAGGATTGTTTTACTATTCTAACAGATATTGTGACTTATTATTTATTTTTATTTGATTTTATTAATTTCGATTGTGATAGTCGTTTCTTTGATCTAGTTGTACTAACAAAAACATGGCGTTCATAGGGAATGCGTTTTACCTTCATATATTGTATATGCTATCTTCTGATGATTAAAATAAAGAATAGTTGTTTACTGAGGCTATATATATATATATATGTGTAGTGCTTATATTAATTTATGGTGTAGTGTTTGTGATAGTATTATGGAATTGGTTTCAATGTGTTTGTTTAGATGTGAGGTTATAGGTTTTCATGTTACAAGGCTCTGTCTAGGCTTTATTCTATATTTGAGAATTATATTTGATAATATCCATTTCTATATGGATTTGGGTGAATTCTTGGGGTGTGAATTGGTTTTGACATAGTTAATTTAGTTATTGATGATGTTTTTCCTTGTGTATTACTTTCGTAAATTGTTTAGGCCTATCAGCTGATATTTTAGTGTCGGTTTCTTGGTTGGCTTTGTGGGTCATTGAACTTTGCTTTGTTTTGGTGTCGTTTATTTTAGGCTAACTTTTTATGATGGAATTTGTGACGTTATAAATGCCCTTTAAATTTGTTTTTGTGAAGTTTACTGAACAATAAATAAATTTATAACTAACAAATTACATTGTAAAATAACATATATAACATAATATAACATAACATAACATACATTGAACACTTATTCTTATGGAATTATAGGTTATCCTTACTTATTTTATAAGTTGATTTTGAATTGGTTTAACAAATTGAATAAAATTAACAATTGGATCATATGGATCTTATTCTAATATTAGGCTACATATACCTAATTAATTGATATTTTATATCATAATTCATGGTTCATGGGGTTATACATAGTTTATCATTTGGATAACACTTTATAGTTGGGGACACATGTTTTATCATTGGGGTGGGAAACATATAGTTGTCATATGACATATAGTTCATACTAAGGAATGTCCATTGGACATGGGGGATACACATTTCGGAGACACTTTTACATAAATACATATTTTGTGATACTGTTCATTTTTATTTCACTGTTTTTATATGGGTTCACTATTCATGGAGATATACATATATTTTAACATATAAATATTTGTGATAATTCACTGTTTATGGGGGGATAAGTTGTGTGGGTTGTGGGAAAAATACTGTTTATGAGGGACCACTTTGTTTGTAGTAAAAATACATTGTTGATGGGGAACATACATATAGATAGTCACATTTTTTATATTTAAGCACTTTGTTTATGGGGGATATACATATATAGGGAATTATATATAAATGGATAGTCACATTGTTTATGGTGAACACTTGTTTTATAGGGGACACTTGTTTTATATTGAAGTACATTGTTTATACCGTTGCACTTAACTTTATGTCGATTAGGTTGGTTCGTCGGAGGTCTGTACAGGCAAGGCAATTTTGTAACGACGTAGGAGAGATATGTGATATGGTCCATAGGTTTTTCCATTATCATCGATTAGGGAGTAAATGGCTTTTCCCATTTTCTTCAATATTTTTAATGGTCCAACATATATTGTGAACAATTTTGCTGTTTCACCATATCCCATACTGGATTGGGGAAATGACTTTACTAGTACTAAATCATTTTCCTTGAGTATCGTTATCTTATGTTTTGCATTTAATTTCTCTGCTCTTTTGGCTTGTGTGGTTTTTATTCGAGATTTTGTTAATTCTAACTTTTGTTGAATGGGGATTTGCATTTTGAAAGGGTTTTGTATTACCTTTTCCCAGAATCTGATATCACATTTGTTTAGTTGTAATTCATTAGGAGTGAAACCAGTGGTTTCATGTTGTATTTCGTTTAGGAAACTGTTTATGGTACTTATGTAGTTTGACCAACTTCTGTGATTTTGAGCACAATATGTCCTGAGACAGCGTTTGACTTCTTTTATAGGACGTTCTGCCATGTTTGAGATGGGGTGGTATACTGGATTTAGTATGTGTCTTATTTGATTCTCTTCTAGTTTTTGAATCCAAATTCTACTTTTGAATTGAGTACCATGGTCAGTTAAGATTTTCTTAGGTTTTCCGTATGTGGGTATGTATTCTTTGAACATTCTGTCTATTACTGCCTGTGATGTGGCTCTCTTTAGATTGTATAATTGGACAAATTTTGTGAATGTATCCAGAATGATGAAGATATATGGACACCACCTCGACTTTTTGGTAAAAGACCAATCAAATGATTGCGATTAGATCTCCTTTTCCTTCAGATTTGACTCCACTAGTCTCTCCATAGAGAGGATGGTTACTGTGTTTGCATTTTTGGCAGGTGTCGCAGGTTCCTATTAATTGTCTAATTTTCCTAGCCATATCTTTAAATATGAAATCCTTTTGTAAAATTTGCAGGCATTTCCTTGCTCCACAGTGTAGATAAAATGTATGGCATTCTGAGATTAAAGTATTGACAAGTGATTGGGGTATTGTAATTAACCAATTGTTGTGATGTTTCTGGTATAGTATGTCGTCATTTATTCTAATTCTATTATGTTCTGTAGTGTTTGAATTTTTAATTTGGAGATATATCTGTTTGAGAGTTGGATCGTTTTGTTGTAATTGTATTAAATTTCGAAGGTTTTCTAAAAGTTCTAAATTGTGTTCTCTTTCTAAATTTGCGACTATTAATTCTGGTGTGGTTGTCAATGAGTTCTGTTGATTCTCATCTGTTCTGACTCTGCTGAGTAGGTCAGCTATTGTGTTATCCACTCCTTTACAATGTACAATTTCAAATTGGTGATCTTGTAATGCAAGTATCCATCTAGTTAATCTACCATTTAACAATTTGCATGTTTTCAAAAATGTCAATGCTTTATGATCAGTAATGATCGTTAATTTTGCGTTTAAAATGTAATGTCTGACTTTTTGTATGCAGTAGACGACTGCTAGCAACTCCTTTTCTGTAGTGGTGTATCTGATCTCGCATTTCTTCAATGTTTTGGATATAAATAGGATAGCCCTTTTGTTGTTCTGGCTGTCAATTTGGAATAAATGTCCTCCTATCGCAAAGTCTGAACTGTCTGTCTGTAGGTAGTAGGGTTGGTTTGGCATAGGATGGTTCAATACATTTGTTTTTAGAAATAAGTTTTTAATTTCTAGGAAGTGTTTCTCTTCATTAGAAGTCCAAATAAATTTTACTTTCTTAGAAGTCAATCTCATTAAAGGTTGTACAGTTTTTGCATATTTGTCTACGAATTTGTTGTAGTAGTTGATACCTCCTAGGAACCGTTTGAGTTCTTTCCTAGTGGTGGGTGATGGAAAGTCTTGAAAACATTTAATCTTTTCTGAATCTGGTTCTAGACCAGTAGTGGTTAAATAGTACCCTAAGAAAGGAACTCTATCTCGACAAAAGATTGATTTAGACAGTTTTATTGTCATCTTTGCATCTGCAAGTTTTCTAAATACATATTCTAAGTGTTGTAAGTGTGAATTGAAATCAGGTGATATAACACATATATCATCAATGTAGACTAAAGAAAAGTTTTCTATCGTGTTCTTGAATACTTGGTCTAGTGCTCTTACTAGGGCAGCTTGTGAAGTGGATAGGCCAAAAGGGGTTACAACATATTGATACACTTTGCCTCGAAATTGAAATGCTGTATACTGTCTAGATTGTGGTTCTAGTTCAATCTGCCAGTATGAAGAGGTAAGATCTAATGTAGTCAGCCAGTTGGAATTTGTAGCTTTAGCTAATAGCTCATTAATGCTTCTGTTACATTCATATTCGGGGGTAATTAGTGCGTTTATACGTCTCATGTCTAGACATATACGGAGATCGCCAGTCTTCTTCTTGACAATTATAATAGGGTTTACAAATGGGCTGTTTGATTCCTCAATTATATTGTCCTCGAGCATGTCATTTAATTTTCTCTCTACTTCATCCTGTAAATTTATGGGTATTGGATAACTTTGGGCTCTATAATGTTCTGGATTGTCTACCCTGATATGGTGTTGGTACATGTTGCAACGTCCAGGTTTGTCTGAAAATACTATATTGTTTTGTTTAATTAGGTTGATTATTAGGTCCTTTTCTATTTTGTTGAGTTTATCGTTGTCTTTAATTAGATCGTTTATTTCACTGTTGTTGTTATTATTATGATTTTGAGTTTGATTATTGTTATTTATTCTATATTCATTGTCGTCGTATTTTATTATTTTGCATCCTGCTGACTCATTACTTTCGCTATCGAACTTCATTATTAATATTCTATTATCCTTACTCATTATAGTAATTGTATTAATCTTGAAATTTATTTCCATTTTTAGCATACGTATTGCGTCTATTCCCATTATGCAATCTTTAATAAGGTTGGGGACAATTATACATTGGATATCAAACTCGATATGTTTTATTTGGGCTTTTAATAGCACAATGTGTGAAATTCGTTTCGATTTATTGTTCAACGCAGTGGTGATGAATGTGTTATTCACTGGCAACTGTTCAAAATGACCTAAATTGTTCTTGTTTACCTGGAACCAGTTATCAGAAATACAGGATATACTGCTTCCCGTATCTACTAACGTATTTGTGGATATACCATTTAAATTTATAGTTATTTCTGGACACTTACAGTTGGTTTGATCTGGACTATTGTCAAGGATAAAATAAAGTAGTCCTCAAGGACTAAAGTATAAATAAAGGATGACTCAAGTAGTCCTAGTTCTAATTCTAATTATATAACATTTGGGTCTTACGGTTACTATTTATGTTCTTAAATTTACTTTAAGGATTGTTTTACTATTCTAACAGATATTGTGACTTATTATTTATTTTTATTTGATTTTATTAATTTCGATTGTGATAGTCGTTTCTTTGATCTAGTTGTACTAACAAAAACATGGCGTTCATAGGGAATGCGTTTTACCTTCATATATTGTATATGCTATCTTCTGATGATTAAAATAAAGAATAGTTGTTTACTGAGGCTATATATATATATATATATATATATATATATATATATATATGTGTAGTGCTTATATTAATTTATGGTGTAGTGTTTGTGATAGTATTATGGAATTGGTTTCAATGTGTTTGTTTAGATGTGAGGTTATAGGTTTTCATGTTACAAGGCTCTGTCTAGGCTTTATTCTATATTTGAGAATTATATTTGATAATATCCATTTCTATATGGATTTGGGTGAATTCTTGGGGTGTGAATTGGTTTTGACATAGTTAATTTAGTTATTGATGATGTTTTTCCTTGTGTATTACTTTCGTAAATTGTTTAGGCCTATCAGCTGATATTTTAGTGTCGGTTTCTTGGTTGGCTTTGTGGGTCATTGAACTTTGCTTTGTTTTGGTGTCGTTTATTTTAGGCTAACTTTTTATGATGGAATTTGTGACGTTATAAATGCCCTTTAAATTTGTTTTTGTGAAGTTTACTGAACAATAAATAAATTTATAACTAACAAATTACATTGTAAAATAACATATATAACATAATATAACATAACATAACATACATTGAACACTTATTCTTATGGAATTATAGGTTATCCTTACTTATTTTATAAGTTGATTTTGAATTGGTTTAACAAATTGAATAAAATTAACAATTGGATCATATGGATCTTATTCTAATATTAGGCTACATATACCTAATTAATTGATATTTTATATCATAATTCATGGTTCATGGGGTTATACATAGTTTATCATTTGGATAACACTTTATAGTTGGGGACACATGTTTTATCATTGGGGTGGGAAACATATAGTTGTCATATGACATATAGTTCATACTAAGGAATGTCCATTGGACATGGGGGATACACATTTCGGAGACACTTTTACATAAATACATATTTTGTGATACTGTTCATTTTTATTTCACTGTTTTTATATGGGTTCACTATTCATGGAGATATACATATATTTTAACATATAAATATTTGTGATAATTCACTGTTTATGGGGGGATAAGTTGTGTGGGTTGTGGGAAAAATACTGTTTATGAGGGACCACTTTGTTTGTAGTAAAAATACATTGTTGATGGGGAACATACATATAGATAGTCACATTTTTTATATTTAAGCACTTTGTTTATGGGGGATATACATATATAGGGAATTATATATAAATGGATAGTCACATTGTTTATGGTGAACACTTGTTTTATAGGGGACACTTGTTTTATATTGAAGTACATTGTTTATACCGTTGCACTTAACTTTATGTCGATTAGGTTGGTTCGTCGGAGGTCTGTACAGGCAAGGCAATTTTGTAACGACGTAGGAGAGATATGTGATATGGTCCATAGGTTTTTCCATTATCATCGATTAGGGAGTAAATGGCTTTTCCCATTTTCTTCAATATTTTTAATGGTCCAACATATATTGTGAACAATTTTGCTGTTTCACCATATCCCATACTGGATTGGGGAAATGACTTTACTAGTACTAAATCATTTTCCTTGAGTATCGTTATCTTATGTTTTGCATTTAATTTCTCTGCTCTTTTGGCTTGTGTGGTTTTTATTCGAGATTTTGTTAATTCTAACTTTTGTTGAATGGGGATTTGCATTTTGAAAGGGTTTTGTATTACCTTTTCCCAGAATCTGATATCACATTTGTTTAGTTGTAATTCATTAGGAGTGAAACCAGTGGTTTCATGTTGTATTTCGTTTAGGAAACTGTTTATGGTACTTATGTAGTTTGACCAACTTCTGTGATTTTGAGCACAATATGTCCTGAGACAGCGTTTGACTTCTTTTATAGGACGTTCTGCCATGTTTGAGATGGGGTGGTATACTGGATTTAGTATGTGTCTTATTTGATTCTCTTCTAGTTTTTGAATCCAAATTCTACTTTTGAATTGAGTACCATGGTCAGTTAAGATTTTCTTAGGTTTTCCGTATGTGGGTATGTATTCTTTGAACATTCTGTCTATTACTGCCTGTGATGTGGCTCTCTTTAGATTGTATAATTGGACAAATTTTGTGAATGTATCCAGAATGATGAAGATATATGGACACCACCTCGACTTTTTGGTAAAAGACCAATCAAATGATTGCGATTAGATCTCCTTTTCCTTCAGATTTGACTCCACTAGTCTCTCCATAGAGAGGATGGTTACTGTGTTTGCATTTTTGGCAGGTGTCGCAGGTTCCTATTAATTGTCTAATTTTCCTAGCCATATTGTGACAATGTGAAAAGTCAGATTTTAATATAGACTCATTTAAAAGACGCGGTTAAGCCAAAGAGATAAGAGATTCAAATAATAATTTAAATTTAGTCACGTCATTTATAAAAGAAAAATGGATTTTCAAGACAACAGTATGAATTATTATGTTTAATTTTAATGTAATTTAGTTTGTTTGTTATAAAATGTAAATTATTTGTATTTTACGGCAGTGCGGTAAAATGTGTGAACAGTAACCGGAAAGAACGCTTTCGGAAGTAGGAATTTGCCTCATGGTAACATCAGTCTAAGTCCAGCGTTAGGAGTGACAGGTTGTGTTCTAAAAAGTCGAAGTCCAGCGATTGAAGGGACAAGATGTGTTTTCTAAGAGTTGAGTTTACCGCTTAAAATGAACAGGTTGTGTTCTTAAAAGTCAAAATCCAGTGTTTGGAGAGATAAGATCGTAGAAAGAGTTTCTAGGTTCTGTTAGAACAATGTACATTTGATTTTTTATCTCAAATAGTGATCGAAAGTATTTAAAAATCCATATTTAGCGTGTTTCAATGACAATAACGCGGGAACATAAAAGACAATGATTTATATACGCGAGTTATGAACATTCTCAACAACTTGAGAAAACAATTTCTGAACGAGGGAGAATCCACTGCGAGCCGTAGAACTTCAACTCGTAGGACATCAGTTTTCCATTCGGACACAGACAATGTTTTTTATTTAGATCGGCGTTGTGGTATAGACGCTATATATTATCTGTTTGATTAATAACCTGTATTATGTTTTAAATTAATTTTTTGTAAATGTTTATCTATTTAAAGAAAATTTAGTAGATTATTACTAGAAGAGATACAAGTAAAAAATGAAACTTTTAAATAATGAAAATAGAATCTTTTTATTTTTCTTTTAGAGCTACAAAGTTACTAAAAAATTCATAGATTAAATTCCTGTTGCAACAATTTTATTTGTAGAAGCATTTTTGAAGATAAAATTAATTAATTTGAAAGAAAGAAATAAAGGAAATATAAATTCATAATTAGTTATTGAAACTAAAAGGATAACTAGTATTTATAATATGATTTTGTGGTTAATAATATTTGTAGGATGTTTCTTTGAATGTTTAATAAATGTTTTCTTTGTAACATTTCAGCCAAAGTGTTCTCATTAAAAAACCAAAATCCACTGTAAGTACACTGTGAAAAGAACTTACGACCCCAGAGATCTTATAAATAATTAAATTCATTCTTTTTTCTAAATTGGTATGCTAAAGCAAACCTGGCGCCCTATAGTCGAGCAAATTAACAAATTAATAACATTAAAAGTAACTTCAGCTAAATTTTTGAATTGTCACAAATGTCGCTCAACGTGTGGCATTTTTGATGAACAAAAGTAACTATCATATTAATCTTAAATTCACCCATCAAATTTATGAATTGTTACAAATGGCGCCGCAACTGTGGGCCTTTTTAGTCGAAAGTACAGTGATTTTGGCAATGAGAACTCTTAAAATCAAGGTAAGGACTCTCTAAATAAAATAAGAAAGATTCTTTTTAAAAAAAAAAATTTTTTGTGTTAAATATAGTAAGGTAAAAATGGAGACAGAAATTGTAAATGTTAATAATAATGATGAACAGGTAGGGTTAGGAAATCAAAATCCTTTAAATAATATAGAGCCATTGGAATTTATGGGGGATATTTTTGATAATTTACAGAAGGAATCGCAAAGTAATGAGCAAACAAATGAACAGTTTGCACAAAATTTTTTAGATCAAGAAATAAGTAGTAATAGTAATAGTAGATGTTCAAGTGTGAACGGGAATAGTAGTTCAGGTTCAGATTTTAAAGGATATAGTAGTGAAGGGATTCTAGATAGTAAAAAACAGTGTGAAGATACAAATAAAAAAATAGTAGGAGTATTAGGAGTAGAAACTGTAGAAGAAAATTCAGATAAGGAATTAAGAGTTGAAGAGGTTAGGATAGTTGAGCAGGTTAGGTTAGATAAGAGTGTGGAAAATAATGATCAGGATTTAGATATTAAGAGTATGTTAGAAGTAATGATGAAAAATATGCAGAAAGATAGATTAGAAACAAAACAAGAAAGTTTAGAGTTAAGACAGGATTTAAAACAAGAATTTAATATTAAATTTGAACAGATTAATCTAGAGTTTAAACGAGACAATGATAAGAAATTTGAATGTATAAATAATAAGTTTGACCAAGTTAGGTTAGAAACAAAACAAGATAATTTAGAATTAAAGCAAAATTTGAACAATAAATTTGAAGAATTTAACGCCAAATTTGAACAGAACAATGTTAAGCTAGATAATTTGGATAAGAAGCTAGGTCAGACCAAACTAGAATTAAAACAAGATTATGTACAATTAGAAAATGGTTTAAAGCAAGAAATTAAACAAACTAGGTTAGAGATAGAAAATAATTTTGATGAGAAAATTGCTAAGGTTGAAATAGATATGTCTGACAAAATATGTAGCATAGTTAAGGAAATTGATAATGTTAAATCTGAAACGGAAGTAAAGTTGTTAAATAATCAAATAGAAGCTAAAAATAATCTAAAGGTTGTTGAAAATAAAATTTGTAAGGACATTTTAGAGGTTAAGAGTGATGTAAACAATAGAGTAGATAAATTTGAGATGCAGCTAGGAAAAACGGATGAAAAAATAACGTTGTTAGACTTAGAAGTAGGAAAACAGAAGAATCTAGAAAAACAAGAAATTTTAGAGTTAAAAAACAATGTAGAGGACCAGATTAATAGCCTAAACTTAAAATTCGAAGGAGAGTTTATGCAAAAAATAAGGGAGAACTTTGTAGAACAGGGTAGCATAAGTCAGGGTACTTATACAAGTGCGAATATAATTAATGAGACTATAATCCCAGAGTTTCAAAATGAAAGGTTAGAACCGCATCCGAAGGTATTTATAGAAGCTATAGAGACATTTAACAAAATAAATGGGGGACAATGGAAGATAAAGCTAGGTTGTTTAAGAAAATATTTTAAAGGTGAAGCAGAATTATGGTTTGAGGCACATAAGAATGAGTGGGGTAATTTTGAAGAATTTAGGGTAGCATTTCTAGATAGGTTTTGGTCCGAAGAGAAACAGGAACAATTGAAAACTAAATTATTGGTAGGAAGCTATTTTAGGGGACCAATGGAAGAAGTATTTAGATATGTGATGAGCTTATATAATAAGACACAATTTTTAGATCCGCCCATGTCTATGGATACATTTGTAAGACATATAAGTAGGAAAATGCCTGAAAAACTAGAGTTAATGATGTTAGCAGCTAGGCCTAAAAATGTAAATGACCTAGAAAAGTTAATTTTAAGTTGGCAAGAAAGTCAAAAATTATTAGGACCAGATAGGACAAGACAGGGGGACAATAGGATGAATATGGACAGACCCATGTATAAAAATTTTCAACCACAGCAATTAGGACAGGAAGGATTTCGATTTAGGGCACCACCCCATTTTCAAGAGACAAGGGGAGAGAATAGGTTTAGGGGACCTAATAATTTTACTAGATTTCCACCACCTAATATGCAAAATAACAGTAATAGGCCTATGTTGACAAATCAACAAAATTTTAATAGGGCAAATGGTAATGGCATGAATCAAGGGTTTAGGCCAAATTTCCAACAAAAAAGATATGATCAGGGAAATAAGGGAAATGGTAATAGACCACAGGAAAACCAAAATGGACAACAATAAATAGGGCCCAAGCTTTGTTGTCTGAAAATCAAAATAGGCCTAAAATAGTAAATTCCAAAAATAAAATTTCATCTATAATAACAAAAAATAATAATAACATTGATGTAGACATTAGAGAAGAATTGTTAAATGAAGAAAATTATAATAATGTAAGCATACAGCCTATAAAAGGAGAGTTAATTGAAATTGATGTGAAAATTAATAGAGAAGAATTTAAATGTTTAATTGATACAGGTTCAGAAATTACTGTTATGAATGAAGAAATTTATAAGAAACTAATTATAAATAATGATAAAATTTTGGAATTACCAGTATGTAACTTAACAATAGTAGGAGTAACAGGTGTGCGTAGCAAGAGGATTACAAAACAAGCTTTTATAGATGTAGAAATCGGAAAAGATGTAGTTGCAGTGAATTTTTTAATTGTTAGAGGTCTAAATATTGAAATGATTATAGGATGTGATTTTTTAAAACAAAAGAAGGCTCAGATTGATTTTGATGAAGAAAAGATTAAATTTAATGTAGAGGATAAAATAATTCAAACAAAGTTTAGAAAACAAATTTCGCAAGTAGAATGTTATAAATTAAAATTGTGTAGGACTAAAGCAGAAATAAATTGTTATGATGAGACAGATTTTGACTATGAAGAATTGCAAATTAATGATGTAGCTACAAACTTTTTTCAAGATTTTGATTCAAAATATTATGAAAATAATTATGAAGATGTAGAATGGACACAAATTGTAGAGAAAATTTTAGAAGAATGTAACTTAAATTTAGATAGTGAAAAACGAGAATTAAAAACTGTATTAAATGATTTCAAAGAAGTATTTTCGGATCAGCCAGGAAAAATGTTAAATTATAAAGCTAAACTAAATGTAAAGGAAGATAGTAAATTTATAAATAAATCTTATGCAATACCACATTCGAAGAAGGAAGCTGTAGCTAAGGAAATTCAAAAAATGATAGACAATGATATAATAGAAGAGTCAAATAGCCCATTTTCGAACCCATTAGTATGTGTAATTAAGAAAGATTCCTCTATAAGACTATGTTTAGATGCTAGGCAGGCAAATCAAATAATAATACCAGATCGAGAAGCACCTGAACAAATAGATGATATATTGCAAAGGTTTGAAGGAGTTAAATATATTTCTAGTATAGATTTGGTCAGTGGTTTTTGGCAGATAGAATTAGATGAACAATCTAGAAGATATGTTGCTTTTGTATTCAATGGTAGGAACTTACAGTTCAAGAGACTCCCTTTTGGTTTAAATGTTAATACCTCATTATTTAAAAAAGGATTAAGTATGGTATTAGGGCCTGAAGTTTTAGAATTTACAACAGTATATGTAGATGATGTATGTATAGCGTCAAAATCGTTTGAAGAGCATATGAGACATTTGCGAAAGTTATTTGAAAGACTTAGAACATATAATGTAACTATTAAAATAAAAAAGTCTGTTTTTTGCAAAAAGGGTATAAAGTTTTTAGGATACAATATATCAGATATAGGAATAGAGCCAGACCAAGAAAAAATTAAAATAATACAAGATTTTCCCACACCAAAAAATATTAAACAATTACAAAGTTTTTTAGGCTTATGTAATTATTACAGGAAGTTTCAACAAAATTATGCAGAGTTAACTAGTAAATTCACACATCTTTTAGGGAATAATAACAAAATTTGGAATTGGACAGAGGAAGACAGACATACATTTGAAAGAATAAAACAGGTTTTCCTAGAAACGATAATTTTACAACACCCTAATTTCCAAGAGCCTTTCTATTTAAACACAGATGCTTCGGATAAAGCTTTAGCAGCAGTATTGTATCAAGTGGACGTAAATAATGAACATCTGGTCATTGCGTTCGCAAGCAGAACTTTACAAAATAGTGAGGTTAATTACACGGTCACAGAGAAAGAATTATTGAGTATAGTCTTCGCATGTAAAAAGTTTAGAAATTATGTGTTAGGGAACAAAACGACTATACGTTCGGACCACAAAGCTTTGACTTTTTTAAAAAACTGTAAATTAACACATGGTAGACTTCTGAGATGGATATTGTTTTTACAGGAGTATAACTTGGAAATTGAGTATTGTCCAGGGAAGGAAAATATTGTAGCAGATGTTATTTCGCGAACGGATCACAATGAAGTCATCAAGACAGGAGATGAACATTTAATAAAAATTTTTCAAACACAAATTGATATAAATTTAGCAAAACAAGATAGAATTTTAAGAAATGCCTTTAAACGTTTAAATTTGGAACAAAGTCAAGATGAATATTGTTTAAGAATTATTAAATTATTAGAAGACCAATCTGTTAAATTTAATAAGTTAAGAGAATGTTATGTTATCTATAATGATGTTTTATTTAAAAAGTCAAAGAAAAATGGAATTCACAAAATTTGTTTAACAAAATCTTTAATAGAAATTGTAATTAATGATTGTCATGAAAGATACGGACATATTGGTGCGGGAAAGTGTTATAAAATATTAAAAGGACTATACGAATTCCCAAATTTAGAAAAACAAATAAAATTACAAATTAGGCCATGCGATTTATGTCAAAAAACTAAAGTATCAAATATAAAAAATGAAGGATTAATGGTGAACATCTTACCCGAAAATGTGTTAGATTTGGTAGCAGTGGATTTATTTGGAGAGTTACCGATTGGAAGTGGTGGGGTTAAATATATATTTGTAGTACTGGATGTTTTTTCGAAATTTATAAAATTATATACTATAAAGAGAGCAATTGGGACAGTTTTGGCAAATAAAATAGTTAATGAATATGTAAAGGAAATAGGGAAACCAAAAATAATTTTAAGTGACCACGGTAGTCAGTTTCAATCACGAATTTGGAAAGAAAAATTAATAAATAATAATATTCAAGTTAGGCACACATCAGTATACCATCCTCAATCGAATCCCAGTGAGCGTTGCATGAGAGAACTAGGTCGAATGTTTAGGACTTATGTACACAACAAACACACAAAATGGCCGCTTTATGTAAAATTTATAGAAAATTGTATGAATCAATCCATACACGAATCCATCAATGATAGTCCGTATGAAATAATGTTCAAAAAGGAGTGTCCGCGCATTTATAACCAACTATGCAAATTTCCTCCGGGAAAAATAATAGATTTTGAAGAAAAAATAGTTTTAGCGAGAAGGCGTTTGAAGTTAAAAGCAAATCAGCGGAAAAAATATCATGATAAAAAACTAAAACCAACAAAATTTGAGATAGGAGATTTAGTTTTGGTTAAAAATCACTATCTGTCATCAAATTTGAGGAGAGAAATAAAGAAATTTTTCTTATTATATCAAGGTCCGTTTAAAGTTTTAAAAATTAAATTAGAAAATGCATATGTAATTTGTACAATAGACTCTGAAATAATTAAAGGGACATACAATGTCACTCAATTAAGGAAATATATTTCATAAATAATTAAAGAATTGATAATAATAAATTTTAATGTTAAATAAATAATTTGATTTGAAAACAGAACATTTTAAAAAATAAATTGTGTAATGTAAGAAAACTTTTAAGGCAACTTAGAATATTTGAAAATGTTAGATGAGAGGATCATTGGAGCTGCAAGATTGTTAGTGAATAACCGAGTGTTGTTTATACTAAGATAAATATTGACTTTACGTGTTAAGATAAAGCAGATTGGTTCGAAGCAAAGATTCAGTTTAGTGTTGAAGAAAAAATATTCAATATTAAGTAGGTAGATTCAATATTAAATATTCAATAAAATGTGACGAGAGAGAGTTGAGATTCATTTGCAGATCGTATTGGAACCAAAAGGTCTTCATGTCTTATCAGTAGACAGATAAGGATTGTCTCATATCGAGGGGACTTGTTTATGCTTAAACCAGGCCTAGAATTCCTTTGTATGACATTGAGACGAAATATAGGGTGTTACCAAAATGCTGTCTAGGAAAATAAAAAACTTTTGACGTATAATTCTAATTTAACTTGCGTTTTCAAATAAAATTTACTTAAATAAAGGATAATTGGCTTTAAATAAAGTAAACAAGAACAAAAGTAGATTACTTAAATAACTTTAATAGTATTGAAGGTAAAATTTCTAAGTAAAGAACTTAGAATAAATTTAAAAAAAAAAAATAAAATTTTCTTTTTGAATTTGAATAATAACATCTAGAAAGGATTACATAAACAGAAAATCGACGATGCTAGTAATAAACTTGGTAAAAATAAACATTATTTCAACTTCGGATGAAACGATTTTAATGAAATTTTTTATGAATTTTAAAATTTTCTTCGTGTAGATGCATTTAAGGAGTACATGAACAATTGGGAGGAGGTAGGCGTTTGTGTAGTCAAAATAGAATGTTTTATTCGTAAGAATAAGGCATTCTGAGACTGCATAAGAGGGCGTGTTGTGAAATAGGGATGTGTTTTGGGCTTTATCTTGAATCAAGTAGGGATATTGTATTCAACCACTGCACATTTCAACGTCACAACATGTTACTCTATGTAAGAGTCTAAAGAGCAATTAGAAGTATGCACGGTATAAAGTAGACGGTTAGAAGAACCTATGTAGGAGAGGTTAGGAAGAAAAATGCATAAAAAAGTGTGACATTATTACATGAAAAAACTTCATGTAATAAATTTTAGACAGATGTTGATTGAAAACAAATTGTAGGATATATATATAGAAGTGATCGATCTGTATATATGAGATTAAACCGGACGTGACAAAAGGAGAGTTTTTATGAAATAAAACGAAAAGTTTTATAAAATTGTAAAAATGTTGATTAGCTGATTAGAGTAGGTAATTAGATGTTAAATTGTAAAATGATAAGTTGTATGTTTTGATGTTATAAATATTAAGGATTATTGATTAGATGATAAGATGAAAAATAGTTAGTTTTAAATGATTTGTGGTTTGTGAATATGAAGAATAGTTGTGTAAAGTTTGAGAATTTATGTGAGTTTTGCCAAGACAGATAATAATAAAGTTTTTAAGTTTTTTTGATGTTAAATGATGAGTAAAGGAGGTTAAGTTTTTGTTTTTTTAAAGGAAGGAGTAATAAATTAACAATGATAAGAGAGGTTTTGATGAAATTTATAAGTGAAATAAATAATTAACGATTTTTGATAAATAATGTTTGGATTTAAAACAATAGACGATTGTGAGAAGTTATTTGATAAAGATGTCTAAAGATTTTGATGAAATACGGTGTTAGCTGGGAAAACAATGTAAATTTTATTTTTTTGAAGTTTTGTATACAAGTAATAGATGACTAAGGAGATTTTAATATGAAGTAATTTAAATGAAAGAATTTTTGAGTTTTATATGAAGATGATGACTTTACAGAATTGTTGAGTAAAATGGTATTTAAAATGAAGTTGTTCTGTTAAGAAACTTTTATAAAAAAGGTAGTTAGGTTGCATTAATGGTAAATTTTTAGTTTTTAAGAGGTTTTTTGAGTACTGCGATGAAATAAAGGAAATATACGACGATTTTAATGAAATAAAGGAAATATGCGACGATTTTAATGAAATAAAGGGAGATTTAAGGAATTCTGCGGATAAACGACGATTATTATGATTTTTAAAGGAAGCTACGTTGAAATAAGGAGATTATTTATGAAAGAATATAGGTAAATAATAAGGAGTTTTTTATTATGAAGAATTTGTTTGGGGATTAATGCAACTTTGATTATTAAAATATGAAAGATAAGATGGAAATAATTTTAAGATAGGATACTGAGAGACAATACAATTGCAAAGAGGTAATTTTTAAATAAATAGATGAGTTTTGTAAGTAATTATATTTTTTTTTGATAATAATGATGTTATATTTTTAAATTTTAGTTGAAGAAAAGAGTTTTTTTTTTTGTAATTATAAAATCAGTAGTTAACATGTTATCCCAGCAAGACAAAGGAGAATTGAGATTTTAAGTAAGAATAAATAGTTATTGGATTTAAACTAAAATGAATAATAATATAAGATGATAATTGAAAAGTTTTAAGGTGAATTGAAGTAATTTTGAATAATAAGTAGATAATTTTGTAATAATGTTAATTAAAAATGAGAGGTTTTAAAATTTTTATTGTATTAAGTTGAAGGAATTATTCAGATGAATATCTAGAGTCAAAGGTAGATTTTCAAAGGATGTAGAAATGTCGTTTTGGCAAAGAGGATGAGACGAGAAAAAGTATATAGACGGCTGTCTGGGAGATAAGCTTTGAGTGACGGGATCCGGTCAACAAAAAATGTTGATGGGAAAGTTTCAGTCAACTGCTGTTGAAAAATAAAGCGGATGTAGGGTTTTCTTTATATAAATAGAGATAAGGTTTAGCGCTAATGGAATTATATATAGTTTTGATGAGTTATGATAATGCAAATAAATTAAGATAGTAAAGTAGGATTTAGTAAGTAATTTTTTTTAGTTTTTATAAGAAAAGAGAATCTTTCTTAAATTAAGTATACTAGGGATACTTATTTTCTTTCATGAGGTCCTAAGCTTCTGAAATGAAATGTCTTGAACATCCATTAGTATTTTTTTTTCTCGATTTGAAATTTATATATATAAAAGCTTTGTATTCCAATACCTGTATTGAAATACAAACCTTGTGGGGTTTTGTGACAATGTGAAAAGTCAGATTTTAATATAGACTCATTTAAAAGACGCGGTTAAGCCAAAGAGATAAGAGATTCAAATAATAATTTAAATTTAGTCACGTCATTTATAAAAGAAAAATGGATTTTCAAGACAACAGTATGAATTATTATGTTTAATTTTAATGTAATTTAGTTTGTTTGTTATAAAATGTAAATTATTTGTATTTTACGGCAGTGCGGTAAAATGTGTGAACAGTAACCGGAAAGAACGCTTTCGGAAGTAGGAATTTGCCTCATGGTAACATCAGTCTAAGTCCAGCGTTAGGAGTGACAGGTTGTGTTCTAAAAAGTCGAAGTCCAGCGATTGAAGGGACAAGATGTGTTTTCTAAGAGTTGAGTTTACCGCTTAAAATGAACAGGTTGTGTTCTTAAAAGTCAAAATCCAGTGTTTGGAGAGATAAGATCGTAGAAAGAGTTTCTAGGTTCTGTTAGAACAATGTACATTTGATTTTTTATCTCAAATAGTGATCGAAAGTATTTAAAAATCCATATTTAGCGTGTTTCAATGACAATAACGCGGGAACATAAAAGACAATGATTTATATACGCGAGTTATGAACATTCTCAACAACTTGAGAAAACAATTTCTGAACGAGGGAGAATCCACTGCGAGCCGTAGAACTTCAACTCGTAGGACATCAGTTTTCCATTCGGACACAGACAATGTTTTTTATTTAGATCGGCGTTGTGGTATAGACGCTATATATTATCTGTTTGATTAATAACCTGTATTATGTTTTAAATTAATTTTTTGTAAATGTTTATCTATTTAAAGAAAATTTAGTAGATTATTACTAGAAGAGATACAAGTAAAAAATGAAACTTTTAAATAATGAAAATAGAATCTTTTTATTTTTCTTTTAGAGCTACAAAGTTACTAAAAAATTCATAGATTAAATTCCTGTTGCAACAATTTTATTTGTAGAAGCATTTTTGAAGATAAAATTAATTAATTTGAAAGAAAGAAATAAAGGAAATATAAATTCATAATTAGTTATTGAAACTAAAAGGATAACTAGTATTTATAATATGATTTTGTGGTTAATAATATTTGTAGGATGTTTCTTTGAATGTTTAATAAATGTTTTCTTTGTAACATTTCAGCCAAAGTGTTCTCATTAAAAAACCAAAATCCACTGTAAGTACACTGTGAAAAGAACTTACGACCCCAGAGATCTTATAAATAATTAAATTCATTCTTTTTTCTAAATTGGTATGCTAAAGCAAACCTGGCGCCCTATAGTCGAGCAAATTAACAAATTAATAACATTAAAAGTAACTTCAGCTAAATTTTTGAATTGTCACAAATGTCGCTCAACGTGTGGCATTTTTGATGAACAAAAGTAACTATCATATTAATCTTAAATTCACCCATCAAATTTATGAATTGTTACAATATCTTTAAATATGAAATCCTTTTGTAAAATTTGCAGGCATTTCCTTGCTCCACAGTGTAGATAAAATGTATGGCATTCTGAGATTAAAGTATTGACAAGTGATTGGGGTATTGTAATTAACCAATTGTTGTGATGTTTCTGGTATAGTATGTCGTCATTTATTCTAATTCTATTATGTTCTGTAGTGTTTGAATTTTTAATTTGGAGATATATCTGTTTGAGAGTTGGATCGTTTTGTTGTAATTGTATTATGTGAGGTTATAGGTTTTCATGTTACAAGGCTCTGTCTAGGCTTTATTCTATATTTGAGAATTATATTTGATAATATCCATTTCTATATGGATTTGGGTGAATTCTTGGGGTGTGAATTGGTTTTGACATAGTTAATTTAGTTATTGATGATGTTTTTCCTTGTGTATTACTTTCGTAAATTAATTGTTTAGGCCTATCAGCTGATTTTTAGTGTCGGTTTCTTGGTTGGCTTTGTGGGTCATTGAACTTTGCTTTGTTTTGGTGTCGTTTATTTTAGGCTAACTTTTTATGATGGAATTTGTGACGTTATAATGATAAGGTAATGTATCATAATGGATGCTATTGTAGAAACAAGAGGTTTGACGCCATCAACTGTAGCAGGTAAGTGCCCAGCCACAGTCTACGATAACCTATAATGCTTAATAACCACCCTTTACTATATTTTTAAGGTCACATATATCCCATAAATTAGTACATTTTTATAATTGTAAAGATTATTTTTCCAGAGTCACCAAAAATAATTGAATATGTGTTTTGAAAGCTAGAAAAAATAACTGTATTCAATCATTAGAAGACACTTGCCTCTCTGTTATTTAAATGTCTTTAACTTAATCTGTTCAATGTTTTTTCTTGTTTTAGAGTATAATGTAATGCAGCCATCTCCACTGAATGAAAAAGTCTTAAAAGATAAACGCAAAAAACTTAGGGATACTTTAGACAGAGTTATGAAAATATATGTAAGTATAAAAATAGTTTCCTAATACTGTATTAATTAATTATTTTGTTTATTAGATATGTTATGTAGTATTAACGGTTAATGTATTTATAATTTTTTTTTAAATCTTCAACATTATACAAACCTCCTCTCTTCATAATATTGGTGTTCACGGAAACTGTCTGTCACCAGCTAATACGGAGTATATTTCTGGTATTTTTTAAACAAACTCAGTCAAAGAAATGACCATAAGCATTGGTACCCGCGAAGAACAATGAACACTTAATAATATGAACCAATAGTAGATGATTGCAAGTAGAAGAACTAAACATATACTCGTATATAAATTCAACAATAGTTTATTTTTAAAGACCTAATGACTTTGTCTGTTCAAAAACTTATTGTTATTCAAAGTCTTTTATTATAAAACTAATCAAACTATAATTAAACTTGATTATGTAACAATTATTTACATTCAAAGTTTAAAATCAATAACTTGTTTTTTAATCATAAAAATGATAATGTATTACTTTTCCTGTGCTTTATACCAGTATTTCTGTATGAAGAACTATTGCATCACATGCTTTGTTATAGAGTGGATATGCAAAATAATTATATTGTTATGAAGTGTCAAGTTCATATAATTTATTAATACAGTAATTTTGTTTAATTTAAACCAATTTCATTTTTCCTCTGAAATAAGTCAAAATGATGTAAATATAAAGTTTTAAATAAATTAACAATATCAGAAATGTAATGTAAATAAATGTTTGAATACGACAACGCCTAGCGGCAGACTCGCGAACTATGTTATAAATTAAGCAAGCCTAAATTAACAAATTCTCGAACGAATATGACGAATAACTTAATACCACTACATTTAACCTAAGCCTAGACCATATAAATTAAAGGCCTAAACATCTCAGTAATTCAATAAAAGTAACAAAACGGCAGTAGAATCTCGAAAAGAATAGAAAACGAAACTTTTAGAAGCAAAATTATTCAACCCAGAAATGACCGCGTTAGAATAATAGCATCAGAGAAATTGAAATAGCAATAAAACCATTATAACTACGACCAAATAAACTTGGCCTATGGAAGAAACAGATACTTCTACATAAAAATTGTCATCTGAATTCATATCGAAAACCTCAGAATAATTAGGTATATGCATAAATACGACGAAAGTTCGGAATTCAAAGATGGCCGCCTAGATCCATGATGACACATATTTCAGAAAGTATTCTATGCCAACGATCCAGTCACGTGACCGAAACAGTTTAAAAATAATACAAGCGGGAATTTTAACCAACTCTAGATTATGACCAAAATAAAATTTAGGGCCATATACATTTCATTTGTGCTACAAATCCAAAACATGATCTGAAAAGAAAGTGAATAACAGTGGATCTCTTTGTAGAGCCTAACAATGGATTGGAGTTGTTGTCAGGAACCCATATAGGCAAGACCTATTTAGGCTTGGCTCCTGCCTGAAGATTTTTTTAAATATAAAAGTATTGTTTTAATCTTCTAAAAGCGGCTGAGAAGAAGCCTAGAAGATCAGTGTCTAGTGAAAGTAAAAAGTATGAAAATCTACCCAAAGATAGATTAAATATTGACCATTCTATAACTGCTGTATAATCCAACCTGGTGAGATCGTTCAATTTATCATTATATTATCTCATTCCTTTTTAAACTATTGAGCCTATGAGGCATCATTAAAAAGAACTAAATATTCACAAGTTTAGTGTGAAAGAAAAATATATAACATAGAAACAATTTTCATATATGTACCAAAAGTACAGAATAACTGCTGTATAATCAAGAATCATCTTTTTATCTTCATTAAACAAAAAAAAAAAACTGTTCCTTATTATTTAATTTATGATTAATTGTGTTAATATTTACAAGTCCCTGACTTCCTTGATAAAAGTCAGCACCGACCCGATACCCTGAGATAAAGAGACTTTGTGCATTGATAATTATTTTACCCCCCGAGATATAGACTCTTATAATTAATTGTATAATTAGTTTGTGACTTTGAATTTATGTATGTGTATTTTACCCCCCGAGATATAGACTCTTATTATCCCCCACAATCATTACCCCGAGAATAGACTCTGAAATATTCATGAATTCTATATGTATTTTTTCTTGTTATTAATTTTATGTATGTAGGCTACGGTACCAATTTTTGAATTTAAAGATCTTTTGTGTTAAATTGATTAAAAAAATAGCCCGAGAATAGACTCTGAAATATTCATGAATTCTATATGTATTTTTTCTTGTTATTAATTTTATGTATGTAGGCTACGGTACCAATTTTTGAATTTAAAGATCTTTTGTGTTAAATTGATTAAAAAAATAGAATTCTGCTAAATGATGTTTAACCAACAAATGAGTTCAATGAATTTTAAAGAATAATAAATCAATTATATTCTGTTAACAACTTGCAATTTCTTTATAAATTTAACATTGTATTAATATGTTTACAAAATGGCATCTGAACGTGCTGGCCTTTTTTTAAGTAGGAAGTTTTAAGTAATTGAAAAGATTTAAGCAAAACAAAAAAAAATCGTTACATATTTTACAGTTAACATTTTAATTAATTAATTATATTACACCTCTTATATTTGTTTGATATAAAAGTCAGACTAAAAATGTAAAGCATTGGGAATGGTTGAACTAATATTATATCAAATTAATGGCTGGGTTCATCTTAAAATAAATTTGAATACTATTATTTAAAGAAGAAAAAGAATACATTATGATGATAACAGTCTTCAAGAGTATGCTTTAGAATAGAATACATAACTTCTTGCTTGTCAGTTCTTACATAGATTGGCCTACATCTTAATATGTTTGTAATTCAGCAATTTTAAGTTCTAACTTAAAAATATTTAGGTTAAGGAAGATCCTGACAAGTGGGAAGAACTTAAACGTGCAGAAGCGGAATATGAAAAACGTCGCTATGCATTATGCACATATTGCGAGGCTGTAAGACATGCTCAGCAAGTACAAGTTGATGATATTCCGTTACCAATAGCACAGTTACCTCCAGAAAGTATAGCAGCATTGGCTGGTTTAACTTCACAGATACCTCTTCCTGTGGATCTCCCCATACCTACACATTTACCTTTAAACATACCAGTACCTCCTCAAGTTCTGTTAAATTCTCTTGCAGCCAATTTAGCAGCACCTCAAGGCATCCTTAGAAAGAGATCTGCATACAGGTAAAAATTTGATTTCTAAATTTAAGCTATTTTTAAATAGAACACAGGGAAAGGTTAGATAAATGACCCCTCCACATGTGCTACTCATATAAAGACTATTGACAAATGAATAACATATTCTAGAACTACATAAAGAGAAAGCTTCTAAACCATCCTATTTTTAAGTCCTAATTTAGTTCAGACATTCATATTAAAACTAGAACCCCTGGGCGTACATATTTACCAGAATTTCATAGTTTTCAGTAGAACATTCGAACAAAGAAAGACTCGCAATACAGCATTTTATCTTTGTAATATAGATCACTGACTTGTCTATTTGTCAATTTAATAAGTTTTAGTATTTTCAAAAGTTTTCGTAATTGACCATTTGTGAAATCATAGGTTAATTTCTATCACCTTTCGGGTTGAACTAATTGTAATGTAATTTCAATATACAAGTGGTTTAGAAAATTTTTGTACCAGGTATAATAACAGAGTTATTATTATTATTATTATTATTATTATTATTATTTTAGTCAAGTTGGATCTTGCTCTAGCATGTTTATTTTACTTTAAAATATAATGGTTAACTAATAACAACAATTCAATTGTTTAAATTACTCTTTATTCTCGGGTCTTCGGATCCGGGCTATTTTTAAATGTGCAACTAGGCTATCATACATTTTAAAACTTCTATCCTAAAATATACAAATCATCTTAATATTACCAATTTTTATAGTTCAAACCTTTTTGTAATAATTAAATCTTTATACCCACTACAGTCCAAATAAATAATTTTGAATTTGTTTAAATGTTCACTCTTGACGATTTTAAATTTTTTTGTATTACCTCAGACTCTTTTATAAATTACTTTTCTTTCAACAACCCGGGCTACAACACAGTCCCGCCATCACTGGTATATTTTTCCACTATCGGCTTTGCGTATGGCCGTGCATTCAAACATCAAATATTTTTTTCAAATGTCCTTTCATAGTTGTTTTAAATAGTATATTAACATTATTTATTAGTTTGTAGACATATCTGTAGTTAAAATTGTTTTTAAAAGGTATTAATTCATTCACATTCACTTTTTATATATTTATGTTTTTTTATACAACCACTGCCTAAATTTCAACGATAGTTCTAACTTTCGCCGCCAGTTCGCACTGTTCCACTTTATTGTAATAATTTGTTGTAAACACTAAAACTAACCTAATTTATCCTATTCAACCAGTTTGTTATTTAAATTAACTAATACACAATATACATTGAATTTGAATTAAAAATAATTATCTAAACATGAAATAAATTACAAAAGGATAATAAAACGTTCTTATTCAATCATTTTAGGTTATTAAGTAAAGTTACTGTTATTATTGTTTTTGAAATGGTGAGTTTAAAAGTAAGTTTTATTTAAATTAGCTGTAGTTATTATAATATGTGCTTTATATTATTCATTTAAAATTTCCAAAATCTTTAAGTTAATTAAATTATTAGGCTAGGACGAATTTTGAGGTTATTACATTTAGGCTATAACATGCATCTAAGATCTCACTTTTCTTTTGACCACAAATCCCTCAACCCATCATCAATTCACATTGTTTATTTATTATAAATGTTACACAGGTTTCTGAAGTCATTTTAAATTAATGATATCATAGGATGAAATTTCAAATTCATAACGGTTAATTTTTGTATATTGTTCTCACAATTGAACTAGTAGGCTTATTCTAATGCCTAAAACGTTAAAAATACGTGTGTTATATATAAAACTATATTTGCCAAGTAGGCTTAACATAATTGGTTATTAAATTTTCATAAGAAAAATCAGTGTCATATTTTTGTAACATGAGTTACCAAGCTTTGAAAACTAATATATATTATATTAACAAATATAAAATAAAAGCATAGGTATCAATAGGGATAGCATAAACAATTTATCAGATCGAATTTTAGGCCTAACCACTTAGAAAATTATTAATACAATTCAAATTGTTAATAAAAGTAATAAAACCCGTTTTAAATTAACTATACTAATGTTATTATTTATATTTTGGCAACTAAAGTAAAATTAATGTTGTATTATAGGAGTTTAAATTATAGCTTACCTTTGAGGTTAGATACAGAAATAAGTAAATTGACATTATAGAAAATTAAATGACAAACGATAGATAGATATAATATCAATAATAATAAAAGTAATAAGGCTAAATAAAATGAAATTATGTTTAAATAATAATATTAAAGTACGAACTTACGTAAATATACACTTTATGAATAATGAGATAGCCTTATTACTTTTATTATTATTGATTTTGTATCTATTTATCTTTTGTCATTTAATTCTATTAGTATAACATTATAGTTTTTTTTAAACGGGTTTTCTCACACTTATTATAATTTGAATTGTATTGATAAATTTCTAAAATTTTAGGCCTAGAATTTGATCTGATAATTGTTTAAGCTATCCCTATTGATACCTATCCTTTAAATTTCTTATAAGTTCACACTTTTTAAATATCTAATCATGAATTTTAAGTCTCAAAAGGTTCCTTTATTTTAAAATCACAAGTTTTACTCTCTCTCTCTCTCTCTCTATATATATATATATATATATATAGAGAGAGAGAGAGAGAGAGAGAGAGAGAGAGAGAGAGAGAGAGAGAGAGAGAGAGAGAGAGAGAGAGAGAGAGAGAGATTTTGTATGGACAGGAGACAGGCTAACCTAGGAAAATGGTCCTTGGTATTACCTAATAGTACAAAAGTAAGAAAACCCACTAAAGTTTTGATATATTTCGTAAACACTGTTCACTTTCTCAATCAGTACTGACAGTCTTCTTCTTAACTCTACTGATTGAGAAAGTGAACTTTCTACTCTACTTTTGCCTCTAGAACTGGTACTTTGAGCACTACATACTGAACAATTACTCTGTTTATTTTCTACTAAAAGGTAAAGAGGCTCATCACCAAAACCTGTATGTTGTGCCGGGTGGGGGTCGCCGAGCCATTCCTCAGTGATCGCTTCAATAATTGAAATTTTTAATTTTAGTCTAGAAAGAGGATTATTTGAGTTAATTTTAGAGGTTCACAATCATCCGAGAAAAAATATTTGGCGTCTCTATCTGCTTAAATAACAAAAATATAACCATATTACGTAACATCCTTTTAAAAGGATGTCGGCGGTTTTCGGCTGAAAAGTCAAAGTCCTTTTAAAAGGACATCAGCAGTAAAAGGGTTAAAGTAGATTTAAAAATAAATTTAGGCTTTTAAAAATTATATTTAGTTCATTAGCTTGTAAAGCTTGTATTTGTATATTAGCCTGTATTTGTATATTAGCCTCCAAATACAGTGAACTAGGCTACTTGAGAAATGTTTGGTGAGTGTAAATACATAACTGTTGGGTAGATTTACTTTGTATGTGTAAATATTAGTAGGTTATATATTTTAAAACTGAATCTAGAAATCATATATGAACTTATATATTTTTTTAATTTTTTTTTTTTTAATGAAAATATTTATTTCACAAACAAAAACAACAGTACACTTCAATAATACATATAAAAATGAAAATAATATGATACATATAAAACTTAAAAAATAAACTTTAGTAATAATAACATAAAGAAAAAAACTATAATTACTTACACGACAACAGTTAATTGTAATGGAATTTTATGCTTATTATTAAAATATGTTTTTCCAAATATTAAAATGTAGTTTATACCGGTACCTTTCTTTTAAAAGCTGTAGCAACTCATTGAAATTGAGAGAACCTCACATTGCATGTAAATAATATATTGAAACTTGCAATGGATTTAAGAAATAGAAGGAACAAAATACACAGATTTTTTATTTTACTAAATTAAAGCCCATTTCATGCAGATAATTGGGGGGGGGGGTTGGAAATTTCTTGATTATCTCATTCCCTTTTTGAGATATTGAATTCAACGCTAAGCCATATTCACATTTTTTAAACTAATGATTTTTATAATATTTTAGGTTTAACTTAGGCTACTGATATATATATATATATTTAAATTCTTTATAGTTATAAGAACCTACTTTAAACATTTCATCAAGATTGGGTGTCAAATTAGTAAATGAGAAATTATTTTCTTTTCTACAACACATTTTATTTGGCGTTATCCAAGGTGCAGAAATTGAAAAATGTCAAAACTTTAAAGTGTGATAACTCAAAAACTAAGTGAGATAAAAAATTTAAATTTGGTGGTGTTATTTATCTCTACAAAAATATTATGTTTCATAAAAATCTGAGATGGTGGATGAAAAAAAAATTTTTTTGTGGTTCAATTGACATGGAATGACCCCAAAGGAAACCGTGGTAATAGCATACTAAGGGTTATACAATTAATTATTCTTCAAAGGTTAATGTTCTAGGGCCTCTCGACAATAACATTAATTTTTTTGTTTTACAGTTCACTCACTTTGTGGTATAGTTTAAATAATATTTACCTCTATTTAACTTTGTTAGGTATCATTTATTCAATAATGAATTGATGAAGACCAGTTTATCCTTCTGTGGTCTTGATATTGTTTGATTTGTTAGAGCAATGTTTATTTATTTATTATGTATTCTCTTCATTATAAATCAGCTATCCAGTAATACGGTGACATTTGTCTAGAGACTAGTGAATACTAATACATTCATAATACTTATTTAGTCGTATATAATTTAGTCCACCTCCAAGATCCAAAAGTCCACCAGGATGCCCTCCAGGACCTGTTCCAGAGTTATCCAGTTGTAGTGAGGCTGAGGAAGAAGACGAAGAAGAAATAGATGAACTTGAAGAAGAAAGAGGTAAATATTGTTAGAAGTGTATGAAATTGATTGAGTGCATTACATTTCTTATTTGAGCTGAACTTGATCAACAACATTTTGCTGATTTTGGGAATTATACATTTTGTGTCTTGGTCTTTTTAGAGATTTCTCAAAAGTATTGTATTTATTACCTCAAAAATAATATTAAATAAAGTCTACCAAAGTCAAATAAGTCCACATACGAAATTAGGTCATAATTATTAAAACTGCTGTACGATATTGCATGGGCAAAAAACTGATAAACTTCTTTTTTTTTTTTTTTTTAAACAAACTTCTTTTGGACTTATGAGCCATTAAAAAGGTACTTCTGGAGTAACTTGACAGTGATTTTTTTTACCCATTGATTATATAATTAGATTGTTTGTAACCATATGTAATTAATTTTCATAAACATAGCTGGAGGTATAATGGATACAGATTAAAGGGGCTTGTTTTTTGTTTGTTTTTTTATTTCGTGTTCAATAAATCATACAGTTGAAATGTTTTCTCTTTCAATATACACTCCTCCAAGCAGATCTTTCACTGTCAGAAGCAATTCTAGAAGTCATCTTCTGTTAGTTCCTTCATCAGTCACTTTAGAAACAAAGAAATCACATATGGTTGATGTTGTATCACAGAGATTCCGTGCTTTAGCCAAAAATGTCTTGAAACATGTTGTTTCCTAATGCAATATATGAGCTGGTATTTCACATCTTTCTCTTCTCATTTATTTACAAAGAGCTATCAAGACTTACTTATATAGATCTCATTAATTAACAGTTTAACATTCAGGCACCCAATGAACTTAAACAGTTCCTTGGATATAACAAAAAACCATCATCATTGCTTTGAATTAGGACTTACCCATCGTTGTTTTATTTTGGTGGATTGGGTGATTTCCAATGCATGGATTGACGCATAGTTTCTACAGTTTCTTTATCAATGTTAGCCAATTCAGCAACTGCTCGAAGACAACAATTTTTTTGAACAATTCATTGCTGTTTTAAAAATCTTAGCAATTTGTTTTGATGTAAGGAGAATTGCACTGATCATCTCAAATCACTTCACTTCGCTCTTTAAATTTTGTAAACCAATAAAAAAACCTGAGTATCTATGTGATACTCATGAGTAATCACACTCATCACTAGTGATTACTAATAGCACATATCTGTAGAGGATTTTCCAAATTCTAAAATTTTACATTAACATGTTGCTCTATGTTCACACTTAACATTATTCCGACACAACTAAGAACATATGGTCGCTTCGAACAATGGCCACTACTGAACTTTTGATTGCACATGCTTAAAATCTCATGGTAATTAGAGAAAAGTGCACACTGATCGCTGTTACAAAGATCACAGGAAATCAGCTACAAAGAAATCAGTCCTGTTTTTTATACCCATATCTTGTATGTTACATGTTTAACTTTAAATGTTATTGAATATGAAGGTCAACAATTATTACTCTTTTACAACATTTTAGTTTTTCTTAGGTTCCTGAAATACTAAGCACAAGAATCTCTAAATGTAATTTGAGCATTTATTTGTCATTATGAAGCATATAGAAATAAAATATATAAAATTTTATTTAATTGATATTTAATACATCATAAAACTAAAATTTTTAGTACTTTCCACAACAAATCATTTTATTTAAATAGTTAGTTGTTGAAACATCATCTTGGTGATGAAATGATTGTTGTTTTCTTAGGTGATTAAACCCTTATAAACAAATATATCCTCTATTTAATTGTACTAGTGGTCGGTAAACGGATATATCCACCTATCGTATTTTAGTTTACATACGGTAGGCGGATTTATCAGCCAATTTATTTTTAAAAATTATTAACTAGTAAATATTATATTTGTTGCACAAAACAAAATAATGTACAATTTACAATATATAACTGAAATAAGTAAATACATTTTTCTTAACAAAAAAGGTAAATTATGTTCAGTTGGTTGGCAACACTAGCTGTTAGCTTTGTCACCATTGCGTCGGTAGCTTCGCACGGAATAGCCTAGTAAAGGCACTAAACTCTTAGTAGAAGTTTGTTTCAGTGGTGGTTTTTTTTTGTTTTTGTAAATAACTCGTTAGTTGCTGAAGACATTATTGAGATTTTTAATCGTAGTGTGTCTGAGGGTGAGTTTTTGAATGATTCAACCTATGGAGGTAATGTTATTGAAGAGAGTGTGGTTGACAATGTTATTTATGCAGATATGAATGATGAAGGTACAGATGGTGATTTTATGAACAGTAATATTAATGAATGATGAAAGTAACTGTATGGATAGTGATGTTGGTTGTAGTTATAATGATGAATAAATAAAATGCTATTTTTTCTAAAGTTTTCAATTGTGATCGGTTCCTGGCTTATATTCTGGAAACTGCATTTCAGCCATGAGGAAAGAGGCGATTGAAAATAAGAGGAATCGTAAATAAAATGCAATATAAGAGCAACTTATTTTATTCACCCAGCTTATATGTCTCTGTTGATGAAAGCACTATTTTTTTTCAAAGGAAAAGTTATTTTTAGAGTGTACAACTCAATAAAACCCACAAAGTTTGGCCTTAAGGTTTTTGTACTATCTAATGCACTAAATGGCTACATTTAGAGCTTCCATCCTTACTATGGAAAGCAGAAAGAATCATCTGGAGATGATGTATTGTTGAAGACAACCAACACCATGGTAAAACTATGTGAAACCTTAATTAACCTCACTCCGGCCTTCAAGTCTATGTTGATCGGTATTATAACAGTCCACGGCTTGCAAAGGAGCTTCTGAAGAGAAACATGTACGTTATTGGAACAGTAATGGGAAATAGAAAAGAAATACTGATTTTAAGTAAGACTTAACAGCAAGGACATACAGAGTTGAAGTGAGAAAAAATGATGACCAGACTATGGTTTTTTAGAAAGTTCAAAGGTTGGTGACTGCCCTCTCAACTAAACTTAAAGTAAGCCAAAATGACATGATTGAGGTCCTTAACAAATATCCAGGCAATCCCCTTGTCATGAAACCTGAACTCGTGTTGGACTATACTAAACATATGAGTGGGGTCGATCATAGCAATCATGTTATCTCATGCTATCAGTTTATAAGAAGAACAAAAAATGGTACAGGAAACTATTTTTCTGGCTTCTAGACATATCTACGATTGATGCTTATTTCCTGTACAATTGTGTACAAGAAAAGAACAACCGACCGCCCATCTCCCACAAACAGTTTCGAATAAGTATTGTTGAAGATTTAGTTAGGGAACACATGACTAAAAGAATTGATCTCCCAGCTAGAGTCCAGGACGACCACTAGAAAGTGAAAAACAGAGGTTAAATGAAAAACTTCACGTGAAGGGGAAAGCACCAAAAGATTCATTCAGGTGCCATGTTTCCTTCAAGAGGAAAGTATCAAAGAGACTGTCTACTTTTGCAAAACCTATGATTCAAAACCGTACTTACATCCTGATACTTGTTTTGAAGTGTATAATACCGAGAAAGAACATTACTAAGGACGTAAATACAATGAAAAATGGAATTACAATAAGTTTATTTTTCAAAAACCTAAGTGTAAATGTTTTTATTATTATTTATATGTATGGAAATACTGTTAGATTACTTTATTATATAATAATTGTTCATCTAATTTGACTATGATTTGTAAAATAGATTTATAATTTTTATATATATTTCAAAACTGAATATTTCATGTAAATTTTCCTTGTTTCTATGCATATATTTTTGAAATGTTCAGTACAATAAATAGCATTATGTTTACTTTAGGTATACAAATAATCTACTTATAACAAAAAATGTTTCACTAATTTCTTAGTTTTATTTTATAAAATAAATCAAAATAATTCCAAACAGATGTGTTGGTTTCCCAGATGGCTGGCGGATGTATCTGCATCAGTTTTTTTGGTAATTTTTTTTTTCGTTTTTAATATTTAGAACAAAAATTTAAGAAATGTTTGATGTTTACATTTATATGGTTACGAAAATGATAAATCTTCATCCACAAGCACAATGACAGGCAGTCCTGGGAGGGTTAACACTCAATGAGACTCAACACAAAAGATGAATATTGGAAATTATTTTTCTTTCTAATAATAGTAATTTTCAGCATAACTTTATGCTTTAATTAGAAAACCATAAAAAGTTAAAAGAAAGTTATTTTGTTAAGGTTGAAATTAGTTACAAGTTTACTATTGGGACGTGGGGTTTTAGGCACCCCCTGTATTTTATCATACATTCTAAATATGTAGTAGCCTTTTAGCCTCATTACTTTTATTTCAAGATATCAAATTAATACAAGTGATATACTCTAATTTACACACAAAAAAGAAGAAAATAAAGTAATACCTATGTAAACTATTAAACAGTTCTTAGGTCTGATAAAATAAACTAAAGAAAATTATGTAAGACCGAACAACATTTGTACATATAAAACACTTAATCTATCTGACTATGCAAACGGTTCTTGCAAAATTGCAATTTTTATATTGGTTCTGCCTCATTTAATTATTTTATTTATTGTTGGATCCTTTATAGAAAGATAATCGTTTAAAGAAATTCTTATTAGAGAGAAGCTTATTTATATCTCTGAGGATTGAAATTGAAATACAACAAACATCAATTTTGAAATTTAATATGATCCAACATTGATTTTTTGGACATAGGTCTACAATTTAACAATGTTTCGGTAATTACGAAGGCGTGGTTTAATTTTTTGACCTAGTAAAAATTCAAATTGATCCAAAATTTCAAATACACCAAGACTATAGGAACTTACAAATAAAGTATTTGATTCTTGAAAGTTTAAACCCCTTTAACATTTCATGTGTTAACATTTCAAGATTTGTTAACATAACATCTGATTTTATAAATATAATATCAACTGATTCATTAGAAAATTGTATAATTAATTTTAGGATAGTACCATGAAGATCCATGAAATATTATCATCATAAGTTAATAGTATTATTTATTTTGGGTCGCATATAGCCCGATTTGTAGATTTCCCCTCTTTTTAAATGACAAAGCTATTGGCTGAGCTGCGAAATCTTCAAAGTCCATTTTAACATCTATTTTAAATATTAATAATTTGTCTCCATACGATAATCAAATATTAACAATCTAAGTCATATCTCTTGTTAATATTGATGTTTTTTTTTTTTGTTTTTGTTTTTTTTACAGGTGAGAAAAGAAAAAAGAATGAAGACTCACCTGAACCTGCAGGAGAACGTAAAACAATTAGATTTGCCAATGACAGCAGTGATAGTGAAAATGAGAACGAAAAAGAAGGATCTCCACCACCTGCTAAAAAACCAACGACTTTGCAGCAGAAAATGTTGGCAATGGCTGGTCAAGATATTGATATGTTTATGAAAGAGGTTAGGAGTAATAATTATGAAATTATTTTGCAATTATGTACAGTTTTGAGGGGAGGATGGGGTCCCTTTTTAATCTTATTTACTTCCATTGTCTAATCTCCTAATTATATTTATTCCAAAAGTTTTGGTTGTAAAGAATAATACCAATTGTCTTTTCTATTCCTTAAATTACAGAATGTTAATAACTAGTGAACTGGAAAATGCAGAGCTTTACTAAACGTGAGCCTGTATTAATTTCAATAAAGTTGCCACAATGAATTACATTTTGATTTGTTCAATTTTCAGGTAATTTAATGAAATTTATGTTTTTGTTGTAGTTATCATCTAAGAAAACAGTGCTTATATATTGGCAGAAAAATATTGTTTTATGAATAAATTTTGAATTACACTTTTAACCCTTGAATGACCATCTTAACACTGCAATGTTGTTAACTGTAATGGTGTATATAATAAAATGCATTAGTGTAACTGTGCCTACATCTCTTCTATTTTTACTTTCTCACATAAAAGTAGTAAATAGAAAATAGTTACTGTACCAACATCTCTTCTATTTTTACTTTACCTACATCTCTTCTATTTTTACTTTCTCACATAAAAGTAGTAAATAGAAAATAGTTACTGTACCTTACATCTCTTCTATTTTTACTTTTTCACATAAAAGTAGTAAATAGAAAATAGTAACTGTGCCTACATTTCTTCTATTTTTACATTCTTACTTATAAGTAGTAAATAGAAAATAGTTACTGTACCTACATCTCTTCTATTTTTACTTTCTCACGTATAAGTAGTAAAAATAGAAGATATTATTGTTTAAAACAAAAAGAAATAAACTTTGAGGTTTTGTACTAGAGTTATCCGTTTTAAAAGTAATTACAGTACAAAAAAAATTTCAATTTCAATTTTCGCAATATTTGCTCTAACACTATTGATACAATTTATTAAAATGAAACCCCTAAGGATTTTAATTTAATTTAATTGTACATTTAAAATTATTATTATTTAAAATGGCTAATGATTTTGTTTTTATGAAATAACATTTTCACCAAAATAAATTTACTATTAGATATATTTTTAATTCAATACTAAATATTTACTAGATATTAACACTAATGACTATAGTTTTAACCGCTTGGGATGTTTAATACAACCCCAGCTAGAGAATTACAGGTTTACACTCAAAATAATTCAATAATTGAAGAAATAATACAACAAACAACAAAATCCTTTCAGTTTACCCTGCAACGAGTGCACTACTACCAACTGTAATGGGTACTTGGTTGGTAAAAATGGTTAACTGCGGGTAACCCTATCTTAGGCACCAAGTTTTTTTAATCAGGTTCACGGATCTCTAAACACTTAAAATATAATTACTTAAATTAACTGTGTCAGTGATTGACAAGAAACCCCTACTCCAGAAGACTCACCCCAAATGAGTCTAATCTAATATATCCCTCTTAAACCAACCTGGACACCAAGGAACCAGCTTTGGTAATTAATTTAGAGAGATTACCAACAAAGGGACGTATATATTAACTTACAAATTCACTAGACACCTTAATCTTACTTTTAAGCCATGTTAGCCCTTTATACCTTAAAACTATAAAGTTACCACAATTGGAGTTAACATTGATTAAACGGCCTGCCTGAAAAATTCATGATGCCACCAACCTCAATAATTTATTGTAACAACCCGTGAAGTTAAAATGTGGAATCAACTTATCGGTTGGCTATCTTGCTCCAGTTTGTAGACTCTGGTAACAAAACCAGACAATATTGGATGGGATAGGTTAAGAAAAAAGGAAGTTGTCAACTATCACTCCATGTGTGCAGAAAAAGTAATATTTTAAACAAATTTACAATGGAAGGTTGTTTTTTTAGAGGATGATGTACAAGAGAAATTAAACGAATAGAGAAAAGGAAGTAAATTGAAACTTCAGTGGGGATATAAATTGTGTTGCTGATTGACTATATGCCATTACATTTTCCAGTCCCATGGTAACCACCCTGAAGCTATAGCATATAACGAAATATGAATATGTTTTAGTGAAGTTCTGGTTAGGCATTTTGGGTAGTTGAGGATTAATTGTAAGTTAAGGTAAGAAAAGGTACCCTTTTAAAAGATAACCGGATTTTTAGGAAAAGAAAAATTTATAATATGTATAAATTTTGTAATAATAATTTAATGTAATAAATTTCCCTTAAAAAGAAAAGTTTGCAACCTAAAACCAATCACTTTCACATAAATAATTATAATGGAAAATGGTATTAATTGATTAATTGCTTAAATCATTTTAAAATTTTTATTAATTTGGGGATCATTTTTTAAATCGAATGAATAACCCCAAACCTATATAAACTTGGAAGCAGATTTGATACGAATCGAATCAGATATTCAGTCCGTTTGTTGAATCTATTACTTTTTCAAATTCATTATGAAAAAAATTCACTAAACCCATTTTCTCGTTGTGAAAATTGTTATTTCCAGCATTTTCTAGTGCATACACATAGTTGAGTGGGTATAATATTTCATTCAAATTTGTTACACAAAAATATTTTATTTATATTCGATATCACATTCATTATACTCTTTTAATCCTCCTCCTTTCTTACTAGTTTTATTAATCCAAGTTCATTTGACTAAATTCACCCTTTTAGATCCTTTGCTAGTTTGGTCTTTTAGTTGAACGATCGTTACTTTGACACAATGAATCTGTTGTCCACAAAATTTAAATAACTTACATAATTTAAATTATCATCAGTGTCGTACAATGTTTGAGCAGGCACATCATTGTAAGATAACAATCTCCAGAATCCTTTAGTCCCCTTATATTTTCCCCCTCATTGAAGATATCATTTTAATCGAATTCTATTTCTTTATTCCCAATCATATATATATTTTTTGAATAGCTTCACATCAAATTTCAAACTTTAGATTGTTAGCTCTAGGTAAATATTGTTGAGCAAAGGGACCTAACGTAATAGTGGAAAAAGCTACTCCTTCACTACAGTAGAACCTCTGTTAACCGGCCTATATCGTAGTGTACTGGTTGGATGAGAGTTTCCGAAAATAAATTGTAATTGAAACACCAAAGCAGCGGCGATATCAAACGACTTTGTCGATAGCGATATCCCATTGTCGGCGGCGTAAAAACACCACGGCACCAAAGCGGCAGCGATATCAAACGACTTTGTCGATAGTGGTATCCCATTGTCGGCGGCATACAAACACCGCGGCACCAAAACAGCGGCGAGTCAAACGATTTTGTCGATAGCGGTATCCTATTGTCGGCGGCATAAAAACACCGCGGCATTGGCACCCGTCGGTATAGCAGACATACACCCGCAAAAACATTTGATGGGCCGCTTTTTTCCAAGAATCATTTTACTATACATTATGGAAAATATAACATTTCTTTTCAGTTTTCGGAAGTGTGTGTTGATTTCGTTTGAGACACGGTTAAATGTGTCAAAAGACTTGACAGAGGGGAATCTGTAAAAAAGCTTTGTAGTGTTTAATTTTTCATGTTTGATGTATAATATACATAACATAATATATACGATACATTTATGTACAATAAAATGAGTTGCAATAACATCTTAATTGCATAATTCTTAGTGCTACCTAATTAAATAAGCTTTCTTTGAACGAAAACCGATTTTTCACGGGAACCTCGGATTAACCGACCAAACGGGCAACCGGTCCGGTTGTCAGTCCCGACTAGACCGGTTAAGAGGGGTTCTACTGTACTTGCAGAAGTATTGAATGATTGATTTCCTTCAAGTGATAATGTGTGACAGTGTACATTTTTAATAGCAAGATGTTATTTCGTTGAGTTTTGATTTCAGTTTATAAGACCGCTAGATCCTACAATATTGCTCTCAATATCAATGGAATCTTACCAGTTTCAACTTGTTGGTAACTATCATATACTATCACTTTATATTTTCTTTAAAACATCTCTATCTCTTAAGTTAATCTTCTACAATTAAAATTAAAATTTCAATAACTCTTTGCAGAATAAACCTGTTATTTATTCACCAAACAAATCTTTAATTTTATATGTTACGGGATTTGAAAAAACTATTCGATCAACAACAAATATTTCCTAAGTCCAATTTTACATACTTTACATACTTGTTTACATACTTGTTTTCAAACATTTTCTTCACTTTAAATAATCTAACATGATCACCGAGTTTAAAATCAGGTACTATATTTTTAGTATGGTTAGAGTTTAAAAAAAGGGGGATGACGAGAAAAAAGCTGTACCAGAACCTGCATTGGTTAGGTTAGGGTGAGAAAAAAGCTGTGCCAGAACCCGCATAGCTTAGGTTAGGGTGAGAAAAAAAGGCGACGGCGAGAAAGCAGCTGTACCAGAACCAGCATGGATCAGGTTATGGTGAGAAAAAAAGGCGACGGTGAGAAAAAAGCTATGCCAGAACCCGCATAGCTTAGGTTAGGGTAAGAAATAAAGGCGACGGCGAGAAAGCAGCTGTATCAGAACCCGCATAGGTCAGATTATGGTGAGAAAAAAAGGCGACGGAGAGAAAAAAGCTGCGCCAGAACCCGGTTAAGTTAAGGTGAGAAAAACGGTGATAGCGAGAAAAAAGCTGCACCAGAACCGGCATTCCCTATACTATAAATCGAAAAAAGTTCATCAACTACTTAATGTGATAGACTTCTTTCTTTCAGATTTAGTCTTAAATACCAAGCAAGTAACCCCAGAAAATTGATTCTAATTAATATAAAAATGTGAGTCTTGGTCATGAAATAAGATGATTTAATACTTGGAATACAATGAATTGTTTATGACATCATTATGGTGTTAAAAGGTACTAAGTACAGTAGAACCCCTCTTATCCACCCTCGGTTGGTCCATCGCTCCGGTTAATCCGACAGTACTCGAGCTCACGAGCTTTTGCCGACTTGTCGATGACTCACGGCCCGTCACACGCCATGAGTTTACGGTTTGTTATCGCTTGTCCGCTTCAGTGCTGTGTCATCTCTCGTGTTGTTTCTATTGATTTGTCATAGTACTTGCTAGACTCATTGTATGTACAGTTGTTTGTTTTTTAACATGTCAGGAGGAAAACGTAAACACGTTACTGTAAACTTTGACTTATGACTTTTTAAAGTTTATATATCACTTATTTCACTGTAAAAAAGTCTTTTATATAATATGTAATAAATATTGGCTTGTTTCGGATAATCCGACCTTTTTTGCGTTCCGACCATGCACCCAGTCCTGAAGGTGACGGAGTAGATGGGTTCTACTGTAAATGAACAATTAAAAAAATAACTATATAGATAAAACACTATGCATGTAAAGATAAACTTATTGTTATTTCTAATAGTATTGTAAATGAACAATTAAAAAAACTATCAAGATAATTCTTTTAGATAAAACACTATGGATGTAAAGATAAACTTATTGTTATTTCTAACAGTATTTAAAATGCAGAAATTTAATGTAAAAGTCTGGTTAACCGTAGAACGGTCGAGCTGGATCTGTGAGACCCAGCAGTTTTTAGTTTACTTTTTTTTTATAATTACAGTTATTGTTTTGATCTTACTGCTTATGTACCTTTCCAAAATATACTGAAGTTAGCACTAGTGTTTCAAACTGGTTTTCTTTCTTTTTAGTTATTGATTAGTTGTGCTTTAGACTGTTCGTGGGTCTGTCAGATCCAACTTGACCGTTCTCGTTACTGTTTTCGGCCAGTTTCATTTTATGTTTAGCGTTATTTCGCATAGTTATTTTTTACTAATAGTTAAATTACTTTTTATTTTGCAATATTTTAAAATTATATTGGTGTTTAGACTATATAGTTATATAAAATAGCAGGGAATGATGTTTCAAATGGTGAACTAGATGAAATCTTGTACGATGACAGCGAATGTGTCGAATCCAACGCAGATCTAGATTTTGAAATTTTTAGTGATCACGACAGTAATAGTGAGTGTGATTTCAGTGAAAGGGAAGCAGAAATAATAGAACAGGAAGTGCCTTCTCAATTTTATGATTATGATTCGTCCATTACTATGACTAGTTCTACCAATCCTATTACTGCCGCAACTGAATCAAGTACTCCTTTACACTTTTATATAGTTTGTGATAAAAAGACCAAATGAAAGAAAACTTGTTTTCAACTAAATGTTCGTACAAGGAATCACAACCTTGTATCAATGCACTTGCCTGGAAGTGTCAGAACTGCCATGCGAGTAGACACACCAATTGACTTTTGGGCTTTATTTTTTTACGAACATTTGATTGAATTGGTTGTTGAATCTACAAATATTTGTATTGACTTAGTAAAACAAAACTACTCAAGCGACCCAAATATGGCTAGCCAGAGAGACACTGATGGAACTGAAGTGGCAATCTTCAGAGCAACTATGTTCCTAAAAAGATTTAGGTTTCCAACTCATATCAGATTCTATAACATTCACACCAGGGATCAAAGGAAAGCCACAGATAACCTTGCTGCAATAAGAAGTCTTTTAGATATGTTTGTATCTAGCTGTAATATATATTTTGCTCCTTCTGAAAATGTTACATTAGATGAAATGCTATTACTTTATGGATGCCGGTGCAGATTTCGTATGTTCATACCAAATAAACCGGCTAAATACAGCATTAATGTTTACATCCTAGCATGTTCCGAAACGTATTATGTTAAACACTTGGAAATATATTCAAGTCCTCCACCAGATGGTCTATTCAAAATTAACAACAAAGCAGATGATGTTGTTTTTCGGCTTGTTGAACCTGTAACAGCTTCAGGCCAAAATTTAACAATAGATAATTGGTTTAACTCCTACAATGCAGTAAAAACTTTGAGAAAAGACAAAAATCTCATAGTTGTAGGGATGTTAAAAAAATAGTAAGCCACAAGTTCCATCAGAGTTCTTAGCCAAAAAAATAAAGCAATACCAATCTAGTACATTTGGTTTCCAGAAAGATATCACACTAATTTCTCATGTACCTAAGCGAAACAAATCTGTGCTACTTTTTTCCTCAATACATAACGATCATGAAACTGGTGATATGAGGAAATCAAGCATTATAACATATTACAATAAGACTTAAGGAGGTGTAGACATTGTTGATGCCATGTGTGGAAAATACACTGAAGCTAGAAGAACAAAACTGTGGCCTATCTGCCTTTTTTGCATTTTTAAACATTGCTACACTTAATGGATATGTGGTATTAAAATCTTCTCTTCATACATTAAAAAGAAGAGACTATGTAAAAATCGTAGAAAAGTCACTCATACAGCCCTACATGGGGTTGCGTGCTTACAAGCAAAATCTTCCTTGTGAAATTCTGAGTTTGACTGCACGTCTTTCTGGCATCGAAAAGGAGCTAAGAGTTGATCCTCAACCAGGGAAGAGAGGAAGATGCCACAAGTGCAAAGATTCAAGAACAAAATATTTTTGTTAGCCCTGTAAGGTGTGGCTGTGCTTAGCACACGCAGAAATGGTGTGTGGTGATTGTTCTGAAAACTAAAGACTATAGCAATCAATATTTGTTTAAATATCAAATATCAATGAAACATAAATATCAAATAATGTTTCTTATTTACTATCAATTTTTGTCATATTCTTCCCTTCAAAAAAGAGGGAAGTTGTCAAACTACAAAGTCACTTCTAAACAAAATATTTTTTTAAACTTATTAAAAATGATGACAACATAAAAACAATTAAGTTTTTGTTCATGTTTACGTTTTTATACACAAACAAAAACATGTTTATTTATTAAAACAAATTATAAATAGTTTTTTTTTACTTCAATTATATTTTTTCTTATTAGAAATTATGTTAATAACTATATGTAATTAAATAGCTTAAATATATGTATACAATAATGAATAGTAGGATTTTATTTTTTGGGTACTCACAGACCCAGCCCGACCGTTCTGGAAACTTTTTTCCGGCCGACCACTCTAGAGTTAATGTGTTTTACAGATGGAAGAAGTGCATAAGAAGAAGGAAGCCGAAAGATCTGTAGATCTTGGTCAACGGCTTTCTCAAATTCCTGACCCTGGAGTTGGAATTTTATCTGTCAATAATACACCTCTACCTGTACCTCCCCCAGGTAAATCTTCACACTTTTTACTCTCAATGACCAACAAAATTAGTTTTACTCACACCATTTTAAAAAATAATTTTTGAGACCCATTTTTAGTTTTATACTGGCTGCTAAAGTAGTAAACTGGTGTCATATTTAGATAATATTTTAAATAAATAAAAGAAGTATATTATAATACAAAAATATTACAAATTTAAAACTTTTTTTCATTACTGTTGAGACCGATGGTTCTTGGTGGAATTCCATGTTTAAAGATAATAAAACAACAATTTTTTATTTTGTACTATCCACTTTTTATTAGTCTAGCCGACCAATGGTTTCGCCTGCTAAGGCATTGACGAGGCTGTATTCATTGGTCGGCTAGACTAATAAAAAGTGGATAGTACAAAATAAAAAATTGTGTTTTATTATCTTTAATTTAAAACTTGTTTAATTGCAACTTGTTTAATATTTCATTAACATCTTATTCCATTTCCACCAAATTGGAACAATTCACATTTTAAAATGTAAATCTAACAAGTCTCCTAATAAATATTGATGGAGGAACTTTACTTCCTACATTTGAAAAAATATTATAAATTTTAATCACCTACAAAAAGTAATGATTGTTAAAACTCTATCTATTGTTGTTACAGCTCCACCAATGGGTATACCACCTCCTTTGATGTTCAGGCCGCCTCCTCTCGGCATCAGACTACCTCCAGGTCCACCTCCAGGAAGACCAACTTTACCTCCTGGTCCTCCACCTGGCAGACCTCCCACATTACCACCAGGACCTCCTCCAGGACTACCTCCAAGACTGATGGGAATAAGACTACCTCCTGGACCTCCTCCAGGTACGCATAAGAAATGCACAAAATAAATTCTCAAACAATACCACATTAAAACCCTATAACTGGTAATCATTTTCCCCAAGACACTATGTGTTTTTACAGGTGTTAAACGCATATCTTTAAAAAATTTAATAAATATGTAATAAAATCATAGATGCAAAGTGTAATATATCATTTTACTCAGAAAAGTCTAAATAACATGCTTATAATATAATAATAAAAATATTACATCTTCTTGTTTATGATTAGTTCCACTTGACACAATTTGAAAATGCCTTTTTTCATTTTCTTTCATAAAACTTCAAGATACTTAACTTAAGCAAATTTGAGTTTTTTTTCCAAAATGTAAGATATACAAAATGTGCATAATGTTATTGAGAACAAAAACAAATATTTACATAAGTCAATTAAATATTAGTAAAATAATGAATAAAATTCTATGTACACAGTAAATCAAAATGCCAAAAAAACTGCATTTTAGTCCAAGTCACTCTCACCATGTTTCCTCTTCCTCCCAGGTTTCATAGGTCTCTAGAATTGTTTTAGTAAATGACAATTAAAACATGCTGGGTGTATTCTACAATAATTACACCCTGGACATCAAAAATGGCTTCTGCATCTTTTCTTGGTAGGGCCACATACAGCGCACAATCTTTGTTTCCGCCCCGGAAGATGGCCTAGCTCATGTTTTATGTCCCCACATGGACCTAAATTAGAGATACTTGTAACTTCAGGCAAAGTTTGATCAATCACCAAATTTTACTCAATGCTTACATCAAAATTTCTTCTTTCTAATGGACTGTCTGTGGTTTTGAGTATAAAATAAAAGCATCTAATAGGACCATATCGAGTAAGTTCCAAAAGATTTTTTCAATACCGTTTTCTCTGTCTGGTGCAAGATAAGTGATAGATAGACTGTGTAATGAAAAAAATTTGGAGTTAGTATGTTAGGAATCAAAAATTCTTATAAAAACTGAAGAATTCAAGGGCTCACTTTAGTAAGTGCAAACTTAGGAATCCGAAGGGGACCTAGCATTTTTGTATAATTTGGGGTTAGATCATTCTCTTTCAAATTTCTTGGCGAACTCTTATTCTTTTCCAACCTTAGAGTATTTGTGGGCTGGATATCTTTATTTTATATTCTTTTCCAACCCTAGAGTATTTGTGGGCTGGATATCTTTATTTTATATTCTTTTCTTCATTTTTTTTATAAGGTGATTATGACCAACAGGACAACAACAAAAATATAGGGGTTAGTATATACCTAAAATAATCTTTGTTTATACTTAATTTTGACCCTTGCTTTATGTTGGAAAAAATTTTTACAAGTTAAAATTGAACAATGTATGTTGACTCCAACTTATTATATTTTCAAACAACTACAATATTTATCTTGTATTTTTTAATACAGTTTATCAAATATTCCTATTTGATTTTTAAAGTTTTTCTTCTTCATCAGCGAGTTTCCAGTCCTGAAACACAGATCTCTTGATGGTTATTATTGCCAATGATAATCTTCTCTTACTTGTTCCTTTACTAACTTTTGAACTGGTGTCTCTTTTCACACTATCTAGAACAATTAAAAAAGGTGTGTACTCAATGGTATCCTCCTCTTCATTCCACAACTTACATATTTTGTTTAATCGGCAAGGTTAAATCTATTCGGGTAACTTTCCGTCACTAAATTCCCAATTCTTATTCTCGCACGATGTGTCTGGTTTGATCTATTAATATTTCTCTATATAATAAGATTGTTTGGAACTTTCTGTATTTTGAAGAACTGGCAGCCAGTAGTTTCTGATACTACCCTCTCCATTGGTCTTTAAATTTTATTGCATTTTCTGACACAACTCTGAAATCACCGGGTGATTATTGTAATGACTTATAATTTAAAAACTATTATAACGTTTTTATGAATGTTTTATTGCACTTCATTCATTTGCCATTTAATGTCTGACTAAAATTAAATTTTATTTTATTTCTCAGGAATACCTCCAAGAATGGTGAGATTGCCTCCAGGAGTACCTATACCACTAGGAGCACCTCCAATGATGCCACTTCCTGCAACACCAAATGTTGTGAGTGCAGGACCTCAATTGATCAACAGAGGTAAAGATGATAAGGGTGATGGTCTACGAGGAGCTACTATAGAGGCCAAAGCACAGATTAGGTAAACATTAATCTTAATGTAGCCATCTATATAAATAAAGATTTTGTTTATACGTTGCTTAGAATGGTATACATATGGTTTCATGTTTTTTTACACATTTTATGCATTAGTGCAGCAAGAAATTACTTTTAAAATATGTGTGTCAGTTTCTCTGTTATCAGAAAAGTCTTGCTTCAATTTGAAAAAAGTATAGTACATATCAAAAAATTGAACTCTTAAAATATCATTTTCCATATGAATAGGCACAGCCACACGGCTAGCTGCCATGACAAAATCTGTTAATCGTTTTACATTAGTTCAACTCATCAGTCATAGGATTAGATAATGCTACTTTAGCGTTACAGCTAAACAGTGATAACAGGTGTATAATAATTTCACATACCAGGAGCAGATACAGACCAGTTTATTCCATGTTTACAGTTCTACTTATATTAAACACAATGTCTCTGTCAGTTTGTTGATTTTAAGCGTATAAATCGAGAACTGCTAATTCAATTTCAATCAGTTTTCTTTCCCATTTAGATATGATATCTGGTCAGCTTTTCGTCTTTGTTTGATTCAAATTAATTCATTAGTTCCGATTTATAATGATATTTGTCTATACAAGTAATATGAAAAACAAAATTTTCTATATATTTCACCCATTTTCAGTGACAAAGATGATGTATGATTCAGATGCTTATTGGAAGTGGCAACTTTTGAAATTGGTGCAGCAGTTCCTGAGTCATAATTTTTTACTGGTGAAAAGTAGGCAATCCAGATTTTCGAACACATTATACTCAATTTATTAAAATTTTCAGCGACAATATGTATTGCCAGTGACAAAATTTGTATATGGTTGAAACACTAATTGGAACCAAAAACCATTTTAAAATCAGTGCCTAAGTTTTAACAATTTTTGCTAGCATTTAAAAAGTAAATCTATACTCTCTCGTATATTTTTGATATTTCAGTGACTATATACATATTGTGAGGCGTTTGAGACACAGTCACTGCGTTCGGAACCTGGGGTCGCCAGAGTCGAATCTTTGGTTGCACTTTAGGTTGTCAGGCATTCTTGGTTGTAGCTGACCTAACCGCAATCACAACCGGGTTCAGGACAGTATGGCATCAAGAAAGCAGTACAGATCTTGAACTGTGACATCATGGTGCATTGAAGGGATGTGGTGTGTACTGTCCAGCAGCTCGACAGAACTCATGTCGATACAAATTTAATTATTTAACTTAACATCAGTTATTCCAGCCTAAGTTTGTTTCAAGAAATTTTCCAATCTGGACATATAATTAACAGAGAATTAGCAGTTTTAAGAATAAGTAGGTAGTAAGATAACTGAGTTATCAATAAAAACACCAATGCAGAATAATTTGGAATTATTTATCAAATAACTTACATTTTCACCTCCTATTTCCAAAATCTCATACAGGAGAACTGGAAAAAGTTATGTGTGATGTAGTCTTTTTTTTCTTTTTTTTTTTTTTCGATAACTTTTATCCTTTCACCAACATTAAAATTAAAGATATCAATTTCTTTATCGTTAGAAAAGCAAAATAACAAGTATTACTCAATTTTTTATTAAGTTAAATGATTTCCAGATATTTCAGGTCAAATATTTTGAAAACCGTAAAAAATATTGACAATCCATGTGGCCAAATGAAGCATTTACGGTCATATTGTGCTTTGGATACTTGTATGATCTCTCATAAAAATATAGGTTACCATTTTTTAAAAATGTTAATTACAATGGAACCCTTCTTAACCGGTCCTAGTTCAACCAGCTGACTACCTGCTACACTGTAACTCACATTTCAAGCTGTTTCCCCACACACACAAATTGTTTTTTGACAACTTATGTACAATATCAATCTATCTCTTGGTTGATTTATTCGTAGTGAAGACTTGTGTTCGGGTCTAACATAATATTTCCTCAAAGGTAAAATGTAACTACATCTGTATTATATTTATTGTTCTATATTATTTGTGCATTTTGTAAAACAGTTGACACAATGTTTATAAAAAATTGATGTGACTTAAGCTATCAAAATACTGTACAGAATAAGAAACAGAAATCAATCAAAGACTTAAATAATTATTTCACAATAAATGCAGGGTGCAGTTTTATTTCATTTTGTTATTTTAGCAAATGGGTGTGTTTCTTTTCTAACTTTATATCTACATCAAAATTAAAATGTCATTTTTAGTTAAACAGTGGTCTGTTGTGATTTGAGTTTGTTAAAAGCCAAACAGTACAGTACAGCAATAATCAGTTTTTATCTCTTAGTAAGTACATATATACATTTTAATTTTGTAAAAATATACTGCAATTTGTTTACCTTTTTTGCAAATTTAAAAATAGTACAGTACAAGTATTTTAATATGTACAGTTAAAATCTAATTTTAAGGTATTTCAAGTCCCATACTGGACGGTTAGAGGAAGTATTTTATATCTCTAAGATCTCAGTGGGTAGCTCTAGGCTACCATATGAATTTTTCCTGGCACAGCTTTTTACTTTCTTAGAGAAAGTTATCTGATAAGTCAAAATATGGATGTTGAGTTTTTATATATATTGACTTAAAAGAGTTTTTGTGATGCTTGTCTGTTGTCCATCATTTGTGACAATTGTACAGCCTACCCGAACAGACCGGTTATTGTCAAATTTGGTTTGTAGCCATATTATGGTTATATCTCAATTGGTTTTTGTTTGTAATAGGAGGTAGATCAAATTTTGATAAAATGATGCTTCTAAGAACCAAAACAAAACTAATTGGTTGTTATCATCCAAAAAATACCACAAATCCGCCCTTTTCCTTCGAATGCTCTCCTTCAGTCTCTTCAAAAGCTCTAAGTATAATCGATGCCGGTTAACCGTTTGGCCCGGGGACGAATTCAGAATGCACAACACCTTGGCAATCAATGAACCAAATGAGCATTGTCTTGATATTTGACTTTGGACAATGCAGCATTTTTTTGGACTAGGAGACCGAGCTGTCTTCCACTGGCTTGATTGCTGGTTTGTTTCAGGATCATATCCATAACACCATGATTCATCACCAGTTATGACCTTAGAACAAAATTCTGGGTCCTCTTGCAGCTGATTTTGCAGGTCAAAACAGGCATGAAGTCTGCACTCCTTTTGCTCGTCTGTGAGATGGCGTGGAACAAGTTTAGCTGCAACTCTGCTCATGCACAAACCCTCCGATAAACTCCTTTGGATTAAACTCTAAGTCAACTCAGACATTGCAACTAATTGATCAATGGTTCCATGGCAGTCTTCACGAACCAGAGTGTTGATTTTCTCAACGTTGTTGTCAGTTCTTGACATTGAAAGGGTCCAAAACGAGACTGGTCTTCAGTCAACATTTCTCCATTTTTAAAATGCTGAAACCACTCGTAGACACTTGTTTTACTTAAAGTAGTTTCCCCATAAGCTGTTTTAAGCATTACAAGAGTTTCCGCGGGCATTTTCCCCAACAGGAAACAAAATTTCACAGCCACACGTTGCTCCCGGCAGTCATCCATTTTACGTTTTCGCCGAAACGGAAAAAGGTCTTTCACAAGAAAAGTTCTCACGGACGAACTGATCCACTCACAGTGAACAAACGTCGCACACTGACGTGTAGCAATGTGACTCAAAACTCCCTCTCCAGCCGACCGGCCATGCCTACCCTCTCTCCTCACCAGCCCGATTCGCGTTACTATTGAGTCCGTCTTCGTATATAATAGGAGCAATGTTTTGATGCCATTTAACCCTCAAGGAATCGCTTATAGTGATTATGGGTATGCCAATCCCGAAGGATTGTACTGGATCTAGACAATTTTTGATGTAGTCTTGGGTTAGATCACTCTTTTTCATTTTTCTTATCAGGTTTCTCTTGACCAACTGTTGTTGTCTTCCAACCCTTACCCTCATGCTATTCGAGGGCTAATGGTTTTATATTCCCTCCTTTTTTTTCTAAAGTGATGATTACAGAGAGGTTTTCATATTATTATTCCTTTAGCAGCTGAACATAAATAGCCGGTTTGGTAATGGTATATTGTGCTCTTTCGGCGCTTGTCATCCTGTCGCCTTGTTGATTCTACGGAGTAGTTTCTCTGTGCAATCCTAGTTTGTAAGGGATGTCCATTTTTTCTTTTCCTCTAGAGGAAGGGATTGACGGGACCTAAAGTTGAAATCCATTTGCCCTACCACAGTGAACAGCTAACCAGAACTTGGTCTAAAGCTATGTTGAGCAGACCCACTAGTCAACCTGGTAGAAGTGTTCTGTCCTTATATGCAGTCAGACGTGCTATGTAGTGCAGTCTTATTATAATTTTGGTTTTATATTTATTTTCCCAATTATAGCATGGCTGTTTAATTAATCAGGTCATGGTATGGGTGGGGGTTTCACCGGAGGCGCAATCCCCATATACTATTATTATTTGGGCTTTAACTAGACGAGTTTGGCAATGGGGAACGACCAAGTTAATTTCACTTCATTACATTTATTTGGTTTTGGTTGACAATATAATTGCATACAAGTCTAAGCCAACGAATTTAATCTCTCTTGTCAACTAGTGTTTATGTTGTGTAAGTGGATATTTAATCATTAGTTTTAAATTCAATAATGTATTATTAATTAAATTAATCTCTTCAAAGCTTTTTACCTTATAGTACATGGGCAGACCTGGGGTAAGTGTTTTAGCCCTCAAAATGGGCATGGGGCAATAGCAGTATTGCATTTCAAAATGTACACTGTAGGTTATGTCTAAACATAACGTTGTTGTTTCTAATTGGGTTTTTAACTGTCACATGTATTAATTTTCATATGTCAGTTGGGTGTAATTCTCTTGTCTCTGTGGATTGAAAGCCCTAGATCAATCCATATATTAGTGAAAGTATAATATATTTTATAATTTTTTTAAGTTTTCTAAAATGCTATTCCAGTTTCAATAATTTAAACATGGATTCAGGAAAAAAAATGTATGCTGTTGGGAATTAATGATGACCTAAACAGACAATTTGAAATGTCACAATTAGTTCGGCACACTATTTTGGAATATAAAACAAATATTTTGTTTTGTAAATTTAATAAATATGAAAACAAATTAAGGGTTGTGAAGAATAGAGAGTATATTACAAAATTAAGATGTACTGGCTTTCTAATAAGTGAAATTCTTAGAATAAAGGCATAGTCATTGGATTCTGCCCCTACTCTACTTTCCTACTATGTCTTACACAGACACCATCAACCATTCATTTTTCTCAGAATTTTGTACCGTTTATGTACTGTTATATTGCTCTTGCTAACAAAAACACTTCATTTGATTTTTGACATTGGTTTATTTTTATTTAATTTGGAATATAGTAAAGTCATATATACTTTTTTTTCCATTTTACCAACCTATTGTCCTTTAGAAATCACATTGGCTTTAGCTTTGGTTCTACACTGATGAACTTGATTTAAATAATTGAAAAAACTTATATCTTTTCTCCTTTTTTAAATATAAAATTAAGGCTTCAACTGAAGAAGTTATTCATATTTTTCAACAAGAGCATAATGTCTTCGCAACTTATTCCATCGAGTATGAGGATTAACACAGCTAGTGATAACTATAAATAAATTTTTAGATACAATGATGTAAGGGCAAGATGTAACAGTCTATTGTGCCTGACTTGTTGAAGTTTAGTCTTTTATTATCAAAAGTCTTGTATTCAAGTTCTTGGTTTTTTTCTATACATAAACCTACTCCATTCATTCTTATTAACCTTGATACCAAAAAATATAGACATTAAGCTGAAAGTCAAACAGTATAAATATATGTGGAATATAATTTTTGTTCATATTTTCAGTACTTTTCTTCGGGCTGTTAATAACAACCAATCTTTTATTCTAGTTGAAATAATGTGGCTAAAATTTCTTATTACCCTTTTAGAAACATACATAATCTTAATAATTTCAAATTTTGCATTATTATATTTCGATTTCCATTATCTTCAAATAAAATAAATATGAGGTAAATTTTAATAAAATCTTTAATAATTGTTTATTCATCGCAATGACTAGAGTTGATTATTTGTTTTATCTTTGTTTAGAAACCTAAGCGCAGATGTGACTAGATTTGTGCCAACGACACTAAGGGTAAAAAGAACAGAAGATGGCAAGACTGCAAGTACTAAAGGAAGTATTACGACGGATAATAATTTGAAACCTGACATTAAACCAGGACAGACAAAGGATGATGCTTATATGCAGTTTATGAAGGAAATGGAAGGACTTTTATAGTTTTATAATGGAATGAATCTTTTAATTAATTGTATATATTATTATATTTGTTTGAAACTGTCATAAAAATTTTCATATATAAATTGTTTTTATTTTTATAGGCCAACAATATTATACATTTTCAGACAACTTTTAAGTTTTAACTTTTAAGTTTTAACTTTCATGACTACTTTTAAGTTTTGGTGTCACATATATATTATTTTTCATAGACTGAAGAGTATATTATATTTGTTTGGAAATTTTCTAAAACTATTGTTACAAATTTTCAGATTCTGTGACCTGTTATTTAGTTAAAACTTAAAACATCTTTCAAAATCTGAATCTAAATGATGTAAAACTTAATTACAATTATCTTTTATTTGAGACTGAATTTTCCATTCTTAGCTGAAACATATTCTATCTATTTAACATAATAATGAATGAGCCAAAAATTCAGAAATAAACATTTTAAAGTATTAAGTTTGTTTTCAAATTTTAAGTATTATTCCCTTCCATGTATCAATGCCTTTTTTAAAGACTGTTTTCAAATTTTAAGTATTATTCCCTTCCATGTATCAATGCCTTTTTTAAAGACTGTTTGGTGACTGATCTCCTGAAATTAACTGAATTAAAGAATATTTAAAGTCTGAATAAATAGTTCTTTCAACTATTAGAATGATGAGGGTGAGGTATACCATATATTATACCCCACTTTTCTCTTGTAGCCTTTGATCTGCCCATAATTATTGGGGCAAAGCCGTTCGAAATAATAAATTCTCTATGAAACATTAACTCTTAGGTTTTTTTATATAATAAATTTTTCATTTGAAAGTATTATATTTTCTTAGAAGCTTGCTCCGCTCAGTCTGTCATTTGTTGATAATCTAGTTTTGTTCTTTTTTTTCTTCAGTCATCTTTGTGTGTGTATTAAGTATGTGTTATGTCACTGCTCACCAACCCCAGCAGAATTGCTACTCACTAAGTGCTTAAAATAACCAGTCCTATTTGGTGCTCATAATTGAACTTAACTCCTGAAGTAGCTCCAGATCAAAATTTTTGTTAGTGACCAAAATTACTGAAACCCATTTGTTGTGAAACAAAAGCTATTGAGATAAACATTTACTATATGAGGTTCCTCCCAAAAGTAAGTGAACTAAGATATATTTAAATGTATATAAGAATCACCTAAAATTACAAGTAATCTCCTTCAAAGTTAGACACTTAGCAAGTTGCACAGTGGTTCTAACATTCTTTATATATTGATAGTAGCGGTGTCGGAAGGTATTTTCATGAGTGTTTTAGCTCATTAGTTACAATTTTTGGTGTTTTCCATAGTCTCAAAATAATGACTATTCAGCTTCGATTTTAACTTAGGAAAGAAGTATAAATCATACTGAGGAAGGGTAGGAATGTTTTTCTTCACTAGAAATTCATCTCAGTATGTGAGCGGACAGTGGAACACAATTCATCTCCTGTTATTTTTAACCAAGAAATTTGGCTCTATGTTTAGTCTCTCCAGCATTTCTTAATACATTTTGGAACAGTTTGCTTTTTTCTCCAAAGCGAACTAGTTTTGCACAAATTTTTCACATCAACAAACAGTTTGTTAAAATTTTATGAACATCATTTTTACCTAAGCCTGTTTTTCTGCTATCATTATTACACTTAATCGGAGATCTTTCGCCATCACACCTCGGACCATTTACACATTTTGATCATTTGTTGATAAGATTGAACTTCCTTTCAACATTTTCTCAGTCCTCTGAATATTTTGTGCGGCTTAAAAATTATAGTGTTCAATAATATCTCCATTAGTTTCGGTTAAAGAATCAAATGTTTACAGAGTTGTTAAATGTTGAGTTTCATACAAAATTTGATAGCAAATCATTGTTTGATATTTTCCTACATCACAAACATTAATAGATTATAAAACATGACCATATACAAACAGCAATAGCTCTTGATTGACTCTATACAGTTGAAATAAGTATGTACTCTATACAGCAGCCAATGTTATTACCAAACTGTTACTACATCAATGAGATGCTGCGTAGCCCAGTCATGCATAGAAAAATCAGTACATTTACTTTTAGATCTAACCTTGAATGTGTACGTTTCTATTAACTTTATTTTTCAAACGGAGCCGTAAACAAAGGTTTAATTTAGGGGTGTGTGAGCCCGAGTTTTTTAATTGGAGACAACCCTCGGGTTAATCGAGCCAGCTCGAGCTTTTCTAAGCTCAAGGTTTTTAACGAGCTCAAACTGTTATCAAACTCAAGGTTTTTTGTAAAGCTTCTAGATTTAAATATTGCAACACGAACAAAATTAGGGAGGGACGACATGGCTGAATTTAAGTTATGATTTTACCACTTATGCTGCTAAGTGGGAACCATATATATTTCTTAACTTTAATTGTCAAATATTTGGTTTGTTTGGTCCATGGACCTTTGAGTTAAACCGCCTTTTCCAGCACTCTCATGGAGTCAATAAACCAATCCTACATTACGGACAACTCAGACCTGGCTAACTATTTTATGACGAATCTAATTAGCTTCTACTACATTTTAATTTCTCACACATATAAATACTATAAAGAAAGTAAAATTATGAAATAATACATTTGTAATGTTGAATGTGTGAAAGAATGAATGTTCCCGCATTCGTCATTCTCGTTGCAATTATCATTCAGATTGAAAACTTATTTAAACTATGCATATTTTTACCACATTAACTTTCCCTGATGGATGGTTTTCTCGGATCAACGATTCAAACATTTTCTTTTTTTAATAAAGAAAATGTCAAATAACTAAAATACGACCTCAAAGTTATAATTTTTAAGTAAACTTAACTTATTTGTATTCCATTGTAATTATTTGTATTCACTAAATGTCGAATGATTCAACCAAACATCCGCTGCTAATCTAGTTGTAAAGTTCTGACTGCACAGGCGCACCAATTTCTATGTTCAATTCATTCATACAATTCACACTCAGCAGTTCACAGGGACAAATAGTATCTCCGATTGATATATAACGTATTCCTTGTAATCAGCAACAAATGGTTTTTCGTAATAATATAATGTCCCATAAAGTTAAAATAAAATAAACGACAAAATAGTTACTAATCCACAATCAATGTAATTGAGAATGTTGTTATTCAACTCTGTAGATCTACTACATTGAAATAAGGTAAAGCAAATATCAAGATGTTTGGTTTCCAGTTTGACATTTATTTATTTATTATTTCTGATTGCAAAATTAAAAATTACACTGATGTAAAAAAAATTGCTGTTTTCTCAACGTAAATAGTTTTGTGTTTTATATTATTGTATATTAACTAAGATTCTATAAGGAGCTTTTTACTGTGAAATTGTTAACAATAGTTTCTGAATACTACAAATTTACGAAAAAGAGAAATATTGAAGTGTAACTAGAATTATTGAATCATGGTAGAATGAAACATTTCAAGGCTAGCTAGTTATCCATAACTTTGCTGTCTATCCTTTGTTACATAAAAATATGTTTGGTGCTTTTTCTTTTTTAAATTTATACATTTAATTAGGAGAATAACTACATGTAAAGAAAATGGGAACGTATGTAACTAGATTTATATTCTGTAGAGTATATTATTCTATTAAAAATATTGAATTCGGATTTAAAGCTCTACAGGAGTGATTATAAATTTCATTGTTACAGCATAAACTTCTTCAAAGAAATAAATTCTACCATCTACATACGTACAAACAAGCTTCAATTATACTTTATTTGGTAAATAAATATAGAATGGGGTTTAATATTTACAATTTTGGTTTCTCCATTACTAATTTTATTTTTTTTTTTTTTTATCACAACTTTTTTCCCTTGAGTTAATATTAGAAAAGACGCTTTATAATGAAAACCAGACAGTACTGTTGTAAGTGTAAAATGACATTTCGCTCATAATTCCCGAGCATTATTATTCAATTACAGTAATTCTCACATGTTTAACTTTGTTTTATGGATGGTTAGAATCCAAGGTTACTGCTGAGACTGTGGAGCCTTAAGTTTCATTTTGATGTTTTCAATACAACTCCCCTTTCCTGTCATAAACAACAACAATAATAGATCACATAAAACCTATTCAGAGATAGTAGCGTAGTGTATTTTTAAAATGCACAGTATTTTCTTTCTTTTGCTTATCTTCTTTTTTTAGATACTTATTGAAGGCAACAGGATGAATGATGGAAGTATATTCCCTGTTAATTATAGACCACTCCCTGCTTCCAAAGGCTTCCTTTGTTTGCTGTGTTTTTGATTCAAACTAAGTTCTGTCTCAATTTAACACGTTCACTACCAGCTGACGCATATATGCGGCGGCCGGGTCACTCCCACAGCCCACGAAAAAATTCATGAACTTCCCTGTAGACGGGTCAAAATGGTTGTGACCTTCGCCACAGACTGAGGTAATGCTGTATGTCAGTGTTGCCAACTGTCCAGTGACGTCAGCGATAGTCCTAGCTACAGACCAAGCGCCGCATATATGTGGCGGACTATCCTGTAGACCGTGCCTAAGCGATCTAACCTTTAAAATAGACCGTTGCGAAGAAAATTCTCATTTACTATGAAGAAACCAATGCCGCAGATCTGCGGCGGCAGTCTATTTTATGAGCCCAGCCGCCGCAGATCTGCGGCGTTGGGCTAGGAGTAGGACACGCCCGCCGCAAAATTGAGGCGGCAGTCTGTGGTTACGATTTTTTTTTAACATTGTGGTAGCGAACGTGTTAATTTAGTCATGAATATCCTTTATTAGATTTATATTTTGTATGTAAAGTAGGTAACCTAGGTAGATGACTTGATGCTGGAAGCCATGAGAGCTTCCAGACATAGAGTTCATGTCGATTTATGGAGGTAGCTTCTGATCACTCCTGGTGGAAAGGAGAGTGGGAAACCAGGAGATGGTCAGAGTAATACAGAAACACCTACAGCACAGTGAGGCTTCTTCGGCAGCCTTCTGTCAACACTTCATAAAGAATAGCATCGACATAGCCCTCTACCAGGAGCCCTATTTCATACAAACAAACTTACTTCATTAATTTTGAAACCATAGTTTATGGTCTCAAATTTTCTCTTTTTAGAGTAAACTGTTTCTGTTTATGGTTGTTTGCTGATCCCCAATTCTAAATAGAGGGACAATAATAATGCTACAATAGAACTCAACTATCAAAATTACACAAATAAACCAAGTTTTAACGAAATCAATTCATATAATAATTATTTTACAACTGCAAACTCACAAAATGATTAATTAGTTTGAAAATTAATGTATAAAATGGTACGACCCTAATGAACACCTAAAATAATCAAAACGATTATAAATTAATATTTGCCACTTATAAACAATAATTAAAATTATTTGCATCTAATTAATTTGGAGACCAAAAAATTACATTTCGTTAGGTTAGTTCTTCACATATTGAAAACATAACATTTCCTTGATACATTTTTTTATAGTTTACCATAATCTCAAGATTTTTTAATTTCATCAAAAATATTCTTCCTCTTTAAGACTTTTTAAAATTTCTAATATATTTACTTCATATTTAACCTACTAAATCTGTTATTATATTTTATTTCAATTGATAATGAGTCTTATAAGAACTAACTATGCTATTCTTAAAAGAATTTATTCAAATTAAAAGTAGGGATGTGCGAGTCCTCGAAATTTTGAGCCGAGCCTGAATCAAGCAGCAGTTCGATTTTCCGAGCTGGACATTATTTTATGAGCCTGCCACAATTTTACGAACTCAGCTCAGTTTTCCGAGCAGAACCTCTGCCAACTAACATCCCACTTCTGTTAACCTCATAGACAGCATGCTCCAACTCCTACGACTCTAGCAAATTCTGAACTGAACCCACAAAACTACAACTGTTCGATCTACATAGTGAAGCCTCACTTTGTCACATGCTATACTTCTTCTCTTAGATATAAATTCAATGATAGAACTTACTGCATTATAGCCCAACTTAATCTACTATAACTACACTTATATAGATTAGATCAGTAAGAAAACAATTTGAGGAGATATTTACAACAAGAAGTGCTTAAATGTAACAGAAGCTTTCCATTTGAATTTTACCACAAGTAATTCCACTAAAGCATTTCCATTTCTTTCCTTTCAGGTGAATTTCCATCATTGTATGTAAGACATCATTTTCCATGTCTTAATTTTGCTTCATATTTTGAGATGCATTTTGTGGTACCAAGTCATAACTAAATCTTATAATAATAAATTACCTTATGATCATATTTGCTACATATGATCGGCAATAAGCATATCCTATGCATGCCAACTTCTTTAACAAGAATCTGTGTTGACACCACTTGATTTTTGTATTTACATAATTATTTTTTACAGGACTGGTGTAAACTTATCTAGCTCCATATTTAAAATATTCAGATCAATTTCAAGAAAAAACAAAATTATATGTATTAGAATGTTTTATGATGTAATGAAAAACAGTAGGAGGGAAATTTTAATTTTTACAATGCCAAAACATGGGGAAGGGGAGGGTTGTAATTTCCTAGTGGATTATTTTACATGTTAGTTCTAGTTTATCTATAGAATTGTCTGATGATAACCATGTTATTGAAATATACATCAGGATAATTAAAGGAATACAATTATTGTGTTTTTGGTTATGGTTCTTGTAATTCAGGGCTTCCTAAAATTGTTTTAGTTGGAAAACCCTTATCAATGTATTTATCTTTTATTCTTTACCTGTTTAGGGATATTATCAATTTACAATATTTATTACAATTATTTCAAACCTCTTTGACAATACTCTAATCCCATTGGGATTTTTATTTATGCTTATGCTAATTGGTTTTAATCGTTTAACAAATTACACAATTTTTGAATGTGATGACAGTTTTAGGATATTACTAAAAACTTTTTCAATTTTTCCTTCCTTAACTACTATTATAGACAATTCCCTCCTATTATCAGTAATGCTATCAAACTTCACATTTTACAAGTTATGTTCCTGCTTTTAAACTTCCCATAGTGCAGTGTCATAGATGCTATAGACCTGTAATAAACAAAATCACAGTATAGAGACTGAAAGAAAAGAAGCCTGCCCCCACTACACTTTAGGACTAGTGGGAGGAGTATGTCAGAGTAATGAGGAATGGAGTAGAGGATCTCAGTCATGCCCATAGGCATGTTTTTTGTTATTGTACATCTAGTTATTAACATTTGGTAATAGGTTTTTAAAACCATAAATTACTGATTACAGTCTAACCAGTCATATCTTCAAATGTATACGGTATTAAATAATATATTAATAATTAGTGGTATTGGAGAGATAAAATAAGATTCTGCTGCCTTTTCTTTTATCATTCTTAGTTAAGCTCCTTGACAAGCACAACTGTTTGAAAGCTGGAAATATGACAGAGTAAACTGAAAGAATGTGATGGTGGAGCTTCGCCATCATACTACATATTTGTTCTTTAGTTGGTTGTAGATCTGTAAAAATACCTGGGTATTTTGTAAAAGTGGACTATCGGTTCCTCTGAGTGTTTAACTCTGTCATGGTAACTATTTGTGAAATTCATGGATTATACTAAAATTCTGATGAATAGAGAACTTTGCTTACTGGTACCTCTTCTACAATCCTGGTACGCTTCGATCCTATGGAAGAACTGCAAATACTTTCAAAGAAAAGTCTAAAGATATCAGGTCAAAGGAACACTTAATTCCTATGAATCCAATTTTTCCTATGGTTATCTATCATATTGCAGTTTCAAATTTTGCCTAACTTATTCATCCCTTTTTAGGTATCTAATAATACTTAAATAATACCTTAGAAAACAATTAATCATATAAAGTGATAACACAGTCAGTATTTTTGGTGAAATTTTATATTAAGGTAAATAATACCTCACATGTAAAATTTTATAAATTAATATATATTGTGACAGCTGTTTTGCAATTAAGGATCTTCAGACAACTTAGCAAAACAGCTGTCACAATAATATATGTTAATTTGTGATATTTTATATTTATATGAGTTATTATTTATCTTACCAATTAGTAATTTTTGATACAAAATTTTATCTGGGTAAATCACATTTTACAGAATAAAACTTCATATTTGTCTGTCAGTCCAACTTAGGTCAATTAGCTAATGAATGAACCACAACATTCATGTTATAATTAAAGCTTCCACAAGTGTAGCTCATTAAAGTTTGGTTAGGTAAAAATATGCAGATTTTAACACTGTGTGAATAAACTTTAGCTCTCTCAACAATACTACCCTTCTACCTTACAATACCAATAGGTGTCTTGTTACACTCATAGCAAATTTCTAGTATCTTATCTGTGTAAAAGACTATATGTTTACATTCCAAATCTGATATGACTGGTTTAAAACCCGATCTAATTAGCAGCAAGGTACTGGATATTTGCTTCTGTGTTTCAACTATCAAACACAGTATAGACTAAAGTTTATAAATGAACTATCACCAACAGAAATTTGTGAACAATAGTCGTAATTTTGAATATTAAGGTAAAAAAAAAGTGTTCATTTTCACCCTGTTTTGTTTGTATATTGGGGTAGTTTAATTAAGTTTCTAAGATTGTGTTTAGATTCCTTTAGTAAATATAAGGTAAAAACGTTTTATGGTTTACTCTTGAAGAATATAGGTACGCAAAGAGTATTTATACCTAAGGAATCTGATGATTACTCATGGATTGCAATGCACATTCTGTCAAGGTATTCTAACAGTTAGGAATATATTCATAGATTGTGTTGTACTGAGAGGTGTGTATAAGACATTAATTTGTTCTAACCAATTTGATTTAGGCGATGTTGAGGGACAATCCTTGATTGAGAACTGTCCTTTTTGAATTGCCTAAAGATTTGCGATAAAATTTAAAACAATTAGATTCGCTTGTGAATGTCTATTGAATTTATCATTAACTCAATACAGCCCTGTAATATATTTTATATTGTTGTTTATTGAACTTCATCAAAGTTTACCATTTATAACTTATTGCAGGGCTCCTTTACAGTTCAGTAAAATATGTTGTTTCTTAAATTTTATCAAAATTTACCATTATTTTTTACATTAGTTTTAGTTTTAACCAAAAGATTGAAAACACAAAAATCACTTTATTTGTGATTGTTTTAGTGTTGTTAATTTTTTTAAACTTTATGTCATTGGTAATTAGTTTTTAGTTCGATTCATTAGTTTTTGTTAAGAAGCAACTTATATGCTCCTTGCTTGCTAAGGATCATTAGATGTTGACCACGATGGTTTTGCACCTTTAACAACAATAAGAAATTTGACTGATCTAAATTAAAAGTTACAAAACAGCAAAATTTGATACATTTGGAAAAATTTGAGGTTTGGAAAAATATCAACAACCATTGTAAGTTAAATTTATTACTTCAATCTATAATTAATCAATGCAAGTAATTGTGTATGCTACCATAATACCATAATAAAATTAAGATTAACTATCTAAAATTCTAAAGATAGGATTTTCTGTATTGATTTTGCAGGTTTACAAACTCGACCGAGATATTCAAGATTTATTTTTCCAAATTTCATTCCGATGGGACAATATGTTCGAAAATTATGTTATTATATATGAATGTATTATGTACACTGGAAAAGAGTCATGAGAATAACTTTTGAAGTCTTGAAATATGGGACTGTTTTTATCACTTATCAACCCTTTAGGGCTCACTATAATAGTGAATATGGGGTTGGCAAACCTGATGGATCTCAGCTGAATCTACACTTTTTCATGTAGTCTTGGATTAAATCCCTTATCCTTCATCTTTTCCATCAGGTCTCTCTTGAACAACTCTTATTTTCTAATAACCCTGATGCTATTAGATATTCGAAGACTGGGGTGTCTATTTTATGTTCTTTTTTCAGACAACGATAACCAAGAGGTTTTCGCCTTTTAGCAATAAGAAAAAAATTAGCACTAATCTGGATTAAGAGACATACTATACTACTCACAAATACCTGACTTCCTGAATTTTAACAGAAGTCCCTTATTTCATTTTTTTTTTCCATCCTGAGACTCATTTGGTCCTTTAAAAAGATTGTAGATGGTATAAAGTTAACAGTACAACTTTTAAAATATTGGATTTCAAATGTTTTTAATGTTAATTTAGTATAAATCAAGTGACAATTCTGTAATTATTTTATATATTATAATCCATTAATAAAAAATACATAATCAGAAATCTGGCTAATATATCTTAGTTTTACATATGCTATTAATGTAACACACTCGGGGGTTTTAAAGATACATTTACCTTAATAAATAAGAATAATGTTGCTAGTATCCAAGTCACTATTGTTTTAACTAACAATTAAATTACCTTATATGGTTTCCGCCAGGTGACTTCTTTTTTAAACCAAAAAAAGAACACCTAGGACATCGATATGATGAGCATTCCAAGTGTCGCGATACGATAAGTGATGTATAAATTAATAAATAAATATATGTGTGTGTAAATGTCCGTGTGTTTTATATTTTATTTTAATGTGTTAACGATCTCAACTGAGTGAAAAGAACTCTGAAGATGGAGCAGATGCTTTGAAATGCGTTAGTGTTTAAAAAAGAAGTCACCTGGCGGAAACCATATAAGGTAATTTAATTGTTAGTTAATAAATAAGGTTCAGTTATAAACCTAAAGCGCCAATTACTATGCTGTCATAACATGGAATAAATGAACAAATACTAGTTAGTACTTTAAGAAAATATAATGCGATTTTTGTTATAAACTTGATTTTTAAAACATCAATGTAAAAAGTTAATTTCAAACAGTTAATAAAATTATAAAAAAAATTTAAACTATATTGAAATAAATTATTTTTAATTTATTAAATTATCTCATTCGTAATTCAAATTTTCTAGTGAGCTGTATAAATCCTGTTTCCAGTAGGCCTATTTAAATTCATTATACTTAATGCAGATGAAATAGTAAACTCAAAATGTGGATGTGATTTTAAAATATAATTTTCAAGGCTTATTTAGAGGAAAATTTTTAGATTGTGAAAACTCATTATCATTGTGCTGTGTGGAAAGAGCTAGCAAACAGTAGTGGGTGTCCGTTTTTTACTATAACTATTTTCCATATTAATTTTCCATATGAATTGTACCAAAAATCACAGAAGCAATACCATACTTCATTGAATTATTTTCGTAAAATAACAAATAAAATTTACATCCTGAACATTTACAATGTGTTTAAATGATTGAAATTTTTTATCTAGTTCTTGATCTTTTTCTGTTCATAATTATTTGATTTGTGGATTAAAGTTGCCTGGTAGATTTGTCTCTTTTTTTAAGAGGTCAATTTAATATTTAACTATACTAAAGTAAGTGTATATTTAAACGGGTGAAAAGGAAATGTCTCTATTTGTTTAAATTTAACCTATGATAAAGGTTATTAGCCACATTTTTTTTTCTACTTTTGAAACTGGGCTAATCAGTAATTAAAAGATTACTGAGCATAATTAATCTCAAGCTATCTTGTAGTTAGCCTACGAAATCATCAAATGTTTCTTTTTTCTAATAATTAATTATTAATGATATATTTGATAATGAGGCATGTTGAACGACAACAATAATTAGTTTGATAAGGAAGAGCACAACAAAACTCGGAGCTTATCTATTGTGGGTTGTGGTACCGTAATTCCCGCATTATTTTTTTTACGCCTAGACTGTGGAAGTTAGATGAAATAAAATTAATAAATACGTAGGAAATAAAGTGCCTTTCATTAATTTATTAAAAAACCAGATATAAAATAAAAATTGGCTATAAATATAATATAAATGTCTTTTCAAAGAATTCTCAAATATTAAATGAAATTTGATAAAAACAAGAAAACATATGATTTTTTTTGTTTGACTTGTAAACAAAGATGGCGGACCATAATGGAAGAGCGATTTTGGCATTGTTGAAAAAATCTGGGAATGATACATGTGCTGATTGTGGCAGTACCAGTAAGTTGAATTTTGTTGTAAATTAGTACAAATGTATTGTAAAAATGGATTCATAGTATGTAGTTGTTACACAATATTTCGACTGTTTAAAAAAATTGTTTACGAACATAACCTCGTTTTTAAAAATCAAAATAATACTTGTTTACTTTGTAATAAATCATAATTTTAAAATAGTTATACAATGTTCCTAATAAAAAGGTATAGAATAATTATTTTAAGAGGGGATAAAATAGAGTGATTTTACTGATTGGTCCTATATAATAATGTTGATTCCCCACAGGTTGTCTTTGTTATTGGGTATTATGGTGACTAATTTGAAGTATCTGAATTATTAAAAAAAAAAAAAAAAAAAAGAAAGAAAGAAAATTAATGGTTTATTGTAGAATTCACTATGAACCTGTATTCACTGTTTTAATAGTAATGTAAGCCTATAAGAATTAGTGATTAGGTTAGGTTTGAATTTTTCAGTGTGGTATGGTATGCTTATCCTTAAATATTATAAAGTCCTGTGATGTGTCATTCCTGGGTCCATTCATGATTCTTATTTAATTAAAAATACCTAGTCAAAGATCCTAGACACTTACATAAATATTACATCTTGCATGTTCCTTGTTCTAATTAAAATCTATATTAAAAACCTTATTTCCAAATTTAGCAAAAGTAGAAGAGATAATGTTTTTATCATATTTATATTTGAATTGTTTCAATATCATTTAGAATAACAGCTGTTAATTCGAGTGCGGTTTAAAGTTACAGATGGTTGGTTACCATATTTATACTGATAGTTTAATATGTTAAATAGCCTGGAATGTACACCTTTTTAGTAGGTTATCATAGGCTATTGTTTTGTTTAATTTAATTATTTTTTATTGAAATAGTTTAATTTCCCACCTAATGTGTACTGATACCACTTAAATTAGTAGCGTAATGAGGGGCATCAATTGTGTTCTGTATAATATATAAAGTATAAAATATATTATGTATTTTATGTATTTCTATGACATTAGGTATAGGTTACTATTTTTCAGGATCAATTAATTTAACCTAACCCTCACTTTCTTGAAGAACCTCTTTCTTGATTTGGTTAAATATTTTTGGTGATATCAGATATCGATATTATAATATTGACTATAAATATTTTCATTAAATCAGATAATACATTTCATTATTGAGACTGGGAATTTCTTTAAATTCAAGATATTGATGGTTCCTGAAAGATTTATGTTGAATCATTAAGAAAATGATGATATCACTGATTAATTTTTGATGAGAACTCCATCGATCTTGAAAATTAGTAGGCTAAGTCTGGTAAATGTGTGATTGATCCACTGTATGTTCATCAGTGACTTTAGAGATTTCTGAATGAATTAACATATTTTATTAATTTTCCAAAATATATTTTATGGATTCCCAATTTAATCGATTGACTTATTAAATATAGCTTAACTACATTTCAGTTTGTTTATAGACATGTTTACATTTTTCAAATTTGAATCAATGAATGCGATCAAAGGATCAACAAGTTAATTTATAAAAGAATTTTTTATGGATTGCCGGTTTAATCAATTGACTTATTGATGAGTTTAGTGACATTTCAATCTGGTGAGATCTCTATAGGGACTTTTAAAAGATTTCAAATTAATTACCAGATCAATGAGATAAAAGCATCAACATGGTAATTTAATAAATTGCATTGATTTTTAAAACTAGATATCAATAAGTAGCATATTTTATTCGTAACACCAGGAACTCTGGTTTTATATAGGCCTAGTTATTTTTTTTAGATACCATCATGATGAATTTATCTCTGCAGATTTCTAAATAGGCTAAGTTTTTTCACTTCAGACCTCCAGCCGAACACACCTATAGAATATTCTATCAATAGTAACATTTCATATCATGCTTTGAAGAAGTTGATTCTTTCTGCTGGAGGATTTGGCAGCTACTATTAAAATTATATATATGGTATCTTGCATGCTGCTGAAATTAATAAATAAATAACATGGTATTTGAGCCTCAACTCATCCCTAATTGACTCAATGGTTTATCACTTTATATACTGTACGAATAGTGTTGATTTTTCCTGGGCAAAAAAAGAAGTTTTTATCATTGAATTCATTTAAACAGTATTCCCTGAAATGACTCAATTTATTAGCTTGCTGTCATCTTTTTGTATGGTAGAACTGAGAGTACAAAATGGTACTGATAGGACTGATCAACTTCTTGTCAAAACTCACTAGTTCTAGCCTACGTTTATATGTTAGACAATTTTTTTTTGCAGTATTTTAAGTTTTTGTTTAATTTTTAGAAGTTTTGTTGTTTAAATTTATTGCTAAGAAATGGAATATTTCTATAGTTTTGAAATAAAATAATGTAATGGAGAGAACTGGTTAGTATTATTATTAACCTTTTGTACTCACTCCCACTCCCAGGCAACTTGTATTATTTTCCATTTGCTTAGTCTTCTCAGGTAGAACGAACCCTGTGAATAGCTGCTTGCTCACCTGGCACAACTTTTAAGTAACATAATGTTTTTGCATAGTATTTTCAGGTTTAACTAAAATATTAAAGAAATGTTTATATTACATTAATGTAAATTTGTTACAAAAACGGAAAATATATTGAACTTATTTGAATTTTTTAGGCCTTGAGTCTTTTGTCAATGTGATATCTTTCAAAACATTGCCTTATTCAATGGTTGAAAATTGAATGAAACCTGGTTGTTTTAGTGCATGTTTTGCAGAAATATTTAGTGTTTTCTTGTATCACCAGTACTTCTGTCACAGCTATCCTTTGTTTTGTTAGCTCCCAGGGAGTAAAGGATATCCGTTTCTTCAAATTTCAGAAATATCCAACTAATTCTTTGATAAGCTCCTTCCTGAATCATCTATATATTACTTTTCCCCGCCCTTGATTTATGTTGTAAAGCAGATAAGAGTTGACAATTCAACACCTACCATATATTTTATGTTCTTATATAAAATTGTAGGTTTTTAAAGTTCTATAATTACTTTTTTTTATACAACTTAAAGTTTGTGGGCTATTATCATATAACATAGTTAACATTGTAACGTCATTAAAGTCCTTCTACAACAACATATTGGAAGCTCCTGTAATCTCACCTATCGTCTTTTCAGAAAGCTTTAATCCCACTCCTCTTGAATTTGATTGTGGATGCTTATTTTTTATATACCTTTTGCTTGTTTTGCTTATTTCTAAGGTGGTCAGACAATTTTTTTGGTTTCTCATGATTGTTCCAGTTCCATATAATATTTCAGCCAGATCTAGATTTGTATAAAACCTAGCAGTAAATAGATGTAATCCCCCAATATTACCATAAGTTTCCTTAATCTTAATTATCAAATGTAAAACGACTCTGCCTGTTACACCTAAAGCTTGCCGTTCCATTCTGACTGTTATGGTTTTTTTCCAAAATAAAGCTCTAGCGCACAAATATAAACTGAACTGGATTTTGGGAGAACCCACTTAATAGGCTTATCTTTGTTGCATACTTTGAACAGCTTTTCTTCTTTAAAACCACTATGTTTTCATCTACACTAAGTTTGCTCTTTGGTACTGCAATGAAGTTTAAACTAGGTTTTTAACTTTTACTTTTTTCTAGTTACACTTTTTCAGCAAACAAAAACAAAGTTTCAATTTTAACTTTGTATGAATTATTTTAAATTTTACGAAACTCTTATGTCTGCAAGTAGCAGGTTCTTTCACCAACTATTCACCATAAAACAATTTTTACACACCCTGATATTAAGGTGATTTTTATTTACAAGTGGCTATAGGTAGATAAATTATAACAAGTTTATTTTCTGTTGATTTAATTTAGTTCTTTTTTTTTTTTTAAGAGAAAATTCAGGTACTCATATATTTGTCTATCCTAAAACATCTTAATCTAACCAACAATATATATTCTTAACTCTAAAGCAGAAATAGTATTCTTTTACAAAACCACAAATTTTAAAGAATTTAATAATCTAGTTGATAATATTTATCTAAATTAATTGTATATCCACTTATGAAATGATTTACAAGTTGTACGAAGTTGGAATATATTTAATTCTACAGCCCAATCCAAATATTTTAAATATAAAAAAAAATTTTAGTAAAATATAAAAAACTTTGTTTTACTAAACCAAAATTCAAAAGGGTGAAAACCTGACCTTTCTCTATTATGGGGAAGTCTTCAGATGATCTTGAAGAAGTTTCAACTGGATGGCTGGAATTCCCTGATGTGTATGTTGACTTGGAGTCCTTTTTGGCCAAAGAAGGTGTCTTGCTTGTAGTGTAGTCGTATCGGTATACCCTGTATTTCCTCAAGTATTTATGATGATATGTAGAGAGACCTTCTCTGGACGAATCGGAAAACACCAGTCTTGAGGCTTCCCCGAAGTTTCTCTTTTATAGTCTCCGGCCGGCTGGCCCCTTCCTTTCACCCTTTTTGAATACTTATTAGCTATTGTTTTATTCAAAACCACCGTAATTCCACTTCCAGATCTGTTATTGAATTTTCCAAGGTGTTATTTTGAAGCCCGTGATGCCTTCTATCTCCACGACTTCGAATGAAATCCATACGAGCTTTGGTTCTCATATAAACGGCATTCGAAAAATCGCGAAGGTACGTCTAAAAAACTTCCGGAGTTTCTGAGCCGCCATATTGAAACTTTTTGAAAATGATGCTCATTATCCAAAAGTTTCATACTCGCAGCACAAAATCGCTCCGTCATTGCTTTCGCGTTTTTTCCCACCTTGAAAGATTCTAGTCTCGAAATGTCATTCCTTTGGCTTTACAATTAAAAATTCTTTGAATTGAGGTTTTTACAATTTTAAAATTTTATTCTAATTTACCACATATCTCTTTATGTTTATTATTTAACTGCATTTCTTTGACTTTATTTTTGAAAACCTCTTTTGTTTTCAGAATTTAATTTAATTTAAATTGTGATTATTTTTCCTGATTGTTCTAAACAAGTTGTCGGAAGTGTACAGTTTGATTTTGTTAAGTCGGTGGATTTTTGTCACCTTCCAGGCATCGAACATAACACTTGCCGCTGACTTTTTAGTTATGGATTTTATCGAAAGTTTTCCCTCTTCATATTTGATTTATTTTTCATTCTTATTTCTAGAAATGTTAACAATTTCCAGTTTTGATCAATTTTGAAATTTTTTATTAACTTTAATCTTAAATATCTACGTGAGAAATCCAAAATATGATCTGATTCGATATTTATAAGAATGCATGCTTTTAGGACTACACTCTACCAATTTCAGCCTCAAATTCATATTTTCAAATTTTTAATTAATTTTAGAATAAATTCAAACTAAAAGAATAACTTTGAGGCGATGTAAATTCTTTCAACAAACCAATCCCCTTTTTAACGGGTTCTTGGTCTTTGTATTCAATTTACAAAAAATCTGACGACAGTCACGGTCCACTTTCACTAGGCTAAAGTACAAGTTGGCTTGGTAACAAGAAAATTTAATTTCTTTGTTCAGCAAAACTAGACTCAACCTTTGAAACGGATTTAACCGTTTCAGTACGTAGATTTTAAAATCGCTCTAAACACAAAATTCTGTCAGAGTCTCTAAAACTAGACCAACTTTTAACCTTGTCTGGGAGCTTTTGAGTTGCAGAAAGAACAGCCCAGACCACTGGAAGTCTAGGCTGAATAACTGTCTGTCCTGGTCTGAGTGTTCCCTTCACCGAGTTCAGCAGCCTGAACTCGATGGAATCCCCCTTTTTAATTCAAATACCAACTTTAAATTACTATTAATTTCCTACTATTGGTAATCTCTGGAGTATAGGATCTTATACCCAACTTATATGCAGATTACTTAAATGAGAAGTAATAATGAAATTTTATTTCAAAAACAGATCGAATGATTTTAATGAAATTTTATTTAATGAAATTTGAGACTTTATGTTATTTATGCAAAACTTCAGCTTTCTCTGGTTTTTATGTTAAACTGATGAAGTCAACACAAGTGTGATTAAAATATATATATATATATATATATATATATATTTGAACTCAAAAACGTATAAGTAACAAAATATATCAAAAATCCTGCAAACAGAAAACATACAAGTAATGAAATTAATCACACTTGATAACTTTTCTTGAACGAACAAAATTGAAATTTCTTAAAACAAAGCAGACTTTAAATAAAAAACAAAACAATTTCTATCAAATTAAGAAATTTAAATATATATATATATATATATATATATATATATATATAATAATTATTTAAAAATTTGCAACTTTTTTTCTCAAAAACTCTATTATTTAAAATTGACAAATTGTATTCATAGAAAGAAAAATAGTTTAAAATTACAAATCCAATTCATATAAATAAAGAAGATTAAATTAAAATTGACAAATTCACCCAACTCAGAAATTCTAAGATAATTTTTATAGAAATTTTGGTTTACGGCACACCTATGAATTATGTGGCCATCCGAACTGAGAGGAATGGAACTGTGAAAAATAATCCAACCGGATCAGAAATGGCCACGGGCACTCACACAGGCCATAATGACCCCAAAGAAACTTTCTTAAAAACCCGCAATAAGCACAAAAGGTTAACTATAAACAACAATCCATTAGGTTATATAATTAATATAATTTGTACATAAATATCATTATCGCTTATAGATTAACTATTTAACAACCTATTATAAGCAATAATATAGGTTATTTATCTTATAGGTCCAGAATGGGCTTCTTACAACATTGGTATATTCATCTGTACACGATGTGCAGAAATACACAGAGGTATGGGGGCACACATTTCCAAAGTAAAACATATCAAGCTGGATCGATGGGAGGATAGTCAACTAGAGAGGATGAAAGAGATTGGTAACACTGCTGCTAAATTAAAATATGAGTCAAGAGTTCCCGTGTGTTATAGAAGACCTGTTGAAGGCGATCCGCAGTGAGTTGTATAAAATAATCTAGATTTACTAATTAGTTAATCAGCCTTTATGTGTTTTGGACATATTAAATTTAATTAGTACAGCATTTCTAAAATTTCTTTATCAAAACCCAACCGTTTTAAGTAAATTTTGTGGCTGTCCATGTTTGCTGCAAATATTTTTACAAAACTTAATACTTACTTTAAAAATCAACTCATCTTTATGTAAATTTCTCAAATTTTAGGGACTGTAAACATAGTTTATAAATATGTGAGCATGTTTACCAATTTGTCTCTTCATAACTAACATTTTGCCCCTTTACTATATTAAAAAAAAAAAATTATATGTTCTTATTAAACTCATATAAAATGGTTTTATCACTTTGTATAGGTCTTTACTTGAAGACTGGATCTGTGCAAAGTATTTAAGAGAAGAGTTTTGTCGCCCAGAAAGACCTAGTTTTATGTCTGGTTGTCTCGAAGGTTTCTTGATGAAAAGAGGGAAAGAAGATGCTCGTTATCATCCCAGGAAATTTATCCTATCAGAGGACACTCTTAAATATTATGTTAAGGAAGTAAGATAATCTCAATTAAATTCGTTATGACATAATAGATAATTTATGTAAGTTCACATATATAGATTCGATTTCAAAATATCTAGTCAACAATAAATTGTTTATTTTGTTTAACAGTGACTCTTCCCTCATTCTTGTGTAATACAATACTTTCTAAATTATGTTCCAGAAATATTAAGACAAAAATCTGTTTTTCTAATGTTTACACATTTAATTTGATTAACAATTAATAAGTAGTAATAAATTACCTCATTTGTTCCATCATGTGACTTAAATTTGTCTTGTTCTCAAGACGCGTTTCGGAGTCGGGACTCCATCTTCAGTTATATCTCTGTAGTAGAGGTCGTCAAAACATTAAAACATTTACGAAAACACAAATATATAATATTACACACACACAAAATGCACATACACGTGTATACATATTTACTGACATAATGTTCATAGTGCGCACTGCTGTAGTCCGCGGACCGTACAAAATTTTTCCGACATATGATCCACCAATCATTTAATGATTAAAAATACGAATTAAAAATATTTATTCATAATTGATGATTTTAGTATACAGACTTTTATAATATGTTAATGCAATTATATTCCATGCAATCTTTTTGATTTACTGTATTATTGGTCAATAATTATAAAATTGAAGGTATATTTACTTCTTTTGTGATAATCTTACCAATAAAAGGATTTTCCAGTTCAATTTGAATTATTTTACTTTAAGAAAGTCTTGAAGATTTTTTTTAATGGAAATTAGTTTAGATTTTGTATGGATAGGAGACACAGGCTTACCTTAGAAAGTGGTCCTTGGTATTACTTAATAGTATACAAATAGGAAAACACACACACACACACATCGTAAACACTGTTTACTTTCTCAATCAACAGAGAGTATAAAAATAAAACAGAATTGTTGATCTAAATCTAAACTAATAGGCTATGTGCTGTTAATGGAATTTAGGAAATTGTGAATTTGTGGTCTCATAACTTAAAAAATAGTTTTTAAATATCTCGGTTTGTCTTCTGAGCAGTGTGCCAGAGCCCAAATTATGGACCAATTTTGATTGTTGGCAAATTTTTACCATATTTTATGGTTTTATATAAACCATTGATTATTAGTTTTTGAGAACAACTAATCATTTTGGAGTTACTCCCATTAAATTTTGTTGTTCAAATGTATCACTTTAGGATATGAACATGTGTTGATTCCCATCTTTCCCAAAAACAGTGGTTTGTGAGGTATCAGAAAATGTGAAAATGAACCATGGAAGTCCAAATATCACAAATTCAGTCTTTTTATAAAATTTTGGTTAAATATGATGACCAAACTCATGTGCCAAACTAAAATAAAAATGTTCAAGAATACATTTTTCAAACCAAAAATGATTCCTGAATCTTGTTATTTTTCAATTTACTAGCTTTTCCTTATTATTAATCACAAGAGATTTTAAAAGTTTCATATTTTTTAAGAGATAATTGTCTTACAGAAGATATCAGGATTTTCTTATGCTTCTAATTATTTCTATCTATAGAATCAATGGAAATGTCCATATCTAAAATATAAAATACTAATAATGGCATTCAGCTTTATTTACCAAATTGTTTTAGAGTTTTTTTAATTTAAACCAAACACACAAACATAATTGTTCTAATTTATTGAATTTTATAACTATATGATTACTAAACATTCAAAGTATTTAATATAAATAAAAATATGTTTTTGTGTATAACAGAAGAAAGACCCCAAGGCTGTGTTAAAATTGTGTGATCTGAATGTTGCGTTTGCTCCGGAGAAAACAGAAAACCCCAACTCGTTGCAGCTGACATATCTTAAGGACGGAACTACTCGACATATTTATGTATACCATGATGATCCTCAGACTATAGTCAATTGGTACATGGCTATAAGGTGTACAAAATTACACAGACTGCAAGTTGCGTATCCAGCAGCCATTGAGGAAGATGTAAGTTTGTTGACCTTATATTGTAATGACATTAATTTCAAGTATTCAGCTGCGTTCTTTATGTGATCAATGGAATAATAAATGTTATAGAACTATTTATAATCAAATTGTGATTCTATTTTTTTTTTTTTTTTAGAAATGTCTTGAGCTTTATTGTCATGCTTTAAAATCAAGTGCGTAGTTAAAATAATGAAACTTTTACTTTTATAATGGCTTATCCAAACACATATAATACTTGATTTGTCTAATTTCTGATATTTTCTAAATGACTGCGTATCTTGTCCGTCTACAGGTGTCTAAATGCCTCCTTTTTTTTTATTAGACTACTGATAATAGAGCTCCGCTATTTCCATTGTCAAGTTCAATACAAACCCTACAACACTATATTATGCACTTGTCCAAAAAATCAAGTTTAAGAACAACAACATAAAAAATATAACACACACTAACAGTTTTAAAGACATATAAAAATCTATTAAAAACAAATTATTAGTTCTGCTTTGGCCAACTGATGGATCCCGACTCCATGTGATCTAATCTACTCCCACCTGTCTGATTTCGGGAGTCTTTATCGGGAGTTCTATGTTTACCTATCTTGATCCATTCTATTGTGTTGAATATTAGTATATAGTAAACAGGGATTCTGGTCCGATTTTCATCGATCTCAATGTCTAGATTTGTATGTAAGTCTATTAGCAGATCGGTTTTTTAGTTGATCTCAATTTACAGATTAGTACGTAAATCTGTTAGCAGATTGGTTTTTTAAATGATCTATAAAATCTGAAAGAGCTCTTACACTTTAATAATTACTACTACTACTACTACTACTAGAATCAATTCTAAATCAAATTGATGAAATGTTTTTTAATCTTTCCCTACTCATGTGTTGAATGTTGAATGATATATAGGTAAATTTATTATGGTTGATTTGTGTTCGAAATAATCTTTTGTGTCATTAATTTTCAAGATTGTATTGGCGGATGTCACTCCGATTAAAAAAGGTTGTCTAGTTGTGATTTCCACAATTGTCCATCAGAGACAATTACAATGTGATCAAGAATATCATATAACAAATGTAGTAGCATGCAAATAGGTTTAACAGCAAATAATATTAATGAAGGAAAATTTTCAACTATATCCAGCCGTAAATATCAATTTGCTTCAAGAGTTAAGTCTTTTCGCTCCACCTCAGATCTATATTATATACTATGCTGTGTAATTAAATAGATGAACTAGCCAATGCGTATGGATACAAAATCAGGCTTATATTCTATATGAAAATCATATACAGTGGAAAAACGTTTTCAGAGATTACATCGGATGACTGTATTTTTTCATCCGTTACCATTAAATCGTAATTCCTATTCAGGATCTGAATAAACCTTTTCTAGAAACTCAGAAATAGCTTTATTAAAATCGTACATTCTCTTATATAAAAATAAAAAACATCTCTTAAAGAAATAATTATATTAAAATTCAGGAATTTATTATGAAAAGATGTAAGTTGCTTCACTCCGTACTGGTTAATCTGAAATTCAACTACAATTTTTTGAAAATCATGAGTTCTCACCTCTCATTTACCTGTATTAGTGTACCTTGTTGCCTTAGGTAATATTAGTGGAAAAGGTGCTCTTAATAATAATTTAGAAACTCATTTTTATAATTAAGTTATTTTTTTTACAAAAAAACAAAAATTTTTTTAAACCTATAATTAACTACAACACTTAACAAGATTCATTGTTTAATTTTTATAATTGTTCATAATCATCAAAGAAAAGAGAAAAATCAATTGTTGAATTATCGTCGAAATAATAATGGTTTATATAACTAAGTTATTCTAAGTCTTTTTGTTACTTACGGAAAATACAATATCCGTGTCTACATGCTTTGTTCATGTACAATTTATTACTTTCTTACTTCTCGTATTTTAAAAAACTTTTGTACAACACTTTAACATTATTCAAATATATTTCTCTTCACATCACTTATTAGTTTTGAGTTTAACTTTTATTCACGGACATGTATTGTATCCATCCTTTATGGGTGACTTCCAGAGAATGATAAAGTTATTAATGCTCTATCTAGTCTCCCCATCCAAACACTTTTCTATCAATTAAACAGTTTATGAACATATTTGGAAATGTCTCATCCTTCTTAACAACATCATGCGATGTTAAGTCACATCTTTCTTCTAGAACATTCTTTCTCTACTTGTTTCCTGCACAAATGTTTTTACCGAAAGTTCACTTTTATCAGTATTACGTTTTTACAAGTATAATTAAATAAGTACCCTTAAACCTAAATTCAATTATTATTATTATTATTGAGTTAAATTATTATTTATTTATTTATTACTGGTTGGAAAATGTCCCATGCTGACAGAAACCTTCTCTTTCGAGATTCCAATTATGCAATAATTTGAAACTCGAAAGACCAGAAAGCAAGATGACATGTTCCAACCTCCTTGACATCCTTCCTGGACTCAAGCAAGTAAGAACATCTATAAGAAAAATAAAAAATTAAAAAATCATTGATTACATCATAAATCTTACAAAGCTACATATACATATTTACACATTAAAAAGATCCCAACATTTCAGAACACATTCATACAATAAACATCAATCAAAACACAATTTCAAATTTCCATTACAAATTTTTCAAATATAAAATTTCATCAAAATAATTTTTCTTATGTTTATCATTATATTATTAAAAAAAATAATAATAAAAAAAAAAATTCACATGTTATTGTTTAATCATTGTTATAGGGTATATTATCATTTCAGTTTCAAAAATCTCATGGTTATTTTACTATAAATCATAAATATGATCCAACATCAATTATAATAAACATTACAATTCACAAATGAATCATATTCCATCAATTTGACATTTTCATTAATATTCAAAAAATATATTTTAATCAATAGTATTCAGCTAAATTGAAATTTCACTCATAAATCCCCTACCCATATCTTCAATTTTAAAATTGAAATCATCATTTTAAAATGTTCTACATTATCGTGTCAAAAAAGAATATATATAAATTTTTGAAATCTAATTTTATTAAATGAATTTCAGATATTTTTTTCAGAAAATTTTCTTATTATATAAATCCATAACGAATTCAACAGTCTCATTAATAAATCAAGCAAAATATATTGGATAAATCAAAGAATTATTTTAACTTATCGTCGTTAAAGAATTATCATATTATTATATTGTCGAAGAATTATCATATTATTATATCATCGAAGAATTATATTATTATACCGTCGAAAAATTATATTATTATTATACATAGAACTATGTAATCGAAGAATTCACTTGTTTGATTAAATCAAATTTGTAAACCATCGTAAATTATTTACCATTCTTAGTCATTTGTAAACCATTCATAATCATTTATTATATCCAAATCATTCCTGAAATCCAAAATAATCTAAATATATCATTAATATCCTCTCTATGCCTATTATTAATATTTTGAAGTAAAATCTATTATTTATGAAACCTAAAAAGTAAATAATATTGTTAACCTAAACAATATTACAGAATATTGATTTGCTTAATTGTTCATATTTCCTATTATCAGATGAGACTACAGTATTCTAATTTTCACTCCTGATAAAACTCTATCAGTGAATTCTTTCATTAAAAATTTTATTAATTTCAACCCAAATCTAAACGTAAATAATATACTTCAAATAGAAATTTATCACTGAAAGGAAAAAAAACAATTATTTTCAAATTTGGGTCTAAATGGGATTAATTTTAATGCTATTACTTAATTTAATCTTCATTTTCACAAAATATGAATTTCTAAATTCGGCCTAAATGGGATTATTTTTAGTTTTATACAAAAAATTTCATCAACATCGTAGAATCCTTTCTTAAAAAAATAATATTATTATCATTTTTATATTTATAAATAAAATACTTTCATCCATACTTCACTCATTCATTTCTCATTATTCCTTGAACCCAAAATTTTTTCACAACCTAAAAGATTTATGTACATTTCCCATATATATTACTATTAAGAAGGTTATTTGACACCAACAAACAAAAATCATTGTTTGCAGTAGAATTCAAGTTTGCTTTGACACAATGTACAAACAATTACATCGCTATATTGTAGGATACTTAAACTTAAATCACCGAAGCGTCCCACAGCATTTTAAGTACATCGACGTACTGTGTTCTTCTTCGGCTACACACCTGCCTTCAGATTTATTGAATTCATAACCTTACACTCAATAGACATGAAAAATATGTGTCAATCACAATTCCTTACAATAAATCATTTGTATTTCAATATATAAGTATGTTGTACATTATTATAAGTTTAAAAAAAAATGTATTGCTATATTTAAATAATTTCTTTCAGTATACAAACATAGTACATATACCATAATTAATCATCAGAATATTAACTCTAATGCAATAACTCACCACTTCATATGTCAAATATCTCAAATTCTAATAATAGCCCTCAAACAATATCGCCTATCCCAATATAAAATTTAAGAACACCAAATTCCACTGAATCTGCACAACAAAAAAGCACATGTATTTGTGTTATTTGTATAGTATTTGTGTAGTTCTTTGCACAGTTTATTTTACTCAATAAACCTCTTAATTTTTGAGCATGGAAAACAAATCTGGTAATAATTAAATACTGATATGAATAACATAAATAATATTAAATTCAAAACATACAAAAAAAATAAATAAATTAAAACTAGTAACCACTTCGAACAAACAAGCTTCATATTATTAAACAGTTACACATTCATGTTATACTAACAGATGTGGGCAAGGTCACAAACCCAGCTACTTGTATTGCAATAGCAAATGAGACAAAAACAGCTGGTATGATTTTGATTATCAAATAACATAGGTTTTGGTTATGTCTTCACATTTCACTGATTTCGTAACCCAAAGTTAATTTTTAGTCTGTTAATCTCCTAATGACACTTTTTAGGAAATGTGAGACCATTATATTTTGTTTGGACCCTTAGAGCCTGCATTTTAATAAAATTTGATCAAAATCATTAAACTCAACTTTAAAGGAATCAGAATCTTATGTTTTGGTCTTATCACAGTATTACCCTTAAACTTTTAGCTTTATTTATATTTGATTTTATGTATGGGTGTATGAGAAAGTTGTTTCATCATTTATTTATTTTATATAAATAACAACAAATATGACTAAATTTCACATGCATGATTTTTTTTCTCTTTAAATATAATATTGACCACTGCAACATTTCATAATTTTCACCTAAAAAGCGAATACAAAATCAATGAAATACTTGACATTCCATCAAAGTTATTTAAAGTCCAACAAATTACCACCATGACCCCTAGCAGTAAATGTGAGACTCCGACTAGATTATATATGAAATTACGGAAATCCAGACTCCTCACTTCAAAATGATCAATTAGATATATTTCCTGACACATTCCCTGATAACCACTTCAAAATCATTTTAAATTAAATAAACTATACCAGAAAATTATAATATGACACGATGATTCAAGATTTATTTTCAACATTGAAATGCGAAAGTGTAGGCGAAAACTTAACACGTTCCAGAAGGAAACCGCCAAAACAAAACAAATTATAGAAGAACAAAACCTTAACTGAGGGAACAAACGGTATTTTTGGATAAAATGAAACTTTAGGCATCTGGAAGATCTGTTACAAATGTGTACAAAATTCAGTAGAATTTATTAGAATTCAAAATCAATGGAAAGTAACGTTGTGAAAAAATGGCCGCTACCAAAATAATAACATTGGAAGACACGCCCACGAAAGGAAACCATAACTCCGATTGGTCAATGAAACCTCATTACACTCTTCTAATGCCCATTTAAATAAAATTTCTTCTTTATATATAATTAAAATAAACAAATTAGATAATTAATTCCTGTATGAAAAGTTATTTTAACCCCCTAATAACATTAATGTAAGACATCTATCATACTAAAATTTATTTCTAAATTATTCTTTCAAATTCTAAATTATAATTTCAAAAAAAAGGGAAATTATCTAGTTTTGATAAAATAAGCTCCCATTAACATAGATACAGAGGCTGAAAAATTAGAACGTTTCCGGAGTGCAGTGAACTTAAAGATTGGAATTGTTGTTGGGACGCTAAAAGAAGAAGGACACTTCCCAGATTCCGAGACTTTCTATCAAGAAGAATCAGCCAAATCCAATAATTGGGAATGACAAAGTATTCACAAGAAAAGATTAAATAGTGCAGTGTGTCGTAAAGTCATCGTTTATAGCCGGACAGCACATATTAATGATGCACTTTGATGACTTTGAAATACAATGCAGCAAATTGGTGAGATCGAAATAGTTTTAGCTAGCTCTTTTAAAACCTAAATATATAAATCCAAAGACTCTCATTTATACAAAGACACTAAGCCTAAGAGGCCATGATTCTATTTTGTAATTTTATGAAGTGTTAAAGACAATGAATTAATTGAGCTTTGAACAATATCTTCTCATACCATTGCAGATTTCCATTCTTTTACCTTTGAACTATTACTTTGTATTTCATATGTGTTTTTTTTTTTTTTTTTTTTTTAACTTAGACCCAGATTTTAATTCAATTTATGTTTATTGTTGCTGCCCCTAGCCTTGAGAATAGCCGCGCTGACTCCAATACCTGAGATAAGACTTGTGTTTATATATTAATGTTTCATTTATGTAAAGATAGTCCTGTGATAGTCAAATGAACAGTTAAGACTACATATCTTACAAACCGTCCTAGAGATTGTGATGATTTTTTTTTTTTTTAATGTTTTTCTTAGTTAATCTTTTATATTAGAATTGTTCTTAGTTATGTTAGTATTGTTTTTATGTTAGTCTTGAACTCTATTCCTACATCATAATTAATGAACAATGACCATTTCTTAATGTGTAATATGGCATATTTTATAAATTTATTAAGGTCCAATAATTTAATTTCATACAAACTTCAATTCAATAGTAAACAAAGACTTATGAACTATCCATTCAAACCTTTATTTCTTTAATTTTACAGGTTTTGAATTTATTTCTTTTTGGTTATAAATCTAACCTATAGTTTCATTGTATCTTGTGTATTATTATTATTTATTTATTTTTTTTATTAGTGAAGAGAGTCAAATTAATATATTTTTTAAATAACTATCAAAGTGAGATAACATAAAAAAAAAAATTAAATAACTAATCTTTATATGCAAATCATACCATAATATATTTGATGTTGTGTAAGCTTACACACATGGTTGCCCATGTGTGGCTATTTTTAAATTTTGTTTTGCTTTTAAAGAAAGTAGAATATATAACACCACCAAGAAAATATTTAAATATTTCTATTGTATAAACTTAAAATATACTTGTGTTACAGTTAGTGGATCAGTTAACACAGGACTTTGCTAGAGAAGGCTGGCTTTGGAAGACTGGGCCAAGACCAACAGATGCGTATAAGAAACGATGGTTTACATTAGACTATAGGAAACTCATGTATCATGAAGAACCATTGGTAAGATTAATACTAAAGGTTAAGATTCATATTACATTTCATTTTGAAATTTTCTTTGTTGTAAATTTTTAGCATATTTTTAATATAGAAATTCTATGTACTGTGACACTTGTGATTTGAAATACCCATTTGTGGGTACTACATTTGTGCATTACTACATCACATTCGACTAATAGATGATCTGGAGACTCCTCCCCCTCTGGCAGAATCTAACAGGTCCCATAATTTTCTATTCCAATACTTTTAAGTGTTCCCAAAGTCTACACTGTCCAGATAGAAATTTTGTTTATTTTAGTAACAATAAACAAAATTATTATTTTGTCAGCATTTTAGTTTATTTCTACTTAGTTTTTAGTTTAATACATGCTCTCGACCTTCTCTCTAGGGATTCTTTGGCCCGTTTTATTTTAGCCTTGGTATTTTTTTCCTATAAATGGGTTCTTATAATCTCTTCTGAAGACCTATCTAGTAGGGTGGGCCGAAAAAAGGTTTTATTATTTTTTTCTTAATGCTATACCGAAAAAAAACTTGTCTCTATGATAGGTAATCAAAATGCAACAAAGAAAAAAAAATTATACCTAACCTCCAGCTAGCGCACTACACTTGAAATTTCAAAATTTCACTAAAATCACATGATTTTCAAATTTTTTTGAAAGCATTTTAATATCTGCATATTGGGCTGCTATAGTGATAGTCCTTTACAGTAGAGTTATAAAAGCACAATAAATAATTTGAAAAGTATAATTTTCTTAATCCGAGGTAGCGCAATGGACATGAAAATGACGCATTATAGAGTCAAGTGCAGATTACGACTGTGCGTTCGGCCGAAAGGATAATACTTTGGAAATTGATAAAGTAAATAACAAATGCTTCAGAAGAACTGCAAAAGAGGAACACTACTCAATCATTAAAGAACCTGGCTCAATTTATGTTGGCTATGTATCACCAACTACTGGAACTTCAAAGGACATTGCCAGTGCTATTTTGGATTATTTGAAAGAATCAAATTTTTAGCTAGATGAGCTTGACGTAATTGGATGCGATGGTACCGTCACTAACACAGGCTGGAAAACTGGTGTAATTCGTACGATCGAAAAAGAAATTAAAAGACCACTGCAGTGGGGAGTTTGCCTTTTACACTTGAATGAATTGCCGTTCAGGCACTTGTTTCAAACTTTGGATGGTGAGACGACTGGCCCAAAATTTTTTAGTGGTCCTATTGGCTCACAACTCAAAAATTGTGAAAAACTTCCAGTTAAAACATTTCAATTGATTGTTTGTTAAAACAGCATTGATTGTGAGATTCCAGATATTGAACGATCTATTTTAAGCAAAGACCAACAATATCTCCAACAATACCGTCTGTACATAAGTGTTGTAAGTCCCTCTGAAGAGCACCACATTTTGGTACGATTTATACTTAAATCGTACATGCCTGTATGATTTAAGATTTAATAAAGTAAGTACCTTACAGATGGACCAAACTATGTTTTTGATTTAACAAAATCTTCAAGATTCCTGCCCGAAAACTTGATTAAGGTGATTGATCCAGTGATTGAAAGAAATGAGTTTTTCGCGAATCCAGAAAACTTGCTCCTTAGTATGATCGTTGATGAACGGGTCCATATCAGAGAGTTAGGGCTTAGAAGAATCATAAAAGCAAGGGCCGCAGCTTTCAAAAAAAAGGTAATCCCAACTTTTAAACCCCCAAAACTCAACTCTTCCAGGCAAAAGAATATTACGAAATTATTGATTGTACTACTACTGCTATTTATCCACCACCACTGTTGAGAAGAGTATCTGACGAAGAAATGTAGGACAAGATTTTAACTGCCAAACCAGGAAAAGAATGGAACTTCCATAAATTCCTGTGTCACATGCAAGCGGTGGAGTGCTGAGTGAAATTGGTGACTGAAGCCTCCTCAAAACTTGTTGGTGCCAAGAACAGAGATGGTTTCATCCGAACAACGCTGCTATCAAGAGCTTCAATGCCAAGTTTTCAAGCAAACGTGATTTCAAAGTTCCAAATATGTAAAGGACTATTCTTATTCTGTGAGAAGCACAATACAGTTTTGAAGTGTGGGAATTAACAATTTGTATTTAACAAAAAATTTTGAAATCAATAAACCCTTTTGGAGAAATGTAAATTGCCTATTTATTTAATTATTTATTTTTCCAACAGGTAAAATATCACTTCAAACTAAGGTGTAGGAGCCTGGGTTTTTTAATTCCAATTGAGCCTCGGGTAAATCAAGGAAGATCGATCTTTAATTGAACTTAAGGTGTTACCAAGCTCGAGCTCACGTTTTCTAAAAGCCCGAGTTTCAATCGTGACTGAGCTTTTATATGTGCTTTAACTTTTGTATTAATTTAAATTATTGTAGTCATAAATATTTGAAATAAATAGTTTTACCAATTTTCGATCTAAAAGTTTTATATTTTACAAATGTAATATAAATTTTGACATTTATAATAGCTCGGACAAGATTTTTGCCAAACTTATAGAGAGGTTTTTTTTGCCAACTTTTCCTAGTTCACCAATTGAACTGAAATATATATATATATATATATATATATATATATATATATATATATATATAGTGTAATTTTTGTCAATCTAACTGTCAATTGTTTGATTTTCAATCAATTTAGTAAAATTTTGACATTTATAATATATGAATCAGCCTAGTTTTTGAGTCTATATTCAAAAGATAATCTGGCACAAGTTTTTACAGAGGTCTGCAGACACATCAAATGCCTTCCATAAACGGGATCTCCAATGTACCAATCATAAGTCATCTTTTGACTGTCGAACAAAACTATTAACAGCGGCCATGCCAGACATGACCCCAATGTCTTATCCTTCTGTCAACTGCATTCCTCCATGGAGTTACCAATCACCAAGAGTCAGCTTAAACCTTCCTGGACTAACATCAAAGCAGGATCACGTATTAGCGCAGAGAGCGGCGGCTCTTGAAGTTATACAGTCGAGTTATGAAGAATGCTATAAAATCTATACAGATGGATCACTAGATCCTAATGAATCAAAATCTGGAGCTAGCTACTTCCTAGATTGTAAACAGGAATCCTTCCTCATTCCAGCAAATTCATGTTCCAGCACTGACACAGAGCTCTTAGCCATTAATGCAGCAGTGGTTCATTGCACAGAGGTAAAAAACAAAAAGATTTGTATTCTTAGTGACTCTAAAAGCGCACTACAGCTCATAAAAAGATATAAACCCACAAACTATTATTATAGAACAAAAGAAATTTACCATCTACTGAACTTGTGCTCAGATAAGGAGATCTACTTCCAGTGGGTACCTGGACATTGTGGGCTGCAAGGGAATGAGAAAGCTGACAGAGCTGCAAGGTTGGCCTCCAACTTACATCCAATACCACCTAGAGAACAATCTCTAAGTAGCTGCATAGCTAAAACTCACAAAGCTCTGAGAAATAAATGGATAGAAAAGTGGAATGCTGAACAAACCGGAGGTCACCTTCGTTCTCTTCTTAAAACTCCAAACGACATTAACATCTATAAAAATATGCATAGATCTGTATCAACCTTTGCCTCGAGAGCCAGAATGGGACATATTGTCACACAGTCGTATCTCTTCCGTTTCAAGCTTGCTGAGTCACCCCTGTGTCTGGAATGCAAGAAAGAAGAAGAAACTTTAGAACACATCCTCCTTCAGTGCTCCATCAAATCCGAGGCTAGAGACGAATTAAAAAGAAGACTACAACCAGATAGCACCCTCAGACGAATTTTGACTGACTCCACCTTCTGGAAATTGGCCTGTTTGGTATACGAGAGACACCGTGCGGTTGGCATTACTTGATGCTAGATGCATGTACCAAGAAGTAAGAAGTAAGAAGTAAGTAGTTTTTGAGTCAAACTATTGGAAAGTTGTTTTTTTGCCGACTTTACCTAGTTTTCCGATTGAACTGAGTTTTATTTACAAAAAGTGAAATTTTTGATTTTTTAAAGTTTAATACAAAAACAAAGAATTTATAAAACTTCTTTCCTTTTTAATTTCTGAGATATCAAGAAAATATGTGCTTTGAATGAATATTTTTTAACGTGAAAAATGAATACAATCTCACAACACCTTAAATAAGTTGTATTTAAAATAATATTTTAATTTAACTTGACACTTTAGGCATGTATTAAAGGCAAGTATTTGTCTTTACATTTATGATGATTATAATGTGATATTTGACTGAAATAAAAAATTACTCAATATTCTAAAGTAACAAATTTATTTAACTGTCAATTTTTAAATTGTTAGGCTGTTTTCAAAATATTTTTAATAAAATATGTTCAATAGCTACCAATTTGAGTTGTTAAAGTGTAAAATTATAATTTTTGGTTATCACATTAACTGCCAATATTAAAAAATTGTGGACAAAATTTGTATTAAAAATATAAGATGACCCGTCAAAATTTGTTTTAAGAACAGAAAACTAAATATAGCATCTGTATTTCTAAAAAAATTATATAAACCTGTTTTTTTCTTATCTTATGATTCTCTGAAACTATTCCTCAAAATTTTCCTTACTCTCACAAAATTGCCAAATTGATTATTATTGGACATTGTTCATCAATCTTGCTTTTTAAACCATTATAATGTGCGTAGATTATTAGATCTAGTACTAATATTCAGCCAAGATGGTTTATAGTATAGTTTTTGTCAGCACAACACCTACCTATTTTGTACTTAAGAAACATAAACAAATAACTTTATTAACATAAAATATTGGTTCATTTTTAGGATGCTCATCCAAAAGGTGAAATATTTCTTGGACACATGCTAGAAGGATATAGCGTCCGTGTCGGAGTACCACCAGGAGCCAAAGATCAAGGATTTACATTCACATTACGCACACCTGAACGTTGGTTTTATCTGTCAGCAACAACATCCACAGATAGAGATCTATGGATACAAGCTATAGAAATTGTTCTAGAAAAATCTCTCACAATACAAGATAAAGCAAGTATGTGGTATTTTATATATAGGTACATATTCTGATCACTTAATATCAGTTTGAATTTTATTAAACAATCTTAAGAATAATACAATAAATGTGTGTTCTGAAAACATACACTTTGGAGAGCTATAAAAGGGACATTAATTTTTAGAACTTTCCATATAGAAATGTATACAAAAATTTCCTTATGAATTATATCTTTTTATATTTTAAATGATTGTGGAGTTTTATTATGATAATTATATTCCCAATTATTTAAATATTTAAGGTTAGTTCAAAATGTATTTAGTTAATTAATATTTGAAGCAAAATGTAGTTGTGGCAGGTCCTTACTAATCAAGGTGTGAGTGCACTACAGCATTGTGTTTAAAAAAAGCCACTATGCATTATAGTTGGTTTCTCTATATCCATAATTTTTAGGTTATGTCTGTGGCCATTCATCCTGATGCTTAGGTTGTCTGTGATTAGGGCAATATGTCGACCCCTTTCTTGTACTTTTTGTATCTATATCTGAGGCAAAAACAAACTTATTTGCCAAATAAATTGGCACTCCAGTGTGAAGGACAGGATGGAACATTGTTAAAATATGAAAGGATCTAAGTTCACAGAGTTTTAAAAGATATAATTGTTTATAGTATGGACTAACATGATCATCACGTTTTTGACAAAAAAGAAACCTTATACAATAATTTTGAGCGTGTTGGAGTTTATTACCCATTCCACAGTCATGTCACTGACTACAATGTCACAGTAGGTAAAGTATGGCGTAATTAATGATTTAACTATGAGCACTCTAATAATATGAAATGGCAAAAAATGGGTGTCTGGTCACTCGCTTTTTTACAATTCCGGTTGTTTATCATATATCTCAAGAAGAAATTTATTAAATACTTCAACCATTTCATTAATGCTGAATGAAAATGTGGTTGGTGATGTAGTTGTTTTAATTAATGTATCATGTATTACAGTATTCAAATGTTTGACAAAATTTTTAATGGAGTTTCTGAGAACCTGTATCATTATACTACCAGTTAATAAATAATATGTTAGAACATGTGTTTGTAATAACGTTTCAATAAATAGTACAAAATTATATCGTATCATTTTGGTAATCAGTTTTAAGGAGTATGCACAGATTGAGGAGTAGATTAAGTTATCTTTAAGTTAAGTAAAGAATAACTAATGATATTGGTTCTGCAACATTTCATAATTTTCCTCTCACCTACAAATATAAAATTATCGAAATACTTGTAATTGTTGTTAAAGTAAAATTCCAATGAATGAATTACCACGACGCCTAGTGACAAATATGAGAAACAGTAGGAATAGGAATTCTATTCCTATTCTAAAACCCGACTTTCGGTCAGAAAATAATAAAACAAAAATATTTCTCGATACCTTTGACTCTTGTTTCCCATATCAAAATCATTCTATTATATCATAACTATTCAGGAAAATTATTAGACAAACATTACACGACGATTCCAGGCTTATATTCAATTTTAAAGTCTGAGTAGGTAGGCGAGAAATTTGAAAAGTTAAAGACGTCGGCCCCAAAATATTAGTTTGTAAAGAAACTGAAATTTAACTAAAGAAACTAATGGTACCAATACATATAATAAAATATTTTTCACCTAAAAGGTTGTTTACAAATGTATAAAATGTAAAAATAATTCCCTAGGATTTAAAATTAAACACAAGTAATGTTACAAACAATGACAGACAACAGATTCAGTATATTCGAAAACACTCCCACCAAACTAAATAGCTGATTGGTTGATTAAATCCCATTGAAATGCAATGCTGATTAAGTCGAATCTGTATTAGTTGAATATGCAAATTAGATATTAATTACTTTTAGTCATTTAAGAAGTTATTTTATCCTTTTTTTAATAATATTAGTATAATTTATTTATTTTCATGAAATTGTTTTCCCAAAACTAACTATTTAGAATTTAAAATTAAAGAAATAAATTATCTTATATCCATAAAGGATACAGAAGGCAGTAAATTTTAACGCTTCCAGAGTGGAGTGTACTTGAAGATTAATTGTTGTTGGGATGCCCAAAAGGAGAGGGATGCCTCCCAGACACCAAGCCTTTATATCAAGAAGAATCAGTCATATCCAACATTCGAGAGTGACAAAATATTCATAAAGAAAAGTTAAATAATGCGGTGTAATGTAATAAAGTCATAGTTTATAGTCAGATACCACGTATTAATGAAGAAACTTTGAAACACAATCTAGCAAATTGGTGAGATCAAAATAGTTTTTGCTACCATTTAAAACCCACATATATAAATCCAGAGACCCTCATTTGCATATAGACATTAAGCCTCAAAGGCCACGATTATATCTTATAATTTTCTGAAGTGTGAATGACAATTAATGAATTAAACTATGAACTACAACGAGAAACTTGGCTCTGTTTTCTGAGTTGGATTGTAAACGTCCCCCCTTTTTCTTATAACACGCACAAACCCCAGACCTTGTAATTTGTTATTACAGGATCTGTTTATGCGAATACAGAACGAATTGCACAACTCACTGAAAGTTTCGGTTCTTTTTACTGGCCTGGATTTTTCAATTCCTTCAACAGTTTGAGTTTCCTCAAACTGCTGGTACCCCCCTATGTGTCAAATCTTTCCAGTTATTATATTTAAATTATTCCCTTTTGTTCACGGAGACCACGAGTAATTTTGAAAAATTTTCATTCACTCTGGAGTAAGTTCTTGAGAATAGTTTTCGTAACACTATATATATTTTACCTTAGTTGCAACCTGAAAACATATGATAAGTATGTAGATATTATTAAACAAAAAATCAAGCAATCTTTTTATAAACACTTTTGACATAAAAAACAATATTTAACTTTAAATCATTATAGTTATTAGCAGATTGGCAAATCCTAATTATATTTATATAACAATAAAATATTTATAATTTTTTGAATAAGTTATATTACAATTTAACAGAATAATCCACACACAGAATTGACATTCAATAGAAATCTTACTATTACAATACAAGATTAAATTTAAAATAATCCCAGGAAAAGCAGTTGATTTTTATTTTCATTTCAACTTTACTTTATAAAACCATAAAAGTAAATGGTTTTCTTTATAAAACCACTTTGAATTTTAGTAAATTTTTATTAATTATTTGAATTTTAAAACCCTGACCAATTCTGGAATGATTTGGCTTCTGGTGTCTGTGTTGTTGTTTATCCTATCTTGGATCCATGGATTCGTTAGTAGATTAGAGTTGATAGATGCGTTGGTTTTTTATCCATTAGAATTATAAAACTTTTGGATATCATTCTTTTTAATTTCACGAGCACTAACTAGCCCACTTCATTGCACAGATTTTAATTTTACCACATTTTACTTTTAATTATTTTATATTTTTTTCTAACCGACTCTAATTATACTTTACTTTTTACTTATTTAAGAATTTCTACTCGTTCGGGCCCTTACAACTTTTTTCATAAATTTTTTTACGAGTCCCATGTGAGGCAGAGTGGCTGTATTTATTGTCGAAAATTCCTTTATTCTATTACCAATTTTTCTCTCTTCCGGGAATTATCCCTTTTTGTCTTTATTATTTTTATTGTGCTGTTAACTATTTATCCTTAAAATATTTACATTAATTTTCACCTTTGTATTCTTTATTTTGTTAATTTTATTGTAATTATTCATTTTTGTTAGTAAAGTTGTTAGTTGGGAACATAACTCCGCCCTCTGTGACATTTTAATTTCTTAAAGTTTTACTCTTTGTAGCCTGGAACTTGTTACTGAAGAAATCTCTTTTGTTTTTTCTTTTCCTAATGCTTTCCCACGAGATTTTCTCATTTTTAATGCAGTCATTTTATTCTACTCGGCGAGAGCCTGTCCTGCAACTTTGAGTGTTGATTATGATCCACCCGTTCTTACATAATTCATGTTACAAGAATTTACGTAATTTTCAAATTTTACTTTTTACACTCTTTGAGTTTTCGTCTTGAAACTTCACACTTTTTCTGAACACAGCATAACTGTCTGATAACCGTGACAGAAAGATTGTCCGACTTTTCATTTTTACACTTATTCGCACTTATTTTCACACCTCAAAAAATGTTTCTTAATCAACTGACCACCCTGAGATTTTCAGTATCTATTCGTTACATGATTTTTAAGCATTATTTAGAAATTTTGTCTTTATATCCTTTTCCATTTTCTCACTAAGGTGTTAAAACCATAACTTGCAAAATTACAGTAGAACCCCTCAAACTCGACATAATGTGGACTTTAAGGTTGTCGAGTTTGGGGGTTGTCGAGTTTTAGGGAACTTTGGTATTTAATGGTTAGGTTTGCAACAAATACTCAAAAATTTTAAATAACTGTACATTTATTGATTATCAATGATTAAACGTTTATTGCAAAAAAGTCCCTGCCTGACAACAAAAAAATAGTGTGTTCAATCACACATTAAAATTAAATTTATCGATCCATCAAATGAGATTTAAAAAGTGTTGACCTTGTACAATAGGTTTAGTAAACTAAAAATACCTATCCTAATATGCTGTAATAAAATTTACAGTAAATAACAGACAGTCCATTAAATATTTTTAAAGATTAAAACAATTTTAGATAAAAAAAAAAACATTAGAGCAAAGTTAGCATTGTTTGAAAAAACTTTTGATTGATATTTGTTTTTCATTTTCGACTGGACGTCTGGCAGCTTCATCTCGAAGTCGCCGAAGAAAAAGAATGTCCATACCAAACACGGTCCAATACAAATGCTATAAATTGAACTGCTGATCGCATATAATTAAGAGTCGGGTTATTTTTCTCACATGGTTAAGACCTTTATTACAAAACTTGAATCATAGTTCTACGACGCTCCGTTGAATTGTTATGACAAAAGACTTGCCGCTTACTTTAATGGAATCGGTGCTAATGACCGGTAGCATCCGGGTGGTTAGGCGCTTGGGTTCACAACAATATGAATGTTTTGACAACAAATATTTAGGGCTGTCCTGGTCTACCTGGACCCTTTATCTTTAACTTTGGCCTCTACTATACAGTAGGATTAGAAAGTGGCTAGACAAAAGTAACCTCACAGCTGTATAAACAAAAGTAACAAGCCTCAACCTCCGGGCATCTGGCAGGCGCACATGGCGTAAAACAATGCAGTGAATGACCTTGGAAATCCCATGCTCCTTGTCACTGGCCCTGTCGAGTTTGACGGAATGTCGAGTTTGAGGGGGTCGAGTTTGAGGGGTTCTACTGTACATTAAAAATTTCTTTTTTATTCAAATTTTATACTATTTTGAAATTTATCAATTTAAGCTAACTTCTAAAATATTCATTTTTCTCAAAATTTATCAAGAACAATTTATTCTTATTTTCTTGTGTTTATTTTGAAAGTATCAAGATTTTTGGTTTTTGAGAAATTTATTATTTTATTATTTTTTACTTTAATTTGGCATGTGTCATTTTATATGAAGTACCAGTGCTAGACATGCATTGCATACAACTATTACTACCAATACATATCCTCCACACTAGTTATTTCATATTTTCATAAGTCATTAAATATAAGATTTTTATTCAAAATTGGCTAACACACGATTCTTCTGTCAAAACTAGTCCGCAAAAACTACCTTTACTCCTGATCAAAATATGTGTATATATAATAAATAGCAAGTAATAGAAAAAATTTTAAAATAAATTTTAAAAATACAAAATTATAAAAGAAGACATTCTGTAGCCGCTTTTGGTAAACGAGGAGGTTATTACGAAAAAAAAGTTAATAATTTTCCATATATCTAAAAGCGGCTGCATGAATAGTGTCAACAAAACACTCAAGAAATAAAATCTTCTTTTCATGTTGCACTATTACACTATTTATTTAGTTAACTGTCACTGTTAGGTTAGGTTATCTTTGCATGTTCAATCTAGATGTTGTATGTTATTTTATAAATATTGAATACAACCTTTGCAGAAATTTCTTTTTAGACTTTTTTCTAATTGAAGAAATGTGTTTCTCTTGCCTCTGTTATTTTTAAATATATCAGACTTAAAACCCCTTGCAAAACTAACCGACTTCATTTTGTTTCATGACAGTCTCAAGTTCAAAAAGTGTTTAAATTTGAGTTCTCAAAAATGTTTACCGAACTTTTTTTCTATTTAACTTACTCCAATCCAGAAGCAGAATAAATGGTATGAGGTCTATCTCCCTTGTCCTCCAGTATGTAAAGCAAATTTTCATATATCCCTCTGCGTTATTCTGTTATTTTTGTTTCTCTCTTTCTTTTCAGTAAACAGTGTAGTTTGTAATATTCTTTCCAGTTGCTGCTAAACTTGTGCGCAAGAAAGGAGGAAGCAGCTTAAATATATTTTCAACAAGATAACACTAGCTCTCATCTCATTATACCATGTAAGTATTATTTTCTATCTCAAAATGTTTTTATTTAAGTTTTATAAGATACCATATAATACCCATATATAGTAAGTTCAGACCCTTACATAAAAATGCAGTATTAGAAAATGGGAAATGTAAGTTACAACAGAAATAGTATGTCCTGGAAAATAGTCTAAAAATATTATATAGATTTTTACTTTATAGTTAGTTATAAAGTATAGAAATCACTTGAAACATTCTGAACATTTTGAATCCTCTTGGAAGATATTAAATCTTTTCAAAATAATGTCTATGTGTTTCATTTTATCCCAAGAGTCTGATTGATTCAAAGTTCAAAAATTGGTGTATAACTGGGATTCCTATTGATTAAAGTTTGGACATAATGACAAGGATTGAAATCTTTAGAATGAAAACTTCATTTTTCCATAAAAAATTTTGCTCTTTGGCCATATGTTTGTATTATACTGCATAAAAAGTTCTATTCGGATATTTAAAATGTTTGTAATTAGAATTAAAGTGTAATTATTATTGTTTAATTATTTGTATATAAAACTTTATTGTTTTATTAATAAATAAATTATTAAAATCAAAATAATATGAATCCAAAAACCAATAGCAATTAAAAATTTGTGTTATGTCTTTAATATTTAAATAAGTTAGACATAATTAAAACAAACATTTTTTAGTATAAACCATAATTTTATTTAAAATTTACCAACCATGGTTTCGCTAGTTACAGCATTATAAAGGTAGTTTACATGAATGTAAATACTAAAAAGTGTTTGTTTTAATTATTAAAATGTAATACCACCAAGCACTTTAGCATAAATAGTTTATAAGTTAGACAGTTTGTTGTTGTTGTTTTTTATTACTGTATTTTTAATTATGCAGTTATGAAGTATTGTGGTGATGCTAAAATTCAAGGATTTTTGATATTTTGAGTTCCTATGTACACTTTTAGACTATTTTCAGTATCCTCTCTTATCTTTGAAATTTTTTTACGGATTTGATCAATTTAAAATTTGCAAGTTTGTATGTGGAATGAAAACAATGTGAATATGATTTATAACACACCTGACTCAAATTTTTCAGTTTGGTGGTGAGATAGGTGTCTAATAAAATTATTACATTTTGGTCATAATTGCTTAAAGTGTAAGGGGAAATATAATAATTGCTCAATTGGCTGAAAATTTATAATTATGGTCAGACTTTTATGAAATTCGTAACATTTGTATATTTTGGGTTTTGAGTTTTTGTTTAAACTTGTTTTCTTGATACTCCAAAAATTGAAAATAAACAGGATTTATAAAATTTCTTTATTTTGATATTTATGTATTTAAGAGATCATTATTGTGATATTCTCATTAAATTCAAACAAAAAGAAACTTGCTTTTCTATTTGTAGTTTGTTAATAACTAATTTCTTGAAATATGTTTCAGATACTAATTCAAGCAACCAAAAAAGAAGATTGTATATAGAATTATTTTAAGGTCTTTGTCTTATTTGTTGTATAGTAACTAGCAAGCTGTATCAAACTGTTGATAAAAACAACATACAAATATCTCAGGTAAAACATTATACTTAAATTAATTATTTTTAATGTTGGTATTATAGTATTTAAACTTAGATTATCCGTCCCAAACTCCCAACCTCTGCTGTATTTTCTTTTAATTGAACTTCGGAATATATATTTATTACTTTAAAACAGAAAGATTTTCAGATTCATCAATAATTCAAAGGCAATAAAAATTTTAAGCTATTTTGTTTCCAAATCATCGTTTGAATCTAGTTTTTTAAAAGGCAACATAAAAAAATTTGCCATTTTGTACTTGCATTGAAAATCATAATAAAGACCGTAGTGAAGTTGGGACATGAAATGTACACCAATTTATCATGTGAAACATTTAGTATAGGTTTTATAAAATTGCATATAATTTTATGGAATGTAATCCCAAAGTTTGAACTGTTTACTAATTCGATTAATGTACCCAGGACAGAGATATTTATGCACATACAGTGATATTTCCACAAACACACATATATTCAGAGAAAGATGTTTTTAAACACCATTAATTTACAGTTGCCCTACTAGTCTTGAAAAGTTTCTCACCATCCACAATTCATAAATTTTATATGATTCTTTAAGATTACATTTGTTGGGAGAATTTTGAACATATAGTAATGTTCCATGTTTCCACGCACATACATAAACATATTATCCATGTTTGAGAGGGCGAACAAAATAGATTTAGCTTGAAATTTCCTATGTTTATGCAATAATTTATCGATCATTAAATTATTGTACCCATTCGTTCTGGCAATGTGTTTAATTATAAATTAATCGTGGAAGTCTTGCTCAGTTAGTGGTATAAATATAAGCCTCAGCCACAGACATTTGGTGAAAATACACTCTTTATACTATGAGTGAAATTATCATTTTCCATAGTGGATGTTTTGGTAGATCGTTCAATTTCGTCTACTGTATATTTATTTCAGCATCATACTTGGTTTACATTTGTAGCATTTTTTCTGTTTACATGTAATTTTTTAAAACCCTTAAAATATACTTATATATTAAAATTACACAAATACAATATAAAATGTGTATGGTAAATAATATAAAATACACAAATACATCATTTAAACCCATGTATTTTATAATTTATAAAATAAAAATCACATTACCTTATAAAAGGTATACATTTACTTCTTCACTGAATAAAAAGCACGTTCCTTGAGGTAGCATTAAAGTGAACCTTGGAAACTCTCAAAAGAATCTATGTTTTTTATGTTGTCAAGAAAATTCTGAATTATAAGTCAGAGTAGTACATCACATTCTAAAAATATATTATAGCACTCTTTCCCCATGTCATATTCTTAGTGGTGTAGTTTCATTTCAACCATACTCCAATTTGGTTTAACCCTCCAGCTGGCGCATGTTAATGTGTCTTAAAAATTCTTCGTTTGTTTAAAAATTAATAAAATATATTATTTGTATACAAAACCTAACATATAAGATATCATTTTTCTCAGAAAGATGCATAGAATTCATCTATGTAATAAAAAAAAATTTTTTTGAAACGGTTTTGGAGTAAGTATGTTAGATGTCAAAAATGATATTAACTTTTTTTCAGAAAAATCTGTATCACCCGAAATCAATAGCTTACTACCTTTTTCTAAGATATACAAAAGTTTTGTGTAATATTTTTGAATATATTTAGGAAAAAAAATAAAATAAAATTTTACATTTTAAAAAATTTTTAAAAAAATTTTACGAAAAAACTGAATTTTCTCTTTATTTTTTCCAAAAAATAGTAAAATATATTTTATACAGAACTTCTATATATCATTATGTCCAGAAAGATGCATAGAATTTAGTTGTGTAGTGCAAAAAAATGTTACATGTATCAGATTTGGAGTTTTTTGGTCAAATACCAAAAAATCGAGAGTAACGGAGAGAAAATTTTTACAGAAATCAGTACATAAACCATATAAAAGATTTTTTTTTCATTTTTTGAAGAATTCCTAGAGATTTGTTATATATTTGTGGATAAAAGTTGCTAAAAAAAAAATCAATTTTTAAAATTTTCATTAGACATGGGTCATTTATGACAAAAATCTACCTTCACAATAGCCTAGACGTTGAGGTTAGGGCTGTGAAAAAAAACCAAAAATATGAAATATCACTAATAAATACACTCTACAAACATTGACACATTTATTATAAGTTGTATATACATTTATATATTGTGTATATACATATTATAATAAATAAATGGTTTCTTGAAACTAAAAGTTCCAAAAGCAAATCTAGAACTGACTAGTACTAGATTTGGCTAGACTAGGCCGAAAATATGAATTATCACTCATAACTACACTCTACAAATATTGACACTATTATTTTAAGTTGTATAAACAAATTATAATAAAAAATCACTTCATGAAACTTATATTCACTATAAAAACACAAAGCTATTACACTTTGAAATTTCCACATCGGCAAAAATCTTGCGAGATCGAAGTAACAAATTTGAGGTTATTCTACGTTTTATAAAGTACCACAGCCTTTGTATTTTTCCTTGTACAGATGTGTTTCAAATACAAGGTTAAACATTGAAACCTCCTCTTTACAGTTATATCAAAAACGACAAGATTGTATAAAAATAAAGATCGAATTCTTCAAGACTGTCTAGACACTGAATATCGCAAACCGGTCTGAAAGTTCAGAGGATCATTTCCTAGAATGGATATAACTCGTAAACTATATAACTTAGGATGATTTCGTCTTCATAGTTCGAAAGAGGAAGAAAAATACTATATAATATTGTCAACTTGTAACATTTGGACAAGTTTTACCATTTCGAAAAAATATATGAACATATAGGTGATATTTTCTATATAAAACTCGCCGCGAGAAACTGTCGCAATCTAGCGCTAACAAGGTAAACTTCAGTCTAGTCGTATTTCTCTACTACACGCTACATAAAATTTTCTAAACTTGGTTATGAAAAATTGAAAGATTACCTTTTCAATGGTATAGAATACATTTCGATAATATAATATCTACTAGGATTAAAGTTGAATTGCAAAAAATGTAATTTTTAGCTTGTAAAATAGCGTTAAAATTCTTGATTTAGTTTAATTTTTATATAATAAAAACTATACTAGTTGGAAACATTTGAAAAACACGGTTTTGAAGAGAAAGACGCGATCTATCAAGCAGTGTTATGTCAGATGTGACAGATTGAAATTTCGAAATAGGAATAATTGACAAACGAGACGAATGTTTTGTTTAAAACTTGTTAACGTAAAACTTGGACGTTTCGCATCAAAAATATGCGAACTTCGCCAATTTTTGGAATATTATTTATAACGTTTTGTGGTATTTTTTTTTTGCATGATATGCATCTACGGAACATTAGCTTTCCAACGGTATTTTATTTATTGCGATGGGACAATTTTAAGTGGGCGTAACGTTGAATGGCAAAATACGTGTTTTTTAGTTGGTGAATAGAGCCGTGACTAATGAAGCGACCACTTTTAAGGCAAAAAGTGGTCGATCACCAGTTGGAGGGTTAAAGAGTACTAATATTTCATATATACATAGACGAAAAATTAAAATTTCATAAAAATGATTTACAAGATTAATTAATATAATTAATTATTAACAGAGTAGCTCAAAAGTCACTTGACGCTGCTTTAAACAAATACTGAATTTCCAATAATAATTTGAATTTGCCCCTAACCACAATCACTGGAACTTAATAAAACACAATTATCTGATTGATTGTTCTTTATTAATTATATCCACTTAATGCCCTGATGTACATTTCGATAACATGGTTATCATCATCGGAGGGTCTTGCTTATAAACTAAATCTAACCTTACATATCTATTACTAAAATTAAATTAAACCTAAAACTATGATAACCTGAGTGTAGGCTAAAATCCCTCCCACTCCACATATCAGTTGACCAGTAAGGGCTTGGGCTGGCCCTTTGTCAAGTTATTGCTTACTGGTCAACTGATATGTGGAGTGGGAGGGATTTTAGCCTACACTCAGGTTATCATAGTTTTAGGTTTAATTTTATTTTAGTAATAGATATGTAAGGTTAGATTTAGTTTATAAGCAAGACCCTCCGATGATGATAACCATGTTATCGAAATGTACATCAGGGCATTAAGTGGATATAATTAATAAAGAACAATCAATCAGATAATTGTGTTTTATTAAGTTCCAGTGATTGTGGTTAGGGGCAAATTCAAATTGTTATTGTGAATTTCACCACAGTGCTCAACAAGATTGTATCTTGTATAATACTGAATTTATTTAATTTATTACAGATAATACTTACACTTATTTTTTGTTTCAAACTGTCTTCCTTCTTCATTAATGCACCTTTCAAGTCTTCCAGGAACACTTTCACATACTCTGCGTCTTAGTTCGTTATCACTGTTCAAATCATAGAATGCGTCGCATATGTAGTCTTTCAATTCGTCAATGGTCTGTGGATTTTTAGAACAGAGTCCTTGACGACACCCCCATACTAAAAAATCCATTGGCATGATATCTGGTGGATTTGGAGGCATGTAAATATCTGCCCTTTGACCAATCACTCTTTTTTCAAAAATTTCGTTCGAATAATCGCAGACTGCAGTGACATAATGTGGTGGAGCACAATCATGTTGGAAGTAAATTTCCTGAAAGTTTTCAGCACACGTCATGAGCCTTAGTACCACGTAATTAAGTGGTATGTAAAATGTATTAACATAGGAAATTTCAAGCTAAATCTATTTTCTGTATATATAACTATGTATGGATTGTGTATAGTGGTCTCATTTACACCAAATGGGGAAACATTGGATTATCATAGCTAGGTTTTTAGCTGATTTTTCACTCTACCAAACACAATTTTTGTCCATTTTCCAAAAAAAATAAATTTTTTTTGGTTTTTAGTTTTTACAATGAGTTTGATAACAGTCTACAAAAAAATATTGTATTACAGAAGTAGGATTCTAGTAAATTGTTAATAAGTAGTAAACTTATTTTGTCTTGAAGTGGTGTAGAATTTCAAAAGGGAACATTTGACAACGTAACTATCTTAGTTGTTGCACTATTAAAAGAAAGATTTTTAGCAATTCACAACAGCAGTTGTTATGTCTTAGCTGCATATTTTGAATTTAAAATGTTTTCCTGATAGTTTGATACAGTTTGTACTACAAAACTAAAGTCTACCCTAGCTTAAAGTTTCAGTAAAAGATTGGATTTACAGACTATAATTATATTCAGATACAGACTTCTTGTTTGGAAAATGATGTCCTTGTATATGTAGAAAAAGTGAATACTTTAGGTATTATGTGTAAGTGCAACAAAGACAGAGAGACCCTATCTACTAATACTGCAACTTAAGGTGGAGCAGACTATATAAGTAAGGTATCTCACTCATTTATTTCATCTGATTAGCTATTAAAAGAAAGAACAATTATTTATATTTATATTTAAATGTTATTTAACCATTCATATCTTATATCAAATGTTTAATGAATTTTTGTGTATTTATACATATTTATTTACATAAAGTGGAATTTGATTAGTGTGTAAGAAAATATAGGAGTATGTTTTATATTTAAAAGAGATTAACTTTTTAATAAAAATGTAATATTTTATCTTTTATTTTTAAGTGTATAAAAGTTTGAAAATAGATGACGATATTTTTTTCAGTAGAAATTTTAATTTTATGTTACTCTTTTCCATTGTATAACCTATTAGAGATTATAGGGCTTTAAATATCGATAGATCATCTTACAAAAACTGAACGCAGAATGAAATCCAAAGAAAAAAAGTTGTTTATTACCTAATGATTTCCAAAGTAGTCACCATAATTTAGCTATACCATGCCATACTCACAATATGGTTACGAGAAATAGCGTGTTAGTACTGTTATGATCTTGTCAACCCCCAAGAAATATCGTGTCTGTATTGTTACGGTCTGCTAAAGTTTTTTTGACTGTTTCTGTAACTTTGAACAATGTTCTGACATATCTCCCATCCTAAGTTTTGAATTATTGCTGTATCTGAGGGTCACTTCATAAGTAAGGACTATTTTCTTACATATCACACAAAAAATGATTAATGAACAAAATTTAAACTCCTAATACAAACAATACATTTCTTTATTTTTCTACATAACCTCCATGGAGATTTAAACATTTATTAAGATGTGGCAGAAAATTGTTATCCCTTTATCTACAAGCCTTTCCACTTAACCAAATCCACAACTATTCACTTACAGTTCCCATTTACTTTCCTCTCAAATATTCCTACAGCTTTTTTTGTACTTATCTTAACAGAAACAGCGTCATAAATTACAAATTATGAAATTTGAAGGAAAGCCTCATCAATAGTGAAGCCCCTGTTTCCACAAATATACTTATCAACTTTGTTTGAACCAACTCAGGGATGAAAATTTGTCATCTGGATTGTGACACATCATTCTTTTAAATTTCAAATGTTGATTCATTATCTACATTAACAATCATAAGGTTATTGGAGATAATGTAATCTAAAAGTGACTCACCTCTCACGTTCGTGTTAGTGCTCCCCCCACACCACGTTGTGAACATTTTCATCATATCCCAGTATAAGGTCAGATACTTTCCTGCTTGCATACTCCACGAGGTCCTGCATTCCCTTTGTAGGTGGTCTACTGTCATCATCATATGGGAGATAGACAGTAGTAGGGTCCTTGCCGAGTTCTTCATCACCAGCTTCACCACCATGATGTCCCTGGAACAGTGTTCTAGATCAGGCATAGAATTTAGTCTATTGCTAGCTAAAATACATGTTCTAGGATTAATAAATCATACATTAATATACCCCTAATTCCCCTTGCCCAAATTACCTTATCTTGTCTGATCCAGGGCTCCTGTATTAGGACTGTGTCGATTTTCTCTACAGAAAATACCTTAGAGAGTTTAGGGTAGCTGTTCTACTGTGCTGCAGGTTGATCTGAATAGTCTTTCCCATCTCCATCTTCTCTACCATGCAGAACTTTCAGATGTACCTTCAGTCCAAGGTACACCCTTCAATCGTTAGTTTTGAGTATCCATGCTGATATATTGACTATGGCAAGAACGAGGATCTTCCTCCCTCTTGCCACCAATCATCCTCCATTCCCTCATGACCAACCCATACTTTTGATTACCAATGGCTCCCTTTTGATCTTTTAGCTAGCTACCTAGAGGAACTTTGGTGATCTGTAAGATATCTTTATACTCTCCTACTTTCACCGCCATTCCTTCCTCACCTCCAAGCTTCACCTTTGGAACCATCCGAGCTAACTACTCCTTAGTGCTGACGTTGCAGCACGTAACAATCAGAGCACCTTTTTTTCTGTAAGTCTTCTGAGATTGGAGCAGTGTCCCGTCTTGCACCAGACATGGCTCATCAATCAGAGACTCCTCAAGAGCGTCTGACTGCTAATCTATCAAACTGACCTCTGGGTAGGTTTCAGGCACGATTGTCTTCTTGTGACCGGTTAGCAGGTCTTTGAGGGTAGGCCTGATCCCACCTTCCCTATTTCCCGAAAGCCTCAAGACCAGAGGCATATGGTCTAACATCCTCATGTCTTTGTCTTTTTGCTGCTGGCTTATCCTTGTCTTTACCTGCAGAAGAAGTAGTGGAAGAGAGGGCCCTCTTCCCAGACCCTCCTGCAACTGCAGCTATGGATGGTTTGCTGCTCTTTTTCTTCTTCTTAAAACCATGGATCTTTCTCTATTCAGCTGGTAGGAGAAATGTTCCCTTAGCTTCTTTTTGTTCCCTTGTAAGTTTCCTTTCCCTAGAACTTGAAACTTTAGGGTCTGTATGCCAGACACCGGTCTCTCTTCACCAGTCTGTCAACAGTATTTCTTCATCACTTAGTTCCATTCTGGAACTTGTTTCTTCAGGTGTAACATCTATGGTCAACTCCCCAGATGCCCCCGCTTGTTCAAATTCTTCTAGGTCTATATTGCTTGGCGGTGTCCTTTTCACCACCGTGCTCCTCCTGAAGGGATTTTGTTGCTCTACTACTTCTTTATCTAAAAGCAATGATTGTTGTCCCCCAAATTCCTTGACACCTAGAAGGTGGATTATCCAAGACCATCCTTGAAGTACCATCTGAGGTAGGATTTCTAATTGGATTGTCCATTGCTCATTGATAACACCATTGGGTTATGTGGGATTTAATGAGTCTGACCCTGCCACAAGCCACACCCCCAAACCCTGATATTATTCACAGCTGCACATCATATCTGATGGAATGTTTGCCATCTGCCACCTGTGACCTGCTCAGTAGCTAAGGCAACAACTTAATCAACATGTAATTAAAGTATTAAAACTAAAACTCTATACTTATTAATATAAAATTTGATTTTTAAAAATTTTCTTAAACAATTTGTTATGGGAGTTAAATGATTAAATGGAAGGAAATGATATACATTGAAAAAACTCTAAGTTAATGGCATATTTTATAATAAATGTTATTATCATCTTTTAACATTTTAGTCTCGGCATATCTTCTGACACAACCTCTTCCCTGCCCATCCATTCCTCCTCCAGCAGTCTACAATGAATTTAAAACAAATCAAAAATTTTTGAGGAGATGTTGACACAAATTTAAATAGATGAGTGTATTGGTACTAGTTTACAAATTTTTTTAAGTGGGTTAACTAAGTTCTTTAACTTTGAAACAGAAGTAAATTTAAATTTAATGATTTAAATAAATTTGTTGCTAAAAGAGATTTAGATATGATATAAATGGATAATTCCACTCTATGTAATGTAAATGAGATAAAAATTAATTATATTATCAGTGTTTGCTCATTTTATCAATTAAAAATAGTAAAACTATTGTTGCAATGTTTTATTGTATTATTATTATTATTATATTGTATAATGTTACCTAGTTTTAGAAATATCCTATTTTTTAAATTATTTGTGTATAAAGAAAGTTAGTATAAAAGCAATAAGCTCACATTTTCTAGCCATAATTGGATTCTTTTACAGTACATATTTAAGTACTATTGTAATTAAAGTATACTATATTTTTCAACAATTGTTTTAGGTACTTGTATCACACCACTCTACAAAAATTATTATAATATATATATATATATATATATATATATATATATATATATATATATATATATATATATAATTCATGTGTACGAGTAACAAATATTATATTTATAATAATAGTTTTGTCTGTGGCACTATAAAATATTATTGCAGTAAGCCAAAGGAAGTTACTTATATGGAGATGTTATCATTCACATACTTCATAGTTGTAATGTTGTAGCGGTTAACTCGAGAATCTCACAATTTGTTAAACTTTCAACTCTTGTTGCTGAACTATTTATGCTAAAGACAGTTGCTGAAGTAAAATGTAAAATGAATAATTTGATTTCTTATTAAGTACTATACTTATTTTGTTCTATTTGTAACTAAATCAAAACTTTCTGTAATGAAAAATACCAAAGATATTGCCAAACTTTTAATTCACACTCCCTTATCATATAGGTACGATAAGGTATGACTTTTTCATTGTAGAATCTTTTCACAAATACATCTTTGAGGCCGACTATGTCCATTACATAGTCACAAGCGAAGTTAAGGGAGGCTGTTTAATATCTGCCCTTTTGAATAGCTATTTGTTCAATACGATTTTTTAACCTGTATGTATGACAGATCTGAATATGTACCAAGATCGACCCATCATCTAGATTTAATTACTAGTTTGTAGACCTGTTGTTTGTTTGGTCAAATTCTATGATAATAATGTCAATTATTAATAAAACTGGTTATTCCAACTACCCCTGTTTTTAAATATAATATTTGGTTTTGGTTGATAATTAACATTTGCCATTCAACACCAAATATAACAGTACAAATATTTTCATAAATAAAGTCTTATATTTGAAGCAAAATTTAGAAAGAAAATCAAATGTAATTATTTAACTTCATTAAAGACTGATTTTAATAATGATGACAAACCATTTTTTCCTTCACACCTCTTTTTCTATTGTTTTAAATCAACCGTCAAAATTTACTTAATGCTTATATAGTCCTAAAACTAAACCAAAAAATCCAAATTAAATGGTTTTAACCCATTAAATAATACATTGTTATATATTTTGTTTAAATTTTGTATGGATAGGGGTTTACAGGTTTTACAGGTTTACCTTGTAAAATGGTCCTTGGTATTACCTAGTAGTATACGAATTGAAAAACGCACAATAAAACACTAAAGTTCTAAAATATTTTGTAAACACTTTCTCAATCAGTAGAGAGAATAAAAAGAAGACTATTTATAATTTTTTATGTCCCCGTAATAAGGGTACCTACCACCTCATCCAGAGTACAATATCTTACACTTTACCAAACCGAACTATTTGGTTTGTATATCATATCAGATTAGGAGTTTGATGCCTTGCATAATGTCAACATCCAACATGTCCTACATATCTCATTTTATAGGGGTTTAAACTACAACAAAATGATCATTGTTGTAATAATTTAAAAAAGAAGTTTTGTTTACTTATTTATTAATGATAATTTTTTGATTTGCTCGACTTTAGGCGCCAGGTATCCTTAACATACCAATTTAGAAAAAAGAATGAATTTAATTATTTGAAAGAAAGAAAAAAATCTCGGGGGTCGCAAGTTCTTTTTACAGTGTACTTACAGTGGATTTTGGTTTTTTAATGAGAACACTTTGACTGAAATGTTACAAAGAAAACATTTATTAAAGACAAGTAAGTTTTTATACATTAGCATTTGTTATAGAGACATATATCATGAAAACAACTATAGCTATCATCTTAGTTAAATTACTTTTTATCTTCTCAGAGGGAGAACTGATCTTTTATTCTTTGAATTTAAAATTGACTCTAAGTTGCAACTAAAATTGATTTTATGAATAAAAATAAATTGAAATTCCTTTAAAAAGGTTAAATAAGTCATCAGACATTTATTTCTTCTTTACATAAAAAGAAATTGTTATCCTTTATATATCAAATTTATATAATAAAAGTTAAGATATTAAACATTGTAAATTTCTATACAATAACAAAGTAAATATAATGTGTTATTTAACACTAGTTACCAGACCATAGTCATTGTACATAATTCAATGATGTTCCTGCAGCGTCCTAAAAATGCCGTCGTTGTGCCCGTGGCGAAGTTGTATTTGCACCTCACGAATGTTTATAAAAAGAAAATCTGTTTATACATTAGTCCATTCTACAATTTGTAACTGTTCATTTTCCGACCGCATTGCTATGACACACGCTAATTGTTTATTGTCTATTCGCGTGAACACGTCTAATCAATTTAACCGTTCAAACAGAGTTTTAACACACTCTCACTCTTAATCGACCAACGATTAAATTCTTTACATTTTCTATTTTACTACATATCAAATTATTACATCACACTATGTCCTTTCTTTCCTCAACTCTACAAAACACATCTTTTCCCTCCAAGCTCCTGATTTCAACTTTTTTGAACACAACCTGTCACTCCTAACGCTGGACTAAGACTGCTGTTGCCATGAGGCAAATTCTTACTTCCGAAAGCGTTCTTTCCGGTTACTGTTCACACATTTTACCGCACTGCCGTAAAATACAAATAATTTACATTTTATAACAAACAAACTAAATTACATTAAAATTAAACATAATAATTCATACTGTTGTCTTGAAAATCCATTTTTCTTTTATAAATGACGTTACTAAATTTAAATTATTATTTGAATCTCTTATCTCTTTGGCTTAACCGCGTCTTTTAAATGAGTCTATTTTAATATCTGACTTTTCACATTGTCACAAAACCCCACAAGGTTTGTATTTCAATACAGGTATTGGAATACAAAGCTTTTATATATATATATTTCAAATCGAGAAAAAAAATATTAATGGATGTTCAAGACATTTCATTTCAGAAGCTAAGGACCTCATGAAAGAAAATAAGTATCCCTAGTATACTTAATTTTAGAAAGATTCTCTTTTTACATAAAAAAAATTAAAATCTATTTGCTAAAATCCTATTTCATTATTTTAATTTGTTAGCGTTATAATAACTCATTGTAAAAAAAAATAATACGAATCAATTAGTGCTAAGTCTTAGCTCTATTTATACAATAAAACCCATCATCAGTTTCCTTTCCAACCTTGTTGGCTGAAACTTTCCATCAACATTTTTTGTTGACAGGATCCCGTCACTCAAAGCTTATCTCCCAGACAGCCGTCTGTATATTTTCCTGCCATCTAGCATTTCCTTTCCCACACTTTATTTTTCTGCCAAGACGAAATTTCTACATCTTTTATAAAATCTACACCCATCTTTCACTATCAATCTGAATCATTTTTCAACTAAACGCAATTAAAATTTTAAAACTTCTCATTATTAATTAACATTTTTACGAAATTATTTACTTATTACTCAACATTGCTTCAATTCACCTTAAAACTTTTCAATTATCATCTTACTTTATTATTTATTTTAGTTTAAATCCAATAACTATTTATTCTTACTTAAATTCTTAATTACTCTTTGTCTCGCTGGGATAACATGTTAACTACTGATTTTACAATTACAAAAAACTCTTTTCTTCAACTAAAATTTAAAAATATAACATCATTATTATCAAAAAAAAATATAATTACTTACAAAACTCATCTATTTATTTAAAAATTACCTCTTTACAATTGTATTGTCTCTCAGTATCCTTTCTTAAAATTATTTCCATCTTATCTTTCATATTTTAATAATCAAAGTTGCATTAATCCCCAAACAAAAGTCTTCATAATAAAAAACTCCTTATTATTTACCTATATTCTTTCATAAATAATCTCCTTACTTCAACGTAGCTTCCTTTAAAAAAAAAATCATAATAATCGCCGTATTTCGTAGAATTCCTTAAATCTCCTCTTGTTTCATTAAAATCGTCGCATATTTCCTTTATTTCATTAAAATCGTCGCATATTTCCTTTATTTCATTAAAATCGTCGCATATTTCCTTTATTTCACCGCAGTACTCAAAAAACCTCTTAAAAACTAAAAAATTACCATTAATGCAACCTAACTACCTTCTTTATAAAAGTTTCTTAACAGAACAACTTCATTTTAAATACCACTTTACTCAACAATTCTGTAAAGTCATCATCTTCATATAAAACTCAAAAATTCTTTCATTTAAAACACTTCATATTAAAATCTTCTTAATCATCTATTACTTGTATATAAAAACTCAAAAAAATAAAATTTACATTGTTTTCCCAGCTAACACCGTATTTCATCAAAATCTTTAGACATCTTTATCAAATAACTTCTCACAATCGTCTATTGTTTTAAATCCAAACATTATTTATCAAAAATCGTTAATTATTTATTTCACTTATAAATTTCATCAAAACCTCTCTTATCATTGTTAATTTATTACTCCTTCCTTTAAAAAACAAAAACTTAACCTCCCTCATTCATTATTTAACATCAAAAAAACTTAAAAACTTTATTATTATCTGTCTTGGCAAAACTCACATAAATTCTCAAACTTTTTTACCAATTAATTTTCTCAAACCATTAGTCACTTAAAACTAACAATCTTATGATATCAAATTACTATTAAATAATCCTTAATATTTATAAACATCAAACATACAACTTATCTTTTCTACAATTCAACATCTAATTACCTATTCTAATCACCTAATCAACATTTTTACAATTTTACAGAACTTTCCGTTTCATTTCATAAAAACTCTCCTTTTGTCACGTCCGGTTTATTTCTAGGCTTTGTTTCTTAACAAACCCCCTCCTTTCACCATGTAAGCATTGTCCTATTGTCCCTTGACGACTTCCCTCAACATCTGTTTTTTCTTGTTAGAGTAGACTCAAAAAAAAACTTTTCCTATATCTATGAAAGTTTATGACACTTACAAACAGAAGTCATTGTTTATGTTTTTTGCCCAAAATTACATGTGACAGAACTTTAAACAACTACGTTGGATTTTTTGATAAGTTTTCCAATTAACTCTAAATCACTACCTTCTAGAAATGATATCTTAGGCCCTGATCATATCACTTCTCGAACATAGCTACATCCTGCCTCGAAAGACAGTTCGCCTACCAAACTTTATATTTTACAATATAATCAAGAACTCTATGTTCTCTCTTAAACTTCTTCTACTAAATTTCTGTATTTCTCAACACAAAATAAGAACTCTTTGTTCTTTAAACTTCTCAAAATTGTCAAAGTTTTAACTATATTTCATTTACATAAGTCGTATGACAATTTTTTTGTTTTTATTTTTTGTATTTTGTTTTTTCTTATTTTATTTTTCAAAACTCGGCCCGGATACTTGACCTCGATTAGACAATTTGCTTTAATCGATGTCAAATACCCCGGCCGAACTTCAATTAATAAAACCCTCCAACGTTCCATTTTTATTTTATTTTTTATTTATACCTTTTTTATTTGATTTTTTATGAATTTTCTGTTTATTTTATGCATTTGACCTCCTACTTTCCCCACTACAGTCCTTCTGACCATCTACTTTATACCGTGCATACTTCTAATTGCTCTTTGGACTCTTACACAGGGTAACATGTTGTGACGTTGAAATGTGCAGTGGTTGAATGCAATATCCCTACTAAATTCAAGATAAAGCCCAAAACACATCCCTATTCCACAACACGCCCTCCATGTAGTCCCAGAATGCCTTATTCTTACGAATAAAACATTCTATTATTACTACACAAACTCCTACCTCCTCCCAAAATGTTCATGTACTCCTTAAATGCATCTACACGAAGAAAATTTTAAAATTCATAAAAAATTTCATTCAAATCGTATCATCCGAAGTTGAAATAATGTTTATTTTTACCAAGTTTATTACTAGCATCGTCGATTTTCTGTTTATGTAATCCTTTCTAGATGTTATTATTCAAATTCAAAAAGAAAATTTTATTTTTTAAAATTTATTCTAAGTTCTTTACTTAGAAATTTTACCTTCAATACTATTAAAGTTATTTAAGTAATCTACTTTTGTTCTTGTTTACTTTATTTAAAGCCAATTATCCTTTATTTAAGCAAATTTTATTTGAAAACACAAGTTAAATTAGAATTATACGTCAAAAGTTTTTTATTTTCCTAGACAGCATTTTGGTAACACCCTATATTTCGTCTCAATGTCATGCATAGGAATTTATACCTGACTAAGGAATAAACAATCTCCCCTAGCTGTATGAAGCAATATATCTGTCTACTGATAAGAAGTGAACCTTTTAGCTCCAACTAGATTCTATTTCTCTCGTCATTATTGAATATTTTATTGAATCCACCTACTTAATATTGAATATTATTTCTTCAACGTTACTCTGAATCCTCGCTCCGAACTAACTATCTTATCTATGTCACGTAAAATCAATATTTATTCCTTTCATAAACATACAGAGTTATTTATTAACAATCTTGCAGCTCCAATGATCCTCTCATCTAACATTTTCAAATATTCTAGTTTGCCTTAAAAGTTTTCTTATATTACACAATTTATTTTTTAAAATGTTCTGTTTTCTAATCCAATTGTTTATTTAACGTTAAAATTTATTATTATCAATTCTTTAATTATTTATGAAATATATTTCCTTAATTGAGTGACATTGTATGTCCCTTTAATTACTTCAGAGTCTATTGTACTAATTACATATGCATTTTCTAATTTAATTTTTAAAACTTTAAACGGACCTTGATACAATAAGAAAAATTTCCTTATTTCTCTCCTCAAATTTGATGACAGATAGTGATTTTTAACCAAAACTAAATCTCCTACCTCAAATTTTGTTGGTTTTAGTTTTTTATCATGATATTTTTTTCGCTGATTTGCCTTTAACTTCAAACGTCTTCTCGCTAAAACTATTTTTTCTTCAAAATCTATTATTTTTCCCGGAGGAAATTTGCATAGTTGGTTATAAATGCGCGGACACTCCTTTTTAAACATAATTTCATACGGACTATCATTGATGGATTCGTGTATGGATTGATTCATACAATTTTCTATAAATTTTACATAAAGCGGCCATTTTGTGTGTTTATTGTGTACATAAGTCCTAAACATTCGACCTAGTTCTCTCATGCAACGCTCACTGGGATTCGACTGAGGATGATATACTGATGTGTGCCTAACTTGAATATTATTATTTATTAATTTTTCTTTCCAAATTCGTGATTGAAACTGACTACCGTGGTCACTTAGAATTATTTTTGGTTTCCCTATTTCCTTTACATATTCATTGATTATTTTATTTGCTAAAACTGTCCCAATTGCTCTCTTTATTGTGTATAATTTTATAAATTTCGAAAAAACATCCAGTACTACAAATATATATTTAACCCCACCACTTCCAGTCGGTAATTCTCCAAATAAATCCACTGCTACCAAATCTAACACATTTTCGGGTAAGATGCTCACCATTAATCCTTCATTTTTTATATTTGATACTTTAGTTTTTTGACATAAATCGCATGGCCTAATTTGTAATTTTATTTGTTTTTCTAAATTTGGGAATTCGTATAGTCCTTTTAATATTTTATAACACTTTCCTGCACCAATATGTCCGTATCTTTCATGACAATCATTAATTACAATTTCTATTAAAGATTTTGTTAAACAAATTTTGTGAATTCCATTTTTCTTTGACTTTTTAAATAAAACATCATTATAGATAACATAACATTCTCTTAACTTATTAAATTTAACAGATTGGTCTTCTAATAATTTAATAATTCTTATACAATATTCATCTTGACTTTGTTCCAAATTTAAACGTTTAAAGGCATTTCTTAAAATTCTATCTTGTTTTGCTAAATTTTTATCAATTTGTGTTTGAAAAATTTTAATTAAATGTTCATCTCCTGTCTTGATGACTTCATTGTGATCCGTTCGCGAGATAACATCTGCTACAATATTTTCCTTCCCTGGACAATACTCAATTTCTAAGTTATACTCCTGTAAAAACAATATCCATCTCAGAAGTCTACCATGTGTTAATTTACAGTTTTTTAAAAAAGTCAAAGCTTTGTGGTCCGAACGTATAGTCGTTTTGTTCCCTAACACATAATTTCTAAACTTTTTACATGCGAAGACTATACTCAATAATTCTTTCTCTGTGACCGTGTAATTAACCTCACTATTTTGTAAAGTTCTGCTTGCGAACGCAATGACCAGATGTTCATTATTTACGTCCACTTGATACAATACGGCTGCTAAAGCTTTATCTGAAGCATCTGTGTTTAAATAGAAGGGCTCTTGGAAATTAGGGTGTTGTAAAATTATCGTTTCTAAGAAAACCTGTTTTATTTTTTCAAATGTACTTCTATCTTCCTCTGTCCAATTCCAGATTTTGTTATTATTCCCTAAAAGATGTGTGAATTTACTAGTTAACTCTGCATAATTTTGTTGAAACTTCCTGTAATAATTACATAAGCCTAAAAAACTTTGTAATTGTTTGATATTTTTTGGTGTGGGAAAATCTTGTATTATTTTAATTTTTTCTTGGTCTGGCTCTATTCCTATATCTGATATGTTGTATCCTAAAAACTTTATACCTTTTTTGCAAAAAACAGACTTTTTTATTTTAATAGTTACATTATATGTTTTAAGTCTTTCAAATAACTTTCGCAAATGTCTCATATGCTCTTCAAACGATTTTGACGCTATACATACATCATCTACATAAACTGTTGTGAATTCCAAAACTTCAGGCCCTAATACCATACTTAGTCCTTTTTTAAATAATGAAGTACTAACATTTAAACCAAAAGGGAGTCTTTTGAACTGTAAATTTCTACCATTGAACACAAAAGCAACATATCTTCTAGATTGTTCGTCTAATTCTATCTGCCAAAAACCACTGACCAAATCTATACTAGAAATATATTTAACTCCTTCAAACCTTTGCAATATATCATCTATCTGTTCAGGTGCTTCTCGATCTGGTATTATTATTTGATTTGCTTGCCTAGCATCTAAACATAGTCTTATGGACGAATCTTTCTTAATTACACATACTAATGGATTCGAAAATGGGCTATTTGACTCTTCTATTATATCATTGTCTATCATTTTTTGAATTTCCTTAGCTACAGCTTCCTTCTTCGAATGTGGTATTGCATAAGATTTATTTATGAATTTACTATCTTCCTTTACATTTAGTTTAGCTTTATAATTTAACATTTTTCCTGGCTGATCCGAAAATACTTCTTTAAAATCATTTAATACAGTTTTTAATTCTCGTTTTTCACTATCTAAATTTAAGTTACATTCTTCTAAAATTTTCTCTACAATTTGTGTCCATTCTACATCTTCATAGTTATTTTCATAATATTTTGAATCAAAATCTTGAAAAAAATTTGTAGCTACATCATTAATTTGCAATTCTTCATAGTCAAAATCTGTCTCATCATAACAATTTATTTCTGCTTTAGTCCTACACAATTTTAATTTATAACATTCTACTTGCGAAATTTGTTTTCTAAACTTTGTTTGAATTATTTTATCCTCTACATTAAATTTAATCTTTTCTTCATCAAAATCAATCTGAGCCTTCTTTTGTTTTAAAAAATCACATCCTATAATCATTTCAATATTTAGACCTCTAACAATTAAAAAATTCACTGCAACTACATCTTTTCCGATTTCTACATCTATAAAAGCTTGTTTTGTAATCCTCTTGCTACGCACACCTGTTACTCCTACTATTGTTAAGTTACATACTGGTAATTCCAAAATTTTATCATTATTTATAATTAGTTTCTTATAAATTTCTTCATTCATAACAGTAATTTCTGAACCTGTATCAATTAAACATTTAAATTCTTCTTTATTAATTTTCACATCAATTTCAATTAACTCTCCTTTTATAGGCTGTATGCTTACATTATTATAATTTTCTTCATTTAACAATTCTTCTCTAATGTCTACATCAATGTTATTATTATTTTTTGTTATTATAGATGAAATTGTATTTTTTGAATTTACTATTTTAGGCCTATTTTGATTTTTAGACAACAATGCTCGGGCCCTATTTATTGTTGTCCATTTTGGTTTTCCTGTGGTCTATTACCATTTCCCTTATTTCCCTGATCATATCTTTTCTGTTGGAAATTTGGCCTAAACCCTTGATTCATGCCATTACCATTTGCCCTATTGAAATTTTGTTGATTTGTTAACATGGGCCTATTATTGTTATTTTGTATATTAGGTGGTGGAAATCTAGTAAAATTATTAGGTCCCCTAAACCTATTCTCTCCCCTTGTCTCTTGAAAATGGGGTGGTGCCCTAAATCGAAATCCTTCCTGTCCTAATTGCTGTGGTTGAAAATTTTTATACATGGGTCTGTCCATATTCATTCTATTTTCCCCCTGTCTTGCCCTATCTGGACCTAACAACTTCTGACTTTCTTGCCAACTTAAAATTAACTTTTCTAGGTCATTAACATTTTTAGGTCTAGCTGCTAACATCATTAACTCTAGTTTTTCAGGCATTTTCCTACTTATATGTCTTACAAATGTATCCATAGACATGGGCGGATCTAAAAATTGTGTCTTATTATATAAGCTCATCACATATCTAAATACTTCTTCCATCGGTCCCCTAAAATAGCTTCCTACCAATAATTTAGTTTTCAGTTGTTCCTGTTTCTCTTCAGACCAGAACCTATCTAGAAATGCTACCCTAAACTCTTCAAAACTACCCCACTCATTTTTGTGTGCTTCAAACCATAACTCTGCTTCACCTTTAAAATATTTCCTTAAACAACCTAGCTTTATCTTCCATTGTCCCCCATTTATTTTGTTAAATGTCTCTATAGCTTCTATAAATACTTTTGGATGTGGTTCTAACCTTTCATTTTGAAACTCTGGGATTATAGTCTCATTAATTATATTCGCACTCGTATAAGTACCCTGACTTATGCTACCCTGTTCGACAAAATTTTCTCTTATTTTTTGCATAAACTCTCCTTCGAATTTTAAATTTAGGCTATTAATCTGGTCCTCTACATTGTTTTTTAACTCTAAAATTTCTTGTTTTTCTAGATTCTTCTGTTTTCCTACTTCTAAGTCTAACAAAGTTATTTTTTCGTCTGTTTTTCCTAACTGCATCTCAAACTTATCTACTCTATTGTTTACATCACTCTTAACCTCTAAAATTTCTTTACAAATTTTGTTTTCAACAACCTTTAGATTATTTTTAGCTTCTATTTGATTACTTAACAACTTTACTTCCGTTTCAGATTTAACATTATCAATTTCCTTAACTATGCTACATATTTTGTCAGACATATCTATTTCAACCTTAGCAATTTTCTCATCAAAATTATTTTCTATCTCTAGCCTAGTTTGTTTAATTTCTTGTCTTAAACTCTGCTCTACATTTACATAACATTCTTTAAATTCTGCCCTACTCTCTTCAAATTTTTTGTACATTTCTTCTTTTAAATCTAAATTATCTTGTCTTAGTTCTAATTTACTCTGTTTCAGGTCATTATCTATTTTATCAAGTTTAACATTATTCTGTTCAAGTTTAATATTAAAATTCTCTAGTTTTTCATTAATTTCTAGTTTATTCTGATCAAATTTATTACTTATTTCTAATCTACTTTGTTTAATATCATTACTTATACATTCAAATTTTTTATCATTATCTCGTTTAAATTCTAGATTATTCTGTTCAATTTTATTATTTGTTTCTTTTAATTCTGAACTATTTTGACTAAATTTACCATTCATCTCTTTCATCATTACTTCCAACATTCTCATTACTTTATCATCTCTATTTAATCTATCCTGTTCAATTACACTAACCTGCTCAATTACCCTAACCTCTTCAGCTCTTAATTCCCTATCTGAATTTTCTTCTACTATTTCTACCCCTGATGTTTCTACTAATTTTTTATTCATATCTTCACACTGTTGTTTACTGTTTAGAATCCCATCACTATCAAACCCATTAAAATCCGAACCTGAACTACTAATTTTACTCATACTTGAACGTCTACTATTACTATTACTGTTTATTTCTTGATCTAGAAAATCTTGCGCGAATTGTTCATCTAATTCTTCATTACTTTTTGTTATTTCTATTGGTAGTTGCCCTATGTTTCCAAAAATACTCTCTGTATACTCCATTGGTTCTAAATTGTTTAAAAAATTATGATTTTCTAACCCTACCTGTTCATCATTATTATTAACATTTACAATTTCTGACTCCATTTTTTATCTTATATTTAACACAAAAATTTTAAAAAAGAATCTTTCTTATTATTATAAAGAGAGTCCTTACCTTGATTTTAAGAGTTCTCATTACCAAAATCACTGTATTTTTCGACTTAAAAAGGCCCACAGTTGCGGCGACATTTGTAATAATTTAAAAAAGAAGTTTTGTTTACTTATTTATTAATGATAATTTTTTGATTTGCTCGACTTTAGGCGCCAGGTATCCTTAACATACCAATTTAGAAAAAAGAATGAATTTAATTATTTGAAAGAAAGAAAAAAATCTCGGGGGTCGCAAGTTCTTTTTACAGTGTACTTACAGTGGATTTTGGTTTTTTAATGAGAACACTTTGACTGAAATGTTACAAAGAAAACATTTATTAAAGACAAGTAAGTTTTTATACATTAGCATTTGTTATAGAGACATATATCATGAAAACAACTATAGCTATCATCTTAGTTAAATTACTTTTTATCTTCTCAGAGGGAGAACTGATCTTTTATTCTTTGAATTTAAAATTGACTCTAAGTTGCAACTAAAATTGATTTTATGAATAAAAATAAATTGAAATTCCTTTAAAAAGGTTAAATAAGTCATCAGACATTTATTTCTTCTTTACATAAAAAGAAATTGTTATCCTTTATATATCAAATTTATATAATAAAAGTTAAGATATTAAACATTGTAAATTTCTATACAATAACAAAGTAAATATAATGTGTTATTTAACACTAGTTACCAGACCATAGTCATTGTACATAATTCAATGATGTTCCTGCAGCGTCCTAAAAATGCCGTCGTTGTGCCCGTGGCGAAGTTGTATTTGCACCTCACGAATGTTTATAAAAAGAAAATCTGTTTATACATTAGTCCATTCTACAATTTGTAACTGTTCATTTTCCGACCGCATTGCTATGACACACGCTAATTGTTTATTGTCTATTCGCGTGAACACGTCTAATCAATTTAACCGTTCAAACAGAGTTTTAACACACTCTCACTCTTAATCGACCAACGATTAAATTCTTTACATTTTCTATTTTACTACATATCAAATTATTACATCACACTATGTCCTTTCTTTCCTCAACTCTACAAAACACATCTTTTCCCTCCAAGCTCCTGATTTCAACTTTTTTGAACACAACCTGTCACTCCTAACGCTGGACTAAGACTGCTGTTGCCATGAGGCAAATTCTTACTTCCGAAAGCGTTCTTTCCGGTTACTGTTCACACATTTTACCGCACTGCCGTAAAATACAAATAATTTACATTTTATAACAAACAAACTAAATTACATTAAAATTAAACATAATAATTCATACTGTTGTCTTGAAAATCCATTTTTCTTTTATAAATGACGTTACTAAATTTAAATTATTATTTGAATCTCTTATCTCTTTGGCTTAACCGCGTCTTTTAAATGAGTCTATTTTAATATCTGACTTTTCACATTGTCACATTGTTTCCTCAAGTCCACATTTATCATATACAAATAGATCTTTCATGCCCACAATTATTGAGAGATGTATATGTAACTTCCCTTGTCCTTTTATATCAATCTAAGCTCCTTTCTTCCTAAAACTATTAGCCTCATTTTCATCAGATTTTTAAGATCTTTGTTTGTGTACAGTATTTTCTGTCTTCTCACTTAGTTAAATTATACCAGACTCAGTCCTTATTTTTGTTTTATTTTGAGACTGCTAAAAGTGGTTCAGCTATCACAGACATAGTTGACTTCACCTTGGCCAACTCAAAGAATTTGTTTAATTCAGAGTATATTCATTTTTTTTAATATAGTCAGTATTTTACTATATAAAACCATTACATAAAATACGTCCTTTTTTTTCACTGTATGGATTTAATATTTTAACCACTGAATACAACTGTCCAGTGATGTTAAAAATAGGCTATATGTGCCCTATTAAACTCTAACCTAAAACATTGTGTTTAGTTAGTCAATTTTTGAATTTTACCAATGTCTATCAGCATTAAAAGGCATTATCTCAAACATTTACTTAAATTTTTGTTAACATATAAATTTCTCAAAAAGTTCTGCCTTTGTGTAATTAGATTTTTGCCAAATATTTGATGTTCAAGTTTTAATGATGTTCAACAACCCATACCTTCATGCAGAGTGTAAACTAAATTTTGATGCACCTGATTAAAATTGACATTAACGGGAAACCTCCACTGTATCTATTTATAAAGGGGTCAACCCTTAGTGTGTGACATATTATTGGAAAGGTCTATTTAAAATAAACAAAATGATATCTAAAAAAAGTCTCTAAGTCATCCCTAACTGAAATGCCAATATTTGTACATTTTTTAAATTAGGAAAATGTGCTATCTTACCGGTTTTTTTGTAACACATGCTTTAATTATTGATGTTGAATAGTTTAGCAGTGACTTAGCCATGTGTAAAAAAATTGAGACAAATTTTTAAAAAGAAGTAATTAAGTGGATTAAGGTCAGGATATCATGCTGGTCATTCACACCGCCCCTTCTTTCTATCCATCTTTTAGGAGAAACATTGTGTAGATAGTCTCTTACTTGACAGCCATAGTGAGGTTTTGGTCTGTCTTGTAACCTAATGTTTCGTATACCCTCTCATATTTTGCAGTGGAGGCATGATTTGGTTAATAAGCATCACTAAATATTTATCAGAGTTCCAATTTCCCTCAATTACAAATGGTCCGACCAACTGGTTGTTAATCAATCCTACCCATACATAGCCATAACAAGAGGGATGCGAAAGGGGCAGCTAACTTGGTCGCCAATTTGAAGAGGGCTTTGCATCAGAATATATGAATGTTTTTTAACATTTCATTTTGAAACAAATATTTTATAGTTAAAACTGAAAGTAATAAGTAAGAAATAGCTTTAGTATAATAATAACATGAAGTGACTAGTGAAATAGATATATGTGATTCACCCACTCTACAATCATGAATATTGTATCTAGTTAATACGACAAGTTCTTTACTTGACTTCATTGATTGTGCCACTGATATACATGGTAATAAAAGGTCAAATGAAAAATTAACTGAATGTCAACATTCATGTACACATGGACCAGAAAATCAGTATAATGTTCCCATGAAAGCTGATATCAAAAAAGAAGTATATTAGTTCAGAGCAAAATATTAACATGGCCCAGAGCAAAATATAATTGGAAAATTTATTTTGCTCTTGAATATAGAGAAAAGACATTTTAGTGAAAGAAGGTATACAAAAATGTTTTTAAGTCAAAATTTTTTATGAATTCTGGAATTTTTAATTTAGTTCTGAATAGATTGATGTAAATAAAGTTTATAAAAATTAAATACAAACATTAAAAATCGATTTTTTATTAAACATTCTTTGTAATATCACAATGTTTTTGGAGAGTCTAATATATTTACATAAGTAAAACGAAATAATACACTTTTAGAATATAATTAAATGTGATTTTACAATTATTTTAAAGAAATTTTCATTTTATGGTTGGTAAAAGCGGACTCCCAATACGAATAATATCAGATTTACGAACGAAACAGTCATTTCCCTCATGTTTGTTTTCTGTTGAACGCCAATTAAATCATTGCGAAAATGAACGACATTGTATGATTCAGCCTAGCTCAGGCACTGTTACTAAACAAATTCCTTATCGTACTGGTTTGTAAAAAAAAAAATGAAGTATGACATATGATTTGCTAAGAAAACCTTTATCCTTTCAACTTGCAAAAGGTTCCGTCCGATGATGCCGCAAGGCGAAACAATTAATTGTAGCTCATTTATATTATTAAAATATTTTGAAACTTTAAGTTTTATTGCTTTATTTTATCCTTCTATTATATTGGTTTCTAGACAACTGATATTGTTAAGGTAAATTCCATATTATTTACGATGAAGCCACTTTTACGAGAAACTGTTCTTCAATTATAGAAATACTCATTTATGGAGTAATAAAAATTCACATAGTACCATTGAAAGTAATTTCCAACACAGATTCCACATTGTTTGGTATGTCATTATTGACGACAAAATTCTTGGGCCATTTTTTCTCAATGAAAACCTTACAGGAGATGCATACATACATGTAAACAAAAATAATTCGGCAGTTCTTTTAGAGGATTTACTTTTGCAAACACTATTGCAAATGATTTTCAGCACTACAATAGAACTCCATATATATATATATATATATATATATATATATATATATATATATATATTAGCAGCTAGAAATCACTTAAATGGTAATATTTTGAACTGAATTGGACATGGTGAACCAAACAATTGGCCACCACTAGATTAACCAATCAATGCCACTAGATTACTTCATTTTGGGCCTTATGAAAATGATAATATGTCAACAGAAAGTTAATACAAAAGAAGAGTTACTCATTAAAATTCATAGTGCTGTTGGCTATATGAAACGATCCTGACATAATACGGAGAGCCACTAAAAATATTTTACTTTGGGCAGAGTGCTGTGTACATTGTGAAGGAGAAAATTTAAACAATTACTGAAACTGAGGTGTGTTATTTTCTTAGGATTTATAATTTTATTTATTTATTATTTTATTTCTTATTTTTCGATATTACAAAAAATGTTTATTAAGAATAGAGTAAAAGATTTTCTAACTACTTTTGGTCTCTTTTGATTTAGTTAATGAATTCGGTTTCCGAGGCTATTGCTACCCAAATGGATCTTTTATAACTACCCTACTAATTATGTTTTAGTCCCAGCCAAGATTTAAGATTACTAAGAATTTTAAATGGTTCTGGGTGACATTGTCATTACCTCTGCAGTCATGGGGAAAGGAATGTTGAGATAAAGTAGACTTTTGTAGGTTAGAGATTCACACTCACACAACCAGTGTTCGGCTGTCTCTTTATGTGTCAGGCAGAAGTGGCATGAATCCACTTCTGCCTTTCCCATGTGTTTCAGATGGTAATTCACTGTCAGTGTCCAGGCAGTAGGCCAATAATCAGCCTAAGCTCCCTTCTACTTATTATTTGTTTACTTTTTAAATTTTAAGTAAAACTATCTTGTTTTTGTTTGGCGTTAACCTGTATATTAATATATGTTTTGCTTTAAATATTTATCTGTAGTATATTGTGGTTTATTCAACATGCTGCTATAAAATACTAAATGTCTTTTGATTATTACAAATTTTTTCTCTGATTTTAGTGTGTATAGTTGCTGATAAAACAGTACCAACTTTCATGTTTTTACCAAGTTGATATTATTTAAAGTTCAGACAGAAAGCTGGCTTGTACATGTGTTCATATTTTTGTAGAATTAAGTTAACATATTTAATATCTTGATTAATTTCTCAATACATTATTTTATTATTGATATTATTTTATTAATAATCAAGACATTATCAATACAATAACAGATTATGAAAATAAATTAAGTGATTTGTCATTTTGTATGATTATTCAAATATACATAATATATTTTATTCTTATTTCCTTATTTGTTTTCTTTTGAAATATTTCTGAAGTCTTTCCTTTATCAATATTTTTTTCAGTATTTTTATTGAATTTTGTTGACTTGAAAATTAGTGCTTAATACTTCTCTAAGTAGGACTTTTCATGCTGGTCTATAGCAGATGCAAGCTATTTAATATACTGGATAAATATAAAGCATATTTAAGTAGCCTATTGTAAACATTGTTTGAATAATGACTTATTACTGTTCAGAAGCCTATAACTATCCTATTAAGAAACAAATTTATCACAACTGTGCTATTTTGAGAGGGGGTCCCTGTATTGAGACTTGGGTGGATTTGCAGGTTATGGCATGTTTGGTTGAACCTAACTGAAAGGTCCAAGGACTTGGGAAAGGGGTTTATGTAATCTTGTATTTGGGTAATACATAAGGACGGCCTAATTTATGGAAATAATATTTGTCCTTATTGTTTCCTATCTTTCCTGGAGTTAACAAAAAGCTCATTTTTAGTTTAAATATAACATGATAACTCCATAGTAGTTCTTATACCAAATTTTGATAAGATTTGCTAAAATATTATAAACATTTGTAGATACAAATATTGACGACATTCAGAACAAACACATTCATACTTTAAAGTAACGTTCTTTAAAAATGTGTTGGTCTAAAACATAAAAGATTTATCCTTTTATGATTTGATAATTTGTTCAAACATTAACAATAATGTTTAAACAAATTATAGAATTTGGTATGTTTATTTTTTCAATATCTTTAAAAAGTTAGTTAATCAGCAAGATTGGTCACATTGTTTCAAAATTATGTAATTTTGAGTTGTATTTGCGCTCTAGCGTTTGCATTTTCATTTAATTTTGTACTCAAGTTGTTGTGAACATCAGCTTTGCTTTAACCATTGTTACTTGAAGTATTACAAATATATATTTCTTAAAAGCACATTGGGTGCCATTTTGTAAATTGACGTGAGTATATGCGTTAGGTATTGTAATATATGCTCATTGCCACTGTAATATATGGTAAATATTACTAAATTTGGGTTCATTAAATAAAACACATTGTATTAGATTATAGCTACGACTGCGTGTTACAGGTAGGAAGGTGAGTTCAAGACTGGATTGAATATGTAGCCAGGGAAAGCGTCAGTAATAAGGGCTGGTGGGAAAAGGTACTGGATTGCAGCCAATAGCATTTATTAATTTGTCGTATGACATATCGAACCATATGACGTCACACATCATACGATGTCACGCGATACTCCCACTCTTGTACAATTGTATACATCACAATTCCTCCCTCTTAATTCTTTTAAACAATACAATACACAATTTTACTTTTTTCATATAAAACTTAAACACATAGTCGTATAACTTTTAACCTAGAAACTTGAAACAATTTGACAATTAAACTAGTAACTTAAATTAACACATGATAATTTATTAGCAAAATTAAATTAGCAATTTAAACAAATAAAATCAAAAATTTTTTTTAAAACAATTCTATCCAGAACACAAACATTTTACAAAATACAATTATACATAATATATTATTTAATAATCAAGTCTTACAACAGGTTTCCTTAATCTAATTGGATATCTTCTTTCAACAACATCAGTAGTATTATTGTTTACAACGTTTGTTGGAGAATTCCGTGTTTGAATCATAACAGGACTGGAATGTCTCATAACAATTGGTGGAGAGCGGATGCTCTTCCGGGGTGAGATATTTCCCCCTGTTTGAATGGTATCTGTCACTAAGTCAGTCAATGACTCGTCCACTTGTTTTTGTTTATTTTCAGAAGGAGGCGAATTGACACCAATTAGTTGGTCAATATGCCTTCTCCATATTATACCAGAATTTAACCTTACTAAATACATTACTGGACTAATTTGCTTAATAACAATACCTTGTATCCATTTATCATTTGAACAATATTGTCTTATTAATACTGATTAATTTACAAACAATTTTCTTGTTCCCGTTCCTCTAAAATAATCCGTTTGTTTTTCTTGCTTTAACTCTACTGTTTTGGCAATATTAGGTCTAATTAAATCTAACCTTGTTTTCATTGGTCGATTAAACATTAACTTAACAGGCGTTTCTTGAGTTGTAACATGAACTGAATTTCTATAATCAAACAAAATTCTATACAATGCTAATCTAGTATCTATACCTTCTCTAAATGCACATTTTAATTTTGTTTTAACATACTTAACAGAGTTTTCTGCTAAACCATTAGATTGTGGGTGGTATGGTGCAGAACTAGAATGTTTAATACCATTACATTTTACAAACTGCTCAAACTCAAACGAATTGAAAGGCGGACCGTTGTCCGTATGAATTACTTCCGGTAAACCAAATCTACTGAACAATTCCCTTAATTTATCTATTGTCTGACTAGCGGAAGTCGACTTTACTTCAAAAACTTCTAACCATTTAGTATGTGAATCTATAACAATTAAATACATTTTCCCTTTAAATGGACCCATGAAGTCTGCATGTAATCGTTCCCAAGGTCTACTAGCATACTGCCAACAATGTAATTGATTCTTTGTAGGATTTTGCCTTTCAAAAAGACAGGAAGAACAACCATCCGCCAGATTTTCTATATCTGCATCTATATTTGGCCACCAAATATATGATCTCGCTACCGATTTCATTTTTATTATCCCTAGATGACTTGTGTGTAATTCATCTAATATGTATTTACGGAATTTATTTGGAATAATTACTTTATAACCCCACATTATAATTCCCTGTTCGATTGTTAATTCTTCCTTTCTTTTGAAATATGGACCTAATTCAGGATATTCTACAGAAACATGATTTGGCCATCCATACATTACAGGTATCATTTTGTAATGTGCAGCGTTACAAATAATAAAGTTTATTTTACCAAACACCATGTTGGGCATTATTTTTGTAACGTGAAGAGTTATGAATAAATGTTATTTTCTAATTTAGTATTATTAATTTTTACTTACTAGGTTCTTTTCTTCATTTCAGTACTTCCCAGCCTCAAAATCGCCCAACGGGTTTAGCTGAAAAGATGTTCTTTAGTAATTTTTTTAAAACTCATCTTAAACTTTTTTTTAATACACAAACTTTATTCAACATAAAAGAAAATTGTAATTCTATCAATTTTCAAACAAAATCTTAAACGTTGGAATTTTATATTGAACAATTAAAATTTGCTACATTTCCTATTTATTTTTATCTTATTATAGTCTACCTTCCAGTTTATATCATTTTGCCTAAGGAATTATTTCGGGAAGAAGAGACATAATTTGTTGTATACCTTGTTGCCACTTGTCAGTACCAAAATATAATAAAACCATCTTGTAGAGTAATTGAAAGTATACAGAGTGGGGCATCAAAATGGATGATTTTAAATAGTGGGCTGGAGCCGGAATAAATAGAGAAGAGGAACAGTAAGTTCACATTTATGTTATATACATCTAAGTATTTAGTCGGAGCATTGGACCAGCCAACTGTTTGTGTTGAAATCCTTTTACCAAAATGACAGTTATATGATTGCTAGACATGTTTTCCGCGTTTTTTTAGTATAAATCACAACCTTCTAGTGCTGTCAGCACCCACAATAAAATTATGGGTAAAAAAACTTTGAAGAGACTAGTTCAACTGACAAAGGAGAAGTGTAAGTGTAAGAACAAGTCACACTCTTGAAAATTTTCGAATGAGTGCGGCAAGCAATTGAAAGAAGCCCATGTCAATCAGCTCATTGCCATAATGCTGCACATGAACTATTCAACAGAACCGTCCAACAAATTTTATACCAAGATCTTCACCATCATCCCTATAAAATTCAAATCGTACAAACTCTTTATTATGATTACCCGACAGCGTTTTTGTGAACAGTTCTTATATTTGGTTCATGGAGATGAGAATATTTTTTATAATTTATAGATGAGGGATGAGACCCATTTCAATCTATCCAGTTATGTGAATAAAGATAACTTTAGGTACTAGAGTAACAAGAAAAACTGAGGACCTCGTACAGATAATTCAAATAAAGTGGCATAAATTCCTCAACAAATGCTGCAAGATGTTGTTTTCACCAGCGTCTTGATGAATGCTTGGATCGAAAATCTCATCATCTTTCTGATGTTATTTTAAAAATATATTTATGTTCACTAGTTTTCTTTAATGCTTTTTTATTACTTTAAGATGATATTAATAAAGTTGAGAAAAAATATAGTAACTTGTTGCTTTTTGAAAGTGTATTTAAATCTCCCATATCACTGTCCACTCTGTACAAATTAGATTATCTCTTGTAGGAACAGTCATATTTAAGAAAATGTGGTTTTAAGTTTAAATAAAATATTTGACTTGTGGTTGGGCTGATAAAGAATTTATCTTTTGTAATTTCAATTTTGTATCAGTGTGTAAGACATGTTTTCAAAAAAGTACAAGAAAAAAACAATCATGAATCAGGATTTTTTTAAATTGCTGTTCCTAGAAAAATAATCATGAAGCCTACCTAACTTATTCATTTATAAATATACTACAATAACGCTTGATTATTTTTATGTTTGTCAAGGAGCAAGCAAGTTGTAACAGAATTATCTTCCCCTTTCCAAAATCCTCCCTTGAACAGAGTTATATAAATTTGAAAGGCTTAAAGTAAGGTATTAAAAAGTAACTATTTAACAGTCTACTACATTTGGATTTATCTCAAATTTTTAGAAATTTAAAATTCTGGCTTTGGGAGGCTGTATATTGTCAGTGAAGAAACAATACTGCCTATCTGACATTTGTGAAACTTCCAGAAAAGGCATAAAACTATGACAATAATTTAAAAATTCACAGTTAATTTTCAAACAAGAAAAAAAGAGGTATAATTTAATTAGCTGTAAAATGTATTATAACCATAGTACATAAATAATAAACTGAACCAACAATTTAATTATATATACTTTACATAATAATGTACGTCTAACTTTTTTTATAAAAGTCTGAACAACACTAGTTGTAGTAGATTATTATTTTATTAAATAGGTCTTATCTTATCTCGTCTTTACTCTCTTAAGAAACTGAAAATTGATCCTGATAATAGTCCTATGGATTGTCTACTGGATTAAGTCCTGTAGATCTTTGAATTTTGAAGTAGTTATTGGAATTTTACCTATGAACAAAGAAGAAAATTCACTGACAAAAGTTTTTTAGCTTGTTTTTGTAGTTCTATGTAGATAGATTTGAAATCCAGCTTTGTCTCAATCTGATACCTGATATCAATCAGTTTTTTTAATTGTACCTGATACCCATTATGTCTTAAACTGTTTGGTCGCATCCACCACAACAAGACTTAATAGAGTTGTAAATTAATGTTTCTTTTCTGAGAATATTCTTAAAATAAGAGTATCTCAGGAACCTTGAACTGTATGGAAAATGTTCCTGCGAAGCACCTTGTGTGATTTGGTGGTATTGACTTGGGAGATATATTTGCATTCCCTTTAGTGCAGTGTCAAGTATGATATGCACTGAATCACATTCCATCTGAGTGTGATTTTTTTGCTCAATTGTAATATTTTTCCAACAAGCCACATAAAAAACATTAGGAAAAATAGATTTTTGTTTGATATGCGCAACCATCTATCTGATTATAAAATTACTGGTTTTGAATCCCATATTCAAGATAGTCTTTTTAAGTTTCAACAACATAGGAGGCAAACACTGACGCTACAAGATCTGGAGATGTCTCATCAAACCAAAAACCTTGAACTTTCATTCTAACAAGGTTGCACATAGTAAAGTTGTGGACATTTGATTTGGTTTTATAATATAAAGCACTTGCATTTAAATATGGGACGAGCTTAACTACTTGTACATCAGAACAAAACATATGACATTTGTTGGATTCACCTTCCTTTTTATCTCCACTCTTTGCACCCCGAGCTGCATCTGTCAATTCTCTGTACTTATTGTATTCTTCATTAGTAATGGTACCAACCTCCATGACCAACACATACATCATACCGTTTTAAATACAGTACCTAGCCAAATTCTTGTCTGAAGATGTGTTCAAAAACAACACAAAAAACTCAGGCGATGATTTAGAAATCATTTGTAGGATAATTGGATGAGCAGTAAATTTCTACATAATTTTTCATTTCTTAGTTGTTTTGTTTCAATTTAAGATTTTTTTAAAAATAATGACATTAACAAAATAGTGTAATTTTATTTTTTAATTGATGTTTTAGGTTTAATCATTTTGTTTATAGAAGAAACTATATTATACAATGTAAAATTTGGGTAAAAATTTCATTCTTTTCTTCATCTGACAAAGGGGAAACGCCTCCTCTAATGGTCAATTTTGTTCAATTTTTATTAAATTGTATTTTGTATTTTAAATTAATGTACATGTTCTTAGAAATGTTTGAGTAAATTTTCAACCCGTTTTGAAAATTATTTCCTATTTTTTTGGTTGTTTTAGTACACTGGCTCAACTCGCAAAATTTACATTTTTCATGCAACCTCTTTCATAATGGGCGTTTCTTGCAGCATGTTTTATTGGTTTATTTTCCAAGTTAAAAACTAACTAGCAATACATTTTCTAAGGTTTATAATTTATATATTTTAGGAAATAAACATTTATATAGTATAACTTGGTTTTGTGATAGTATATCAGTACATTATATGGATATTTCTATGATCTAGCACTGCACCAGCTGTTTGCTGTGAACACTGATGTCAGCTGTTGTTTTGATTTCAGGTTATGTTTACTATTGTGTTTAATTGAAGTGAGTTTGATTTTTATGTTTACAGTTCATACTTCATAGCAATTAATTAGTAATATTTTGAACAAGTATGTGTTTAGTTGCGAAGGTAAACTAGGTGTAGAGGCTAATTTTTGTCGAACATTGTTTAGACCCTTTGGACAATTTTATATTAGATAGATGCTATAGCATACATAGGCCTATAGCTGTTACAAGTCCTAAACATGGTAAGAGTCAAAAAAGGAACATTACAAAGATCCAAAACACTGAGAAAAGTTCTTTGCGCAAGATGGCCAGCCAAAAATACTTCTGCTGAAGACATATGCGTAAAACCTGTAGGCCTAACTAATAATCCCAAATCTGGTCCCAGTGTTGATTACCAAAACCTTCCAGAAACTGATGAGAATGGACAATGGAGACAACTATGCTCTTGTAAATAAATATGTACAACCAAAAGGATATCTGCTTGTCGCAAGATATGAGCCTACAGTGAAATTGGACGATGACGCCTCTGTATATAGCCTAGTTGATTTGAATCTTTTGAAAAACTTTATACCTGATATGCCCTGTAAGTATTGCCTTGATTCAAACACAAATGTTACTCATGCCAAAGTTCATTTTGTAGTAAATTTTCAAATACAATGTATTTCATGCGGCCAAACAACAATATTTGAGACGTCTAAAAAGATTGTCGATGCAAACACAAAAAGGGATTTCTTTGACATAAACAGAAGGATTGTAAGGACTTTTTCTTCACTAGTTAAAAGTCACATGGCTATGGACACTTGGAGACATTTTGTATAGGAATGAATATGCCTGCATGAGCCATTCGTCATACGATAAACATATATATTATGCAAAGATATAGGCGACGAAACGAGACAAACATCGACTTCGACTACGGAAAGATAGATCATCAGAAAAATTTAAAAAATACAGAAAGCTCCTGAAATCAAGCCAGTTGAAAGAGGAGGAGATGAAGATTGCCCAAGAAGGAAAAACATATGGTGCAGGGGACTTTTAGAATGTACCAAACAATGTATTTTTGATATTTCATTCATAGTAAAACTTTAAAAGCCATTTGTCACTTATCATTTTTTCTCCGTTTTCGAACACAAGATTTTGAATAACTTTTGACCCATATAAGATAGAGCTTTGAAAATTTTACCACTTTATCTTTATAACATTTGCCAGCGTTTTAACTATGGGAATCATTTTAAAAGCTATATTACTCATTTTACAAAAGTTTTAAAAAGAAAATTTTAACTTTCAAAAGATTTGAAACCATATAACTTTAGTTCCATACTAGCTACAGTTTTTTCCATAGTTGAAAGACTGTATTAATATTATACGTAGAATTAGCCTTTAAAATTTTAGGCAAAATGGTTCAAAAACAAAAAAGTTATTCAAAATTTTAAAAAATACCTAAAAAAACTATAAAAGAGATGAAATAAGTAAAATTTATCAACACTAAGGGTAGAATAATTTTTTTTTTTCAAATTTACCTTGTCTTTCATTATAACAAATCTAAAAAAATATTATATACGGTGTCAATTTATAAAATATATATATATTTTTTTTGTTCAACTTGTCTACTAAAGGTGTAGACGGGCTTGGATATATATGCCATGACGCCCCTTAACTCGCACTAGCTTGTCAAAACTCTTTTTTTTTATCTATAGGATTAAAATTATTGTTAGTGGGTGGTATAATTATTCTAATTTCTTCACTATGATATGATTTTAAAGTGTAATATTACTATTTTATGTATTTAGTTCTGATTTGTGTAGCTATTAGTCACAAACAGTAGGTTTTATTTTTTGGAGTAAATTGACAAACAGGAATTTTAAGGATTGGGCAGGTCTTCATAGGATTATCTTCTCGCCAGAGGTCCTTCTGGCAATTTATAAAATAGGGAAAAAAAATATTCCGGAGGAGGCGTATTCCCAAGTCCTCAAACAAAATAATTCAGTTATCCTGAACATATCAACATTTTGGAAATAAAGATTTTATAACTAGCTTTATTCTATGATATTACTTAGATATTAATTTTATTTAAAAATCATGAATAAGAATAATTTTTTCAAACATATAATTAGAACGTGTCTGGTTTTATTGAAAACCTTTTCTACATTGTTATTTAACTAATTTCGTATTACTTCCTAAGTAAGAATCGTTCTCAAATTCTTGGTAGAACCGACGTGGAAATATCCTAAAATTGGTACATTTTACTATGTAAGCAACTGCAGGTGGAAATTGAACTCATATATTATATTAAATATGGTGTATCATTGTTTTTTCTATAAAAATTCACAAAATTGTTTAATAACGTAATATTTATTGGAATTACATAAGAGACCATATAACTGATATGGAAGCATGATTTTTGATAGATATATATTCTTAATTTAAAATTTTTAACTTGTGATTAGAATAAACATGGTCGAAGATGGGATATTTTGGGTTGTTTAATATTGTACCATATTATTTTCTTTGGTATTGGCCACTCTGAACTCTGAAGTAGAAGAAGAAAATGGCGAGTTACGTGTGTGTTTGTTTTTCTGTCGTCGTAAAGGCTTTCTGTTCGTTTGACAGTAGTAAATAATGATACAACATAGCATTTATTGTGAATTTTATGAACTATAAGGTTGAATAATTTGTAATAGTTGAGTAGTGTGTTAGATCGAGAAAGTCAATGTATTAATTGTTTTTGATTTGTATTTTTAACTAGGTTTGAGGAAACTATAGCCTTACTAGAGGTATAGGGGTACCTGTATTTAGATTATTTAATAACCGTCCAAGTTGGTTTTGTCTGTTGGCTGATTTCTGGTACTGAATAGCCTAATTTGTACATTATAAAGATTCACAACATGAAATTGTGGGTCTGAGATATGAAGTTTTTGATATTCTTATTTGAGTTCAAAATAAAAATAGGCCTATCTTGACAGATATTAGTCTAGGACTTTTTGCTTTTTATTCAAAATAAAGGTTTGGTAAGCAGGCTGTGTTTTTGTTACACTTTTGGTGAAAATAATTATAAATTCATGGTTGAAATGGCTGGTGTTGGCTACGGCCGTTCAGGTGTCTTAGAAACACTTGTTCGTGGTCAGTGGTATCGAGTATTTGTTACATTGGAAGATGATTACTTAAGTATAAGTCTAGATGAAAGTTATGAAAATTCAACAACTTTAAACGGAACTTTAAATAATAACAATAACAACAACAATAATACTCTGGACTCGACAAGTGGTTTGATGGATAGTGTGGATGTGCCTGAATCAGTTGCTAATCAAAAGCGGTTAGTGAGAGTTGTTAAATCTGATAACAACGGTTTAGGTATTTCAATTAAAGGTGGAAAAGAAAACAAAATGCCAATACTCATTTCAAAAATTTTTAAAGGAATGGCTGCAGATCAAACAGAACAGTTGTATGTAGGTGATGCTATATTATCAGTGAATGGTGAAGATTTGAGAGATGCTACCCATGATGAAGCAGTGAAGGCACTGAAGAGAGCAGGGAAAGTTGTGGAACTTGAAGGTAACATTGGTTATAAGTTCATCTTGCTTTATTTGCTTAATCATAATTTGTTTTGACTTGCTTTAGTTTAGGTCTAGTTATTGATGTAGTTGATCTAATTTAGATTAGTTTGTAAGTAGTTCAAATTAGATGAGTAGTTCATTAGATGATGAGTAGTTCTACATTTAGATGAGTAGTTCATTATCGTATACATAGGCCAAATGGTAAGATCTTAACTGAGTGATTAATTATGTTTATACACATTTACGAATAAACCTCCAGTGACTATATTTTTTATTATATACCGTAATTTATTATTAATTAAGGTGTACATTCAGTTAACCTAGTGCTGGATTAATACAACAGCGTTTACTGAAACATAACAGACAGTAGCCTATAGAATTTTCTTGAAAACATTTATTTTGAAATCACAATATGTCTAAAGGTAATTTTTCTGAAAGAAAATCTTATTGTAAATAAATATCTAAAAAAATAGTAGGCTATTTACTTTGTAATTAATAACTATTTAGATGTCACCTCAAATATAAAAAAAAAAAAATAATAATAATACAATACGATCCGTAAAGTGTCGTACAATACGACACCAATACAGGATGTTAAAAAAGTGTCAGAAAAGTATAGTACAAAAAAAATTGAAAATTACAAAATGCGCGTATGCGTAGGTTATGTAGGCCTACACATAGCAATGCTAATTCATAAACTTGAAAAATGACTGGTTAATATCAAGACATTCGCGTATCGTATGAGGCATATGGATTAGCCTACCTACATGTCTTATGATACGTTAATATTAAAAGGTATTTTTCCATACAATGTTTTTTCTATCATTTAGTCGTACCAGGTTCAAATGAACTTTTAAAAGAATCATCACAAATATGTTTCGCTAGCCACCTATTTTGTAATGAGCAATTAGTGTCATCGATAATCTTTACTAGTCTATATAACAAATTAAGTCAAGGATTTGAATTACAAATGATTATTTATTTCCAAAAATAAAGTGTTACATAACTTTCTTCGATTTATAAAGGATTGCACAGACATATATTTATTCATCTTTCTTGGTTATACAAATTCTATTCTAGGTAAGCAAAGTCTTTGGATTAATTTAACAATATCAAATTAAATTGTCTTTGGTTGTTTACTTATACAATGGTAGAATACATCAAATTGTTTTCTTTATTTAAAAAATACAATATCTCGGGGAAGGGGAGCTCGTGCTGGCTAAGAAATTCTGTCTTTTATACGAAAAATTATATTCAAAAGAAAAGTGATTTAAATTTTGATATGTTATCGAAAGAATTTAGTTCAAATTGTTCGCTATGTTTAGTTTCGTTACCAGTGTAGTTCTAGGTTCAACTTCGGTCGATATGACCACGAAATTCACTTTTTCCTCGCACACACAAAAAAACACATCTTGCTCCTTCAGTGTTTCTCTTAGAAGTCCCCCAAAAAGGACGCTATGGTATTTTTAATCTTGCTGGCTACAACTGCATTGTTTTGAGTCGTCCATTCTTATTGGCCGGTGAATCCGTTGTCAAGGCAACAAGTTTGTTATGTCGTGAAATTTTTGAGTATTTTAACTTTTAAGCTATATTTTAATTCCAAAAATGATTTGTAATTATTTTAATTATTCAAATAAACACTTTATATCGATTTATTACTTTACATAATGTTTTTAATATAGGTCAAATTTTTACCACATAGCCTAGCCTAATCTACACTCTGGCTTGGCTACAATTAGAATTCAAAATGTCAAATTATTTAATAATAGCCTAATTTTACAAATTCTTATATTTTACATCCTCCCAGTATTTGTGTGGTTTCTTACATCTTTTTCAACCCAATTTTTAATTTAGGAAAGGTTATATGTATTCCCTACTTTTTTTTTTTTTTATAGCTAATTCTTATTCTAATTACATTTTTGTATATACCTAAAGGTAGGTTAGCCTAATGTACATAATTTTCAATGGATCATAGGGTACTATGGTTGGGTACTATTATTTTTGTATTTGTAGACATATCAATTTGGGTTTTCTTAAATTAGGCCTAAGTAGTACTAAATTTGTTGTTACATGCAAGGGCCTACCCAGAATCAAATTTACGGGGGGGGGGGCAAGCCATGGTCATTCAATATACAATTGATTATTAAAATAGTTATTTCAAGAATTGTATTAAATGAGGTAACGTCCAAATAGTTAACAATTACCTAATTGTGTAAACTGGCCAATCTTTCAGTTTGTCATTAATGTCATTTTACTCTATGTAGTGTTACATCTTAAATTACTAAGAGTAGCCTAGTGGATAATTGTTTAAGTCCCTACTGTAACTGCAATCTGCCTTTTTGGCAATTTAAAAAAAAAATCATGTTATACATACCTTATTTATTAATAATAAAATAACTTTTCAACGCGGAGCTAATTTCTTCACCGGAAAATCATGATTTTAAACTAGGTACAGAATTCAATGCATTTGTAGATCACCTTACTTGACCTTGTAAGGTAAAAAAACTGTCTACAAACCTATTTCAACGCGTAATTCACCTAATGGACCTTAACCTAGAAAAGTTGAAATTATGTTTTCTTTTCATGAAAAAGTTAGCTCCGCGGTGAAAACTTATTTTATTTTTAATAAATAAGGTATGTAGTACACCATTAAAAAAAAGTTGCCAAAAAGACCGGTTGCAGTTAGCCTACAGTAAACAATTACGATTTAGTGCACATGAATAGGCTTATTCTTTGTTATGTTATTTGGATATTTTTAGTTTTTACAATGGGTTTTTGTTTAATAAGTATTGGAGTTTTATATAGATATAATATCATATATTGTTTTAAACTTACATAACTTGACCTACATGTAAAATGTTATTTATTATTATTAATTGTATAAATCGTTATAATTTCTTAATGCCTAAAATTCTTAAATTTTCTTCCATATAGTCGGCAGCACCCATACTTAAAATTTCTTGATAGAGTAAATAGTTTGTTTATTTGGGAAATATCTATTGTATCCTATTATCAGATTTTATTAACCTATTAAAAATTATGAAATCGTTAACTATATAGCTTGTATTCAAACTATCATCAGTTCATGTTTTTTGTCCGAAGACACTTTTCAAATTACAAGTACATTATTTTAGTACTTAAATATAAAAATAAGAAATATAAAAGTACGAAATCCAGCTTAGGTTATGATTGCCTATGTTAATATTGATAACTATAACACACATAACGAACACACATATTAGACCATTCGGATATCAACAAAATTTTAGTTCTAGTGATTAGTATTTAGAACAATTTGATTTGTGCTTTTCCAAAGCTTTCCACTAATGTTTGTAATTGTATCTTAATTGATACGATAACATTTAAAGAAAAGCAAATTGTGTCTTTATCAAGACATAAATAACTTCAAGAGTTAACTATTAAAGAACACAGTGTCTATATTATTTCAATCGGGAGTGATATTTGACAGCAAAATGTACATACGACTGGTTCATACTGATATTAGTATTTATGTAATTTTTAGCCCATATTTAAGTCACATCAAAATAAGTTTGATGATGTCATGAATCATTTGAATGTCATTATGTATGGTTTATACAACAACAAAAATATTTTTTCCTTGTAGGATTGATTAGGTTGAGTAATGTTTAGCTAATCATTTATTTGTGTGATTTTGATGTTAAAAAATATTAGATTTATTTATTTAGATAATTACTACCGTAATATTTATGTATCACTAAAATAGTTTCCTTTTAGATTTCTGATACCCATTAGATTTTAAGAAGAAACCGGTTAGGTCTATTTTTAGGATATATCTAAGACTATACAATAACAAAATCGTTACTTATTCTTAATTGCATATGTAATGTATTTTAAAATTCATATTAACAAAGTGGAATTAACCACTTTTTCGGAATTTTATGTTGTAGTTATCTTCTTTATATGTTGTAATAAGATACACTAATAAATAATAGTCCACAAATAAAAATTAAATCAAGTCCATGTAGGCTACTGATGTAATAATAATAATAATATTTATTGTCATTAATATATTTAGTACAATAGACATTGTCAACATTAACATTAAACAAACATCAGGTACAAAAAAAACTATAAATAAACAATTATCAGACATCAACTTGCACACATTTTTTTTTAACACAGATTAAAATTTTATATCACAATTCTTAAATCTATTAAATTCTTGTAATGAATTAAAGGGGTTTTCGGCAAGCCAGGCATAAAACTTTTTCAAACATTTTCCACTTGGGATAGAATCAAAATTGTGACTAATCTTGTGAACCTTCAAACTCATCGACAAATGGCAATTTGATGATTTCTGTAGTCTTATAGTATTTTAAATTTATTCCCATTTTATTCCTCATATTATATGAATAAATAACATGTGTCTTTGGTAGTTCATCTAGTTTATTTATCATATATTTAACCACTTCATATAAATTGATAACTGTCAGAATATTTAAATGTACAAACAGAGATTTACAGTATGTTATCTTGTGGTTCTTACAGCTTTCTTTTGTACGATTAATACATCTCTAATTCTCTAAAAACCAAAAGGTTGTATAATCATTTGGCAAATTATTTAGGCCTAACAACTAACAACAAACACTTAAAAATTTTACACAATTTATAATAATATGAACAATAGAAAATTTAAATAAATATCACAATCTTGTAAAAGTCAGTTACCGGTACTCAAGACTTAACCCATGTTAATTTTCTTCCTTTGTTTAAAAATTAATAAAATATATTATTTTTATACAAAACATAACTTATAAGATATAATTTTTCTCAGAAAGATGTGTAGAATTTATCTATGTAATGAAAATTTTATTATTTTTTGAAACAGTTTTGGAGTAAGTAGGCCTATGTAGGTATCAAAAAATGAATATAACGTTCATTTTTGAGAAAAAATTGAATCATCCAAAATAAAATTGTTATCACTGTTTTTAAGATATACAAAAGTAATATAATTTTGAATAATAATTGATGAAAAAAATTTAATTTGTTACATTTTCAAAAAAATCACAAAAAATAGTAATATTATGCAAAACACAACTTTAAATTATCATTTCCTTCAGAAAGGTGCATAGAATTTAGTAGTGTAGTAAAAAAAAATTTAGATATAAAAAATTTTGAGTTATTAGATCAGGAATCAAAATATCGTCTGTTGGCCGAGGCAAAAATTGTACACCATATAAAAAAATTAAAAAATTTTTTTTTCAAGTATTACTAGAGATTTGTAATATATTTTGTGGATAAAAGTTGCTAAAAAGAAAAATCAATTTATAAAATTTTCATTAGACAAATTTATTTTTATATGTAAACAAATGGAAATTTGCTAAAAAGTTTAGACCAGATATAACATAACCTATCCAGACAGCCTCAGTATTAGATAACTCTGACAATAACGTTCACTCATTAGCGATGATAGTAATGTAAACGATAATATTATTATTTGTTGTTGTCTGTGATTGACAATGCGTTGCTATGTGGAAATATGCATGAAAAATCATTGTAATTTTTCTCTTTAAAATGTAAATTTTTAGAAAGCTTATTATTACAGATGTAATTTATTTGAGAAATTACTAAGAAACTTTGATATAATATAACTTTATATTTGAATTAAAAACATAAACACTCTTACTTCAGACTTTTTTGATGTGAAACAGATAATACTGTGCTATGTAAAGGTGATGCAAATGGAAAACGCCTCACAATAAGCAATAAAATAAATTATCTGGAATATATAAGGGAGTAGGCTGTAAGAGAATAAGAAAAATTTATTACTTTAGGTAACAAATAAATTTGGTTTGATAGCTGTTGTTGGTTGGATAGCCCTAGGTCGTAGGACAAATTTATTACTCACTTTTAGAGGGTATTGCCAAGTAATAACTTATCGGCATCGTAGAAAGGTATATTAAAAGCTCTTTTCTAGTCCATTATTTATTGAAGTGAGGGAGCACAGCGAATTAGCTTCTTTACTTTAATTCTGAATAAAGTATTGATGTGTGTGTATGTGTGTGTGCGCGCATGTAATTTACATTAATTTAAGTAAATATTTCAGCAACTGTATATTTAAGTAAATATACATACACTCTTGATATATATTTTTACTTATGATTTTATACACAATTAATCTCTGGTTTTGTGTCATTAATCTTTACATTTCACTTACATTTTAACAAAACTGAAAATATTTATCTTTTTAACAGATCCATGGCCAGTTTTTTGTTTTATATCAATTAACTCACAAACCAGCATTTTTGGAGAGATGGTGACCAATATGTTTTTTTGGGTCCTAAGAGGCTACTCTTGAGACAAATTTGATCCAAATCGTTAGAACTGATTTATAGAAAATCGGAATTTTGTTTTTTCTTTATAGCAGCTACCCTCATATTTTGAGTTATCGGTAAAATAAAACAATCTTCGCCTATTGATGAGATAATGCATGACAAAAAAAAAAAAAAAAAATGCTACAATAAGTCTGGCAAAGATCATTAAAAAATGTTCTTAATTAATTGCATAAAAAGTAACAAAAAAAAGATAAAAAAAGGAAATAAAAAATGGTTTCATAGATCAAATTATTTTTAATCAAATTCTTAAAAGTTCAAAAGCCCAAAGGGTTATTATTTGAAACAGACGTAAACATTATAATGCTTCCAACCAATTTTTTGTTGTTTAATATAAGTTTTTATGGTTTTAAGCAATTAATCATTTTTAATGTAACTAATATTATTTAGTTGTTCATTAATCATGTATGTCCAAAAACATATGTTCGATCTAATGGTTTGTTCGTGGTTTTGCTTAGAAAAAATGTACAACTATAGAAGAGGATAAGTTATTGAGTCCAAATTTGGTAGATTTGGTATTTTGTATGCAATCTTTTACCAGTATACCAAAAACCCAGACTTTATTTTATAAATTTTCTAATGGTGGTGGACTGTTCGTTACAAATTGATAATATTGAATATCTCAAAAACTGTTAATTTTATAAAAAATCATTAGAGACAAAATTTATTTTCTTTTTAATGATTAATAAGATAATATTATTATTTTTATTATAGGTTAAAGTGTAACCAAGTTATTAATAATAAATTAATATATTTTTTGATAATTTATTACAATACGGTACCCAGAAATTTATAATACCAGTTATTCCTCATGAATAACTTATGAGTTATTATTGGATGAATTAAATGTTACATCTTATGAATAAAGAAATACATTAGGCCTATATAAGAGTAATAATTCAGAAAATTGTTTTTCTTAAAATTTAAATATAATTCTTTACATTGCTTGGCATGTAGAACAAATACTTGCTTAATACATTTAGTAAGCTATATTTTTTAATTCTGAGATTTTATTTTCTCTCCGAATATACACCCGAATACAATTCATTCTTTATTCATAAGATGTAACAATTCACAATAATAATAAAGAATAACAGATAATTTATGAATGTTTTATTCGATCACCAAAATAATATTTTAATCAATAATTTTGTTATATTTTTATCTATAAATAAAACTCATGGTATCATCATGGTATCAATTTGATTTATTGTAAGGCAGAATCATGTCATTTGTAATTTTTCTGTCAAACCAACGATTTTTGAGTTATTTGATATTAAACATTTTAAATGGCTGCCATTAAAATAATGTATAACACATAGTCATGGTTTTTACTGGTAAAAGTTTACTTACATAATGTGTATTGGTACTAAATCTAAATTCAATATTTCATTCATTTTCAAAATTAAAGTTTAAAAATTAAAATACAATGAGAGCAACAGATGAAAAATGAAACATACTATTATAGGAACTTTTTAAATTATTTTAATGCCCTGAAATATTATATGGGCGTAATAAGTCACCCCGTATATTTATTACAATACATATTGAATAATCATTGTTCTTGACCTTATTATATTTTTGTACAAGGAAAATGTACTAATGCTTATAAGATCTTATTGATCACATGATAGAAGATCCTATTCAGTTGTAAATAGACCTAGGATCTCCAAAGTTTGCATGGTAATCCTTGGCTCTCCATATTTGTATAGGATCAAGTTGAACTGTTCCTCGCTCAAGTTATTAAACTGTTTTCCTTATTTGCTTTTCAAATACCACTCTCCAGTATATTTAGTCTTGTTTGAGTAAGTTCTTTTATTGGATGCCAGTTATGCCTTTCTCTAAAATATTTGTTAAGTGTATACTTATGCTATGCGACTATGAACGAAATAATTTGATAATATAATTACTTTTTTTCTGCCCTGTTATGTGATTGAATTTTGTGTGTGCAGTTTTTTGTCTCTTCTGCATATCTTGATTTTATAGTTGTAAGCTATGACAGTTATAGCCCAATTCATTTACAAAAATCGTGATGAAATTAATAGTAGAACAAAACAACCAAAACACCAACAATTATTCTAGGGGTAAAATATTTGGCATAAAATTTAACATTTTTATTTGATTCATTTTTTAAACAACAAAAAACCCCAATAAATCATTTAAAAAATTAGTTTTTTGGATTTTGCACAAAATCTACCCCTGAATCCATGTTGTCTATTGTAGACAATGTTGTAGAGAATTAAAACACCTACAAAATGAGCTATATTAAGTTTGATTCCGCTAATTTGTTGCTTAGATAATTTAAACAAAAGACTATGCCAATTTTTATTGAGTTAGTTATTTATATATTTATGTATGATGTTATTTATTTACTTGGCATTCATTTATTTACTTACACAAAAAAAATTTGAAAAGCGAAAGATAAATATCAATTGGTTAACAAACAAACAAACAAACAAACATAACCATAAAATTTATCATTAACACTTTGGATTTTGGGTGTTAAATGTACACTTGGAATAGGGAACTCATATAACCAAAATAGTAATAATGAAGGAATTATTTTAGAAGTAAAAAAAAAAGGAAACTTTTAATAATAATTACCTACCAAGTTTAGGGTGTATATTAGATTCAAATATGTATACACACCAAATTTAGACACATTTAAATACGATAGGCTTTATTTTCAATACACATTCAATTATAGGAAGTTCATAAAGAGATAATAAAACAATTATTTAAATACTGTTGAATAAATAAAGTCAATATTCGAATAAATCCAGTTATCTGAGTAGATATGTTTGGTGAAGTGTAGAATGAATGCAAATAGAAAGGAACAGTGGCATCCATTTTTTTAGTTAATGCGGCTAGCCAATCAGAATTAAGTAAGCTTGAAAACAGATGTTTTGAAAGCATCAAATCTTGTTGGCGCTAATTCAACACTTATTTGAATAATATTAAAATAAAAAAGGGGCAATTAAAATCAAATTAAAACATTATTGAAATAGATTAAGGAACATAAATTTGGGTAGTTTTAACAAAATAATTTTATAAGAAAATTATGTAAACAAGGTGAAATACCAGGGATAAAAAAAGAGTAAAAATAAAAGGAAAAATTACAACCAAAAGAAAAATTAACCCCGGGTTTTAAATACCGTGTGAAGGCAAGGGTGGCATACCTTGCCGAACCTAAAAAGCTATAAATAGCAACCGGAGCAAATTTTTTGGATTTTGAAAATAACCACCTAGCGAACAACAATACTAGTTAGCACATTCTCAGATTGACTACCTTACAAGCAAGATTACTAGTTTTGAAGGGTCTGAAAATAACCACCATGCGAACAACAATACTAGTTAGAACATTCTCAGATTGACTACCTTACAAGCAAGGTTACTAGTTTTGAAGGGTCTGAAAATAACCACCATGTGAGCAACAATACTAGTTAGCACATTCTCAGATTGACTACCTTACAAGCAAGATTACTAGTTTTGAAGGGTCTGAAAATAACCACCATGCGAACAACAATACTAGTTAGAACATTCTCAGATTGACTACCTTACAAGCAAGATTAGTAGTTTTGAAGGGTCTGAAAATAACCACCATGTGAGCAACAATACTAGTTAGCACATTCTCAGATTGACTACCTTACAAGCAAGATTACTAGTTTTGAAGGGTCTGAAAATAACCACCATGCGAACAACAATACTAGTTAGAACATTCTCAGATTGACTACCTTACAAGCAAGATTACTAGTTTTGAAGGGTCTGAAAATAACCACCATGCGAACAACAATACTAGTTAGCACATTCTCAGATTGACTACCTTACAAGCAAGATTATTAGTTTTGAAGGGTCTGAAAATAACCACCATGCGAACAACAATACTAGTTAGAACATTCTCAGATTGACTACCTTACAAACAAGATTACTAGTTTTGAAGGGTCTGAAAATAACCACCATGCGAACAACAATACTAGTTAGCACATTCTCAGATTGACTACCTTACAAGCAAGATTACTAGTTTTGAAGGGTCTGAAAATAACCACCATGCGAACAACAATACTAGTTAGAACATTCTCAGATTGACTACCTTACAAGCAAGATTACTAGTTTTGAAGGGTCTGAAAATAACCACCATGCGAACAACAATACTAGTTAGCACATTCTCAGATTGACTACCTTACAAGCAAGATTACTAGTTTTGAAGGGTCTGAAAATAACCACCATGCGAACAACAATACTAGTTAGAACATTCTCAGATTGACTACCTTACAAGCAAGATTTCTAGTTTTGAAGGGTCTGAAAATAACCACCATGTGAACAACAATACTAGTTAGCACATTCTCAGATTGACTACCTTACAAGCAAGATTACTAGTTTTGAAGGGTCTGAAAATAACCATCGGAAGGAACAACACTACTAGTAACAAAAAGAAGAAGAGATCAACATGCAGTAAGAAGAACAACTATTGGGCAGCATCTTAAGGCATGACAAACCAAGAAGCAGATGAAAAAGGGCTAAATGAAATAAGAAGACCTGAGACGCAGTAACCTGAAAATCTGAAGACATCGAGACCCAACAGTTAAATTGGATGAAACAGCTTTAAAGCAAAATTTGTCAAATTAAATTTAAAAAAAAAATACAATATCAAAGTTTCTGAGTCGAGCGATGTCTTAGATATTCTAAATTTTATTAGTATTAAAGAACCGTATATTTGAATGGAAGTAATAAATTAAATTAAAATCTTTATTTAAAAAATAAATTTATAAAAATAAAAAAATCTTACAAAAAGTTGGGTAAAATAAATAATTAAGTAATATCAAATCTCAATCTGTTTAGAATTAAGAATAGATAATAAGATAGTTTAAAAATATTTCATGTGAATTCTATGTAATTAAGGAAGATTACCGAAATAAGTGATTATTTACAGCATTTCGAAAATTGTTACAAACTTAACTATTAAAATAAATTTTGTGTAACAATATCATTTTATAAAAAGAAAAATGCAATTAAACATACTTGTATCAAGTAATCTAGCCAATCAAACTTGTTTCTACTTTGTAGAATACATCTTTTTAAAGTACTTTTTAAAAATAATTTTAATAATCTATGTATTTTATCCGATTATGTCTTAATCAGTCAAAAGTTTATTCAAAAATCATACAAAATAGCAAAAAATGTTTAATGTTATGCTAGTAGTTTTACAGTAAATTTGTCTAGGCATATATTTCAATTTAAAGACGTCACAAAACGTAGAAGAGTATCAACTTATAATTCTCACAACCCTTTGTGCTATCTTGATTCTCTCTTTCCGTCTATTCGAAATTTTTTATTTTAATGGCATCCAATAGCCGCCTGGATCAATAGTTATGGTTTTCACATTTACAAAAAAGGCCTAAATATGGATGAAAGCATATCATTTCTTGACTTCTATTTTTATAACTTAATTCCAATGGTTCTTTAGGCCAACTTTTTGTTTGTTTTAATTTGGTGGTTACACTTACAACATATGTTTGTATTTATGAAATACTGTATCTGTATTAGAAAGACACACACACTCGCGTGCGCGCGCACACACACACACACACACACACACACACACACACACACACACACACATATATATATACACACATACACACATACACACACTGCATGCAGTGTATGAAATGTTATAAACTGTTTATTTAAACTAATTGGTCATAGATATAAACATGCACATATAAGTGATCTAGTAATGTAGTAAAATATGTCATATGACTTATCATAGGCCAAATAATAAAGTGGTAATTGCAATATCTAGGTCAATTGGATTTTATTGTTGAGTGCATCTCACTAACATACCATGTTGTGAAATACTTGTGTAATAAGCATCTCTTAAATGGTTGTGATTATTATTTTACATTTCTTGAAGATTAGAAATTCTCTATCTCTTTAAAACAATTCAAATATGCTTAATTAATTAAATTTATTCTCTGAATCATTGCAGCTTAAAAGAATTTTCTCTCCAAGAAATGTAAATAATTTTGTGTCCCATTTAATTAACAGGGAGAAAATTTGGGTAAAAAATATTTAAAATAATTTACAAAACCCAATAATATAAAGAATATTGGACTAACTTAGATTTATAAAGAGTTGTTTCAAAGTCTAAGTCACCTATCAGTTGCTTTCTTAGTATGATATGATCTTTTGTGAAGCCCTGATGGCCTCTTGATTTTGTTTTTGTCACCTATAAGATTCATATGTGGTTCCTCTGATGGACAACAGACACAGTCTTGTCTATCAGGATTGATGTTATTCTTTGCTTTAGTTTTAGAACAAATTTGGATACATTTTTTTTTTAATGATGATTGAATATCTAGCAGTGTGGATTGATGGGCTACTCTGTTAAATTATTGACTAGATTGTTGTGTATGATAAAATTCAGCTCTTAATTTCATATCCAATTGGGAGGAACAATATCATATTATTATTCTTTGTGAAAATGTAACAAGCACAGAATTTTTGCATATACTGAGACATTTGTACATCATAACCTTAGACATGGACAGAATATGGATTTATCATGGCAAATACAAAGTCCTGTGGTCTGTTGCTCATCTTTTTTACTGAATTTTAAAATTAAATTTTATTTTGTTTCTGGAATAGGCCTAGTAACAAGAAATGTTTTTTTATTACAATTGTAGGACTACAGTTTGTATTATGTTTTATTTAAATTTCATACAACCTAATATATAAAAACTGAGTAACTTCCATAAAACCACGACTAAAAATTTTGATTTTTTTCAAAGTCGGCTTTAATGATATAGATTAAATACAGTCTCTAATAATGTCAAACTAAATTTATTGTTCGTCATCTCCACAACACTGTCGGTGTGGGAGTTATAGTTTTTTGATGAAATATTGGTGAAATGTGGAAGATCACGTGTAAAAGATAATTAGGGGTTTTCGAGTAAATTGAAATTTATTTGTAAATAATAATTTCTATTTACATTCTGTTTTGATACAATGGTATAAAGCTTAAATTTCACGAAAATTTTATCTAAATATCCTATTAATTTATAAAAATTAAACAACTTACAATTACAACTAGGATAATTTTAACAAGATATAAACACACTAACTTAACAATGAAACAAGAATATAACCACTGACTAATAGCAACAATGTAATTAAATAAACAGTTCAAAAATATTGCAGAAACTTTCTCATTTACCCATCCACAAAGCAAAATGAAAACGGAAAAAAAAAAAAAAAAGTCAATTTGTTAGATGTCAATTAAAAAATACAAATAAACATGGAAACTGCCCTTAAAAAAATATTTATATATGTAAATATGGGCGTAGAATTGCTTTATTTGTGCTATAAACACGTCCTCATTGTAAATCCTATGTGATTATAATCGAGCTTTTAATGGTGTTAGTCAAGGTACATATTTGTATTTTGTCAATTATTTCTAAACCATAATATTTTTTAAATTGTGTATTTGCAAATGGATTTGGATAATTAATCTTCACATTTCACTCAAATTTGAATGAAATCTCTTTATTTTTTCTCAATGGAATATAACTTTAAACATCTAGAACTGTTAAATTCTTAGGCCTATTATTTGGTCAAATACTTTCTTGTTCATTTCAGATTGCTCATATATCTGATCTGAAAACACGCTGTATTAAAATCCTTGACATGTTACATGTTTTCAGCGGTTCTCGATGAGGAGCCGAAAGGCTTTTATGTTAAGTTTTTTTCCATACTTTTGTTTCATCGTAGATTGATTATGACTCTATAGTTTACTCATCTGTAAGACTATCAGCATTAAAAAGCTTGGTTCGGTTCATAACTCTGCATTTCCTCTTGTGTCTGGCGAATTTCGTTCGACTGTCTATCTCACTTTGTCTATCTTACTTGGTGAGATTGGTGAACCATCTCTTTCCCAATGAAGACAGCAACTACAATGTCGGTAGTCTGCACTCCAAACCATATCATCCACCTAGCTGTTGTTTTTAATACTTTTTGGTTATTCAATATGAACGTTGTCAAAACTGTACTGTTCTACTTTGCTTAGACCACTACGGATCCTCAATAATTTGGGACTTTACTTCCTATAATATATGCGTATTTTCCATGTTTTACTCCTACATGGATTCTTGCAATGCCACAATATGATTTTCCCCTGTTCATATTAATTAAATACATCTCCTGATGTAGAGTATCATAGAGAGTTCAGATATATAACTAATCAATAATACCCATCTATTGAGATTATTTTCACTGATGATTGTAAACAGTTCAATGAAGATGGTTGTGCATATTACTTATCTGATCGGATGTATATGTATGGATTACTCCCAGTTTCTAGTGTTTCTACTGCCAAACTCTTTGCTATTTTCAAAGGTCTTTATACTGTACCATCTAGTTTTCATCATTATCTTTAGTGTTTCGATTCCAAAGTGATTTACCGGATATGTATTCTAAGTAAACCCTTGGTTGAGGATATTCTGTGTTTCATACATAGACTCCAATTGCCCATGGTTATTATGTTTGGCAACTTTTATCTGTGATCTTTTAAATGGCAGATGTAATTTTATTTCATATTTTTGTTGGACAGAATATATGTTATAAAATAACCTTAGTGAAATATTTCATTTTAATCCTAGCCTATTCATATTCAAATAGAATTCAGTGGACCATTGTATACAAACAAATGACCGGAGCTAATTTGTGTGATATTGAATGGTCCGTAACTGTACATTAGTATTTCATCACTTAGTGGTTTTCATCATGCAGATTTTGTTATTGTTAGCTAATAAAGTATTCACATTGGTATTATAGTTATTTCAGTTCTCTTTGTGGTTTCCATGAATTGTTCACCAATTCCTAAAAGATTTAAATATTGTTATAATATGATGTGAGTTAGAATCTCTAACAAATTTTCAAAAATTCTAATTTCGAAATTAAGTTAAATAAATAACTTTTGATGAAAATGGAGTACGTTCAAAATGTGTTAGCTAGGTAAAAACAATACTAGGAATGGAGAAGAATGTACTCATATAAATTTGAAACATGGATTAAAACAATCAAGATAGGCTATGTGTTAGGCTATGAAATTTCCTCTTTCGCCATGTCTGTCTAACAATGTTACTATCAAAATACATGTTTTTAAAGCATTGATAATGTGAGCATTCTTGTCCTTGATATTTTGGGAATTAAGTATTGTATAAAAGTTGCATGTAAAGGAATCAAAAATTCATTTTCGAGGTTTCTTCTTTATTTAAAGCTAAAAAAATATATTTATGGCCTCATTTATAGTGTGTGTAGTTGTGGCAATCTTAAGATAACCTAGCTAGATATACACCTTTCATGTAGTCTTGGGTAAGTTCCCTCTCTTTCATCTATCCTATCACATGTCTCTTGACAAACACTTATCCTCTTCGACTTTTACACAATAGAGTATTTGAGGGCTAGGAGTCTCTATTTTATTCTCTGTTCCAGTTATTACAGTTTCAGTAATGGAGAAAAAGGAAAAACTAATTATTTTATTTTATTATGTTTTAATTTTAACACATTAACACAAAATTGTTATTTGTCTTTATAAAATTATTTTCAAGAGTATTTTTAATTGTTTGTGAAAGTTTTACCCTATTATTAAATAGAAAATAAAAATATGTTTGCTGTTTAATATTCATTTATGGGGTTCCTATTGGGTCGTTTGGGGGTTTACAGAAAGAAAATGTGTAATGTGTGGACATTTACATTGTATAGAGTTACAGTATTAAACAGTTATAAAAATAATAATATTGACCAACAAATATAATAAATTATAAATACAAATTTAATACAGAAGATGTAAAACATATATAAGCAATTTTAAGTCACATATTAAACTACAGTAGAACCCCTCAAACTCGACCCCCTCAAACTCGACATTCCGTCAAACTCGACAGGGCCAGTGACCAGGAGCATGGGATTTCCAAGGTCATTCACTGCATTATTTTACGCCATGTGCGTCTGCCAGATGCCGGGAGGTTGAGGCTTGTTACTTTTGTTTATACAGCTGTGAGGGTTGCTCCTTTGTCTAGCCATTTTCTAATCCTACTGTATAGTAGAGGCCAAAGTTAAAGATAAAGGATCCAGGTAGACCGGGACAGCCCTAAACATTTGTTGTCAAAACATTCATATTGTTGTGAACCCAAGCGCTTAACCACCCGGATGCTACCGGTCATTAGCACCAATTCCATTAAAGTAAGCGGCAAGTCTTTTGTCATAACAATTCAACGGAGCGTCGTAGAACTATGATTCAAGTTTTGTAAAAAAGGTCTTAACCAGGTGAGAAAAATGATCCGACTCTTAATTATATGCGATCAGCAGTTCAATTTATAGCATTTGTATTGGACCGTGTTTGGTATGGACATTCTTTTTCTTCGGCGACTTCGAGATGAAGCTGCCAGACGTCCATTCGAAAATGAAAAACAAAGATCAATCAAAAGTTTTTTCAAACAATGCTAACTTTGCTCTAATTTTTTTTAAATATATAAAATTGTTTTAACCTTTAAAAATATTTAATGGACTGTCTGTTTTTTACTGTAGACGTTACTGTAAATTTTATTACAGCATATTAGGATAGGTCTTTTTAGTTTACTGAACCTATTGTACAAGGCCAACACTTTTTAAATCTAATTTGACCCATCGATAAATTTTATTTTAATGTGTGATTGAACACACTATTGTTGTTGTTGTCAGGCAGGGACTTTTTTGCAATAAACGTGTAATCATTGATAATCAATAAATGTACAGTTATTTAAAATAATTTTGAGTATTTGTTGCAAACCTAACCATTAAATACCAAAGTTCCCTAAAACTCGACAACCCCCAAACTCGACAACCTTAAAGTCCACATTGTGTCGAGTTTGAGGGGTTCTACTGTAGTATGTATTAAATAAATATACTAAAATCCAGAATAGAGATAACAAATGTAGTACGTCTCAGGTAATTCAACGACCCAAGCAGCATGAACTAATCAAGTGAATATAAACAACGTTTCAAAAGATATTCAATGATGGTCTTTAAATTTGTTTGGGTTGATGGGTATTTCATTGAAAATGATATGTCATGGAAAAGTTGTTGTGGCCAATCTACTGATGGAGCAAAATCTATGGCAGACTGTTTTATTGGTCTTCGAGCTTGTATCAAAAAGGTGGTGGGCCATGTAAGCAGGACTCATTGCTTTATCCACAGACAAAACCTTGCCTCCACAGACCTATATGGAGAATTTAAAACTATCCTTGATGAGGCTGTGGTTAATAATTGATAACTTTATCACAAGCCTTAAACTCAAGGCTTTTCAAAACTTTTTGTGAAGAAATAGATAGCCTCCAAGAGAGCTTAGGCCTATTTTATCACAAAGAAGTGAGGTGGCTTTTCTGGCCAAAAGTCCTCCAAAGATTGTTCGAGCTAAGGTATGAAGTGGAGTTGCTTAAGTATGAAGATTACTTTTTCCGCCTGTCATCAAAGTTACATGACAGCGATTGGCTACAATGTTTTGACAGTGATTTGGCTTACATATCTGATGTTTTTCAACAACTCAAAATGAGCTAAATCTGGGCCTTCAGATAAGTTCAATCACAATCTTCAGAGTATTAGAAAAGATAGAATCTATGATAAAAAAGATTGAGTTTTGGAGGTCTTGTATTCTTCAGGGCCAGACAGAAGTATTTGAAACTTTTTGAAAGAGAATGATGTGCAACTCCCTAATGGTGTTAAGTTGCAAATGTGTGAGCACTTGAAGCGATTGAAATCATGTTTTGAAAGATATTTTCCAAAGCTTGAAGAAAGTATTAACTGGATTAGAAATTTTCTTTCTCTGAAGAGGATTTTCAATCAGCACTGTTGTACATTGCAGGAAAAAAAATCTGATTCAAATTTCTACTGACGACACTTTGAAATCAGCTTTCAAGGAAAAACCTCTTATTAGCTTTTGGCTGGACCTCAGTAGTGAATATGAACCTCTGACCTGGCAATTAAAGGTTTATTGCCTTTCCCATCCACAGGACTGGCAGAAAGAGCTTTTTCGTCCAACACTTTTATAAAAAATAAATAAATAAAGAAGTTGGATGATGCCTCAGACATAAGACTATACTTGGCTTCTTTTGAATCTAACTTAAAAAAATTATGTGCAACAAGGCAAGGACAAGGCTTCCACTAATATAGATTGGAAGTAAAAGAAGTGACAGAGGTATTTACAAGACCTCCATACTTATAATTATAAAAACAAGTATAATTAAAAAAAAAATTTCTTTATATGTAATTATAAAAAAAACAACTAAAGACAGAACTTATTTTTCAATTAAAAAAAATTAATACAGTACTTTCTGTTACATTTTATATTTAGTATTTTACTAGGGCATAAGTGACTCTCAGAATCGTTAAATATTGTTTGAAACTGCTTAAAGCAGTAGGGAGTAAAATTAGAAGTTGAACATAAATTTATCAGTGTGTATCTAGACTTTGTTTTCAAAATAAAAATATTCCTAACTTTGAATTTTTATTCATCGATTTCGATGAAACTTATATATTTGAAGAAGATGTATTATTTTAAGACCTTTAATTGAAAACAAAAAAATATGTCAAATTGGCACATTTGGTTTTTTACGCATAGTAAGTTAAAATGTCAAATGTATTAAATGATTTGGATTTGGAACACTTTTTGTCAAAATCATTAGTTACTGTTTTTAATTTGATTATTTTGCCATCACATATTATAACCTACTTTTGCTTCCCCACATTGTTTATCTATATACAACAAGTTTACACAACTACATTGCTGCATTTAATCATTGAACTTTAATTGCTCTTGTAACATTTGTTTGTTTGTATAAAGTTTGATATGTAAAATTAGTTAAGTGTGTTAACAAATATTTTATACATATTTTCTTCATTAAATATTGTTGATATGAAGTTTTTTTTTTTGTTCAGAATACAATTAAGAATTGTTTATCCATATACACCTAGATGGCATAAACAGAACTCTCTTATATGTATCCTTTTTCTTAGTGCAGATTTGTCATAAACACAGAATTTCATGAAAAAATACTGTTAAAAATGTATTAAAAATATAGTACATATAAATACGGTTGTTATTATTTGTTAATTGATCATATCAGGTAGTTTTACTAAAAATTAAAATCCGTGAAAAGAATACCTACTTCTGATTTTCTGATAATTTTATGTCAAAAATACTAAGCAATATGTTATAAAAATAGTTATACAGTGCTCTCTCGGTAATCCGGCAGATATCGGACCGGAGCACTGCCGGATTACCGAAAACGCCGGATTACTGGAAAATATTGAGAAAAACGCAGATATCATTTGAAAATCAGTTTTAATTGCATTGTACTATACAAAGTAAAAAAAGTACAAAAATACATCATATAACTCACACTATTCCTTGGAAGTAGACGGCTGGAAATATGCATCAATTGTCTGTTGCTTTTTACGGTTAAGAGACACTTTGAGAACTTGTTCCTGTAACCTTCTTAAAACTAAGACATCGTTAGCAGAGACGCCATTTTCCTCCGCCCAGGCAATTGACGTGGCAAACGAGGCGATGGCCGCATCGTGAGAGATTGATTGTACAGCCGCTGTTACTTCTCCTTCGACCAGTTCCTCGTCCTCTTCCTCTCTTGCCACTTCCTCTATGATGTCATCTTCTGTCATAAACTGGTTGTTTTCATCACCTTCACCGGTAAGCCACACGCCTACGTCATCAGTTGTCAATGCGTTATCCTGTGAATCCACGAGTTGTTCGTTTACCACGTCTCGCAGTAGATTAATCTCTCTCTCTTCACTGGCTTTCTTGTTCGGTTCATCTTTTTTGTACTGATCCAGTAGTGTCATGTCCGGCCATAGGGGTTTCCAAGAGCAAATGATGACTTTCTCGTCAAGATTTTCCCAAGCATTAGCAAGCGAGTATACCACGTCTTTCAGGTTTATTTCTTTCAAGGATTCAATAACACTTTCATCCTTAGACAACACTTTGTACAATAAGCTCTTTTTGTATTGCATTTTAATCGCCTGGATAACGTTCTGGTCCATTGGTTGTAAGAGGGGGGTCACATTCGGCGGTAAGAACATCACGCGAATAAAACTGTCGGCTGAATTCAACTCATCTTCATCGGGGTGGCCAGGGCAGTTGTCTAAGATAAGCAAAGCTTTTTCTGGTAGTTTCCGCTCCTTCAAAAATCTTTTCACTGAGGGTTTAAAATGTTCATTAAACCATTCAGTGAATACGGACTTATTCATCCACCCTTTGCTCTGGCTCATGTAATCAACAGGAAGTTTGATGTTTTTAAATGCCCTAGGACTCTTCGCCTTTCCTATGACTAGCATTGTCACCTTATGTGCACCGCTTGCGTTTGAGCAAGGCATGAAAGTGACCCTATCCTTAGCCAATTTTCGTCCAGGAGCACTAGCTTCTCTACGATGCACAAATGTTTTTTTTGGCAACAACCGCCAAAATAAACCACTCTCGTCCGCATTGTAAACTTGGTCAGGAGTTAAATCACTTTCTTGGATAACCTGTTTGAACCTTTCTTTATATGGCTCAACAGCGCTTTCGTCACATGAAAGTTTCTCACCCGTTGTACTTAGCAGTCTAATTCCATAACGTTGTTTGAATTTCTGCAGCCATCCCTCGCTGGCTTGGAAATCATCCTTTTTTGTAATTTTCCGGTAAAATTCTCTAGCCTTTCCTTTAAGGATTTCACCAGAAATTGGTGTATGCCTACCACGTTCTTGTAAAAACCATGCATATAGGCTATCGTCAACTTTAGGATTTTCACCAGTTTTCAATGTCTGTCGATTACTTTTTAAATTTTCATTCGTCTTAAAAAACGATTTTATTTTATCACTGTTTTTTCTTATGTCATGAACTGTAGCTCGACCAACACCGTATTCGTTAGCAACACTAGTTAACGTTTCGCCCTTTTCAAGCCGCTTTAGGATTTCATGTTTATCTAACAAAGATAGAGTTTTATGTTTACGTTTTTTCTGCACGGATGCCATCGTCAATACAACACTACTACAACTGTCCTACACTAAGCAGGTAACACACGCGGGACAGATTGAGGAGCACTAAACGTGGTGCGATCGTGACTAAGACTGACGGAGTGAGTGAGGGGGGCATGCGTGAGTCATCACTTTTGGCGCCAATGCATTGTTTACTCAGACACTAGTGTCTTGTTACTGCGTGGGAAACATTGTACTGTACTGTATTGGGGACGCATTATTCGAATACAAAACGCCGGATTACTGGGTGTGCCGGAGAGCTGAGATGCCGGATTACAGAGGGAGTACTGTATTTTATAGCCAGAATTAGTGAGGTACCATCTTAAAGTAGAATGTTGATTTTTAAAATTTCTATATACTTCTAGATCTTCTGTCCTAATTTGGTATAATAGTTAAAGAAAATTATGAAGAATATTTTTTAAAACCTACCACAATCGTCCGTCTACATAGAGACTAATTTTAAGCAAATTGTTTGTAGTTGGTTAAACTGATTTCGATTCAACACAGTCCCTTAACACTCTAAACTATAATTTGTTATAATTTCATCTAATGTTGATAAAAATGCAATTAAAAGAAATTGTAGTTGTTGTTACTAAATTCTATACAGAACTCAAAATTAACTGGTTTTCGAAAAAATTTCCATACTCTTCCCTACAACAAATATTACCGTAACGTATTATTAGTTATTAGCAGAGAGTCAACATAACCTTGAAGTTAATTTGGTAGAACAGTACTTAAACAATTATGAAATAATCAGGGAGGTAAATCCAAATTTGAAGATAATTTAAAGTTAAGTTTGAGATCAGTTGAGCTAATTAATATTCTCGGTAAACAATACCTGGGAAGCTCGGTCTCGTGTATTAGTTATGTTTTATAATATGTATTACATGAAGGCGATCAGAGTAGCCTATATTTTCATTTTTTAAATCATTATTATTTTCAAAATTGCAGAGATTGATTTCATGGGAGCTTGTTTAGACCATTAGTCATTCTAAGTTAGTTTTAAGCATAGAATGTACTACAACGGAAATTCGTTGTATGGGGTTATATTTTGGTTAAAAAAGAAAAATATCAAAAAATAATCCCAATGCAAGGTTTGGATGTTTTGTAGAACTTTTTACTGCTTATAGCCGGTCGGTGAGATTGGACTATGAAATGGTCCAAGGTCAAATCTTACCGACTTGTTCTAACGGTAAATTCCTATGTCGGCGGATTTTGAATTGAAAAATCATTTTTTATGAATTTTGAAAATGTGAAATAATAATGTATAAGGATATGTAGTTGTAATACAAGTCGTATGCAATACATATCTAGTACTGTTATTTCATATTAACTAACAGACGTTACGGCATATTTAAATGAAGAATTTAAAATTTTTCAAAATTAATAAAAATTAACAAACCTTGATATTTTTGAAAATAAAATGTAATTTTAAGATGAAAGTATTCTTGATAAAATTTGGAAAAAATTGATATTTAAAAAGTTAGCAGAAAAGGTTAAGTATAAAAGCTAATAAAAGTAAATAAAAATAAATTTTGAAAAAAGGATTGTATAGAAGTAATTAAATAAATAAAGTTATACTATAATTAATGATTAAAAATATAAATTTGAGTAAAACAAAAGAGTTATGGTTTTCATGCTATATTATGAAAAGGAAAAAAGATAAGAAGTGGAAATTTTGCAAAAAGAGTTTAAAACCTAATATCTAAAGATTGTGTAAATTTCAGGAAAATCAGTTAATAAATAAACCCCAAACCCAAAGGTGTGAAAATATGCACGGGATTACATCACTACCAGAAGTCGTAGAATTGTGTTATCACGGCTAGTGCGTTTAAATTACGAAATAAACAAAGTTACAAAGTTTGAAAGAAAAAACTTTAAAGGTGTAAGAATTAAAAACTGTAAATTACGCAAATTCTTACGTAAGCTATTGAAGGCGAATGAATAGTCCGAGAAATGTCATTCGAAGTGCGGGAAATTGCCGCGGTCGAGAGCTACAATACACCGGTTACGAAAAAACGCAAAAACTGTTAGGAAAAGTGTTATAGACAATTAAAAGGAAAACAATGAAGATTTTTTCATCAGCCAGTTGCAAGTTGCAGGGTTTAAATGTTCAAGGATAAGTGACGTAGTTAGAGGCGGAGTTAAGATACCAACTTACAGCAAAAATAAATTAAAGGATTAATTGGAACAAAGTGATTAAAAAGGACAATTTAAAAACAGTAAACATAACAAATAAATTAATAATAAATAACAGAACCACCTACACCAAAAATAATCAAGAAATTGCATAGAAATACATCATAAATGGAACTATCGTATCGGTCCAGTGAGGGAAAAAAATTGGTATCGATATACGATAGTTTTTGGCTATAAAAAGAGCCGCACGAATCTCATAGAGTTCTCTCTTAAAAAATTGGTGGAAACAGTTGCTAGGGGTGATTATGCCCGACGGGGCTCTCTTAAAAAAGTTTTCAAAGTAAGTGTAAGGGGTGACTATGCCCGAACGTCTCTTTTAAAAAATAGTTTGAAGAAGTTTAAGTGTTACAATGCCAACGTATTAAAACAGCGTCAGCGAGAGCGATAGAAGGGAATAGATTCGAACAACCAGCCAGCCTTCTGAACTCCATGGAGAAAATATAAGACAACTTTAATCGAAATTCAACCAACCAGACACCAGAGGACCATCAGCATCTCAGGACTCAGGATCGACCACACGGCGGACAAGGTCTGAGAAAATCCAAATTTCCTTTTTTAAAGGGCAAAATTGGCCCGATTTTAGAGTCTCACTGATTTTCCTGAGATAATTATTTTTTTTGTGTAATTAAATGAATATATTAGATAAAATGTCAAAATCATGTGTGAATAAAAATCTTTTCAATAAATAAATTTAATAAATGAAATAATTTAAATTCAGAAATAATAGAAATTTTTGTTTTCTATATATCAATTGTAAGAAATTCATAAGTAATTGCCTTCTGCTCAAAAGAGAAATATTTAGTTATTATCCATTAGTTTTATTAGAGAAATTGTTTGATTTTATTTTGTTGACTTGTGTCAAGTTTATTATTTCAGTTGTTTTATTTCAGTTAATTAAAAGAATTAATTTTTTCATTTTTCCTCTAAATCTGTGTTTTATTTAGAATTGGTCACACATATATATGCTATATTTTCAGGTTTGTGATTATAAAAAAGGGTAAAATATATTGTATCAAAAAGGTATTCCTAAGGACACACCAGCGAGATTAAAATTCAAAAGTAAAGTAAATTCGTGTTCTCCCTGAGAAATAGGGTAATCATAAATACAGTTTCTGGAAGTCGTAAATAAAAAGGGGGGTACCGGTAATTTGGGGCAACTCAAATTATCGAAGAAGTTATTCAATCCAGGCCAGCAAGATAGTAAGCCAAAAACTTCCAGTGGATTGGATAATTTATTCTTTTTGTCACGCGAGAACGAATCCTGTAGGCTAAAAATCTCAGGATTCGAGACTGTTACGTATTAATTAAGATAGGGGGCGTAATTAGTCTGACTCTAAAAAAGATAGAGTTTTTTCGTTGTAGATAGAAGATGGCGCCCATACGGTGAAGCCCGAATAATTGTTTTTAAATTAGTAGTTATAAAAAGTACAGGGTAAGCGATTAGTACGTGCTATTGACAAGTAATACGGACTGGTTGTTTGCATTGTATAGTGTAGCTGCTGTTTGGGAAAATTAGGCTAGGCTTCAAAGAATACGGATACAGTATATTTTACCTACATGTGTATGCTTAATATAAGATGTATAGTTTATAAGTATACTACATACCTTAAATTCTGGTGATCTGTGTTGGTTGTATAATTTGGGAGGGAGTGAAATAAATAAAAAAATAATAATAATTAAATAATTAAATTCGGGTATAAAAAATAAAAAGATTAAAATAAATAAATTGAATAAAGATAGAATCAAGTAAAAAATAATTAATAAATTTCTTAATATTAAATAAAATAAAAAATAAAAAAAAAAACAAAATGGCGGAAAAGACCCAAGAAGGTAAATCGTTAATGGCCTACTTAGAAAAGAGAGAAAAAGATGAAAAGGCGTTAAGAGAAAAAGAAAAACAAGAAGAAAGGGTGTTAAGAGAAAAAGAAAGGCAAGAGGAAAGGGCGTTAAGAGAAAAAGAAAGGCTAGAAGAAAGGGCGTTAAGAGAAAAGGAAAATGAAATAAGGGACAAGAGAGATAAGGAATGGAGGGAGAAGGAGAGCAGAGAAAGACAACAGGAAAGAGAAGAAAGAAGGGCACTCTGGAATAAAATAGAAGGGAGAGTTCAGGGAATAGAATTAGAAGTAGCTAATAATGCGGCTCAACAAGAGGTTTTTAAAGCTGAAGTGGAGGGGGAGTTTAGAGAAGTTAATGGTAAAATAGAATCATTAGCGGAAAATAGTAAAGTAGTAAATTCTAAAGTAGATAAATTGGAAAAGGATAATAAATTGTTGGAAAATAAAGTTAGAATTATTGATAAAAAAGTAGGGGAAATAAATTTAGGGGGAATTAGTAGCAGAAATATAATAATAAATAGAATAGATAATGAAAATGTAAAAGTTGAGTTGTGGGGTAATCCTAAGGAAAGGCCCATGCAGTTTATTAGGCAAATAGAAAATTTGTTAGAAGAAATTCAAGTGGGAATGGAGGATAAGGAAAAATTAAAGGTTGTTGAACGTCATTTAAGATCAAATGCTGAGTTATGGTGGAATGTTGTGAAAACCGCGGATATGGGTTATAGTGATTTTAAGAAACTGTTTATAGATCACTATTGGAACTTGCAATCTCAAAAAATTGTTCGAAATAAAATTGAATATGGGAAATTTTTTGAAAACGGAAGTATGACCAAAGCCGAATATTTTTGTTTACTGATAAATAAAGCCAGTGATTTAGAACCACCGATCCCGGAAAAATATTTAATTTTCACGATCATGCAGCATTTTAGGGAGAATATTAGAATGGCTAGTATGGGGAAACCCATGGAAAATATTCAAGAAGCACTCACGTTTCTAACTAGTGTCGATACGATGGAGGAATCGCGTAGGGGAAACTGGAATTCCAATCCGGAGAGGGATAATAGGCAAACCAAAACCTTTCCTAATAACCCTAACCAGAGATCCTATGGTGACACCCAAAATAAACCTCGACCTCCAAACCTTTCGAAACCTGGTCCATCAAAAAACCATCCTAACTCGCCTAGGAATTTAAATGGATAAAAGAGGCCTTTTTGACACCTAATAGACCATCGGATTACACTAAGGCTGCGGATAAAATAATAAATAATAAACAAAGTAGAAATTTAACAAACAATGAAAAAATTAATAAAGAAAATTTAGAAAATAAACAAACCGTTCATCATAATAAAAATAATAAAATAGGAGGAAGCAAGAAACCAAATTATCGCGTTTACGACTCTACTAATAGTTTAGGGGGGAGTAAACAAAATAATAAAAGTCAATCGTTAACATTCGAGTCAAAAATTAAAAATAGATGTGATTCTAGGGAAAATCAACCAGAAAATAAAAGTAAACAATCGAGTTATGTAACGTCAGGAGACAATCTGCGTCATAATGTTGAACCACCAGTTTACAAACAACCTACGAACACTAATTTTAATTCGAATACAGCGAAAGATAAAGGCGGCTTCCACTACGGAGTGCGAGATAGGGGCGCTTCGGTCTCTACAAAACAAATTGTAGAGGAAAAACTAATCCCGAGTCCGCAGGAAACATCTAAACTGTGTGTCGGAGGATTGCATTTAGATTTACGAGGGGATTTATTAGAAAAAGATAAAAAATATTTCTTAAAAGAAAAACCGATTGAGGAAACTCCTAAAATACCCGTAAATCTAGGAAACAATGTAGTTATGGTAGAAATAGATACAGGAGCCGAAATTTCACTAATTAGTGAAGAATTATATTTAATGTTAAAGAAAGAAGGGCTTGAAATTTTGGAACTCCCTGTAACTGGGGTGGAAATCGTAACTGCAGTTAAAAGTAAACCATATAAAATAAATAAACAGGTTATGATATCAATTAAAATAAAAGAAGTGGAAATTGAATTAAAATTATTAATTGTAAAAAATTTAAGGTCCAGAATAATAATAGGATGTGATGTATTGTACGAATTAAAAGCTAAAATTAATATGGAAGAGCGATATATAAAACTGTATGTGGAAAAGGAGGAAGTAATAATATATTATGAAAAAGTAGTAGAAACAAAAAGTCAATTAAAAGAAAAAAATTTTAAAAAGGATTCTGTATATTTTAAAAATAATGTTAAGGGGATAAATGTGAACAAAAGGATTCAACCCGAAGGCATATTAAAAAATACAGCAAATAACAAAGTGTTGGTTAATAATAAAAATCAACAAACTTTGATAAGAGGGAGGGAGAGAGATAAAATGTGGATAGAAAACCGGATGAGACTACCAGAACGTGACAATCCCGAACAGTGTATGCAGGAGTCGGTCAGGGTCTTAGTTAATAAAGAAGGGGATAAGATATTCAAGGGAATGGGATACTTATCGGAGGAGGAAAAGAAAAATAAATTAAATAAATATAAATCGACGAATATGGAATTAAATAAAAATAAATCGACGAATAAGCAATTAAATAAAAAATATAATAATAAGGACATGCAGAGTAGGATAAAGGTACTGCCTGGAATGTCTATCGACGCGCGTGAAAATAAAACTAGATCCAAAAACCACACTTGTAGCACAAAATCACTAAAAACACTATCCACTAAAATAAACGAAACAGATAATTGTAATCCAGAATTATCTATTTCTAAGGAAGAAGACACAACCGATGTTGACGAAACCAGAAGACGACACACCACGACGGACAGACAAGAAAATCTACGTCACAAAGAAGATTTCCACATACAAGTAAAAAATTCAATAAGTAATAATAAATCGCGTAGTAAAATTAAATTAAACAAAGGAAGAAACAATAAAAGTAATTTGAATAATAGTAATAAGAGTACTTCGAATAAAAACAAGCAAAATTATAGTGTTAAATTTAGTCCGAATTATCACAGAACACACGTGAAACTGAAGACAAATTTACGACGGTATTCAGCTCATACCGTTAGGAAAAGAGAAAGTGGTTAGAGTCCAGAGTAGACGGTCGAGCGATAACAAACAACCGAACCCTAACAAAGGGTGGTAAGTAAGAAATGTTTCAGTCGACTATTCACATAATACTATTCTTACAGCGCAAGAGGAAATACAATTACAAAATTTAATAAATAAATACCAAAGTATTTTTTCAGAAATTCCAGGGTTGTCTAATAAATAGGAACATGAGCTTAAATTAAGATCTGATAAAGCGATTGTAAATAGGAACTATCCAATTCCATTAAATTATAACAAGCAAGTAAGGGAAGAAATATTTCAGAAGTTTCAAGATGGCGGCCTTACCATGAAACCGAAGAAAACGTTATTTTGCCACAAGAAAAATTACAATATTAAATACAAAACTTTGCACTTAAACATGACGAAAATTTAGAATGCAGTAATATTAAACGTAATATAAATAATTATAATAGAAATTACAGAATTGAAAATGAATTGTTATATAAATATGGAAGAAACCGATGGAAATTAGTGATACCATCAGAAATAGAGACGGAATTAATAATGGAGATACATAAAGCTTATGGACACCTGGGAAGGAACAAATTATATTACATGATGAAAAATATGTTTAGCTGTAAGGATTGATTTAGAAAAATAATAGAAATTCTACTGTATACTGGTCCATTTGAAATTGTAAATAAATTAGGTAGTAAGACTTTCATTGTAAAAAATATAAATAATAATAAAATTAAAGGGAAATATGATATAAAGGATTTACGAATCTACTATGGAGCATAAAATTTAAAAATAAAGTAAAAATAAACAGGTGTTTAGGATAGGACATGAATTATGAAAACCCTGTAGAAATGTAAAAAGAAATATAAGCATACAACGTTTAAAAGGAAAATGACTAATAGTTATAAGAAAATCCAAGATATAGTATAAACAAGCTGAATAATAAATAAAAATAATAGGTTAATGGATTTAACATGCTGCAAGACTAAATTAAGTATCCAGAGGCATACTAAAAACAGGTTTGATGTCAGAACGGGAAACCAGCCCTAATGAATGAAACCGTAAGCAGATAAAAAACATAATATCTAGATTCAATGAGTAACGGAAGCAAGGTTGTGTTGACTAGGTCAAGGAAGACAATATTGACTTAGGATGTCTACTGTCAGTCGGCTAACGGAACAAGGTCGCAAGAATACAAAGGGAATGGAATGTCGACAATTATACGAAATCACAACAGAGAAAAGTTGTAATTAAAATCAAGACCAGATTAAGGGTTACATCATTGGATTCAGCAAGTTCAGACGAAAAAACCTAACAAAAAATTTTTAGAAAAAGTAACTAATTTAAAATAAAAATAAAAAATTGTTAATAATAATAAATAAGTAAAAAAATAAAGGGGTAAGTTGACTAAGGGAAAACAGTAAATTAGTTAAAATTAAAATTGAAATTAAAACGTTTTGACTGGGGTAACTTTGTTATTAATCGAAATTAGCCAGAAGTTAAGGTATGGAGATTATATAATGTCAAGTTATCTCAGGAAAGTGTTAGGTCCCAATAGTGTGAAAAAGTGAAGTGAATTGAATAATGATAAGAAAAACAATTAAAAACAATTATAAACAATCAATTAATATTATAAATAAAATGTCAAGAATTAATGTATAATATAAAGATGTATCATGTATTATGTTAGAAATCTAGGAGCAGAAAAGGCAGAACAGGGATCAAGGTGAGATTAATTTTGAAGATTGTGGGAGTTTAAATATGGGGTATCGTATGTTATGTCATAACTCATGAAATATTGAGATATTTCAACGTGGCTGACATAAGGAGGGAGCTACAACGGAAATTCGTTGTATGGGGTTATATTTTGGTTAAAAAAGAAAAATATCAAAAAATAATCCCAATGCAAGGTTTGGATGTTTTGTAGAACTTTTTACTGCTTATAGCCGGTCGGTGAGATTGGACTATGAAATGGTCCAAGGTCAAATCTTACCGACTTGTTCTAACGGTAAATTCCTATGTCGGCGGATTTTGAATTGAAAAATCATTTTTTATGAATTTTGAAAATGTGAAATAATAATGTATAAGGATATGTAGTTGTAATACAAGTCGTATGCAATACATATCTAGTACTGTTATTTCATATTAACTAACAGACGTTACGGCATATTTAAATGAAGAATTTAAAATTTTTCAAAATTAATAAAAATTAACAAACCTTGATATTTTTGAAAATAAAATGTAATTTTAAGATGAAAGTATTCTTGATAAAATTTGGAAAAAATTGATATTTAAAAAGTTAGCAGAAAAGGTTAAGTATAAAAGCTAATAAAAGTAAATAAAAATAAATTTTGAAAAAAGGATTGTATAGAAGTAATTAAATAAATAAAGTTATACTATAATTAATGATTAAAAATATAAATTTGAGTAAAACAAAAGAGTTATGGTTTTCATGCTATATTATGAAAAGGAAAAAAGATAAGAAGTGGAAATTTTGCAAAAAGAGTTTAAAACCTAATATCTAAAGATTGTGTAAATTTCAGGAAAATCAGTTAATAAATAAACCCCAAACCCAAAGGTGTGAAAATATGCACGGGATTACATCACTACCAGAAGTCGTAGAATTGTGTTATCACGGCTAGTGCGTTTAAATTACGAAATAAACAAAGTTACAAAGTTTGAAAGAAAAAACTTTAAAGGTGTAAGAATTAAAAACTGTAAATTACGCAAATTCTTACGTAAGCTATTGAAGGCGAATGAATAGTCCGAGAAATGTCATTCGAAGTGCGGGAAATTGCCGCGGTCGAGAGCTACAATACACCGGTTACGAAAAAACGCAAAAACTGTTAGGAAAAGTGTTATAGACAATTAAAAGGAAAACAATGAAGATTTTTTCATCAGCCAGTTGCAAGTTGCAGGGTTTAAATGTTCAAGGATAAGTGACGTAGTTAGAGGCGGAGTTAAGATACCAACTTACAGCAAAAATAAATTAAAGGATTAATTGGAACAAAGTGATTAAAAAGGACAATTTAAAAACAGTAAACATAACAAATAAATTAATAATAAATAACAGAACCACCTACACCAAAAATAATCAAGAAATTGCATAGAAATACATCATAAATGGAACTATCGTATCGGTCCAGTGAGGGAAAAAAATTGGTATCGATATACGATAGTTTTTGGCTATAAAAAGAGCCGCACGAATCTCATAGAGTTCTCTCTTAAAAAATTGGTGGAAACAGTTGCTAGGGGTGATTATGCCCGACGGGGCTCTCTTAAAAAAGTTTTCAAAGTAAGTGTAAGGGGTGACTATGCCCGAACGTCTCTTTTAAAAAATAGTTTGAAGAAGTTTAAGTGTTACAATGCCAACGTATTAAAACAGCGTCAGCGAGAGCGATAGAAGGGAATAGATTCGAACAACCAGCCAGCCTTCTGAACTCCATGGAGAAAATATAAGACAACTTTAATCGAAATTCAACCAACCAGACACCAGAGGACCATCAGCATCTCAGGACTCAGGATCGACCACACGGCGGACAAGGTCTGAGAAAATCCAAATTTCCTTTTTTAAAGGGCAAAATTGGCCCGATTTTAGAGTCTCACTGATTTTCCTGAGATAATTATTTTTTTTGTGTAATTAAATGAATATATTAGATAAAATGTCAAAATCATGTGTGAATAAAAATCTTTTCAATAAATAAATTTAATAAATGAAATAATTTAAATTCAGAAATAATAGAAATTTTTGTTTTCTATATATCAATTGTAAGAAATTCATAAGTAATTGCCTTCTGCTCAAAAGAGAAATATTTAGTTATTATCCATTAGTTTTATTAGAGAAATTGTTTGATTTTATTTTGTTGACTTGTGTCAAGTTTATTATTTCAGTTGTTTTATTTCAGTTAATTAAAAGAATTAATTTTTTCATTTTTCCTCTAAATCTGTGTTTTATTTAGAATTGGTCACACATATATATGCTATATTTTCAGGTTTGTGATTATAAAAAAGGGTAAAATATATTGTATCAAAAAGGTATTCCTAAGGACACACCAGCGAGATTAAAATTCAAAAGTAAAGTAAATTCGTGTTCTCCCTGAGAAATAGGGTAATCATAAATACAGTTTCTGGAAGTCGTAAATAAAAAGGGGGGTACCGGTAATTTGGGGCAACTCAAATTATCGAAGAAGTTATTCAATCCAGGCCAGCAAGATAGTAAGCCAAAAACTTCCAGTGGATTGGATAATTTATTCTTTTTGTCACGCGAGAACGAATCCTGTAGGCTAAAAATCTCAGGATTCGAGACTGTTACGTATTAATTAAGATAGGGGGCGTAATTAGTCTGACTCTAAAAAAGATAGAGTTTTTTCGTTGTAGTACATTGCCATTTTAGTTTATAATTCTTTTCATCTACATTTGTGTAATTTGTTTGGTCATTTAGCATGGTACCCAATTTTATCTTATTTATCATGTTGCATCCCTTTCTCAGATATTAATAAGCCCAACCACCTATTGCACAAATATCTACAAATTTTGTTCATTCGAACATAACAGTAATACTGTTTGAATAATAAAATAACCTCTGAAAAAAATGTTTTTTAGAATGGAAGTTATAGCACTGGGGTCACTGCTATGAAGTTCAAACAAGTGGACTGATTCTAATCAAATTTGTTATGTAGATATAGACGATTTTGATCAGATTATGCTGAACTGAGAATCCAAACAATATATTTTGAGTACCCCCCCCCCCCCACCCCAAGCTGGTTTGTTTTTATCTGTATATACAAAATTATAAAACCAGCCTTGGAGAAAATACTTAATTTACCAAAATTGACTCTTCCGGTTTTGTTTAAAATTTTAGTAAATTGTGAAAATTAATGACACAAACCAGTCTACAAAATCATAACTAAACTAAATCTACCACTTAAGAATTGTAGGTTTAGTGATAAAATACTTTTGTGTTAGACCTTATGGCTTTAAATTTAATTGACTTTAAGTTCTTGGCTCAGTAATACTTTCATTTAAATTCTATTGAAGATTATAGAACAATGCTGCTTAATGTTAGACTAACTTTAGATGTTAGGAATTAGTGCATGCTTTGAATGCTTATTCTATATTCGTAAAAAAAAATTAAGAACTATTTATAGAAAATACAGGTAGTTATTTAAAATTCTTCTTGCTTGTCTTTATATTGTTGCATGTAAGAATTTGAAAGGTGTAATATTATTGTATTTTATTATGTAATATTTTTATAAATGTATTATTTATGAAGATATTTATTTTAAATATTAAGTTCATCTCTTTGTTGAGATTCAGGGTGAATGTTCCTTTAATTAGAATTTGTTATTGCATGTTACAAATTTCATAGTTATTTAGGTACTTTTTTGTTATAATAGCACATCACTATATCTTTCACAACTACTTATTACAAACATTTGATTGTTAACAAAGTTTTAAAAAACAATGTTAGTTCAAAATTTATTTCTTATTACTGTATTTCTTAGTCACTGACAAATTACCACTTTCATTCTTGTATAATTTTACATCTTTCACTTCGTTTCCATGCATTTTACCAGATCCAATTTAGTATTTTTGTGAAACTTTGTATAAGGTTATTTTAGGTTACGTTAAAATTATGCTAGAGTTTGTATACTTTTTTGTGTGAAGATTGATTTTCAAGTACTTTTGTCAATGATGAAAGTTATGCCTTTATAATAAAATAATTTTACTGATATAGTTAGCAATTTGTGTAGTGAAATCAAAATTAGATTTTTTAAAAGTTAGGTTATAAATAAAGAATAAGTTTGAATACTGTTAATTAAATTGACTTAACTTGTTATTTTGTTCTTTAGACCTTATACGAGAGTACAGGGATTAATATATAATAATAATAATAATAATAATAATAATAAACAGCTTAGAACTGGAGTTTGTAACTGGAGTTTGGAAATAAAGTAGATTTAGAGGAAGCTAATGAGGAGTACTAATTGTATCAAAAGTAATTATATTGTTAGAATACAATTTCAGCATAATCTACAACATATTTTAATGAAATGTAAGATACAGGGTTATCATTAAAGAATGGTGGGGGTTTTGAACATGATGTAAATGAAAACAGAATTACTTACCGCTGATGTTGTTTATTTATCTAAATCATCATCTGAAACAGTTTTTTTACATAACTAATATATTTCGATATGTGCGCCATTACTCGCTCTGCAAATGTCCAATTGATAATAAAGTTCTGCCCAAACGTTAGTTAACATTTCTTTGTTAACAGTTGTCATTGCTTCAGTAATCCTGTTCCTTAAGTGATTTAGGTCATGAATTTTTTCACGATAAACAATGTTTTTGATGTACCCCAGAAGAAGAAATCGCAAGGTGTCAGGTCTGGACTCCTTGGAAGCTAGCGTATAGGTCCTTACCGGCCTATCCATTGATGTCCAAACTTTTCATTCAAATTGTCTGTGACAAATTTACTAAAGTGTGGGGTGTGCCATCTTGTTGTAAATGAAGTTCTTGAATGTTTTCGAGTTCATCCAACTGAGGAAAACAATAATTGATTAACATATCGAGATACACAATTCCATAAACACATTTTGCTCTTTCTTTATTGAAGAACATAATAATACACTCTACACAGAACACTCCAGAAAACACAAAACACATTATCACAACTATGCAAGAACTAATTGTGAGGTTATAAGAGCTGTTAAACAAACTTTTGGGTTATAGGGTATCAGCGATACAACACCACAAAATTCTACTATCTTCGTATGAATTAATGAAACACCACCATTCTTTTATGATAATCCTGTATAATAGTAATCATGATAATAAACATATTTAAACGTTTGTAACATATTGACATGAAGACCATATATTGCGGAGTTCTGATTCCATAAGATACAAATAATTAAACCTACTGCACCTAATTTTTCCATTACAAATTGTTAATAGAAATATGTTTTCTTTAAAAGAAAACATTTTCCTTAAGTTAATTTTTGGTTGTCTTGTAAAGCCATTTATGCTATTCGTTAAATAATATAATTGTATACATTTACATCAAAATTTACTCTAGTTTTTTTTTTTTACTGTTATTTTTGAATGACCACTATTTTGAAACCAGTTGAAGTGTAAAAATTAATCAAGGTCTTTATTCAACATATTTATCCATTGTAAATATATTTTATAAAATACATGCATTATTATTTAAAATTAAACTAATTATATTTGTGGAGTTCTAATTGCATACAAATCAAAGATATATAGATTGTTAATCAAGCCATAGAAGAGATAAAACTTTGTTAATTTCTTTTTTATTCAACATTTAATTAAAAACCAAAAGATTAATATGTAATAAATTGGTATTGTTAGTCCATAAAATGAGCTTGGTTAAATGTGTAACTTTTACACTATGGATATGTGTAATTTTTTTAACTTTTACTATGGAAATAATCACATTCAAATTTTACGGTGAATTTCCATCCATTTATCAATCCTCTATGTCTAGATACTGTTTATTCGATTATATGAGACAATTAATAGAATGAAACTTGAACACATCTTCAGTGATGCACGAGCGACAATAACTAAAATATAACTCACAGAAGATGATGACTTTTTCGTGAAATGTGTTTGAATAAATATATATACTATTTGTAAGATTTTGTAAGTTTTATTCTATTAAGTATATCATCTCACAAGACAAACTCAATATTTATTAATTTAACATAAGACATATTTTAAATATTAAAAAAAAAACTTTTTTCAATCAAAGTGTGCTTGATAAAGTTTTGTGCCTCCTCCAAAATCAACTTTACTATGTTGGAGAAATTTTGCTGAAATATTTTTCTACTGTTTCAAAGTGAATTGGTAACTCTTCATCCAAAATCCATATTCAAGAGTTATTGTTAAAAAATAAACTAGATCATGCTGACTTTGTTAATAACTGAGCCTCTTAAAGTCAACTCTAAGTTACTGACTGATAACATTTGGATGAAACATGAATATTAATATCTAAGCAAATATACCAAACTTCAAATACAGTAAATAAAAATAACGATTTGGAATTCATTTGAAAAGAATATGACCAAACCTTAAAATCTTTGTTACACTTCAATGTATTATTTTCTTTTCCCATTATTTGCATATTAGTGAGAAACTTTGTGCATGTTTCATTACAATTGTTTGTAATTTTTTGTAGTCAAAATTCTGCTTAAGAATGTCTCGCATGTCAATATATAAGTACAGTTATCTTTGAAATATTTTTGCATGATTGTTGTAATATTTGAATCTTTTAGAGAAACATCAGACCTTATCTTGTAAAGCATGAGTTGTTACTTGATGTTGCTTTAGTTGTGTTGTTGGTCTGTTTGTTTGTCTGTGCATGTTCCTGATGGTCTTCGTTGCAGTCGTCACTTCTCTATATGTTACAGTGAAGTACCTAAGAGAAGTCACTCCGTACTTTCGTAAAGCTAGTATTATCTCTGAAGTTGGTTGGGAATTGCAGAGGGGATTCCTGTCTGGTGCTCCGCCTTCGCCTTCGCCACATTCACCACAACGAGCAGATACTAGATATCTTCCTTTACAGCTATGTTACCTTGTGCGCAACCTTAGGCATCCTGACCCTGGTGAGTCAAGTCATTACTTTTTACTATAAATTGATTTATTTGAGATTAATAATGTATTTTGTAAAACTGAAGTTTATACATATGTTAATATATTTGTATGAAAATTTTGGACGCTTGTAATATATTATCATAATATATATTGTTTTGTAAATGTATTCTCTACTGTAATTATTTTTGTGTTGATTGGCAGGCCACAATTTAAGCCTATGAACCTTCACATGTTTTTGTCAACATAGTCTAGAAGCCTATAATCCTAATGTTAAATCATTTGTGAACTTCAGGTCACTGGTTTACAAACTGTACATTCTTAAACATAATCTTTTATATTAATTCACTTTTATTTCCCTTTAGATCAAGATTGTTTAACTCTAGATCCATTTTTTTTTTAAATGTAATTTTGTTCAGTTCATTTGTTTCATTGGATTTATATCTACATGGTTGTATTCCACATTTTAATTTTCATGTTTTTATACATAAAATTAAACACATTGTATGTAAATATTAACAAGTGTACAATAAATAACCAAACAAAATATAACTCACAGATTAATAAGACAGAAATTTATTATTTTAATAATAATATATTAGTTTGCACTGAGTAAAATGACTGTTGAGTCACATAATTCTATAGACTTTATACAAAACCATTAAAAGATATTTTTTAAATATTATGGCTATTATTTATACAACTCTAAACAAGTAAAATGGTTAAATTTTTTAATCCTATGAATACAAAATTGTAGTATTTTTATCAGTTTAAGTGATCTGTTTTAGAAAAATGAAATTTTATGTGTCATGTAAAAAAACTGAAATAAAAATTTTCCCAATAATTACATAAAGACCTGTTGCCATGTTGTGCTGACTGACACCACTCATGGTTGGATTTAATAAATAACAAAACGTTTAAAATATAAATACTAGACAGAGCTAAAAATTTTAATTTCCCAAAACAAATTTTATATGGCTGTCTATGTTTTAGATCATAAATTGTAATTTTTCTTTAGGTACAGAAAGTTTTGATAACTCTACTCAATATTTGAAACCTTTGTAGATGTATGAAATATATGATACTGGTGGTGACAAAACTGTATATTTGTGAACTTGCATTAAAAAGCTAAATTGGCTAACTTTATCTAAGTTTTAGGTACATTTTTTTAAGTTAAAGTTTTCATCAATAACCATTCACAGGTTCTTTGAAGAGTTTGTAATAGTTTCTGAAAAAGACATGGTGGTATTATTTCTTAAATGTTTGGTATAGAAATAAATTAATTTTGTTTGTATTTATTTTTAGACCATTAATTGAAAACTAGTTTTTTGCAATTATCAGTGTTATGGATTCTTATAAATACAAGGGGCATTCAATAAGTAGAGACAAACTTTTCCATAGTACCTCACTTTTTGGAAACAGGTAAAATTCAGTTCAACGTTGAATGCTTCTCTTAGATTAGTCTAGTCAACATTTTAAAAACTGTTTGGTTTTCTTATTTTTCATATATTTAGCGATTTTATAATTAAAAAGTCTGAAAATGTAACTCCATTTTGGTTCGTGTCATCCGAAAAATATTTCGTGAGCGCCATTAATTTAGTCTTTTTATACCCTTTAACCTTTCGGGACGCGCGCTGTTGTACAAAGTACAACAGTAAGGGTTTTTTTGTTTTAAAGGGAGTAATTTTGTGTCTAGCTGTAGGCAACCGTGATGTATTCCTCCACCATATCTCCCCCTACCCCTCTTTCACAGGATGTCACTCTAGTCAAGGTCAAACAGTTGTCAGTGAGAGTTGAAACAAGTCGCGTCATAGTTGTTGGATTTTGTACAACGCGCGCGTCCATGCGTAGTAGTTTTATTGAAACATTGTGTGGTTTTTATTCTTTTAAACTTCTTAATAACTGTGTACATTATGTCTGACGTACTTAATACGAGTGAAATTGATCTCGTACTTTATGACAGTTCTGAGGATGACGATGATATTGATGGGTTTATTGATCAAAATGCAACAGATTATAGTGATGAACTTGTTGAAAATAATAATTCATCAGATAAAAGTGAAATCGAGGGTAGTGGAGAGAGTGATGTGGAACTTAGTGATGATGCTGATTTTGTTCTGGGTAAAAACTGTGAGACAATTTGGTGTACATCCGAAGTAGCACAGATTAGCATGATCAAAAAACAAAACATCGTGGAAAAACTTCCTGGACCAAACAACGTGCCAGGAACGTAAGCAATGAATTTGAGGCTTTTTTATCGATGATAAGTCTTGAAATTTTTGATGAAATTTTAGATTGTACTAATAAATATATAATTTCTATTACACACAAATTTGTTAGAGAACGAGATTGCTTACAGTCAAACAGAACTGAAATTATGGCATTATTTGGGGTGTTATATTTGATTGGTACAAGAAAGAGTTGTCATGCAAACGTCAGGGAACTATGGGAATACGTGATGGTACGGGAATACCTGTTATACGAGCAGCTATGGGCTATAAACGCTTTTTATTTTTATTAAATTGTATGAGAAAAAACTCTTCAACGACAATGAAATACAACTAGTGTTCAAGATTTGTTTGCAAGGGACACGCTGAAAAACAAGTAATTTGTTCCTGCTACAAGCAAGGCAATGACAACGAAGATATTGATGAGTAAATGGACTAATCATTTTATTAACAACTTAATTACTTACCTACCTAATTGTTATCATGTAATAACAATCATTTTTTGGTAAGTATACACTATTGGTAAAAGTATCTACCTGGAAAATGTGCAAAAAACTCCTGTTGTACAATGTACAACACGCGCGTCCTTGTGTTATACGAAATGGCGCGCGTTCCGGAAGGTTAATTTGACTCGTCACAAGATGCAAGTTCCCATTTGAAAATTTTAAGTACTGTACACCAAAAATTTTCCCCTTTAGGTGGAGGTGAAAAATTTCAAACTATCAGAAAAGTAACTTCAGGTGACATAGTTAACAGCCCCAAAAGGGTTTGGGTCTATTTACAAAAATTAAGGTGGTGGGAGAGAGGTACTTTACTAACACGTTGTATTTAAAAATAGCAGAGGACCCAGTATTAAGCTCTGGAGAAATACCCTCGAAGTTTGAATAATAGGTGGAAGGTGAATAATAGAAAGCACAAGAGTATGTTTAATAAATCATAAACTTGGGGATATCGTTCTCAAGTCATTGCTTAGGACAATTGACTTTGACCGTGTCAAGTATCGCCAAATTGGAAATATTGGAAGTCAAGAACCCGTAAATAATGAGCAACATAGAACATTTGAGAAATATTGTAAAAACATAATAAGAAACATAATTAGTCGAATAGGAAGGAGAGTGTTGAAGTGTTAGTTGTTGAGACAAAAAATTAAATTGTGAATTGAAGTGTAAGAATTAAAATAGACTACATTTAAAGCCAATATTCTTCAGATTACATATTTGAAACACAAAATATGAATAGGTCGTTCAGATAAACTTGTAGTAATATGTTTAATTTTAATCAAATAAATGATGCAAAAACATCACACAAACTTTCTCGCTCATTCATTCCCAAAACTGAATAAAATTGAACCGAAACTAATCATTACCAAAAATTTTAGTTTAGCAGTTGTCATCAAAGAGTGAAATGAATCATGAACGTCATCTTTGAAAAAAATATTTGTATTGCTTATTTAAATAAGGGCCTAAAATTGTTTCGTTTATATCATAAACACTACTTCAGCGTAAATTGTATTTGATTAAAATTATAATGATAGTCAAGGTTTATTTTTATTTTTAGCCAATTATTCTTGTAGCTTATTATAATAACAAGAGTTAGAGTTACATTTCACTTAAATTTTAATAAAATCACTAGAGCCTGTATTTAATAACAGCTCCATGGTTGATTTTTTTCTTTTTCTTTTTTTTTTCCTTTTTCTGATTACTCTTGAAACGGCATTTTTGGAGAGATGGGAACCAATATTTTTATTTGGGTCTTTAATAGAAAAATTTGATCAAAATCATTATAGCCAATTTTTAGAATTGTTTTTATGTTTACAACTCTAAAACTTTGAGTTATCAAAAAATGAAATAAACTAAAATGATATATGGCCAAAATATGCCCACATACAAAGTTTGATTAAATGCAGTCCATATGTTTGGGCTGTAAAGCATTGCACATACAACAGATGCAAGACAGATAGAGATAAATCATTTCCAAAAAACCACTTTTTTTTTTTTACCTAGAGGACCTCCAAACGAATATATCCACAAAATACTTGACAATGATTTTTTTACCCATACTCAATTAAATATTTTTAATATTTTCAAAATGTTTTTCAAACTATTTTTAAGTTCCAAGGAGTCTATATTATGTTCCCATTAGCATGACTTTCATCAAATTACTCATTAAATTACTGGCAGTACAGACAATATCCCTTTCAGCAATTGGATACATGTATGAGATCATACTTTCTGACGATGGTTATGAATTAGAACTAGATCAAATGTTTTAACTTAACACTTTAGGATAAATTACATGTCTATCTTGCCTACATAGCACAAAGAGAACAAAAATTATATGTATTTAAATAATACAAATAATTAATCAAATTTGATTAAAATAAATTTGATTCTCTTCTTTTATGCCTTTCAAATAAAAATTCCAATATCTTATATTTAGGGCCCTGAGTTTAAAAAAAAAAAATTCCAATTCTATACATTAGAATTGATTACATTATAATGTGATTACTTTTGTAATACAAATATTTTAATTCCTTCAAATTAATTTCTCACCAAATTTTTCAGATAATCTCTTTTTAGTAAATTTAATATATTTATGTATTTAATAAAAAAAAGTATCTGTGTATTAATTATATGGGCTCCCTCTTTTTGTACATCAAATAGTAACTAATTAAAGTAATACTGCAATTTTAGTATAGACCCTATTGTATATATATAAAATAACCTAACCTAGCCTATTTGTGGTGATTGTTGTTACCACAAATCTGATCTATATTTTTGTTTACCAAAAACTTGAATAGGTTAGGCCATAGGTTATATATTCAATTAGACTTTTGAAATTATTCAGTTTAAAACCAAAATAAGTTAATAAATGAGCAAAATGGCAAAACAAGCTGCTATTAAATACAAAGAAGATTTCCGTAAGAGTGCATAAACACTGACCTCGTAGTGGCACAGGCTAGACCAGATGGATCTTTTCTTTATTTGAATTGTAAAATACGTGCAAATTAGTTTTCAAGCATCAAGTAAAAAGAGAAGGCCACAATTTTTGATGAAACAGTATAAGAAATTGAAATGTAATCAAAAATAGAAAAAATGAAACAAAAATTTAAAAATAAAATCCTGATACCAACTAGATCAGTCATTGTTTTCTTATTCATCAAATATATATTTATAGTATAATAAGACTAATTTGTACTAGGACTGATCTACTGATACATTTGTATTGTATACCTACATTAAATTGATCATATTTATGTAGGTCATTTTCAATAATTCTAATTAAAAATTCAATAAAATACCATATATTTCGTTTCGTATTGATAAAATTTAGGTTCTATGATTTAAAGAGTTTAAAACAAATTTGTATAATTCCTTAATTAATTCTTAATTGAAAGAGTTTGGTAAACATTAATATGGTTTATCTGGCCTATTGAGGGCTTATACCTGCCAAGTTTATCTTTGCAGCTTAACCCGTTTAATAAATAAATAAATGTTAAATATATATTACTTCTGTGTAGTAACACTCCTGATTGAAAACAAAGTGCTAAATATAGATAATGTAGTCCATTGTACTGACAGATTGTATATTCCAAATTTAATCTTCTCAGTTTAACCATTTCAGGAAATAAATGTAACAATATGTTATTTTAAATTTTATACTGTGTGCTAATTGAAAAAATAACTAAAAGCTAAAAGTTAGGCCCATGTTAATTAAGGAATGCATATCCTAGATATCGGCTATGTAGTTTAAAGGGTTGAGAAAATATTAGGTAAAAACAATCATTTTTATGATAGGTGTACCTATCATAAAAACATTATTACCTTATTGAAAACATTTGCTAAAAATCAATAGGATTCATTCAATGTACTTTCGAAATATATATACTGTATATATACAAGATTTTTTTTCTTGTACCTCAAATCATATTTTAGATAATTTGTCATAAACAAACTTACACACCACACATATAGCTACATAAAAAAATCAGGTAAGAGTAAGAAGGATCGATTTTGTCTTCAAATCTTTAAAATAATCTTCTTTTTTACGCCTGTATTTGTTTGAAAAGTCTTGGCAATATACAAATTTATGTAACTATATTATTGGCAGAATTTTTATACCACTTAAGATGGGTTGCAACAAGTATCTCCAAGTTCTTATGGCTTGAAAATTAAATTTTTCCACTCTAGAGAAAAATTGAGCAATTTGTTAGAAAGTACAGTATATAAATTATCTTCAAGAGCTTTAACCGGTGGCTTTATTAATGGTCCTATTAAAACAATTTATATCCTGTTCCACCACCTCGTTGCTTCATCAGTGAACGCAGATATTATACATTGTCTTGTAACGCTTGTGTTTACTCTCAAACTCCAGCATCTAGTTGAAATATGAATCAATGTTTCAAGTAGCTAATTTAAATATTAAATTACCTGCACATATTTTCCCCTGTTTTCTACCTGCTGGGTTTAAAGTTCAGCAATCCGGAAGTCCTAATTTAACTATTCGTTAAATTTTTCAAGTTTCCATGAAAAAGGCCACATTTTCCTTAATATGAAATGGTTATAAAAAACACATTTTCCTTTCTGTAGGGGCTTAAAATTATCAGCTTTGTATTCGCTTTCATTATATGAAAAAAGTGACTATTTATACATAAAAAAACTTGAACATTGGTCAAGAGTCAAATTCTTATTTACTTATTTTTTTCCATAATATTTTATCTGAATTTTTGCTTGAACAAATGCAAATTGAACCAAATTTGATCAAATTATATCAAAATCTGCAACTACAGTAGCGAAAATGAAAATAATGTTTGTGATTTTTTTGCCTAAACTTTTTTTTTTGTCCAGCCAAGCCACTTCAAAATTGTGATTGCTAGGTGTCTTTAAAGCATACACATATAGCATAGTCATTTGTGACTCCTGAATAAATCAGCCCTCAATAAACCCTGTGAATTATTAATTTTGGAGACATTGTCATTCAAGGGGGGGGGGGGGAAAGAAAGAAAAAAAACTACATAAATCAAAACTTAGGAACTTGAATTTATTTAATAAACTTTTAACATACGGTAAAACAAAACATTTTAATAAAAAGTTCAGCATCACAACATTTTTATGTCGTTTATCTTCAATAACCATATATATATATGGTTCTCAAAATAAATTCAATAATTTTTGGTACGGAATCTATGTTTTGCAAACAAGCTAATCAAATTGTCCCCCATCACATATTAACTGATACTAGGAGCGTTAAAGTTGGCAAACCCATAATTACCAAGTCGGTTAATTATGAAACCCGTAAAACGAAAAACTTTGTGCATATATAAAATCTTATAAAAATGAATATCTTAACGATAATATGTCGGAATAAAATATTTCAGTTATATTATGTACCCTTACTTAGTTTGGTAAATTAATACAAAGCAATTGAGTTATCTTTGGATTTTATACCTTGAAAATAAATTTCCTTAAGGAGCTTTAAACGTGGATTTATTAATGTTCCTATTGAAACAATTTATATCCTGATCGCAGCTCCATCTCATTGCCTCATTAGTTAACACACCCAGAGTTCATACTTCAGTATTCTCTCTCTCTCTCTTATAAGATTAGTTTAAAAAATATAGTTTTAGGAAAAGTTATTTTTTGTGTTAGCTTGAAAGAAATTTTTACCTTTCGTTCTCATCTGTTTTTTGATATTGGTAGAGGATGAAAGCTAAGTAGAGAAATTAGAAATGACATATTTAAGAAAATACTGTATGTGTAAGAAGTTGCTGATTATTAAATATATTTTTTCTGTGAATTTTACAATTTAACTATAATTATATGTTGTAAATTATATTCGGTTATTAGCAATCTACTTCATGGAAACACTGATACTAGTAACCAAAAATTGTTCATTGATCAAAAGGAGTAATTTGGTACCATTTTAGTTCACTGAAATTTTAGAGGTTTTTCGTTGATATAGCAATTCATTTAAATTATATCGAGATGTATCACAATTTATTTTACACTCTGTAAATACAGGATGTTGAAAAAAACCTTTCAGGACTTTGAGATATGATTCCTCATACAAAAAGGAAGAAAAAAGTTTGTATGAAGGTATGTCCTAAAACGTTTAGTTATTAGTCTGTATGTATGTGTTTTTTTACTTAATATGTTATATCTTAGGAATCTCTGAAGATAGCAAGTTCAAACTTGGTACATACATTACATCTAATATGACCATTTTGGTATGGAAATATCAAGTTTATACTTTGTACCATGGCGGCCATTCTAAAATTTCTAAATCTCAATATCTCTAAATCTTTATAGTTTACAAAATATTTACAAGGGACAAAAAAGTTGCTAAATTTTATCTCCTAAATAACAGTTCATAAATTTTTAAGATTCCATCATTATTAATTGTGTTTTGCAATTTTTCGAACTAAAAACATGAAATTTTGCCATTATAACCACAAAATTTGCTAGAAGTCATTTCCATAAAATTTCAAAAGTTTTATACTTGCAAATAATATAAATTAGGTGTTATATTATATTAGAATATGATGAAGTAGGCCTAATTGTTATAAAGAGTTATATTACATAACTTATAGCTGCCATTATTTTTGCAGTTGAAAAAAACCATAGATGGACTTTACAATTTTTTTTTTTTATTTTGACATACTAGAATATTACAATCTTAAGCTACTGCTTAAATAATTAATACATATACAAGAAAGCGAGAAACATGCATTGAATCCTAAAACATAATCTAGGTTCTAACTATGCAAACCTTATTAGGTATCTAAAACAAAACAAACAAAATAAATTATGATAGATCCTGTGGCTTCATCCGGCAAAGTCTTCTTGTACATAGTTCCGTGTCCAATAGTTGTAAAGCTTCCACGTTAACATGATTAAGGAGTCTCTTCTCATGTCTATTTGCATAATCTTTTATAACGTCTTCCACAGATTTCAGGTTTAAGTCTGAATGAAGATCATCATTACGCTGATACCATCTTGCGTTGGTCATTGCTCGAATTACACTGTTTTGGCTTCTTTGTACCAACAGTCGATTAGATTTCTTTGTACATCCCCAAAGTTCCACACCATAGGTCCAAATTGGTCTGATTATAGTTAAATACAGTAGTCTTTTATTATAAAGGTCCAATTGCGATTTCCTGCCAATTAGCCAGTACATTTGACGTACTTTAAGGCGAATCCTTTCTACTTTTTTTTTCACGTGGATTTTCCATGTAAGGTGTTTATCAAGATGCATTCCCAAATATTTAACCGAATCATGTTGTGACTTTACAATGAGTTAGGGTTTGACTGGAGCTTTAAAATGACATATAAGTGGATATTTGAAAAATTAATTTTTTGCTTACTTTTGAAATTAAAAAAATTTAAAATTGTGAAATTAGTATTTGTTTTATATCATTTTGAAGGTTTTATTAAATTAAAACTAATGGTGAATTGTTTTATTCAATAACTCAACTCTCAAAAAATGGTGGCTTTAAAAACAACCACTATTAGCCCATATATTGGCTGCTATTTTGGTTCTGGTATTGGTAAAAAAGTTCTGCTTGCATTTATTTAGATATACTTTTGTTTATTAAATAGGGTAACAAATAAAAAAAGTTATTTTTTTTACACTAAAACCAGAATCTAATACTTCAAAATAAAAACAATATTTTGAAAAGTCCTTGTGTTCATATAAATTGTGGGCAAATGGTTTGAGCTAGAAATATGAAATAAATTGTAAACTTTCTAATTTGCATATCGACAATCTTGAGAAAATATTTTGCTTCAAATTCGGTACCTGAAAAAGGCATATTTTTGGAGGAGGGGGGTAGGACTATTGATCTGTTTTTCAAAATTTTCAAATACAAGCATCAGTCAAGTGATACCTTTTTTTAAATAACCGTACAACCACAAACATTTTGTCATAAAGTTTTAAACTTTGTACCTTTAATTTCCTTCGTCATCTTGTTTATGTTATTTTATGCTTGGTAATGCCTAAGATTATGGGTCAATGAGTATTTGTCAGAAGATTCATTCTGTTTTTCTATATTGTATATAAAGGAAGTTTATTTTAGAGTGTGTTTATTTTTCATCGAAAATGCCATATACAAATTAATGAGAGCCCATAGACATTCTATTGATATTGGGTGAATTGAAACAAAAACGAATCCCTTGACTTCCGTCATTAAAAGCTCAATTTAATCAAATACAATTTACACAGAGGGTTTGTTTATAGCACAAGTGAAGCAAGTTTAATCCTTTATTTAATTTTATATATTTTAAGACTGTGTCCATGGTGTCCATTTTCTCTTTTTGATTGACAATAGAACTATTGAACTGACATTGTTTATAATGATTAGTTTTGGTTTGTTTTTATTTGGTTTTGGGGTTTGGGTGGCTGAGAAAGTTTGTACAATGTTTTTGCACCAATTATCTTTCGTAATTTGTATTCATCAAAATTGAGAATGAGTTGTGCACCGTTGTTAAACACCATCTTATATGCTTCTGTTCACTCTTACACATCACTTGATAGATGAGATGTGAATCAATGTTTCAAGTACTGTATCTAATTTAAATAATAAATCATTCCCAAACACTTGCATATTTTGCAGTCTTTTCCCCACTCTTTTTATCTGATGATTTTGATGTTTAGGAATCTGGAAGTTTTTGGCTGTATTGTATTGTTATTTATATTATACATGATGTTATATATTTAATTATAAGAAGCTAAGAAAAATAACTAATGCATTTAATACACATATTATGGCAACACAAAGACACCCAAGTGTACAAAACAACCCAATCTTGACCCATCTAGAATGAAACAAGATGAAGTAAATTTTCAAGCAATAATCAAGTATCTCACTTAAAAATCCAAGAAATAAGTGCTTATTGGATAATTATTGTGTAGTAAATTACTCTTATCTATAATGTTATATTAGTTGCTAGATGTTAATTATTCGTTTTATTGCGTTTCTTTTACCAGGACAAAAATTTCCCCTTTCCTTAATTTCCCCATTTCGAAAATTCTCTGCACCCCTGCCAGATTGTTGGATCGGGTTCATTTCCTCAAATTTAGTTAGGATAATATGGTGTCGTTATTAAGGTTTCTCTTCTGTTCCACCAAGATTTTCTCTTTTCTTGTGTTGGGATTAGGTGGAAGAGTGGACTGCATACACCTAACTTTACCCCAAAAATAAATAAAACCATTATCTATATATCTATCTCTGTATGATGGTGGTCATAGCTATTTTATTTACTTGCAACTGATGTCACTGCTAAAAACAGAAGAAGCAATTTATCTCGGACCGGCCTTAAGGACCTGTGTCCATTTCATGTCTTTACTACTAACTGGCACTTCACAAAAATTTTACACGTTTGTTTTAAGCATTGATGTAAAAAATAATCTGAATATGTGACAATAAATGTATAACTACTGCACATGATAAATGTAAAAGCACCTGTTAGAATCGATATAAAACCACAACCTTGTTACGGTTACTAAGAACCATTAACACTCCACTTATGAAGGTATACTTTAAAGTTAAAACTAAACAAATTTCTTACAGTGTAAGACACCCTACGGATAGTTTTTATGAGTGTAAGATTATCAGTTGCAACACTTATTATTATTATTCCTCATGGTATAGATTTGTCAGTTTGGTCAACCATTTCTATATATACACATAGAAAAAAGGATTTACAAATAATTTAATAAGTAGAAGAACAATAGTACATGGATTGAAAGAAACCTCCAACATTTCATTATATTAGTCTTTAAACATGAAACAGTATAGAGCTAAAAAAACTTCTTTTCTGTATGAGAACCTAACTGGATTAAATAGATTGGAGCTGTTCTGGTGCTAGAATGGTATTATGTAAATAAACATTGTATTTTGTGTTGTGGATTAGAATGTTCATAGGCTTATTTATGAATGTTTGGGTTAGAATACCTTGTTGCAATAAATTAGATATCTTGTATCAACATCTGTTCACGGCGTACTGACCAATACTTTAAATTTTATAGGTCGTACAAATAAATGGTCAAACAAACTTTCATTGTATTATCACCATGACTTGCATACTAATAAATTTAAACAAAATCATGTTTAATTTTTATATGATGATGGTTGTCGTATAATTTTGGTTAATCTCCACATTAGAAGTATACCGTTCCTAAAACATGTATACATATATGTGCTCTTTAAAGGTCACAATTTTTCATTTATTTTATCAATTTGTTACAAACATTGTTTGTTATGAAATGGCTTTAGAACATGAAATTTGGTATTGATGACAATAGTGGGCTCATATAGAACCCAGTGGAGATTCTGTAAAATCAAAATGAAAATGTCAAAAAGGTTTCTATTTTAATCACTTATTGCTTATATTTCCTATGTTATTCAACTTATAACACGCTAAATTGGATATAAATTTAACAGATTTCAATTCTGTTGTAATGATAGTAACCCCACTTATCTATGATGAAAAATAGGGAAGTGATTGTCAAAAGTAAACTCAACGAGACCCAGCAGAGCCGCGTCAACAACATGAGCGTAGTGATTGGGGCCTCCTTGACAAATATACAGCTTCGAAATCCAGTAGGGCTGAGACAGTCACATGAGCGAATCGAGTTGAGATTTTTTAATATTAACACATCTACGAAATCAGAAAAATTGCAAAATCGGAAATTAGATATTTAACTCATTTTACAGATTTATTGACTCAATTTTCATCACATTTTCATCATGTTTGTTATAACATTGTTTTTAACACTTTATCAAATTTAATAAATAATAATTTCCCAACTTCAAATAAATTGTGGCAAATTATTGAACAAAGTTTCATTATATAGTCACGAAGATTCAAACTAATGAACATGAACGTGATAATTACCTATATATAAAACTCTTCATACTAATAAATTTAATATGTAATATTGGTTTTTGAGTAGTTATGGTTATTGTTTAATTTTGGTTGATTTCCACATTACCTGTTCTAATAACATGTTTTAATGGAACATTTAAAAAATTTATACATGCCTTTTTTAAAGTTCACAATTTTTGCCAAATTTGCATCAATTTGGTAGAGTCATTGTTTGTATGAAATGACTTGCATAAGTTCGTTATTCAGAAAAATAGTCAAATCTAAAATTACATTTTAGATTTACAAAATTTTTGTATGAAATAACTAAATTTGCTACAAACATGGAATTATATTCTCTCAGATAAGATCTTTATTCAATAAAATCATAAAATTGTGAACTTTAAAAAAAATAAATTTTGGTTTATTTTTACGTAAACAAAAATATTTGTTTTGGCTTTACACAATACAAGAAACAAACTGTTTGAGCATTTTTAAACTTCGAAGTTTGTTTTGTTACAGATATGTCTTATTTTACTATTTTGTATGGAGATTTACGAGAAGAAACAGTTCAAATTAACATCATTTCAAAAGAGCATGTACACATTTTGTGCTGTATTTTTTATTTTTGAGTAATCATATTTTCCAAATTTCTGTGGAACCAACCACTACATAACAAATATGAAAATGAATAAGGGAAATACAAATTATTTATTGATTTTAGATTTAGTTGTGTATGTAGGACTTTACATTTAATTAAAATTAGGTTCAAGAATACACCAATTTAAGAATATAAGAATTAAGTGTTTGTTGTTTTAAAAAAACATTAAATTTTAAAGATTTTAAAAATACATCAATAGGATATCTTATCTGCATCAAACTTTAAAATTTAAAAGGGTAATTTGTTGGGACATATTCTAAAGCAAACACTATAATTTTGAGGAGAAAATAAAGCAATAAAGCTTACAGTTTCAAAATACTTTAATAATATAAATGAGCTACAATTGTTTCGCCTTGTGTCATCGGGCAACTGATAATTAACAGGTATTGACAACTATTTATACATATACAAGTAACAGGAAACTGAAATTAATACAGTAAAGAAATTGGGAAAGGTAGGGGGAATGACCTAGCAGGTAGATGAAGGTTGATGAACTATGTTAAGTATGGGTTTTAGAAGTGGTGACGAATTTAATACAATTTGGTCATTTTAGTTGAAAATAGGCCTAAGTGAAATAGATCTATTTATTTCTAAACATTCTAAATTATTTAATCTATTGCTTTTATTTTCTATATGAAAGAGTTTAACATTCAATTTAGGATCAAAATTATGACCTGAGTCCAAAAGGTGGTTAGCAAAGTTAGAGTTTCTATAGGCATGTTTCCAGCTATTTACATATTCTTTAATCCTAACATTTATAGATCTACCTGATTGACCTAAGTACTGAGGGTCACAATCTTGACAAGATATTTTATAAACTTCGCTATTTTCTAACATTTCTTTTTTATCTTTATAATTAACCAACATTTTCCCTAGGTTTTTTGTACAATAAAAGGCAACTTTCCGATTACATTTAGTTGAAATAAGGTTACTGATTTTATAACTAGTTCTGTTGATATAAGATAATTTACAATATTTGACTATTTCAATGCTATCATTATGGGAAGAATAGACTAAATTTTCAGCTCTTCGCTTTAACTTCTTTCTTAAAATATTATCTATTAAACTAACATTATACTTATTATTAACAGCAATTTGTTTAACGAAATTCAGTTCATCATTGAAGTCATTAGGTGAGAGAGGTACAATAATAAGTCTATGTATCATGCTGTGAAAAGCAGCATGTTTATGGTTGATAGGATGGTTAGAATCAGCAGGTATTACTGTATCTGTATAAGTTGGTTTTCTGAAAATTTAAAATTTATGATAACTATCAGTGATATTAATGTTAAGATCCAAGAAATTAATACTGTTATTTATACCCACTTCTATAGTGAACTTTGTTCCATTGTGTATGTATAAATAGTTGTCAATACCTGTTAATTATCAGTTGCCCGATGATGCCGCAAGGTGAATCAATTGTAGCTCATTTATATTATTAAAATATTTTGAAACTTTAAGCTTTAATACTTTATTTTATCCATGAATATGGGAGTTTCAACAAGAAATATCTGCTGTTACATTAAAACTAATTTTGAGTCAGTCGGACCACATGTTCTCTTAATAGTTATGATACCCGAGTTAAATCTGTAGTAATTGTTAAAATGGCTTTAAAATACATGCCTAACCTAACCTACATTCTTAAAACATTAAGAATAATCAAAACAAGAGATGATTTTTTTGGCACCATCATAATAATTCTCTTATTAGTATGGAAGAATAAAAAATTAAAATTTTGCCTTTAATTCAGTATTTAAAGAAACTAATGTTGAATATCATAAATTAAAAACAGTAAATAGAAACTGCTTAATAATATCATTGCTGTATTTATTTTACAATCAATTGCTTTTAATATTGAGATGTGTAAATGAAAATAGTAATTAATAATAATTAAAGTTCCCAATTAAGATTTAACAATGTGAAATGCCTTTGTTTATAATAAATAGATAATCTGAGTGCTACAAAGGATTATATTTTCTTTGGTAGGCATTAAATCATTATATTGGGAGAAATTGCACATGTCTGTATAGTGGAACAGATTTAGCCTGTAATGTGGTGATCTGGTTTACTCTTTAAATGGTCTAAGTCAAATGTGAATTTAAAAATAGATTTTATTGAAATAGATTCAGTATATCCCTATCAAAGTGTGAATAAACACAGATTGTTTAATCGTATCTGTAAAGTTTCAAAAAATTAATAACATCCAATCAAATTTAAAAAGGGCTGATTATCTAAACAATCAGGTCAGAATTTATAAAATTAGCAAATCTGGAAAAACTAAAACAAATAATTCCTGTCTGTGAAGTTATTTTGTATTCATTTTTGCTGAACTCCAAAATAAATAAATTGAACTGTTATTATATTTATTTCTTCAGTTTAAAATTAAAAGATTAATAAATTGATAAAATCCAGTAAAAAAAAAAGTTAAGTTCAAACTCAGCACTTCTATAAACATAAATATTTAATTTTCATCAAAATTGATATATATATATATATACACACACACACACACACACACACACACATTTGTTTTGTTTTTAAGTTTAAATATTGCACATTAAAAATAAAGATTTCATCAAAATCAACCAGTAAAAAAAATATCAATTTTTATTTACTTTTGAATTTATTTTCTGTGTTTGAACTTCATGGTTCAAAATACGTAAATATTATGAGTTTCAATGTGTGACAATATCTTTTCAATCTCACGTTATTTTGGTTTCTACCTTTTACATAAATTTAGTCTAATAATTCAATGCAAAACCTACCTATCCTACAATAAACAATATAAATAACACCTCAAGAGTATGAATCTAATCCTGTTATCATAGCGATAAACCTAGAACATTAGACAAGCGACCTAATGGTTTACCTGGATGAACAACCTTTGAAACTTTTCTTTTCTGGTAGTTTTTTTTTATCACTTTTCTATTTAGTGTTTATAATTTTGATTACTCAGGTCTCTGATTTTTCTTATGCTATTATTTTTAGTTTACAATTTGGCACTAGGTTATGTTAGCGTTTTTCACTTTTTTTTATGGTCTAAGATTTATTATTTGATAATGGGAGTTGATTTATATTCTTGAAACCTTAGATATTAGTTTATATACAGATACAAATGGTAGTAAATGTCTGGTTAAACTATATCAATAATATAAACAATAACTTTAAAAACTGAATTAAAAATCTTTATTCAATCAGAACTCTTGTATTTATCATAACGTTAAGAAGAAAAACAATATTTGGGTTTCAAAATATTAAAACTAAAACACAATATCAAAATTATAACACTATCACAGTACTTTATTACTTTGTAAATGGAAAATTAAGGAATATTTTATTTCGGTGTATAGCCTAGAAAAATTAATAATTCATCATAATATGATAAAGAAATACTTAGTTCATTATATATATTTGTCATCAAATTAAAAGCCCGCCAAAAATATCAATTCATTAAACATATTTTTCTTCTCTTAGTTCTGTTTACCATAATCCTAGAGTTGAATAGTTTTAAACATTAGTACATTAGGGTGAACTAAGTCAATCTTGTTTTTGGCACAATAATAATAGTTCGTTAAAAATACTTCACGGTGCACAAAATTCATACAAAAATATGACAACAATGTGGACCCAACTAAGTCCATTTGATTAAACTTGTCAGCACTGCTCTTATATTACGCTGTTGTGACCAGAGATGACAAGCATAGACAGATGGAAGAAAGCTGTGATTTAATGATGCAATTGTTGAGGGAGTAAATAGATAGCACACAATATACATTGAAAGCAGACAGGTGTTCATTCATAATGGGTCAAATGAAAATATGATCCCATTGTATTGCGGGAAACATAACATAATACCTATTTTTCTCCATCAGACCATATACATTATATAAACCCACATAAGCCTATATTATGTAGCACATGTCTAAAAGTCATTGTTCTTGCTTAGTGTTGTTAATGGCAACTGTTCCACAATACTATCATTGAGATGCAATTCCATTACTGTGCCAGAAAATGTTCACCAGTGAAAAGTTGCAATTTTACATTGTATTGTTTGCCAACCCTGGACCTTTGTCATTTTCCCCACCATAATTCAGCTCCACAAAATACATAGTTTCAGTAACATTTAACTTCCTCTTGGTAAATTTTTATTATAGAGTTTCCAACTGATAGGTTCTTCTTCTTGAAAACTATATAATATCCTTATGAGAATAATTTGGACCTATTTAAGGTTTTAAATAATATGTTTCAGTCAGTTTTACATATATCAAACAAGGTTAATACAAGTTTAAGTAACGTTAAAAGAAGTAATTTTGAGATGGAGGAATTTATCACATCAGGGCAATTTTGTTTATTATTAATAAACAACACAACAATATTATGAATTTAATTGGATTCTTATAACTATTGACAACAATCATGTCATAAGTTGGCTGCAATTGTCTTTTATATTTTTAATTCAAATTATCTAGCAAGGAAAGTACCTAGTTTTGTGGTGTCACTGCTAAAAGTGTGGTGACACCACTACTTAAATCTCTATAAGTAGTTGTATGGTAGCACTTTGATATCATATTTTCAAAATATACTTTTAGAACGATATCTGTGGTCTGTAAGCGTTTTATCATCCATCATCTTAAGAATGGTAGTCTAATGCCTGTTATTGTTAAAGTTTGATGTATAAATGTATTTCATGGAAGGATAATTTAAGCTCCAAATCTCCTAAGAAAATGAAGTGATTAAATCTGTAATAGAAGAGTGAAAAATGATTGTTGAAGTATAGTAAACATGTGTTTTTGTACATCATCGTGTCATGAGATTAAAGATATTTGAGTGTTGAGTCTTGTGATGACATACATATGAGTTAATTAGCACTATAAGCAGATTACTTAACATCATCAATACAAAGTTAACAAATATACAAGGATGGACGTTATGTACTTATTGGTATAGTTTATTTGGACTTTTGATATCATTTGTTTATATAATAATGTTTAAAAAGTAAGGTTCAACTCTCGATATCAAATTTTAAGTCTAGAAGATGATCAACTAGGAATAAATAAAACTAGTAACCTAAAAAATAACTCAAGAGCTAAAACTAAGTCTAAGTGGTCAAAATAACAGCCTATATAGAAACTCAGTTAGGAAACCACACGGCAACAGAACTACGCACTAACACAAGAAATTATAAATATCAAGTTGAGCCAAGAACATACTCTGGTCAAGTAAACAGAAAGGGCATTCTGCCAACGGTAGTTACTTAAGAGTTTTTATGGAGTGAACAACCTTTTGTCCCAACTCTCAAGAGTTTAGTGCCTTGTGGAGAATTAACCGGAAATTTTTTATCTTTAGTAGAGGAATTTTTATTTTCAATTCAGTTTGTTTTAACGGATTCTCACCCTCCTTTCTCTCTCTATCTCTCTACGCATTTGTATATTTTTGTGGATGTTTCTATATCTGTGCAGTACAGGAATTATTGTAACTAATTACTTTCTGCTTGACATAAACAAATTATTTTGTTGTTTTCTGATAAAGTTATGTATTATATATATTACGGACATTGTTATCAAAGCAGAGAGACTTCATTAGTGCATCCAATTAGTATTGTTTTCAAAGACAGGAGAATTGTTTTGTCTTTTAATATATCAATATTTTACCTTTAACAAAAAATAAATGTTTGTTGCAATAGAAAGTTTTTAATAGATTCCTCTGTCTCTCTTTGTACTCTTATGTAACGGTAATTTATTCTTATTTAACTAAAGTTATTTTAATTGTCCTAACCCTTTATATATTTCTTTTTAATCAAATAGTAAACAAATTTCTGTAATTTAAGTCTTTATTATGCTCTGACTACTTAACACAATAATTTTTACAAGGTCTGTTCATAAAATATCGAGATGTTTAATATTTGTCCACTTCAAAATAGTTCGCTTTGGACCCTACACACTTATGCCAGTGTCTCTTCCATTTGAAAATAAATTTACAAGCATCCAGATATGGGTCTCAGATTTAAAATATGTTCAGCATATCCATAGATTGATTTTGATATGCTGTGCTATATATAACAACAACCTCTTGATTTTAAAATTTTGTCTAATTGCCTTTCCTTCAAATCATTTGAATATTTAAAATTTTGTAATGGAAATATTAACTCTATTCGACTCCTTAAAGTTCCATGTCTATAAATTTGGTTTGATTCCTTATAGGTGACCGACCGAAACAAGCCTGTTTTAAGTTGATCATTTGACATTTTGTCAGTATATTTGTTCATAATTTATTGCCCAAAAGTATCTGTTATAACATTCCTCGACTACTAGCCCCAATGATGTATCTATTTACAAGGTTTTTCTTTTCAGTTTTATAAAAAAAAGTTTTCAGATTTAATTAGAACTGTGCAGTTTCAATTCATGGAGATGTGTGCTCTGATTAGGAATATAGGGTGCTCTCCAAACTGTAATGAGGCGTAATGTGAAAGAGGCGGAATAAGAGTCATACAAAAAAAAAAAAAACTAAAATTTAATTTTAGAATTGTTTTTGAAAATTTTACGCAGGAAGTTTTTACTGTCCAAAATATAAAAATGTTCTTTGTTTATTACTTTTTTGATATTTTTTATGTGATTTAAAACATTTTTGTGTTTAATATGGTTACAAAAATATCAAATAATTTAATATTTACATAAGAGTTACACTGTTAGTTTACAAATAAATACTGAATGTATTAAAATATCCAAAGAGTATGGTCTACTGTTTACAGAACCTCTAATAATAACAAAGCTATGGTCAACTAAACAAGTTGATGGGCACACCATCATCATACTTAAACCAGCACCATCATACAAGCAGATCCTTAACAGTTGGTTTCTTGGGTCTTGTAGTAAATGTTAAATTTGTATTGGTAGATCAAATGGGCTAAGTTGATTTAAAACCGTTGTTACACAGATTTTTTGAAGCTCGTAATTGTGTTTTACACTTATTTCTTGATATTGGCTAGGCCCTTGTAGATGTGTATATATTAAAAACGTCTCCAATCGCTTCACTCATGTCGATGTCTTGAGGATGTACATGTATGAAGGAGTCTCCACTCTCTAAGATAGTGTCATTGACTGGGCCCTCCAGAACCTATTAACTATACAAATACAGTAAAAACTCTCTAATCCGGATTAATGTGGCGCCGACAGATCCGGATATCGAAAAATCCGGATCTCGGGGCGGCTATTTTTATATAGTTGAAGTGGTTTTAAACGTGAACAAAACGTAGCAAATTTACAGTTTTAGCGCTAAAACGCGTTGCGCTTATGATAAATTGTAGCTTTACCACATTATTCTAAAAATTCACTATGGTTTTTCAAATTACTGTAATATATAGACGTTACGTTTTAACTGTACTATTATGTAATTTGCCGTAGTTTGCCGGTACGGTAACCGGTAACAAAAGTACCGAAACAACAAAAGGTAGGTTAATTAAATAAATATTACAATAGCTATGTTTAAAATTCTATTTATTTTAAGCTGAATGAGGCTCAGCATAAAGTACACAAACAACAATTAATTAGGTCTACAGTGTTAACTAAAAATATCAAACGAAAAATGAAGATTAGAAAATAAAACTGTACAATAAATACGTACAGGATTGTACACGTGAAATTTTGATGAACGTACGATAAATGTTAGTTTTCATTACAGTACAGTAATTTGTAATCTTGTCAGTTTTTATTTAAAAAAGATGTAATGGTAGCTTGCTTGGCTCGTTGAACACGCTTATTAGATGTAATATCTCTCCATCTACGAAAAAGAAGGAGATCGGCCGGTGAGGATTCTTCTTGTTCTTCCACGTAGTCTATCAGCTGTTCAAGTGCTTGAAAAGCTTCGCAATGAGTCATGATTTGTTTTTGTTGTTGAATCCGAACCGCACTACTGCCCAGTGCCCAGCTCAAAAACATCGTTCACTACTATTCGGGCCGAAAATATTATTTTTGTATAGAAAATTGTATTTTTATTATTTTTTATACGACGGCCGGATATCGGAGTTTCCCGATATCAGAGATCCGGATCAGATAGTGTTTACTGTATCATATTGTCTTGGGGGATAAGTGTTCGAAATTATATTTTTGACAATAACTTTGCTATTTGTCATCATAAAGAGGTGGGATTGGTACCATTAAGTGTATAATTGAAATTTTCAAATTTGTGTCTAATAAGTTTGTGTTATAAGTTTAATAATAATTTTAAAAAACTGTTATATATATATAACCACCATTTTCACATTTTGAATTCGATATCACAGAATTTCAATAGGGTTCTATATGAGCACACTATAGTCTCCTATAATAAATTTTTACATCTCTATCTTACGTTCATAATTTTTGTGACCGCAATCGTGGTTACTACATACTGATGATGGACAGATGATATGTCAAAAAAATTTTATTATTCTTTCAGTTTTTTGAGGCCAAGAAATGTAAAACCTTTTCATGTACTTTTTATGGGAATTTTAGAAATTCTCCACAGCACATATAATTACTCTATTATTATAACATGAAAATTTATTGTGATAGTTTGGTGAAAATTTGGTTTAAATCTGGTCATAAACAAAACAATTAAAAGAGCGACACACAGATGTTCATTAACCTTTATTTCTTAACCTGGGAGAGAAATGGATGCAAAATTGAACCCAAAAAGTTCAAAACCCATATCTGTCTTCTTATCTTTACACCTAATGTGTTTATCCCAATTACCAAACTTTTTCAGAATTTTTTAGTTAATTGATAGTAGTGCATGGGAAAAATATAACAAATATACCACACCCCAAAATTTACTAAATGTTTCTAGAGGCTTTATACACTAATAATCAGTAGAAATGAATTGAAAGTTTGCTACATCACATATACTTATTTGTAATAGTGAAGTGTATATTTTTGAATAGCAAATGACCATTTTTAACTACAGTTTATATATTTGTAACTATGAAATTTATTGTTAACTAAGCCAAGTGTTTTGATGAACAAAACTGTATACATTTGTATATTTGTGTAAATAGTTTATAACATATTATGATTCTCAAAACAATAAAGATTGATTAAAATCTAAGTACAGAAATTTTTATATACACAGAATACATATTTAAATAATCTGTTTGTCATTTTTAAGAAGATAAAAATGAATGTTTTTGTTGGATAGTTGCTCTAAGAGAAACTGTTCCTAATCATTACATAAATAGAACAGAACTGTGGTTTGTAGGGTAAGCTTGTCATAATGAAGTTAATAGTCTTCCTAACCCCATACCTCATTACTGTATGTTATTTTAAACTTTATTAACGTATATGAAACAAACTCAGTATTAGTGTACATATATTTTGTCTGTCATTTTGTTGAAGCAGAGAGTAGCATGATTGAGGATGCAATTTGTATCTCTATCTGTTTATATATTATGATAACGTATTATTTACAGATTTACTAAAACAGTACAGAAATTATTATACCAAAAGACAGGCTGCAGATAATTAATATTGACCTAAAATCTAATTTCCTTTGGTGGTCTAGTGGTGTACTTCAAAGTACTTTTTTTTTTTTGGTTATTAAATGCCTCTAGAAATTTAACAAAATATTTCAAAAAATTGAGAAAGTAGCGAGATAGGAGTGTAATTCAAGAATTACTGATCTGGAAGGTACACGATTATCCATCGTCAATTTTCTGAAACCATCCTTTAAGTAATTTTAGGAAGGGAAAATCAATACTTGTTGTCCAGTTTAATCCATGTTTTGTACTTATTATTACTAGCTGTACTCGCTTCTCTGCCCGTCTTAAAATCGGGCTTTGTGTTCATATCTATAATTGTGTTTGGTTCCTCTCCACATAGAATACATAATTTGTATTATTTAGTTTGTTATCATGTTTTATTTTTACCCTGGAAAGAGCAGAGAAAATAAAATGAGAAGATGTAAAATGAAACTAATTATCAGAGGGACTCTTAGTAAACAATAGTGCTAATCTTACCAACAGGAACCAGAAGATAGAAATAGTTTATAGAACTCGCATACAAACATCCCACATATCCATGTGAGAAGTATGGGCTTCACAGATCAAAACCAGTTTGTCACAAGTCACATCACTTGAGTTAAAATTCAGCAGCTTTCAAACTAAAACCACCTATAACTTTAAAGGCTCCAATGATTTTGTGTCAACTTTGCTATTGATAAATATCTTGTCACTGAAATGTCAAAAATATACAGGAGGAATATAGATTTCCTTTTAATTGATTGTTAAAATATTAATTAGGAACTACTGCATTGATTTTTAAAACTTTTCATTTCTAATTAGTGTTTAAACCATATACAATTTATCACTGACAATAGATATGTTATCGCTGAAAATTTTAAGAAAATCTTTATTTGAAAAAATTGTTATAACTCAAAAATTTCTGCGCCGATTTCAAAACGTTTTCAGTTTGAATAGCATTCAAATCATAAAACCTACCAATTTTGTCACCAAAAACTTTTTTTTAAATGCTTAAATTTGTCTAAAATTTTGGGTTTTCTATTACTCTTGCAGACCATTATTGTTATAACTGGGGGAATTACTAAACTAATTTTAAGCAAACAGGCTAAAACTTAACCAGATAATGTACCTATATAGGAATAGCAGTTCTTGAGTAATAAGGTTTCAACAGACATACATTGTATTTTAGTAATTCCAATGGTTCAAAAAATATTACATATGTGACGGCTACTTACAACCAGAGAGAACAGAATAAATTCTGTTCTCTCTGCTTACAACTCGTATTAAAATTTAATCTAAAAGTTATAAAACTGGTTAAATAAGTGTTATCCGTAAGACATTCTACTGCTCATAACATGAATGGTAATTATTATAATAGTATTTCAACTAAAAATTTTGACTTTTTCCCAATCAATCTTCTGGTGCAATACTGTACGTCTATATTACATAAGCTTTTCTTTTATAAATTCTTATTTCATTTTTGTTCTGTTCATTTTTATTGCATTTCATGTGTGTTACAGTGTAAAAGTGGGTTTTGTTCTAGTATATTCTTCATTCATGTAATAATAAATATACATAAATTAGGGATATTACTGTGTTTACATTTTTTTTTAATATCTTGTTAGCATTTTTTTTTTTTAATGTGTGATAATTCAAGCAAATCGATGAACAGATTTACGCTTTGCTTTAATTTTTGATCTTAAATAGAATCAAAGACCTTTAAAATATGTTTTAGTAGAAATAAACAAATAAAGCAAAAAATTAGTGCAAATGTTGTCTTGTTCAGGATCTAAACAAGGATATACCCATTAAAGGCAGCTGATTCCCTTACCACAGAATAGTGTCATTAATAGATTCATTTCACTACAGTGCTCCTGAAGAATAAAGGGTGTACCAAATTCAACAAAATAGACTAAAAACCCGAAGTTTTTTTTTTCATTTCTGAGTACAGGGGTGTACAGTGGGAAATAGCAGTAATTGGTAGATATGTGCAGGTGGTCTAAATAAATGGTGCACAAACATTCCATTTACTTTCTCACATTCACATACACCAAACACCAAACCAGAACCATAAGAATAGAAAATTGTTTCACTGTCTCACCAAAAATATCAGTTCAAGAGATATGGAAGTATGACAGGTAGATAGCCCCCAAAAGTTTGAATTATACATAAAATTAAAAAACACATTGAAATATGGTCAATGCCCTTATACAAAATTTGTATAGCACTCTATATATGGACGACTGGCAACAATAACATTCTAAATACCATTTATGGGTCTCAGGGGATCTTAGAAGCGGTATTATATAAGGTATAATATTTCTATAAATTATGATATACATATATAATTTGAAAGAGTGGCTTTAGATATCAAAAATCAGAAATTCGTATTAGGGATTGAATCATGGTGGTTAATAAGAGTATACAAAATTATAATTTTGTACAACTTAATTTCAAAATAGAATTCGTTTGAATATTTTTATAACAATTATTTTAAGAGCTGTTGGTTTTTACAAAAAATCTAGAACATGTAAGAGCGTCCACACATTCTCTAAGGTTTTGTAATTAGGTTTTAATTTATTTTTAATTCACACTATATGCTCAAACTCCCACAATTGATCTTGATACACTTGTGAAGTCGAGTGTGAATTGTACAACTAGCTTGTTGAAGTGTTCATCAGTTAATCTTTAGGACAAGTATTAAAATACAAGCAGGTTGTGCTTCTCTTGTTTCCATTTTCAAACAATACTTAATCAACTAATTTGAAAATAGTTGGATTGGATTAATGTTGATGGTTCTAAAAATTAGTCACCAATATCTGTAGTATATCAGTACCTCAGGTATATATTTAAAAAATGGAGATCATGATGTTCAACATATTAAAATAACGACAAATGATTTTACAAATTGTCTATAAAACTTAACAGTTTACGGGATACAAAATGTTAGATATTTGCCATTTTAAAATATAGTTGTATAAAATATAATTTTGGGTTTGCATGTAATCTCCACTATTCCGACCTGTATAACAAATTTTGACAGGATACATATCTGAAGCTTCTCTAAAAATAATTTTAGAAAAAACGGACAGACCTGTGTCAACGGAAACTTTTATTTATTTTTTTGGTAGGTTTTTATTTATTTAATCCAACTAACATATCCTCCAATTTTCTCCATTTTTTATTGAATATTGCTCTATAGCGAATATTAGATTTTAAGGAAGATATTTATCAAATATTCAATCGATTTAAATATAGAATTTAAAATCATAGAAAAGGGGTAATAGTGACAAACAAATTATAACATACATTTTTGTACCTTAAATTCTTGATAATATTACCGGTTTATATGTTTATGCCTCGATTTGTTAAAAGCGTTGGAAGTATCAGGGATTCACATTTTACAAAGCAACAACGGAGTTGCAGGATCAAAGAAAGATGGTTGTGTATTGCTAATAGGATTGTGTTATCAGTTTAGAGAAGGGTGGGTTTGCTTTTCAAATATACCTTCTTTGTGATATTATATATTTTAAAAATAAATAATATTTTATGCACTAATATTGTGACAGACACATACATATATTCAAATAAACATGAGAATTTATTGTTAAATAATTATTTTTAACTGTATTTAGTTTCCATATTATTGAAATTATGACTATTGCATTTTATATATAACCGATTTTTCACTCTAACATGATTTTTTTCTTCTATTACTTAATTTATTACAAACAAGGAGATTTGTGTAAAATAGTTTAGATTAAATGGAAAATGGGGATTTGGGTGTTATGGACCAATAAAATTACTACTGTACTTAGTAATGACATCAATTTTACATTGGGGCTATCTGCCTCGATGTTGATTCGTCAAAATAATTACTTTGATCATTGCTCAGCCAGCAGCCAATCTTACAAAAACTAACAATTGTGCACCAATATTACATGACTAAAACACAAATATTATCAATGTAAAATAAATGATTGAAAACTGATTAAATACTGATTTTCACAAAATAAAATTAATTCTTGATAAAAAAAACTGTACCCCCCCAATTAAATAAAAAAAATTAACAAACTAAACAAAACTATTTGTCTCCAAAAATCTCAGTTCAGTAAAAAAAGGTGAAGATCAACCATAGACTCCGTTTTAGATTTTATAGATAGTTTTAAACAATATTTACATACTTAGTAAGGTCCTAACTTGCTTCACTTATGTATTAAACTTGTGTTAGACATAAATATTCTGGTTTAATCATCATATTCCATCAAAATTTAAATGAAATTGAAAGAGCCAATTTTTGTTTTTTATCAATAACTTGGGGAAGATGGCGACTAGTAATTAGGGGGTACATTTTAGGAAAAATTATTATACTGTAGTTGAATTTGGAATATTTTTAGTTATTGTAAAGATGAAAAAAATCCTTAGATATGGCTAAATATACAAAAAATTTACTAACATCAGCGGACTTGTTTGGTCTGTAGAGCATTGCACAGACGACCTTAATTTTGGACTCTGAGGACATCAAAACAGTTATTTCTGCGAAAAACTTGACAATGATTTTTTTTACCATTTCAGAACTTTATACTAAGGTAGAAAAATATTACTTCTAAAAATGTTAAAATTTTGGACCCTTTACTTCGAATTTTATACCGAATAATGAATTGATGATATTAATACTTCTTATTAAATGTTTAAATATATTAAAAATAACTAAAATCTCAATTTGATTATGTTATGGAAATATTATTTGCAATTTATCTTTGAATGCTTAAGTAATGCCATAGCTGAGAGTGCTGTAATTTGATTTTTTTAAAATTATTAATGGATAAAATAAAGCAATAAGCTTAAATGTTCATTGTTTGGTGTCCAAGTCACTTTGTATAATATATGAGTAATAAATAAATTTATATTACCTTTTGTTCCGTCATGTGACTTTGATTTTGTCTTTATTACAAAGACGCGTTTCGGAGACGTATCTCCATCTTCAGTAATTTCACTTCGTAGAGGTCGTTAAAACATTAAATATCACAAAAACATTGACACTATACACACAATTAAATAAATACACATATACATTGATTTTAACATTTTATACATGCGCACGGTTTCATGGTTCGCGAACTACTGGCATTACGGTGAGGCCAAGGTTATCTGACTATTGGTTGGTCATATCAGTTTATTTATAACTCATTGCCGTCTCAAATAATGCATTTGATTGGTAAGATAATTTTTCATTGAGAATATCTCAATGAGAATAATTGTGTGTATAGTGTCAATGTTTTTGTGATATTTAATGTTTTAACGACCTCTACGGAGTGAAATTACTGAAGATGGAGATACGTCTCCGAAACGCGTCTTTGTAATAAAGACAAAATCAAAGTCACATGACGGAACAAAAGGTAATATAAATTAATTTATTACTCATATATAATAAGCTTAAAGTTTCAAAATATTTTAATAATATAAATGAGCTACAATTGTTTTGCCTTGCAGCATCATCGGGCAACAGTGTAGCTCATTTATATTATTAAAATATTTTGAAACTTTAAGCTTATTGCTTTATTTTATCCTTGAATATGGAGTTTAAAAAAAATTTTTTTTAAAATTATAATAGTTAAATTGAATTTATAAATTATTATTACAATGCTGTTATGTATAAAAAAGTTCAATTTTAAAATCAGTAATATTATTATGTTTTGAATGAGCCTATATCAAAATTAATAATCATTTCCCAAAGCTAACTGTTAAAAATAATTACTATTTCAATTAGTTATAAATTTAATAACTTTTATAAATATTAGGCTTTATACATTTTAACTTTTGGTAGATATAATAAACACTTTAATTATAACTTGTAAAATCCTAATAAATTTGGGTTTTATTATTTCTAAAATTTTGAAATTTAAGGAAAAACACTTGCAGGTAGACATAAAAAATCTAGGAATTTTCAATTTCACGCCTATATTGAAACATTCTGTAGACCATTATCTGTTATCTTGGCTAATAATTATTAACAATCACACAGGAATATTCAGATCAAATATGTTCAGTGATACAACCAGGGAAAAGTTATAATTGCTTCAGTGGGCACAGCAGGTATTTGGGGTGTAATTGCTTCATGACAAAACGTTTACCACAGTTTTTAATATATCATACATAGGTAACAGAACTGATTTATATCTTTGTATATACTGTTTCAGTTAACGGTAGGAACATTTTTTTAATTTCCATTTTGGAGCCATTATAAACAAATTTTGTTTTTAGTTGTAAATTATTTGCAATAACTCTCCATTTTTTTTTAGCATTATTCATAAATCAATTTAGAACCTGTGTTTTATTAGGTAGGACATTATTATATTTTGAAGGTTTTCACGTTTGTCTTCCGTCACATAATTTGCCACATTAGATTTCACTTAAAATATTATCTATTTTGAATTTTTGGCTTTTTTCACTTTAGGGTTTGTTTTCATAAACAAGTAAAAATGAAAAATCACATACCTAAACTTGAAAATGAATGTACGGCTACCGTATATTTTTATTTAATGAGATGCTAAATAAATAAATCCATTTTAAAAAATAATCTTCTTTTTTTTTAATTGTGAGGTGTCTTATTAAAAAATATATATAATATAATGATTTATCTATTCACCGAATCACATCCTAAATGGTTTGAAATTTATTGTGTGGTCATATTTTTGGAAAGTCTTGAAGTGTTTAGTCAGATAATTTAAAGTTGTGCGTACCTGCCATAAATAAAAAAATATAATTTTTTTAATATCAACAATTTTAACTTTCTCACATATACATAGTATGGATCAAAGAATCTAAGGCAAGTTTTTTGTGGATGACTTGTTTTTGGAATGATATTTGTCTTTGTGCAGTGCCCTACAACCCAAAACTGTGGACCAATTATAATAAAATTTGGTATGTGACCATATATTAGGACTTTTTTTTCCCATTAACTAAAAATTTATGGGTAGCTACTAAAAACACAAAATTGTGATAAAAAAAAAGTTTTTCTTGAAATCAGCTCCTAACAGTTTTCACCAAATTTTGCTTTAATTGTAGTCTTTAAGGACCCAAACAAAACGTTATAATACTTTTCTTGAGTTATTTTTATTTAAATTAATTATAAATAAAAAATTATTTAAATCATTATGTTCTTTAATGGCACAATAAAAAAAATATTCAATATAAAAAATAAATGTTTTTTTTATATTTTTATCTCGGGGTCAGATTGGGTTTCACAATTAAATAGAAATATATATTAATAATAATCAGTTCAATCTCACCACCATTTACAATGTTCCTTTTTTTATACTTCTTCCTGGTAATTGTTCAGTTCAATACAATAATTAATTCCTTCTTCATGCTTTTCATAATTAATCTTTTTTAATATTTCTTCCTGGTAATTGTTCAGTTCAATACAATAATTATTTCAATATTTCACTTTGATCAGACTGTTTTACTTTTCAATCGCATCCTATATATTACAATATGTCAACTGCACTTCAGATAATCTTACACAAGAATAATTTGAAAATTTCTTCCTCTTTTTTAAATTGTTATTATTAATCATATGATTTACTGTTGTTTCACTCACATGGTCCCCCTGCACCTGCTTATTAAATTTTGTATTTTTTGTATGTAATATTTGAATAATTTCCTATAACTTTATATTTATAATTTTATTTTATTTACAAATTTATTCTTCAATTGTATAAAAATGTTACAACTGTCCTCCAAAATTTTAATTTTTTAAAAAATTATTTATTTTTTTTTTAAACAAATTACTAAATTTTTATCAGTGACATTTTTCTATAGTCATTGACTATTTTACAAACTTTACATACATCTCCCTTTAATTTGAATTTAAATTTATAAAACTTTTCTTTAGTTGGTGTCGGTGTTAAATTTCTCATTTGTATTACTTTTTCAATGAAATATTCTGCCCTATTTAGCATACCACCTGGTCTGAACTTTTCTACCTCTAGCCTACTCCTTATGCCATTTTGTACTTCATCATTCCAGTATTTTTTAAACATCCTCTCTTTTAAAGTTTCCAAATCATCAATTTCCTCCCTGACTATTTGCCACCATTTTGCAGCATTTCCTTCTAATGATATGTCCATAATGTCCTTAATACTCCAACTATCTCTCCCTTCCTTAATCCTTCTTTCCTGTATCTTACTTATGTATCGCTCTAAATTCCTAAAGTATTCTACTGGGTTTGAATTTCTTCCATTAAATTTAGGCATATTCAAATCAGTATTATTATTCTCACCAATATAAATTATTTGTGGTACACCTCCAAAAGTTTTAATTTTCTTTAAATTACCTTCAGTCTCATCTAACCTCTCCTTAACTTTATTTAAGTCTTGGCCTAATTCCTTATTTTTAGATTCAAATTTACTATCTAACATCTTAATGCTTTGATGTTGTTCTATAAATCTAGTTTCTATCTTTTTATAGTTTTCTTCCATGTCCCTTTCCAACTCATTTATGTTTTCATCCATTTGTACCTTAAATTCACCCATATTCTCCATTATGTGTCCCTTAAATTCATTTAATCTCCCTTCCAATTTCTCATCTAATTTACACAATAATTCATCCTTGATTTGGTTAGAATTTTCTATTAATTTTGTGTTAAAATTTTTTAACTCTCCCTTAAATTCATTTTTTAATTCATTTTCTAATTTATTCATTTGATTTCCTAATTTATTATTCATTTGGTTCAAATCTTCTTTCAAATTACCCATAATACTAGTCTCCATCTTATTAAAACGTTGCATCATCATTTGAACTAACCTATTCATGTCTGATCCCTGTCCTTCGGTTAGGCCTACATTTTCATTTAAATTGACATTTTCCTCCTCCATCTGTCTGTCTTCAGTCACATCAATAATGTTCACCATTTCCCCTTGAGTTTCCTTTAAATTTTGCTTAGGCCTAGTTTGTTTTATTTGCAAATTCGATTCTATTTTACGTTGGGTATCTGCCATTTTATGGGTTTAAAAATTTGTTTAAAATTATAATTTAATATTAAAATATATATATCTCAAATTATTAAATATATATTACCTGAAATATTGCTTATTATTCTTAACATAACCAAATTTCATATCAAATAGAGCCAATACGTTGTGAGCCTTATTTATAATAAAAAATTTAATTTAATATAGTCTCCTTTTATTTATCGTGCCCCACGTTGTGGATGCCAAATTTATATTACTTTTCTTGAGTTATTTTTATTTAAATTAATTATAAATAAAAAATTATTTAAATCATTATGTTCTTTAATGGCACAATAAAAAAAATATTCAATATAAAAAATAAATGTTTTTTTTATATTTTTATCTCGGGGTCAGATTGGGTTTCACAATTAAATAGAAATATATATTAATAATAATCAGTTCAATCTCACCACCATTTACAATGTTCCTTTTTTTATACTTCTTCCTGGTAATTGTTCAGTTCAATACAATAATTAATTCCTTCTTCATGCTTTTCATAATTAATCTTTTTTAATATTTCTTCCTGGTAATTGTTCAGTTCAATACAATAATTATTTCAATATTTCACTTTGATCAGACTGTTTTA